>JARHVA010000368.1:4152500-5410000 GCA_037957365.1 Torreya grandis
ATTCATCTAAGTTCTAAAATGTTAAAATTTTTGGTGAACCTAACTTACTTCAAACATTATTCAAACCCTAACCCTAGATTACCTTAGGGTTTACATTTATAGTATTCAAATTCTAGATTCATCTAAGTTCTAAAATGTTAAAAAATTTGGTGAACCTGACTTACATTTTCTAATTTTATTTGATATAATCATGATCATAATGATATAAGAAGTGTTTTACTCCCTTACATATTCTTCTAAGATAAAAAAAATGGTATTTTGTCAGGATATTATGCTAATGACAACTTGGGACATAGTTTTAGAATTAAGGAAAACACCATGGGGGGAGATAAGGAACACTATGAACTGATTTCATGCATAGATGTCCAGACCAACCATAAAGTTTGGAGGAATATTTGGAGGGGAGGCCTAATAGAATTCATGCTAAGGATCTAATGGCATGTTGAGATCCTTGCTAAAGATTTCATGGGTGGATGGAAGCATATAAAGGTAAATTCTAGGGGGCCATAATGGTTGTTTCCAAGGAACTAATAGGTGAAGTGACTAACATGACTTGTGAAGGCATGAAGGCCTTCAAGGATAAATGTCTTAAGTAGGAACTAATGTAAGCCTTCTCAATCTAACATAGTTTACCCCATAGGCAAAAAGGGCTTCCCTCAAGATGACCTCCTACAAAGATGGCCAAAAATATGCCTACAAGTAATGTGGTATCTTACTCTTGAAGGGAAATTCATTCAAATTTTATCACATCACTTTTTACTTATAAATAAATTCAAAGGATATAGGATTAGCTTTCCCTATTATTTTCTCATGTACTTTAAAACAATAGTTCTAGGCTTTTAGGAAAGACCATCTACACGTATTATCCATCAAGGGCTTATCATTCTTCTCATTAAATAGGCAACCCCTGTGAGAAGTTAGGAGATTCATTTAATTGAAAGTAACAGAGAGAATACATTTGATAAGGGCCTCTCTATAATGGGTATAACAAGTGATGCCTCCCCTTACACCCACCTGACCCCATGGGAGGGAGGGAAGAAAGAAAAGATAAAGGCTTGCAACCCTTTCGCCCCTCAAAAGAGCCCTGGTAAGAAGGCTAGTAAGAACCTTTAGTTCTAAAAAGATATTAAGAACCCCATATTTGAACTTCATGAACTCAAGGTAGCCAAATTTTGAAAGAGGGATGCGTAACCTACCAAACTTTTAGATGGCATCAAACCCTCATGAGAGGTCAATTCAAGGGAAGCCCTTTTTACCTTTGTAATAAACTGTTTTAGATTGAAATAAGGCTTGCATCAGTTCTTGTTTAAGCCATTTATCCTTGAAGGCCTTCATGCCTTCACAGGTCATGCTAGACACTTATCCTATTAGTTCCCTAAAAATAACCACCATGCCCCCTTGAAATTTACCTATCTATGCTTCCATCCAACCATAAAATCTCTAGCAAGGATCTCATCATGCCCTTAGCTCCTTACCATGAATTTTGTTAGGTCTCCCCTTTGAATATTCCTCTAGACTTTGTGGTTAGTCTAGACCTCTACACACGAAATTGACTTGTAGTGGTCCCTATCTCCCCCAATGGTATTTTTCTTATTTCAAAAATTGTGTTTGAAGTTGTCATTGGTAGAATATCCTGGTAAAATATATTTTTTTATTTTAATCCTACCAAAATATGTAGGGGATTAAAACACTTTTTTTATCATTATGATCATGATTATATAAAATAAATTAAAAAAATGTATGGATCTAGAATTTGAATACTAGAAATGTAGACCCTAAGGTTATCTAGGGTTAGGTTTTGAGTAATATTCAAAGTAACTAATGCTAAGGATCTAACCAAATTCATGCTAAGGATTTAAGGGAATGATGATATCCTTGTTATAGATTTTGTGGTTGGATGGAAGCATAGATAGGTAACTTTCAAGGTGCCATGGTGGTTATTTCTAAAGAACTAATAGGAGAAGTGATTGACATGACTTATGAAGGCATGAAGGCATTTAAGGATATATGGTTTAAATATGAACTGATGTAATCCTTATTTTATTCTAAAACATTATACCACACAAGAAAAAAGGGCTTCCCTTGAGTTGACCTCCCATGAAGAAAAAATATACCTAAAAGTAATGTGGTATCTTACTCTTGAAGGGAAATTCACTCACAATTTATCACATCACTTTTTACTACTAAATCACTTTAAAGGACATAGGATTAACTTTCCCTATTATTTGATCATGTCCTTTCAATCAATAGTTATAATATTTCAAGAAAGACCCTCTACACATATTATCCATCAAGGGCTTATCCTTATTCTCATTAAATGGGCAACCCCTATGATAAGTTCAGAGATTCACTTGATTAAAAGTAGAAAAGGGAATACCCCTGATAAGGGCCTCTTTGTGGTGGGTAGAATAAGTGATGCCTCCCCTTCCACCCACTTGGTCCCATAGGAGGGAGGGAAGAAGGAAAAAAAAGGATTAAAACCCTTCTCCCCCTAAAAAGAGCCTTGGTAAGAAGGATATTAAGATCCTTTAGTTCTAATAATATATTAATAACCCCAACTTTGACCTTCATGAACTCAAGGTAGCCAAACTTTAGAAGAGGGATGAGTACCTTGCCAAACTTCCAGAGGGCATCAGGCAGAGAGTGTTAAAGCTCCACAAACACTTGCAAAGATTGGGTAGATAGATGGTTACTTACATGGGTAAATGGAGAAAGATAAAACAAGATATTGATGCTATAAGGTAGGGGATTGGGGATCAATATAAAAGGTGGGGATAATACCGAGCGTACCCCTAAAGGAAAGGAGGCAATCACCAACACTTTAAGGGATCACAACACTAAGAGACACAAAATTAGAGGTATGATAGGACTTATCAAAACCATAGTGAGAGGTCAGAGGTCTAAAATTAGAGGATTATTGAGCAAAAATGTGAAAAAACTAATAGGTGGAAATAGAGAAGAAAATCAATTAGAGTAAATTTAGGTATGGGTTACGTCTAGTTTCTTTGGTTTTGTTCTTTTTTTTTTTGAAATTTTACTAGACTGTGTATTTCAAGCTGTATGTGCCTTATTTATTTTTGTTTCATTTATCTTATTGTACTAAACTATGGTTTTTAGGTCCTTGTAAAACTTGATCTTAACTTATCAAATAAAAAATGACACAAGTGTATCACTTTTTGTTGCAAAGTTTAATACTTTCATTTGCATGCTTCTTCCCTTTAATTAAGAATGAACTAAAAAAAGACATACACACATGTATATAATGATGCTTTATATCAATTTTAATATATTTCATAGCATTTTATCTTTCTCCCATGTGGAATTCCATTAACAAACAAACCATTACATACATAGAGGATTTAGCACATAAGCTAATAACTATGTTTCAAGTTTTAATGTCATATCTTATGCACATGAAAGAATGTTCTTATCCTCCTCATCTCCATGGGGGTGATATCTACTTTCCATCTAATCAGGTCCATACTATCACTCCTTCATGAGATGATTTAGCCTATACCATTTCCACTAATACCCATACTCAGTCTATTCACACCTCTTCCCTAAAGGGTGTGTACCTACATCTTTAATCTTAAGTAACTAGGGTTTGCACTTGAAAGACTCTAAGGGATAAAATTACCAGTATGATTAGGTTAATTTAAAAATTAAAAAATAATATTAAACTATTACATGAAAATATTGCAACATTGGAAATTCAGATTACAAGATAAAAGTCCGTAGGGTAAACTAGTGTCAATCATGTATATGCATATTCACCTAGACAATTTGTGGTAACAAATGTTATGTATCAAAAAAATAAATCACAAAAAAAAATCATCTAAAAATAGTGATTCAAAAATTAATAAATATTAAGATGATACATAAGTGGTAAATCGAGACATTCTCCCTCCACTTAACAATGGAAACCTAATTGTCAATAAGGATGAGATCTTATAGAGCTTCAGGGATAGACTTCAGTAATATCCCCTTGATCATGCCCACATTTTAAAAAACATAATGGGAATATATTTTATCCTAGTCTGATTCACCTTGAATATCTATAATTTATTGGTAGGGAACACTGCCCACAAAGCCATTATAATTTATGTTGTAAATAGATAGTCAAAATTTATCAGTTTAAATAATGACATTTAAAATTTAATATGTTTTTAAACCATGTAAAAACATATTATTTAGATACATTAGTCACATATAATTTTTTTTTAATGGATGGTTATTAATTAAACCAATAAATTATTGACATAAGATTGATAGAACATAAGCATTCATTATTATTGGCCACTTATTGATAATAATATTAGACTTGTGTATAATGGGCACACACCCATTCTGAATTAATTCTATTCTAAATTTACATTATATCTTGTGTCTATTGATTTTAAGTCTATATTATTATATTTGGTATTTATAATTAATAATAATTAAACATAGATGATATTTTATATCTTATTCATAATGGACATATGCCTAATTTTACACAAGATATCAATACAAATTTTATCAATTGATCCCATTCTACACAACATAAAAAATGTTGACAGTTGATAATATTCCATTATTGTGTAGAATGGTCATCTTTAAAATTAATTATAATTAAATAGAGATGATATTTTATATCTTGTTTATAATGGACTTATGCCTAATTTTACACAAGATATTAATAAGAATTTTATCAATTGATCCCATTATACACAACATAAAAATGTTGGCAATTGATAGTATTCCAATCTTGTGTAGAATGGGCACATTCCCATTCTAAGCAAGATAATAATAATATGAACATCCAATTTCTAACCAATATTCTATAACACATGCCCTAAATATTCCTATATTCACATATTATCTACATCAAAACCTTGAGAATGAGCTTCATAAGTTCTCTAATTATGGAAGAAGGATTATAGAACATATAGCAAATTTTAAGTTTTCTTTCAGACTCCTTGTGTATAATGGGCACATGCCCATTATGAAAAAGATAATAATAATATTAAAATCCACTTTTTGACCAATATTTCATAACATAAGCTTGGGGGGACTCTTTACTAGAGTACTACCAGTATATAGTTGATAGTATTCTAATCTTGTGTGGAATGGTATATGACCATTTGGAACAAGATAACAATAATATGAACATCCATCTAAAATTATAACCAATATTATAAATTTTTATAAAATTTAGGGCCCAAAATCACCCAACACTAAGCCAATAGTCCATCCCAAGACATGCACCATCCTCAGGTCCCTTTAACTCCAAAAATTTAGGTCTCCTTTGCTCAACTTGGCACTTTACTTCCTCCCAATGGCTGAGGGTAGTTTGCAAGGTGGAGGTAATATCCTCAACCTCAATATTTAGTCATCTTGTTTCTTTAGGTTACTTGAGAAAGTTATCCATTTGAGTTGTCAAAATATAAATTTTAGTAGTGGCATCTTTATGGACATCCTGAAGTGACCCAAATTTTACCAAAACCTATCCTCAAAGTGTTGTAAAACTAGTATTAAGTTCTTAATAGTGATTACTTATCTTATTTTCCATTTCCTCTACATCATGGAGTTATTTTGTGTGGCACCCTATCCTTTATTATGATAGCATTATCAAACATTTTATGACACTGGTGTTCCTCCAATTGAAGCCTAGCTTCCAAAATTTTAGTGAGTCATACCCACTTGAAAAAAATCCTATCAGTGATGGGAGATATGGCACCAACCTTAGACAAAAAGATCTTACATAATTTAATGGAATCAAAAAATTATTTTATGGCCCAAGTCTTATCTTTTTAGGGATTCACCTAGTCTTTGCATTTTTTCAATAACAGATCTACTAGGGTTTCCAACTTATCAATGACTTCACCTATAAGAAGGATCCTATCAAAATATGTTGGCTCATTTTGTAAATTAATTTTAGAGAGTTTTATAATCCTCATTCGAGACATCATTACCACTTCTTACTGGTAGTTGAGATCTTCTAATTCCTATTTGAGCCTTAAATTTTAGTTACTTTCATGATGGTACATGGAATGACCTCTTGGTGATTTCAATGTAGTTGGACAACATCATAGATATGTATATCATTTTTTATGGTGACCACGAGATCTAGCTTAATGAGGGTTGTGCTTTCCTAAGCTGGTGAACATTATAGGGGATCTACCCAGAATGCTTCAAGAAGATCCACTCCCTCTGATGCCAAATCTATGCTAGCTGATGGAAGGTCAAAATTATGTTCCTCATTATAAATATCCATGTAAACGGAGAGCTTGCATCAAGTCTAATTGGAGGAATATTATCTAGGGAAATGCACCCACATATACAAATCCTCTTCCAATACATTTTGATAGAGATAACTTTCAATTAGTAGATAATGCTCAAGTACCTCAAATTTTGGATTAGTTTGTTATTGAAAATCTCAATGTTTGTTTACTCATCATCAAGGGTAGGTTTATCTTGTTATTCTAAAGTTTCCTCTAGCTCAATAACAACTTCCTTTTAGAACCTTAGGGTAGGTTCCCTCTTAGGTGATGCCTCAATAGTAATCACCATTTATTTAGATACCCTAACACTTAGTGCAAAATTCTATTGTCCTAAATGAATAGAAATCTATTGGGTGGCATCAAGGTCCTCTGGTTCCTAAACTGCAAGCATCCCATAGTATTTCAGAGGTGATGGGTCCATCCTTTATTGCTTAGATTGATCCTAGTGCATGATCCTAATTGAATTAGGCCTTGAAATCTTCTCCTATATTCATTACCTTCTTTCAAATATTATTGGTGGTGGAATGGGAAGGGTTTATCTAGTGACCTCATGGCTTCCTAAAGCCTCCTTCTTGTGGTTGAGCATGAAATACAACATATGAATGTGGTCCCCCACAAAAATCTAGTGTGCATTGATATTAGTGTTATCTAATTTTTTTTTACCTATATTCCACCTTCTTAGAGTAAACATATAATTTACAAAGAGTATGAGTCTCAATTTCAATTTTTTTAGCATTAATGTACACCTTGTGTGTGTGATAAATGTGATTTATAGAATGCTTGACATACTTAGTAGTGAAAGTATATGGTAGATTTAGCCACATTGAAAATTTATATGTGGGATCCATCCAAATGCACATGAGTGAATATTATTTCATAACAAAAAATTGATCTTGAGTTCCCATATGTGTGGTCAACTCCTTTGGGACATGCCATTAATTTATAAAGGCTTCCTTCATCTTGTCAAAACATCCTTTCATTTTTAGCTTGTGGGAAGGGGAGATGGTGCTTGAGTAGGAGAACTATTGAAACCATTCTATGGGGGATTTATTATAAGGTGAGTAAACCCACTTCAATTCTTTACCAGTGTATTCTAGAATACCAATCTCATAAAACACCAGTAAAATAAAAATCACACCCCAAGGAAATTTATGATTTGGTAGGTGTTGGGACTTCTCAACATCATCCACAATCCTTTTAGTGAAGTACTAAGTGTAATAATACTTTTTACTCTAGGACATATGGATTTAAATATAGAGGTTCACCATGTCAACCTCTTTTCATCTATCCCTGAACCCAAGCTTGGTCATAGACAAGCACATAACTACCCAAATAGTGGGATATTAGATGCTCAAAATGTACATGGCATGACCCTCATTTTTGTACTTTAGAGCTACTATCATCTTCTCAATTTCCTCTTGATAATTTAGATCCAAATTAAGGTAAGTGACCAAACATTCTAACCTTTTGACCTTGTTGATATATTAGGTAGTGTTCACATATCACACCTTGCAAAGTAAAAATAGTCCTTGTGGATGCATAAGAGTAGAAATTGCACCACCACCATGTGCTTCCTAAAATAAAGTAGGTTGAAAAGTTATTTTTATCACCAAATATTTCACATTAGAAGAAGGTGTTCAAGCCTCTTCCATATTTAGGCAACATGGGAACACTTCCAAGTATGTGGGTGTACCTATAATGGAAGTGAGCTTCTATATTTAAGGGATAGCTTCCTGAATGTATCTTGAAATTCTCACACCTACTTAACTAGTTTTTCATGGGGAAAAGAGTTATAAGTTTCATGAAATGAACCTAATCTAATGGGGTGATATACCAATATATATTCCATATGACCATCATACTTTCCTTCACTAAGAAATAAGGTACATAAACTAACTTCCAAGTCCTATGGATTCTAATATGAGTATTTAAATATGAAGGTGAGATGCATGAAAGATATCCAAGGTAAGTGAACCATAGGATAGTTGTAGACACTAAGTATCATTGTACATTAAAATATAGGCTCATATACTTTAAAAAACTTCGTATGACCTATTAGAATAGGAAATCTTGCATAAACATGAAAGGATAAGGGAAGAAAGGATAGATAATTATAACTTTGCATCACCATACATCACAAGCACTCTTATAAAAATTTTAAATAACTCAAAAATAAATTTGCATTAATGTTCAAAGGCAAAATATGACATCATTATAGTAGGGCTTTGCTATACATTGAGTGAAATTAGATTACAAAGGCTAAAATGGAAGCTACTTATTGAATTCAGAGAGAGGAGAAAATAAATAAGTTCAAGAGTCACTAGAACATATGTCCAAGCATGAGAACCAATTATGTTGTAGGTGAAATTGAGTGTGAAATAGACCATGAATACCTCTTAAGACAAATGTCCATTTAAATCATGACAAACTCTCCAAAATGATGTAGAGATTCTGCAACTAGCCTTTGTGAAACTATTTTCATCATTAATCATCTCTTAGGCATTTAAAACTGAGCTAAGATAATTGAAACATATGATACGATAGTCACATACATTTTTTAAACTACTAGCTATATTCTAGACACCTGTATTTATCATCTACAATCATTCATCACTTTCCTAGACTTCATTTTTCACATCTAGCAGTCACTTTTCCTCTCGAGTCCTTCACTGGGCTTTCAGGTGGCACATGAGTCTAAAGAGATTGCTATACTATATAATATTTGAGCCTATATAGTTATCCATGTGGTATTTCCATGCCACATTGCTCATTTTATTCTAAACTATGTCTATGATACCTACTTGCTCTAGTCAAAAATGGATCTTTGGTTTAACTTTATCTATCAAAAATTGACTTGGACTAATCACATTAATCCATCATATAATTGTTCCTATTGTTCACATAGATCCATGCTATTAGATCCTAACTTTTTAACCTACTTCATACCATAGGATCAATATGTATGAAGGAATGTTGGCCTTGGATTTTATACCACTAAGATCCTTTGACATGTTGACTTTAATTCACATCATTGGATCATTGGTATGATTAAGCACTAATCCTTGATCTACTTAGACCCACACTATTATTAGTCAAGCTTGTGTTGTTGGATGTCTACTCAGTGAACTTGTACCATTGGATCTTATCTAGACTATAGTTTTTTAAGGTTTTTTAACCTAGGGACATTTTGACCTATTTGACCTATTAGATATGAGTATTAGTATGTAATCTAATGTAGATCATTATATTTTGATAAAATTAAAACCCTTTAAGGACCTTTTGAATATAAATGACTACTTTATGGAGCTCAAATTTGATATTTGTGTGAACATTCTACTCTATAGGTCCAACTTTGAATATCCATAACTTGAGCTAGAGAACTCATGTGGGCATGAAATTTGAAAAGCATGTTATTTGCACAAAGAGATCCATGGTGATGTAACATTTTACCTCATGAGTCTTTTTGAGTGAACCTATCAAATGCGCAATTGATCTAGTCCATTCATTTCTAGATGATGTCTTTATGAGGGTTTGGTTTATTTAGTCTTGTGTTTGAACTACTACTTGATATTTGAAAGTTCAAATGAACTTATTGAGGCATGTGCAAACTATTTTCATGATCTCGACTATTTGGACACAATGAAAACCTACCACCTACATATATGACTCTAAAATGACCCCTACGACACCAAATGACACAAGGACTAAGTTAGACTATGACCAAAACTATAATGACATATGAAATGACATTAAATACACACTATAAAATTATATTTAACCCCTATATAAGTTTTTATTGTAGGGGGGTTGACCCATTTTGACTTTGGTAAAAATAGTCAACATCTTTGGTGATTTCCCAAGGGTGACATGCTTTCTATGCCATGAATAGTTACTTATCCTATCAATTATGCTATGGGGTCACATATAAAGTAGGTTTGACATACAAATTGCCTTTGAAAATACATAATAATGATAAAAAACAACAAGAACAAGACAAAAAATAGAAACACACATGTGTTTATTAGAACACTTAGGGAACATAACACACACAAATAAATAAACTAATTCAAGCACTAACTAACCTAAGATGAAAACTTCCTCCAAGATCAAAGGGGAAGTTTGAAACCTTTTTGATTCATAACATGAAGGAATGAATGAAGCATGCAGCCTTTTATCTTTTGACATTGATGTCTCCACCTTGTTCATGTTATTTACCAACTTCATTGGCATGATGTTGAATGAGAACCAAGTAGCTCCAAATAGGCTAGCTATGGATTGAACTCTTCTTGCATCCAAATAGCCTTAAATTTCTCATATGGCTCCTCAAATATTAACTCTAATGGTGGTTGAATAAGGCTTTCCTTTTTGGTTTCCATAGTGTCCTCAATAATATTGGGTTTCTCTTCAACTACAAGTTCTTCATGACCATCAAGGAGTTATAAATAGTCTACCTAATCTTGTTCATTATCCTCCCTGGAAAAAAATTTCTCCACCTTCTCATGTACTTGGCCCTTAATGTATAAGTTTAAAAATATGACAGTCCTCTCAGCCTTGATTTCTCCTTGATAGATTATACTTGATGTTTGGAAGCATCAAGATCTTGTTCTTCATGATGCAATACCTTTGGATATGGCTCAATATTAGGTGGGTGTCTTGACTATTCTTGAGGTGAAATAACTTCTACTTTTCCATCAATTTTCATGTCTACAATATATTAGAAACTAGGATCATCAGATTTCTTTATGACAATAGATTATTGATTAGTAGAATGAACTTCATCTTTATGATTGATGGAATACTTTTCAAAATGATCATTAGTATCGTTAGTAACCTTGTCATTAGATATATAATCTCTTGGAGAAAAAAGAGACTTACCTAACTTGTCAAACTCTTTGTATATGACATTGATATTTTGCTATAGTTCCTCTTCATTCATAACATGAGACCTTTCTCCATACTTATTGATACAATCATCAACATGCTTGTTAGAGGCATTATCCAAATTATATGTAGACTTCTTAGGAGGATGAGTAACCTTATCAAGCTAATCAAACTCATGACATATGAAATCAAAATTTTAGCATAAGTCATTTTCATCCACCTCATGAGTGTCATCTTCAAGATCCATTTCATCTACTTTGGTATCATGAGACTCTCTTAGGATTGAAACTTATTGAGGAGTGACTTGACCTTCTTCCTTGATAGTACACTCCACTTCATTCTTGAGATGGTCATCCACAACTTCATGATTAGACATGGAGTCTTATTCAAATGCCTCTCTCTTGAAGTTTTGGTTGCATTCCTCATGGATAGTTACAATAGAATATTCAAGATGTTTCTTTTCATCTAAGAAGGTAGGATTACACTTATGTTCACCAAGGGGAGTCTCTATGGTGATTTCCTCTTCATAGCCACTCATAACATCCTCTTGGCCAGCCTTGGCTTAGATTTGCTCCTCTTCACTTGCTTCTCTCAAAATAGGCTCATGTGAAAGAGCTAGAATATGAGATGTAGTGGAAGGTTTATGAATTAGAGATGGAATGTGAGGGGTAGGAGAGGGATTGAGAGTGGATTTAGAAAGATAAAATCACTAGTAAGCTCAAAGGGAAGTGACTTATTAGACTGATTAGAAGGACAAACATTTACCTAAGTAAGAGTTACATCTTGCCAATATCTTTCTTGGAATTCCTCAATAGCATCATGTTCATCTTTGAGCTCTTTATCCTACCAAATACTTAACCTTTCTATTGAGTATTGATGGTACTTATTTTCCAAGTCTATTTGTTCTTTGATTTCACATTGAGTTCCTTCTATCTCTTCAAACATCCATAACTTCTGTATGTAACCTTGGGTAGTACTTCTCAACCATTCCATTAGATGATCAAGGAGCATGTCATACTCATCATCCCATGTACTCATTTTTTCTTCATTATCTAGTAACTATGGCATGTATGCCAACAAGGACTTGATATAAGATGGAAAAATTAAAGGAGGAGGAGAAGGGTAATGATGAGGATCAAGACCAACTTCATTTTGTTGTATTCTAGCCTATAGGAGTTCAATTCTTACATTTTGATACCTTGATATAGAATCCATAAAAACATATAATTATTAGTGGAAAGACTCATAAGAGTACTCTTAAGGTTCATAGGCATCATGTTATGGTTGATATGGTTCATATTGGGATTGATAGGGAGGAATTTTTTGATAGGTATCTTAGTATCCTTATTCATAGGGCTATCTAATAATATGGTGTTTATATAGGGGGGAAATGAAGGATTATAGGGATGCTATGGCTCATAGGATTGATAGCCATTTTGATAGGATTGTTGGGGAGTATTCACCATATATGTTCATATCAACCTATATATGTTTCATAGAAAGGATGATAAGGAGGTCTGTGGTAGGAATATTCACCATATATGTTCATATCAACCTCATATATTAGATGGAAAACAAAAAATAATCAAAATATTCAATAATATATACCTGGGTTACTTACAACCAGAAGTTATCATTCAGAGTCCCCATTGGTGTTAGCTTGCTTGCTTCTAAAAGATGATTAGAGGAAATACACACCGACATTATTTACACTCTCTTGGACCTTGGTCCCATTGAGCATGGAAAAATTATTGTCACCAAATATTGCACCTTAAAATAAGGTGTTTAAGCCTATTATAGATTTTGGAAACATGGGAACACTTTTAGGTATGTGGGTGTACCTATAATGGAAGTGAGCCTCTAGATTTAAGGGCTAGCTCCCTGAATGTATCTTGAAATGCTCACACCCAATTAACTAGTTGTTTATGGGGAAAAGAGTTGTAAGTTGCATGAAATTAACCTATCCTAAGGGGGTGATACACCATGATGTCTTACATATGACCATCATACTTTATTTCACTAATAAACAAGGCACATAAACTAACTTCAAAGTTCTGGGGATTCTAACATGAGTATTTCAATATGAAGGTGAGATGCATGAAAGCTATCCAAGGTAAATGAACCATCAGCTAGTTACAAACACTAAGTCTCATTTTACACTTAAAATATAAGCTCATACACTTGAAAACACTTCATATGAACTATTATAACATGAAATATTACATAAGCATAAAAGGATAAGGGAAGAAAGGATAGATAATTATCACTTTGCATCACCATACATCACTTTCACACTTAGACAATTATTTAAAAACTCAAAACCAGATTTTTATTAATCTTCAAAGGTAAAATATGACATCATTATAGTAGGGATTCACCATACATGAAGTGGAATTAGATTACAAAGGCCAAAATGGTAGCTACTTATAGAACTGTAGAGTGAGGAGAAAATAAATAAGTTCAAGAGTCACTAGAACACATGTCCAGGCATGAAAACTAGTTATGTTATAGGTGAAACTAAGTGTGAAATAGACCATGAATACCTTTTAAGACAAATGCCCATGTAAATCATGAAAAAATATCCAAAATAGTATATAGATTCTTTATCTGTCCTTCGTGAAACTATTTTCATCATGGATCATTTCTCATACACTTAAAACTAAACTAAGAGAGTCAACACATATGCTATGATAGTCACAGTCATTTTTTCAACTTTTAGCTATCTTCTAGACACCTATATTCATCATCTACAATCATTCATCACTTTTTTAGACTTTGTTTTTCACATCTAGTAGTCATTGTTCCTCTCAGGTCTTTGACTGGGCTTTTATGGTGGCACATGAGTCTAAAGAGCTTGCTCTACTATAGAATTATTGATCCTACATAATTATCCATGTGGCATTTCCTTGCCACATTGCTCATTCCATTCTAAACTATGTATGTGATACTTGCTTACTCTGGTCTAAAATGACTCTTTGGTTTGACTTTATTCATCAAAAACTGACTTAGACCAATCACATTAGTTCATCCTATCATTTTTCCTATTAGTCTCACAGATCCTTGCTATCAGATCTTAAATTTTTGACTTCTTATGTATCATAGGATCAAGATTTATGAAGGAACACTGGTATTCGATTTTCTACTATGAAGATCCTTTGACATGTTGAGTTTTTCTCACACCATTAGATCATTAGTATGATTGAGCATTGATTGTTGATCTAATTAGACCCACCTTCTTGTCATTCGAGCTTGCACTATTGGATCTATACTCAACAAACCCATATCATTGGATCTTGTCCAACCTATAGTTTTTTAATGGCTTTTAACCCATGGACCTTTTGACCTTTTAACCCAAGAATGAACCATTAGATTTGAGTGTCAGTATATGAGATCATGCAGACCATTATATCTTGATCAAATTAAAAAACTTTATGTAACTTTTGAATATAAATGGATACTCTATGAATCTCAAACTTGATGCTTGCATGAATATTCTACTTTGCAGGTCCAACTTTGAAGCTTCATAACTTGAGCTAGAGAACTCACACAAGCATGAAATTTACAAAGCATGTTCCTGGCATGAAGAGCTCCATGGTGTTGCAATTTTTTGGCTCATGAGGATTTCTAAGTGAACCTATCAAATGCACAAGTGAGCTTGTCCATTCATTTTTAGATGACATCCTAGTGAAGGTTTGGTTCACTTAGTCTTGTGCTTGAACTATTATTTGATCTTTGAAATCTCAAATGAACTTCTTGAGGCCTATGCAAACTCTTTCCATGATCCTAAACATTTGGACACCGTGAAAACCTACCACTTGTATAAATGACTCTAAAATGACCGCTAAGACACCAAATGACATAAGGACTAAGCTATATTATCACCAAAGCTATAATGGCATATTAAATGACATTAAATACACTCTATAACATTAGATTTGACCCCTATATAATTTTTTACCATAGGGGGTTAACCCATTTTGATTGTGGTAAAAATGGTCAAAAATTATAACATCCTAGCATTATTTAGTCGATTGAAGACCATGATATCATAATAAACGTCATTTTTGGTGTTTTATCACTAAACCCTATGTTTACATTATAAGTCACCCTCATTTTTGGGTTGATGGTGATTATATTCAAGCACATAGAAATTGGACTCCAATTTTAAACCACACAAAACTAACTCAAGGTATTTCTTATCTTCCATTAAAATAAAGGGTGGAATTATTGTAGAATTTTTTTAACCTCACATGCCATAAATGGTTCCTTCCTGATGTGTCTCTTTTACTCATTGTGCTAGGTTGTCTTCTTGTGCATTATACTCACTAGGAACTTACTCCTAGATCAAAATAAGTTTATCCTCTTGCACTATTGTACTCTTCTTCTTCATTAATTACTAGAAAAGGTTCACTCTTCATGGCTTTCTATTTTGGTTGCATCACCCCCTAGTGTGCTCTAAGGTTGACACATAGACATCTAATTCTTCTAAATGAATATGTGTTTTTTCCCTTTAACTTCATTTATTGGAAGATGTTGACATCTACAACTTAAAACTCTCTCCAAAGTGTTCTCACACACAATTCCACTCATTTTTTATTTTCATGATGTTTGCCTCACTTCCTTGATTCAAATTTATCACTACAATTTGATGAACACACCTTATAATAGCTTAAAAATGCTTTGCTCAAACTCTACAAATTATGTAAATTTGAAATCTTTCAATGTTATAAAATGAATACCCTCCAACCTTATATAGCCTTTAAAGGCTTGATCATATTTACTCTCCCATGCCTTCATTCATCACTTAGTTCATTAATGCTCTAAATAGTATGACATGGCATCTATTTGGCATGTTTGTCATTATTCTTAACATTGTCAATTCAATACATTATCCCATCCTGAATCACTTGTAGTTCATGCCAAATTTAAAAAGATTTAAACTTCTATTTTCAAAGGTAGGAACTAATTTTTCCCTCTTGACCCATTTGTATTAGACTTTCCTTTATCATTCTTTTCCCACACTTTCAATCATGCATGAAATCTTACATGCCTTATTATCTTTATGTGATTTCACTTATTCCTTTCCTTTGGGATGAAGTGTTACGAAGGTGTGTAATGTAGCATGAGCTTGGGTATCTCAGGTGAGAGCCAAGTATCCTAACCAACTAGACTACAATGAAACTAGAATGTTGGGATCTTTTCCTTTAGTTTAGCATGACTTATCCTAGTTGCAAGCCTAAAGAGAATAAGAATTCTAATGAGCTAACACATTGGCATATCATGTAATAAATGATCTCTCATGCTCACCTTAAGAACACAAATTTAATACCATTTCCCATTAGTTTTATTATGTGATGGCATATGTATTGATATCACTATACTAGGGTGATTGAATAGGCACATAGTTATACCAAAAACATCATAGTAAAGCTAATATTAACAAGTTTACCATTCCATAAGCTATTTATCACATAAACATATGGGCATAAATTAAGAAAAAGAGTAGTAGTACCTTTTGTTTCGATAATAAGATTTTAAGAGGTGTTTTAAAAACACAAGTATTCTATTCCATTACATATCAAAGATCACCATATAGATTTCACAATCCACATTAGGGTTACGACTAAGCTCAAGATTATAATTATAAGATTACCATTATAACCACTACCACCAAATTTATATGTAAAACTAGGGGGTGTTTACACATGGTTTTCCCTTGATCATTCTATTACAATATTTTTATGAAAGTTATGACTTTCCAATGACCATTTACATCAATGAGTCTTGAGAATCCCACAAGGCTACCACCAAAGATGCCCATAAGGCTACCACTACTCATCTTGAAATTTTGACAACTTGAGCTGATAATTTTTTAGAGTAACCCAAGGAGATGAAGTGACTACAAGGCAAGGTGGAATTCATTACTACCAATCTTCATACTACCCTCAATAATGAGAGGAGATCAAATGTGAAGTACAGTAGGTAGGTCCTAAGTTTTTGAATAATTTATCATATATAACCATTTAGAAATATTAATAAATAATACTTAAGAGATCTTGAATCTTTTGTGTAATATGTGAATTCATAGTTTCATGAGTATTTATTTGATATTAAATTTGTATTATTGTATTTGGTCTTAAAAATTATTTGTAATTAAATAGAGATGATATTTAATATCTTATTCAAAATGGGCTTATACCTAATTTTACATGAGATTAGTAATAATCTTATCAATTTATCCCATTCTACACAACATAAACAATTTGGAGAAGCATTATATCCTAAAATAATATGAAAACCAATTTATAAACAATAATATACAACATAATCTTAGAGGGATTCTTTAGTAGAGTTCTCCCAATATGTCGTTGATAGTATTCCAATCTTGTGTGGAATAAGCACATGCCAATTCTAAACAAAATAAGAATAATATGAACCTCTAGTTTCTAACCAATATTCTAAATACAAGCTTGGGGGGATTCCTTAGTGGATTACTAGACATAATTATAGTATAATACCATGAAACCTTATGAAGGTATCTTGACATCAAATAGCTAAATATGTTGTTCACTGTATAATCAATTGTGCCTAGCATCATCCCACAAAGAATTGGACTTGAAATGTATATTCATGAAGATGACTTGTGTCTGTTTATATAAAGTTTTTATTAATTTATTTATATTTAACAATGAATTATAATTAAATAGATATGATATTTATATCTTATTCAAAATGGGCTTGTGCATGATTTAAATTACATGACATTAATAATAATTTTATCAATTTACCCCCTTTTACATAAGATAAAAAACGTTGACAGTTGATAATATTCCAATATTGTGTAGAATCGACACATGCCCATTATGAACAAGATAATAATAATATGGACATCCACTTTTTAGAAAATATTTTATAACACAAAGTTGGGGGATTCTTCAATGGAGTACTACTAGTATGTAGTTGATATTATTTCAATCTTGTGTATAATAGATACATGGCCATTCTGAACAAGATAAGAATAATATGAACATTCAAAATTCTAATCAATATTCCATAACATAATCTTGGGGAAAGCTAAAGGATTTTTATGACATATTGTTAAAATTATGGGTTATTAAACTAATTATGAGTATTCTCCTCTGTGAGTCACCATTTGTTGTACCTTATCACACACAACCCATTTTTTAAGTATGAGGAAGCTTGAATACACACAATTTTTTATAATGATTGAGAAATTCATTTGGTTATTTTGGGACAGAGTTATTAAAATAAACACAATCCATAGGTTTTATCATTGTCCAAGGTGTTATCATGACTAAAAAGATCAAAGATATGCCTAAGCTACATTACATGATTTACTATTCTCCTTTGGTTTCCTTTAAATGCTTACATATATGTTATTACTTATGATTAAAAGATCAAAAATATGCCTAAGCTACATTACATGATTTTATAGTGATAATGAGGATGGCATGTTATTAAATTTAGTTGATGGTTTTCCTTTTGTATCTTAAATAGAATGCTTCACACTTAAGCATTTATCAAAAAAATCTTAGAGCCCAACCTTGACACATGAAAACATTATGCTCACTAAACATTAAGATAAAAGGAACAAGTCATTATCCCATTAACCCATAGGTGACATCATTATATAAATATATACTAAAGACCTCAAGAATGTGGAGTAGTGATATATTCTCACTTATCATCATATCTCTATCCTGATGACTTGGTAACACCATGCACATTTTATGAAGCTCAAATCCTTAGAGGTAAAATGAGATCTTACCACTTTTCATCATCCCACTAGCCTAAAAACATGTCAAAAACATTAGTGGAGAGACTTATACTAAATATCCTAGGCAAATAGAGTAACATAAACCTTCTACATGTCTTCATATTTCCAACCCATGATTTAAAGGAGTAAATGTTGGGGATCAACCAATAATGTTGATTACTATATGAAAGCAACTAAATGCAGAATTAAACCAGAATGATAAGTAACTAGAATAAAAAAATAGCAAAGAATAAGAGATACAAGAAACCACCTTGAAAACTTATATTAAACTCTTTACAAAAGGAATACAATTGAAGAAACTTCTTTTCTTCCACACCTCTCTTAGATGTACAGATCTCTTTCTAGATCTCTTTCCCTCAAGAGCTATCTCTCTCAATTACAATCAAATCCAACAACCTAGATTGATACACATATACAATCTTGTACTGTTCAACACAACATTACCATAAGATATGAAGATATAATCCTATATATACTATTAGGAAACATGAGCATACAACTACAGCCATTAGATGCACCTCCTAATCAAGGGCTCTAAATAGTCTTACTTAAAATAGAGATGTGAACTTAAGACTATCACTTAATCCTACCATGCAAACATTATGTTTTGTCCACAGAAATAGCATTCTAGATGCACAGGTGACTGACGTTGGTCCCTGCCTGTCTACACCTGACCGACATTGGTTGAACATAACCGACACTGACATCTCCCAGTCAACTCCTGACTAACGTCGGTCGCTCGTGACCGACGCTGGTGACTGTGTAACACCAACAACCTACAAAATACTCATTTGGTGAAGTTTTTAGCTCCACACCTTAACAATCTCCCACTTGGAGATAAACAGCTGCACCATTACCTATACATCAACATCTTCTAGCTCCTCCATCTTCAAACTCAATCATGAAGACCTACAAAAGTTGAATGAAGATTCAACTTCTCCTTTATTATCGGCTTGGTTAACATATCCATAGGGTTCTTATCTGTATGGATCTTCTCCAGCTTCAACTCACCATCCTCTAATACCTGTCTAATGAAGTGGTACCTAAGCTGTATATGCTTTGTTCTTGAATGAAAGGCTGAATTCTTAGCCAAATGAATTGCACTCTGACTATCATTGTATAATTTGCAACTCTCTTGCTCCTTTCCAAGCTCTTCCATGAACCGTGTCATCCATATCATCTCTTTGCTAGCCTCTATGACTATAATATACTCTGCCTTTATAGTAGACAAAGCAACAACCTTCTGCAACTTTGATATCTAGCTAACCACCATTCCACCAACAGTGAAAACATATCTTATGGTGCTTCTTCTACCATCCAAATCACCTGCCATATTTGAATCTACATAACCATGTAGAGAAGTATCTAAACCTCCATAGCACAAATGTCTACTGTTGGTCCCTCTCAGATATCTAAGGATCCACTGAACTGCTTTCTAATGCTCCTTCCCTAGATTGGCCATATACTTACTTACAACTCCCACTGCTTGGGCAATATCCGATCTAGTACAAACCATTGCATACATTAATCTCCCTACTGTGGAAGCATATGGAACTCTACTCATGTACTCTACCTCATCATGTGAATTAGGACATTGTTCTTTACTCAATTAAAAATGTCCAGCCAAAGGTGTGCTTACTGGTTTTGCATCCTGCATATTGAACCGTTTCAACTCCTTGTTCACATAATCCTCTTGAGACAAAATCAACCTGTGATTTTTCTTGTCTCTCTTAATACTCATGCTAAGGATTTTATTTGCTTCTCCTAAATCCTTCATGGCAAATGTGTGAGCTAATTTCACCTTAAGCTCAAAGATATCCTGCATGTGTGATCCTGCAACCATCATATCATCTACATACAATAACAGAATAATATATCTACCATTATCCAATCTCTTAAAATACACACAATGGTCAGATTGACACCTACTATAGCCATGCTCAGTCATAAACCTGTCAAATCTCAAATACCATTGTCTAGGAGCTTGCTTGAGGCCATACAAGCTTTTCTTCAATCTGCACACTAACTTCTCCTTACCTTTGACCTCAAATCCTTTCGGTTGATCCATATATATTTCTTCATCCAAATCTCCATGAAGAAATGATGTCTTAACATCAAGCTAATCAAGATGCAAATCCTCAATAGCAACTAAAGACAATACAATCCTTATAGAAGTCATTTTAACAACAGGAGAAAAAATCTCACCAAAATCAATACCTGGTTTTTGTGCAAATCCTTTCACTACCAACCTAGCCTTATATCTCATCTGTCCATTCTCACCTTCCTTCAATCTATAGATCCATCTATTCTTCAGTGTCTTCTTTCCTGCTAGCAACTCAACCAAATCCCATGTTTGGTTCTCTCTCAAGGAATCAATCTCCTCATTCATGCATAGCTCCCACCAATTCTTGGATTCCACCTGTATTGATTCATCAAAACTCTCTGGTTCTCCACCATTAGTTAGCAATAAATAGAATAATGAAGGGGAATATCAAATTGGAGGTTTACTTACCTTTTTTGACCTCCTGATGGGCGTCTGAGACTCATTCACAACATGCTGTCTGCCCAAATTCTCTAACAGTGACCGACCTCGGTCACTTCCAGGCTTGTAACTGGCCGACATCGGTTCTACTTGACTAACGTTGGTTCCTTCCTGACTGACGTCAGTCATTGTATGAACAACATTAGTTCCTATATTGTTGACGTTGGTTCCTTCTTGACTGACATCAGTCTCTGTGTTTTCCTGTCTGTGATTAATTTTTCTCGCGAGCTCATTTTGGACCGTCACCTCGTCTAATTCTCCATTGCTCTGCCCAGATTGATTCAGCTTCTTGAGCTGATCACTATACATCACTTTTTCATTGAAAAAAACATCATGGCTCCTAATTATCTTGTTAGTTCCTAGATTCCAAAACTTGAATCTGAAATCATGAGAGCCATAGCCAATAAATGTGCACCTCATAGACTTAGCATCCAACTTCTTTCTATTTTCCTTATCAACGTGCACAAAGGCTTCACAACCAAAAACTTTGAGAAATGAGAGATCTACTTTTTTATCTATCCATGCCTCTTCTATAATTCCACCATCCAGAGCTGTAGAGGGTCCTCTGTTAATTAGGTACACTGCAGTATCCATAGCTTCTATCCAAAACTCTAAGGGCAAACCAGCATGCAATCTCATACACCTTGCACACTCCATTACTATTTTGTTCATCCTTTCAGAAACTCCATTTTGTTGAGGTGTCCTTGGAACCATCCTTTGCCTATGTATTCCATGCATATAACAATACCAATTGAACTTATAGCTGTAGAACTCACCACCATTGTCAGATCTTAGGCACTTCAATCTTCTGCATGTTTCATTCTCAACCATAGCTTTCCAAATCTTAAAAGTGTCAAAAACATAAAATTTATTCTTTATACAATAGACCCATACCTTTCTTGTAGCATCATCTATGAAAGAAACATAGTACCATGATCTTCCAATAGAAGCAACCTGAGCCGGTCCCCACACGTCTGTGTGAACAAGCTGCAACTTTTGCTTCTTCTTTGTTGACCCAGTCTTGAGAAAACTCACTCTCTTCTATTTTCCAAACACACAATGCTCACAAAAATCCAGATCTATGATTTTCAAATCTAAAAGCTTACCTTTTGACTTAAGAATAGACATTCCCTTCTCACTCATGTGGCCGAGCCTAGAGTGCCACAACTTTGCATCCACATCTGAAGTAGATAATACAAAAGGAGAATTATTAGTAACACAATTACATAAATAGAGAGTACCTACTCTCTTACCTCTGGCCAATACAAGTGCACCCTTGGTCACCTTCCAAGATTCAGCTGTGAGAGTTAATGTACAACCCTCATCCCCTAACTTTCCTGTAGAAATCAAATTCCTCTTCAAGCTGGGAACATGCATGACATCTCTCAACACCCATGTGTTTCTATTCTACATTTTCAGTTGCACTTTTCCTTTGCCAACAATTTTACAACCCTCATCATCCCCTAAATAAACTATTCCAAAATCTCCATGGACATAGTCACTAAAATATTCTCTATTAGGGGTTACATGGAAAGATGCACCAGAATCTAAAACCCAAGATTCTATATTATTATGCAAAGAGAATATAAGAGCATCTTGTGCAATACCTGCAACTTTTGCTTCTTCTTTACCTTCATGCTGATTGTCTTCTTTAGGCTTTGACCAACAATCTTTGCTTATGTGCCCTATCTTTCCACAATTCCAACATTGTGGCTTTTTGCCCTTTCTGGATTTGGATCTACCTCTCATCTTTGACTTAGACCTTGATCTCCCTTTCTTGCCCTTCTCTTTTTGCCTTCCCATGCTCTCAAAACTTAAAGCATTCCCTGATGTTTTCTCTGTGCTTTTCCTACAAATTTATTCATTCAAGATTACACTAACAACATCCTCTACTTTTAAAATATTTAAAGCAGATGCAATATTACTAACTGCCATTACCAAGCTATGCCAGCTTTCAAGCAAAGAACATAATATTAAAAGAGCCTTAATTTCATCATCAAACACTATTTTGACTAAATTTAATTGATTTACAATTCCATGGAAATAATTTAGATGATTAGATACAGATCCACCTTCCTGCATTTGCAAATTAAATAGCTGCTTCATAAGATATACCTTATTTGAAGTTGAGGGTTTTTCATATAAATTTGCTAAAGTAGTCATTAACTCTACCGTTGACTTTGCCTGTGATAAATTAGATATCACAATAGATTCCAGACTCAATATTATAGATCCAAGAGCCTTTCTATCAAGAACTTCCCATTCTTCATCATCCATGTCTTTGGGCTTCTTTGAAACCCCACCTAATGGTAAGTATAGATCTTTCTGATATAGATAATCCTCTATCTGCATTCTCCAATGTTGATAATTCTTGCCATTAAACTTCTCCATTCTTAGTTTACTTTCTTCTGCCATTGCTTTCTCCCACTCAAACAGAAATCCCTGTGAGTAACTTGTAATCAATACACACTAACCAGATCTAAAACACCTGTTAGTCAACCTGAGCTCTGATACCACTTGTTGGGGATCAACCAACAATGTTGATTACTATATGAAAGCAACTAAATGTGGAATTAAACTAGAATGATAAGTAACTAGAATCAGAAAATAGCAAAGAATAAGAGATACAAGAAACCACCTTGAAAACTTGTATTAAACTCTTTACAGAAGGAATACAATTGAAGAAACTTCTTTTCTTCCACACCTCTCTTAGATGTATAGATCTCTTTCTAGATCTCTTTCCCTCAAGAGCTCTCTCTCTCAATTACAATCAAATCCAACAACCTGGATTGATACACATATACAATCTTGTACTGTTCAACACAACATTACCATAAGCTATGAAGATCTAATCCTATATATAATATTAGGAAACATGAGCATACAACTACAGCCATTAGATGCACCTCCTAATCAAGGGCTCTAAATAGTCTTACTTAAAATAGAGATGCAGACTTAAGACTATCACTTAATCCTACCATGCAAAAATTTTGTTCTGTCCACAAAAATAGCATTCTAGACACACAGGTGACCGACGTCGGTCCCTGCCTGTCTGTACCTGACCAACGTCGGCCAAACATAACCAACACTGGCATCTCCCAGTCAACTCCTGACCGACGTTGGTCACTCCTGACTAACGCCGATGACTGTGTAACACCAACAACCTGCAAAATACTCATTTGGTGAAGCTTTTAGCTCCACACCTTAACAATAAAGTAAAAATAGACTAGACTCTGACACCTACTAAACATTGATAGATAGACACATGTATTCAATAGACACATAAGTAAATAATAAAGACACTAAGATCAAGTTCCAAAGATATTAAAAGAGACATATATTTTATTATAAAAACTATGATTTTAGGAACTCATGAAAAGGGCCACATGGCATTGAAATTCCATAGAAATCAATTTTATGAAAATCAAAGAAAGACACTAAAAGGAAAGATATTGCTACACTTGACTCACATGAACTATAAAATTAATTTACTTAATTCTTGTTTCTAACAAAAACAAATAAATATATTTTAAATTACCACTTTTAGTTTAGTTACCTTGCCACCAATATATCAAGAGCATTGTGAACTCAAATCCCAAGTACATATTGAGAATCTAAAACTCTGTTAAGACCAAGAATTTACTAATCTTTTCATAGAGATAGGATTTTTAAAATATCACCAATGTCCTCTTCATCTCACATCCCAATTCCCTCTGCATATTGCATTGTAGGTTCATAGGAATTCATAGATATGGAATTTGATTCAATAACTTTGCATCACAAATTCAAATGTTATTTAGAGATTTGATACAAGGTCAAATCATTCAAGCCTTAAAGAGTAGAGGATAAACTTTCCCTCTTCATGTAGAGATACATTGATGACTTGCTATCAAATAAGGTAGTTGGTATCCATAATGTAGTGGAAAAATTGGAGGTAATACACTTCATCAACTTATTATATGATTTATTATTTAATGGCAAGGTTACCAGAAAGATATTGAATTTTAGATTAATCAAAATTCTAGTATAATAAATGAGTGGTAATTCCTTCAAAAAATAGTACAGGCTTCCCCCACCAAACATGACATATAGATAAGAAATGGTGAATATGTGGCTTGAAAGCAATAATGTCATTAGTAAGTTATATGAATGAGATGGCAACCTAAGCAACTTTATATTACAAAGCCCTATATCTATTATTCCCATCATCACCTTCAAATTAGGGGTTAGAATCACCATGGCCGTATTAAATAGGATATTTGGACTCCAAATATTGCTCATGTTAATGAGGTATGGGTCATACTACTAGATATAATTTTAACTTGTTCCAAAATTATATCCCTAGGATAAATTATTAGCTCTCACCAATCCTATGAGTTATCTAGACAAGAATTTTTATATGATCTATTATGTGGTGAATACAATAATTGCAAATGTACATGCATCTCATGATCATCCCTAGCAACCATCCACCAAGTACCCTTAAAATAGGGTATGTAATGAGTTCAATATTATTTATATTCATAGATATAGGAAGAATATAAAGAGTGTAACTGAGACCTTTTATCCCATAGTGTATCAATCCATCTATGGGAAGAATATGCCCATGATCTTGGATCATATAAATAAGACTATAAAAAAAGGTGACTATTATATATATCTCAAGCATATTATGAACATGATTGAGTGCAAAAAGGCATACTCCTTACTCCTCCTAAGGATTGTGTCAAATAAGGTGGTCAAACAAGAAATTAATACCCAATTAACTGATAGTGTTAATGTCAACCTAAAAAAGGCAAAGCAAGGAATGTTCTATCCCACCCCCTGAGCATTGTCCAAATGCCATATGAATAATTAGAGAAAATATCAATTATCAATAAAATTAGTACTCGTTATGGGTTCAAACAAGTAGCCTTGAAGAATTGGGATCCAAGAGGGAATATTAGAGGACACCTCATAAAATATGAGTAAAAGATGAGAATTAATTATGGATATCAATCATATGAACATGATAACATATTCATTAATGTTGAAGATGACTCTAATATGGCCATTAGGATGTGCAAATCTACTATATCTATAATAATAGCATAACATATCTAATAAGATCCCACCATTATCAAAGTGGATGTAAAGAGGATGGAAAAGCAACAATGGATTTCCAAACCCATCTATGGGCCTACTCCTCAGGTAGAAAGGGAAACATAGTGAGAATTTGGCCCATCTAGAGAAACTCTTAATGAATAAATAACTATGATCCCACATACTTCTTAGACATATAAATATGTTTTAGTTTTTCCACAATATAGGGTTAAGGAATAAAGGCCTACAAGCCCTAGTGGATCAACCAATGTACTCTCCATGTTTCCCCTACCTTCACTAACTATTACACAATAGGTAACTCTTCCCTCTTTATTTTCTTGGGTTCATGTTATTTCCTCTCCTTTGATTCCCTCAATGACAATAAAACCTTCTACTAGGTATCTTGATTCAACACCCATCATTCCCCTAGTTACAACTATAACCACTCCATTACCACTTGTCATTCCATCATTAATACCTACCATTCCCATTATAGAATCACGTGTTTCCATTTTTTTATCTCCATCTTCCATTTCAATTTTTGATGGGATAACATATACCATTACTAAAACAATTTTAACCTATACAAGGAATCCCAAGACCCCACCTATTTCTCCCTAAAAGGTGGAAGTAAAAGAGGAAACTACAAAATCCTCTAAAGAGAGGAGAGACATAAAGAAATGATCAAGGAGAATAGACCTTATTGAGGTATATGGTAGTGAGGAATAATAAATTAGGATGGATCATGAATAATAATGGATATATAGTTCTATAAGTGAAATAACTAAATCTAGCCCAGAGGATTAATGACTCTTTGTGAAGAGAAAATCAATTAGGGGAAACTAAATTAATGGTTCAACTTGGAAAAGTTATTAGGGGAGAAGGTAGTTTAATTACTACCAATCCATTACCAAACCAATAGGGAGATACAGTTGGAGAGGCACAATCATGACTACATACTATAGTTTATGGGTCACACTAATGTATGCCCCTAGGCTGCCCACCTAAAACAACTATAGCCACTAGTATTATGACTAATATTATTGTGAGTTATATAGTTCCACATTTTTTAAACTATAGTGTTAATTTCTACAATTGTTGTTAGTATAACTAACTCTTTTGATTTTTTTCATTCATTGAGCTAAATAACCTAGCCTCGGGCTATTATTACATCACTAATATTACCCATTTTTTAAACTATAGCTAAACCTGATACTATAGTGTCAATACCTCCCACAATTATGAATTTTGAGTTCACTTATAATTCTATTACCAATTATTTACAAATTTTTTTAGTACCTCTGTGACCTATTCATTCTTTGGTGGAACTAGTCCTCAAACCCATGGGTCTAGCACCGAAGCATGTTTTAAAAACTTAGTGTACACTTCCATTTTTTACATAGATTCCACTCCCCCTATAATGACCTCCTAGATAGAGATGTCAATTGATCAAGCCCCTCAATCATACTCCCTAATGGTTTCTATCACCATAGAAACTAGAAAAGATTAATTCATCAATGATATACTAGTTCAAAAGTAGATTACTCGATGGAGGAAGGTCATTCCTCCTTTTCCTAAAATAGGGCCATCGTCTCTTAGAGATATAATACCTCCTCCACCACCCCCTCTAGTTATTTAAAGAGCTAGGTCAACACAATCATCCTAGGTAGCTTAGCTTGCTACGTAAATAGAACAACAAATTACCATGAATGTCCCCTCGTGGATTTGATAACTACATTAGGAGTAAGAGATAGGTAGGAAAGATATGGTCATCCACAAGAAACCTACATTCAAGTTACACTTTTATAGGAAAAAAAGCACCTTGAGAAAGGTCAACAAGAAGACTATGATTGTTTAAGGTCAATAGGTGAAGCTCAAACAAAGAAAATACATCTTTTTTAACCAAAAGAAGGAAGATAAATCCTTTAGACCCTAATATGATTACATAATATCCTTATAGTTGTGTGAATGCCACAAGAAGGGTTTTAAAGGAAATGTTCAATATTTTTGACTAGGCTATCTAAAGATAGCCATAGATACACATAATTTAGGCTCTCAGGGAGATTGTGGATCATTTGCATGGGACAGTTAGGAATTTATTTGATTAAATTGGCATAATAAGAACTACAAAATTCATTTCTCATCCTAAGTGGGGAGATATTTTCCAAATATTCAATAAAATGAAAGACATTGATTGCAAGTTGAGTTTTATTAGCTAGGCAAGTAGAAATAAGGCTTATGCCCACTTGAACGTAATAACTACTATCGAAATAACATGAGCACAACATTAAATTACTATAAAAAGATATAGCCTATTGAAATGGCATCAAGAGATGTGGACCTTGATGTAATAGTTTACAAACTAAAAAGGTGGGTTGATCTCCATTTTAAATAAATTGAGGGTAATTTAGGTAATAACTCATAGGGTCAATTAGTGCCAAAACCCATTTTTGAGAATTTCTTGTGGGTTGTGTTAGATAGTTTTAGATTTGAGATTAAAGGCATGGTATATAGGACCATATATTAAATAATTCAATTGGTAAAATTTTCAAAAGACAAGACCATTGGAACCACTTCATATATGTTGAGGTTAAATTTGCATTGAGCATTCATAAAAGTACTAATGGATAAGCTTCCTTGGTTATTCAAGAAATATCTACTTGATTTTGAGACTATATAAGATGAATTTAAAACAAGTCGTGATCTCCATATCTAGAGGGAAGAAACTCTCCATCTCTAGAGGTGGGTAGTAAAACATGAAATTACTATAATAGAAATGTCTTTAGCTCCTATACTGAGCTCTTAGCTTCTGAGATACACATTAGTGTATACTTAGATTGGGACCACCTATGTCCCACTTTCAATTGTAATATAAAGTTATCTTCTAGTGATAGTGTATGTTCCACCTCTAACTTTCGATGCAACTACAGCTTCATATACATCAACATCCACATTAGTTGTCTTATAGTTGGAAGTTCTGATAGTGCCACATCAACGTCAGCTAATTATAAATGTGTGTTTACATATTCCAACTAAGTTGGATCCCATTCTTTAATTAATGGGGTCTTACATTCATATATTGTATTTTTAGATGAATAATTCTATTTTAGGAAATCAATATACTACATACATGAATTGCATGATGTTTAATACATTGTTCTATTTTTAACTTGTAAATTTAGATGAAACTTGAAGAGATGATGCCTTCCCCATCTCAAGCTTTTGTGTACTTGTAATATTTTAGTCCCAAAAGAAATAATTTTGGATATTGAAATTAATAATGAACTCTAAGTTCTAATTGACCTTATTTTGATGTGAAAACTTGAATTTCTCCAATTATGTGGACTATGGGACATTCTATCATTATAGTATACTAATTATTTAATTATATTATAATATAGTATCTTATTATCATTCTAGTATGTAGTTGATAGTATTCTAATATTATGTAGAATGGGAACATGCGCATTCTAAACAAGATAATAATAATAATATGAGCATCCACCTTGTAACTAATATTTTATAACATAACTTTTGGGGATTATTCAGTGGAGTACTAGACATAATAGTATAATGTGGAACCTTATGATAGTAATGTGGTATCATAATACTACATATGTAATTTGTTGTATAATCGATTGTAATTAGTGGCATCCCATAGATAATCAAACTTGAAATGTATATATACAAGGATGATATGTGTTTTTTGATATTTTGTATTATTGTATTTGGAATTATTAAACAATGAATTATAATTAAATAGAGATGATATTTTATATCTTATTAAAAATGTGATTGTGAATATTTTAAATTATATGACATTAATAATATTTTTATCAATTTATCCCATTATACACAAGATAAAAAAATGTTAATAGTTGATAGTATTCCAATCTTGACATGTAGAATGGGCACATGCCCATTCTAAATAAGATAATAATAATATGAACATCCAAAATTTTAACCAATATTTTGTAACATAAGCTTGGGGGGATTATTTAGTGGAATAATGCTAGTTTACAATTAATAGTATTCCAATATTGTGTAGGATGGGCATATGCCCATTCTAAATAATATAAGAATAATATAAAAATCTAAAATTATAACCAATATTATATAACACAAGCTTGGAGGGATTCTTCAGTAGAGTATTGCTAGTATGTAGTTGATAGTATTCTGGTCTTGTGTAGAATGCACATTATTATCATTACAACCATGCACTTGCCAAATTGGAAGATGGTTCAGTAAGACAATGGGATTTTACCCCAAGGTGTGGGACTCTTGCACTCTTTGGGATGAACTTCCAGATAAGGCTGACATATTTCTAATCTAAATGCATATGATTTAGGATCAACATGCATGGTTATAAAGAGCATAAAATAAACCTACTGCTAATGTTAAGTCTAACATATTTTAAGGGGACAATGGAGAAGGGATGATGAATGAGAAATGGTGGTACATAAATATTAGACATATCACCTTTATAATTCCTTGAATAATAGACTACAACTATAGAGAGTGATAAATTATCACACAAACTCCAAAATATACACTACACTTGATTAAGTGATTTGTATGAAGGCACGAGACATAATATAACACTAAAAGGGATGAAAAATGATCCATAGATGATGTGGTGATATTCCATTCACTACCTCATTTTTTAATTATCTACATCACCCATTTAATCCATTGAGATCTAGACATAGTCTATGGCCTCCATGTGTCATCTCCCTATTCACTCCAAGCTTTATGCTATGGACCTGCCAACTAGGCCACATAAAAGCTCATTATTTATTTATTCCTCCCTTAATATATATCAATCAGATAGTCTCTATCAAGTGCCATATTATGCTATCCTATTGTCTTGGTGTCCCTATTGTTTGCTAACTTGGTCACCATTTCCTCTACTTATTATGTCCATGGCTTGTGCACTCGGGGCTTACCACCTCCACATGGTGGGCCATCATTAATACTTAGGTTCTTTGGAGTCTAATAAGAGGTTAGATCCTAGGGGGATTATCATTATTTAGGTACATGCAAGTGTTAGTCTATGCATGTCATTATGGGAGGATCCTATGTTGATATGTATCTATGGTCACTATCTAGTTAGTTCTCATTCTTATAAGCCCTAGCAATTTGATGCCCTAGGTGACTATTTATAGGGACCGATAGGTCCAAATGGTACTTGTTGATTAGTTCTCAACTTTTGTGAATTTAATTTTATCACTTGGTAGTTGGTCGACATCTATGGGCTTTAGGTTTATATCTTCAATGTTATCAGATGTCACTTCCTTGACACTTCACACTTTAGTATAATGGAAATGGCTTTGAGATTCAAAGGAGATAGGACTCTAATGAGATATCATGTGGCATCTCCTCAATATCTTGGGGCCTTAGGGAATAAAATTTTGGCCTAATGCTTTTAACTCCATAGTTTTTAATACCTCCATGCTTCCAAAGTATTTCTAAGACTTAAAACTTTTCAAAAGATTTCTCCTTCAACTCATCCTTCATGCATTTTACCTTTATAACTTCTACCATCATGACATGTGAATTATTCTTGGATTTTTTCATGGATCTTCACACTCACAAATGTTCTAAAGACCTAATATTTAAAAATTTGTGTTGTTTCTATTTTTTTCATTGCTTTAGTCTTTGTGAAAGTTACTTTTATGAATATTACCATCATGACATTTTTTTTGAAGACCTAAGTCTTTGTGAATTTTGTTGGTGCCTTAGCTTTAGAAACTTTTTTTTGAGCTTATATCTTCGAAAATTTTGATTGAAACAAAAATTTTGACTAGTCATATAATTTTTTTTTGAAGACCAAAACACTTAGAAAACTCTCATGAATATTTCTTTGGGCTTTCTATAGGCTTCATGAACTTTGTCTCATATTTTGTCAAAATAATTATTTTGAAGACCTAAGCATTCATGAAAATTATTGTCATAATAATTACTATAACCATTCATGACACATCTTTTTCAAAGAGTAAAACACTTAGAATTTTTTTGCAAAATCTTCAAGATTTATGTAGACTCTCCTACACATAAAATATCTAACTAATCTTTTAACAAAAAAACATGAAGGCTAAATTTTTAAAATGTGTTGTGTCCTTTTCACCTTTTGACTTAGACCTTTTTGATGAACTTCAACTAAACTTTGAGAAGCTTAAAAGTGATCTAGAAGCCTAAACTAAAATTGGACACTACTCCTCCATGGTGACCACAAATGGTTAATAGGCATATGGCCATTCTGAACAAGATAATAATAATATGAACATCTAAAATTATAACCAATATTCTATAACACAAGCTTGGGGGATTATTTGGTGAAGTACTACTAGTATGTAGTTGATAGTATTCAAATCTTTTATAGAATGGGCACATACCCATTTTGACTAAAGATGATAATAATATGACCATCCAAAATTATAACCAATATTCTATAATACAAGCTTGGGGGGAATATTTAGTGGAGTATTGTTAGTAAACATTTGATAGTATTCCAATTAAACAGGTATTAGGTTTGAATGGGAAATATGATCGAATAAGCATTGGGTGTGAATGGGTACTTGGCTCGAATAAGAACTAGTCATGAATGGGCACTAGGCATGAATGGGAACTAAGCTTGAATGGGCACTAGACTAAAATGGGCATTGTGCTCAAATGGGAACTAGACACGAATGGGTACTAAGCCACATTTATTGAGTACTTGTGTAGTGATTCTAACTCCATTTTGGATGTGCATGACCATTATGCCATTATATTTGAGCATTCATCCTTGGGCATGTATCCTTGAGAAGGCCAAAATATTAGAAAATAATATAATCTTGATTCATTTTAATCTAGCCTCCTATGGACATCCGATGAACCTTAAAGAACTATGCTCTATAAAGCATTGAGCTGAGTCTAGTGTTGGTCTTTCTCCTTATGCATGCACCTTACATATGTGCCCATTGTGTTAGAGGATTTCAAGGTCATAGTGACTTAAAGGTTAAATAATGCCCATTATAAACAAGATAATAATAATATGAACATCCACATTATGACTAATATTCTATAACACAAGTTTAGGGGATTCTTTAGTGAAGTACTACTAGCATATAGTTGATAATATTATAATATTTGTGGAATAGACATATGCTTGAACATCTACAATTTTAACCAATATTATATAACACAATATTAGAGAGATTATTTAGTGGAGTACTATTAGAATGTAGTAGATATTATTCTAATCTTTATGGAATGGACACATGCCCATTTTGAAAAAGATAGGAATAATATGAACATCCACTTTATAAATAATATTGTAAATAAGCTTGGGGTGAATCTTCAGTGGAATACCACTTGTATACAGTTTATAGTATTCTAATCTTGTGTAGAATGGGAACATGACTATTTTGAACAAGATAATAATAATATAAACATCCAAAATTATAACCAATACTCTATAACACAAGTTTGGGGGGATTCTTCAGTGGAGTATTTCCAGTATGCAGTTGATAATATTCCAATATTGTGTAGAATGGGCACATGTCCATTCTAAACAAGATAAGAATAATATAAACATCCATATTGTAACCAGTATTTTTTAATATAATATTTGGTAGATTATTTAATGGAGTCCTAATAGTATGTAGTTTATAGTATTTCAATTTTGTGTAAAATGGGCACATGCCCATTCTAAACAAGATAAAAATAATATGAACATACATATTATAACTAATATTATATAACACAAGTTTGGAGGATTATTCAATAGAGTAATTCCAATATGTAGTTGATATTATTCCAATCTTGTGTAGAATGGGCACATGCCCATTCTAAACAAGATAAGAATAATATGAATATCTACATTATAAACAATATTCTATAACACAAGCTTGGGAAGATTATTTAGTGAAGTATTACTAGTATGCAGTTGATAGTATTCCAATCTTGTGTAGAGTGGGTACATGCCCATTTTGAACAAGATAAGAATAATATAAACATCCATGTTGTACCAATGTTATGTAACATAAGCTTGGGGGAATTCTTCAATGGAGTGCTACCATTATGCAGTTGATAGTATTTTAATCTTATGTATAATAGGCACATGCCCATTTTGAATAAAATAAGAATAATATTGTAATACCCCTTATGTCAAACCTATGTATCTAGTCATCTTGATCCATTTATCATTTATGGTGACCCTTAGATGTGAATTAAATTTGATGTGTGATATTTGATGTTATCCTAATTGATTATTATTTCCTATTATATGTTTTGATATATTTTGTGATCTCAATGGATATGCAGGGGATTATATAAGAGTACCGCTATGTACCTTAGTAGCTAGTTCAGTAAACTTTAATTGGATACATGATTACTTAGTGTAATTTATTTGAGTGGATATATGTTTTATTTTGATGTTGAATAACATGATGATTCATTTTGACTTATAATTGATTATATTGAACCAACCAAAGATTATGATTTGATGTTGTGACATTATTATATTAATAGTTGTGTGTGTGTGTGTGTGTGTGTGTGTAGTGTGTGTGTGTGTGTGTGTGTGTGTGTGTGTGTGTGTGTGTGTGTGTGTGTGTGTGTGTGTGTGTGTGTGTATCATTTAGATATTGATTATTTTCTTGGATATATTTGATATTGTACTGAGTGTGCATATTATAGGGGATTAAAGGTGGGATTATGAGGGACTCAAGCATGCCTTCATGAATCATATACACCATTGAAATCACCCCAACCTTTAACTTTATACCAATTATTTTATTTTAAATTATTAATCAAATTATTTTTGTCTTTTATTCCTACTTTTATTATTTTTCATTAGGATATTTTATCCTAATCCTCCTTCTTAATTACATTACCCTAAACTTATGCTAACCTCTATGAGCTTAATTAACCTTGACCAGGAGTAGGGTTGACCCAAAAACTCAATCCATGTGTCTAATCCCTAAATTTACCTTACACCCACTTTTTACATTGAGTTTTGAGCAAGTAGATATTGTCTTACAAGTCTCTTTTAGGCCCATACCCATATATATTGGTTAGGAGGCTTTTCCATTGCCTTTTGACCACTTTTTGGTCATAAAAAGGACTTTATTTATGACCTATATTTTCATCCCCACAAGCAAGCTTGTACTTAGTACAAGTGAGTTGTATTTTATATGTTTTATATAAGGAACACCTATGTAGGTGTCTAAGTGCATTTATGAGATTGTAAGAGTTTTTATTGAAAGTTGGTCACATCCATGGGATGAGGATGGACAATTGTCTTTTATTTATTGGATTTTGATTTTGTGGCCTTATCTATTTTTAAAAGATTTGTTTTGGTCTTTGAGGGGGATGATTAGATGAAGGAGAGCTTGGAGCTTGGTGAAATAAAAAAAATTGGAAAAAATTGTCAAGTAGTGCTTGGGTTGAGGTAGGTATTTTACTTGTATTTTTATTATGTTTGAATGCTCTCTCTCCTTTATCTTGTTTTCTTGAATAAACATTCCTTATAGAAAATGTATTAGAGTTTTGGATAGATTTGATGCCCTTGATTTAAGATTTTATTCTTAAGTTTTTTTTTCTTGTATTGTTACCATGTTCTTCCTTTCTTTTTATTATTTCTTATTGTTGTGAAAATGTTGGTAGTGGGCTTGGGAGAAGATTTACACTAGGAGGTTTAGAGAGGAATATTTATGCTTGATAAGAACTTTTACATTTGGTTTGGAAGCCCTTGTGAACATTGATGAAATTATGTGACAAAGAAAGAAAAAGCCTCTCCTCCTTCCCTAATAAAATCTTGGTGTCTTCCATGTGACTTATGTTCTCTTACTTTATTTTCCTTGAATTCTCATTGTGGATTTTGGTACTCTTTTGTGATCTTTGAAAACCCTTATGCATATAGAGTTGATGGAATGCCTCTTTCCCTTGGGCTTGGGGGAGGCTATACATGAAACTCAATAGTTGAGGATGCCATGTGATGATGCCTATTGGATGGTGGTCAAACACCTTCCTTTGGCCTATTTTGGTGTCTTTGAGATATATTTGGACTTTAACTACCTGAGTGTAGGTGTTTAATTCTTAGAGCTTGAGGTTGAAGCATGATGGTTACTATCTTATGTATTTTATTATTCCAAACTTTTTTATGTTGTTGATGAGATGTTTCCCCTTGTGAACCATTGTGAAAAATAAGGTTTTATTGAAGACACATTGAAGCTTGTAATCTTGAATTTTTATTTATGGATTCTTAAAAATATTTTAAGAGACTATGATATTAGCCTTATAAACTTATGATCCTATCCTTATTTATATTGTTTAGAGTGATTGTATCAATTGAATAAGTGTTGTGAAAGTGATTCTACCTTCTCTTTTAAGTTATTTTCATCTTAATGCAAATGGATACTTGTTGATACATGAATATGAGAAAATGTATACTCATTGTAGTCTTTTCTTTTAAGTTGATCATATGACTAATATAATGTTTTAAGATCTTAATATGATATGCAATAAGAATATTGTTAATAAAATGAGGTGTTGAAGCTATTCTTGTATCATTTGAATGTAATGCATACTCTTGATTTAAAAAAATGGTTGAATAGTTTTAAAAAGAAAATATATTACTTATTTTTCCTACCGTTGAATCTCAAAGAAGATTATGAATAAAAATGAAAAGTTGACCTCTTGATATTGTAGGTTGTTTGCTTATAATGTGTACTCCCTTATATCTCTCATAAGTGTTGAAATAGGTTATTATTTGCATTTATTATGATAAAATAATTTTCTCCCTGTCACTATCTCTCTCTTCCTCTCTTTTGATTTATGAAAGTTAAAAATGTTTTGGGAGGAAAATGTTACTATCTTAGGATCATTCATATGATAAATCTTTTGTCTTAACTTGATGAAAATTACTCTACTCAACCTCATATTGGTTTACAATAATAGTAAACAAACATGTTTAGGAGTAGTCAGCTTTGGTATATGATTTAATTATCATCTTGTTATTTAATGAATTAGATAATACTAATTATGTACATGATAAGATTATCTTTATAAGAAAACAATGCTTTCCTTCTATTTATATGATGTGACAAGTTGTAAATTAGATTATGACAACAATAAATAAGGTGAAAATTGTTTAGTTTATACTTATATATATCCCAAAATATTATAATAATATCATATATGTTACCATTTTAAATAATGAAATTTTATTATTATTATTATTATTATTGTTATTTATATATAACATATTAGAAAGGAAATATATAATATATAATATATAATAATTAATATATTAAAAATAATAATGATATAACATTAAAAAAAAAACATATTAGAAAGGAAATAATAATAATAATAATAATATGAGTTGGGAGGGGGAGGGTGAATCAGTCAATTGGCTGAAACCCCTAACCCTCCCATCCAATATAGAATATGGGGAAGGGGCTCTGCCAGTCGGTTGCTCCACCCCTAGTAGTTTTAATGGCTACCAAGGCCATAGGCCTGGGTCAACCCAGGTCAACTAGCATGCAATTTTTTTTTAAAAATAAATAAAGAAAAATAATATGTTTTAAAAAAATTAAAAATATATACACATATATAGGGTTTTATATATACAAACATATAAATTTTGAATAATTAAATATATATAGATAATCCAAATTTATTACTAGAAAATAAAAGTAATAAAAAGAGAATTTAAAGAAAGTAAGAAAATATATTTACATTGAGTTTACACATGCAAACAATATGATTTTCATATTGAAGTGTATTATCTTGAGCTTCCTCCATAGCTAGAACCTACAAATCTATGAGAAGAAAAAAACAAGCAAAAATGAGAAATAAATTTGAGAAATAACTTTTATTTGGGTCATAAAGAAATTAAGGGCTTTCTTAGATCCAAGGGTTTAGATTAGTTCAATCCTATGGCTCTCAATTATTCCTCCACTTGCAAGTAGGAACATGACTTTTGATTTTGAAATTAAAATTTAAAGTTAATTAAATTTATTCTTGGTGACTTACATGGAATTAACGAATTAATTTTAATTTATTTATTATTTTTCCTTGAACTTGTAAAAGTTAATAATTAAGTATTCAAAGAAAGATTGAAATGTATTTTATTTAATTGTTTCATGATTAACCATCCTACACTGATAATTAAATAAAATTATTTTATTTAATTCTTAGTGGTAATTAATATTTAATTATTATCAATAAATAATAATCTTTAAACAAAATTTGATAATTTTATTGCCTGTGGATAATTTAAATGGAACAAATATGTTTTGATCTTTATGTTAAATTTTGAAATAATTATTAATCGACTAGTTTATTAAAATTATTTTTGGATTTAGTTATTTGGAATTATTTATCTTTTACTTGAATGGATACTTGTTATCCATCTTCTTTGATTTTTATAAGGTGTCTTTTAATTATTTTCTTGGAAATGACAATTATTAAAGACCATTTAAACATTTTATTAAACCACACTTAATGACACTTTAATAGTCAAATTAGCATATTGTAATGTAATTATTATTAATATTTTAAAGTAATGTAAATAATATTGAAGTATTTGGAAATAATGATTATTAATGAAACTGGGTTTTCAATGTCTAATTAAATTATCTATTTGGTTAGTGAAACCTTTGTAGTAAAGTGAAACCAATTTGATGTAGTGACATGTGGATTTAGTCTAGTTGTATGAATAATATAGTCTTATTAGTTTTAATTAAAAAAAAAAAGTTAGTATTTTCATGGGTTTTATCTAGTTAAAATTTTGGGCATAAAATTTTGGTATCAGAGTCCGATTTCAACACTGGGAGCTCTGAGGATCACTTGGTAGTTGCTAAAGAAATTGTGGGACTTATCATCACTTTGCTTAGACTTATTCTACGTAAAAACTTGAATGATTTTACTCTTACTTTATTTATTACATGTTTAAACTCAGATAAAACTTGGATCTTAATTTGAAACATGTGACCATGTTATTGGTGTTTGGGTGAAGTCTATTTGAATTTTGAATTGAGTACTTGGTAGACATGTCTATAACTTCAAATTAAATTTTATATTATATATAGTGTGAAATATATTTATTTATATAGGATTTTATATTAATGATGATATGATTATGATTTTCCTATATATTTATTTTTGAGGTATCTATATTATAAAACACTTTCTTAATATCTTAGTATATATAACCCTAATCTAAAGGTGGAATAGAAGTTTTGTTTTCAATAAACCTTAGTTGCATGGTATTAATAATTTCCATAGAGATATTTTACTATTATTTACTATGATATGAATATATTAAATGTTGTAAGTTTTTTTTTAATGTTTACCTTGATTTGGTTGACAACATTCAAACTAATTGTTTACCTTGATTAAGAATTAAAAGAGCACATGTTTATATTAGACTTATTATCTCTATCATGAATGTTGAGGTTAGAGTGGAAAAATTTAATTTAATTGACATGATTTTATGAATACTAAATGGTAACATTATATAGATATGGATACTTGTAATAATAACGTATTCTCTATTACATTATCTATCTTAAAATTGTGACAGTGCTAGCATGTTATAAAGACTAATTTCATTTTAATATGAGGAAGTAATAAATAAATTTAATGAGTGTAGTGGTTATTTGTATAAGTAATCTTATGATATTTATAAGATTTTTATTACATGTTGACAACTTATATGAGTCATGAGGTGTTGGTTTATTAATTGAAATGATTCATTATCATTTTTATCTAAGCTCTGATCTGCATACTACTTAGTCAATTATGGTCTCTTAGATAACTTTGCTCTATAAAGATAAAATTAGTAACAATAGTTCCATTTTTTATTTATAAAATTGATGAAATTTTACTAAATGGATAACTTAATTTTATCTCTTAGAAGTATAAATAAATCAATGTTTTAATAAGATATTATGTACTTATTCTTATTGCATAGTTGGTAACCTTTCATTTTTATTTTGTTTTTAATGAAACTATGTTTTGAACCTTTCCAAAATAGTAATGATATGTATGAATGTTATCCAAGTGGAGCTTATGAATTGTAGAGCCATCGTAGTCTTTGACAATGGATTGAGTAAACCTATGTTAACTTATGTTGACAAGTTTTATAGCATTCAATAATGGATCCTAAATTTATTAATCTTATTTGAGACTGAGGATGGTTCTTTTCTTAGTTGAAATCTTACAACTGGGCTTAATTCACATCTCAACCTTAGAAAAAAATTGTCTATTTTAATTTACATATGTATTCCTAGATAATCACTAACCATGACATTTTGAGATAAATCTCCCCTTTCAAAAACATTTAAAATTATGATAAATAGAACTTAAACTTTGATGCTTATTTAACAAAGAAAACATACACTTGGATTTTTTGAAAAGAAGAGAAAATTTGAACCAAGAACAAATTCTAAAATTCTAAATGAAAATAAAACAACTCTCAGTTGGTCAGAATACCTTGATACTCCTTTGTTAGAGACACTTATGTGAGATATGGGAGGATCAACATATTCAGTTCCATGCAGTTATGATTGGTGATAGGTGGAAAATATATTTGACCATAATGGTGCTTCTTTTGACATTGATAGTGTTAAATTTTATGACATTTAAGATATGGAGGATGTTAGGATTATTGATGTGGATATTGAGATACCTTACCCTCTGTGTGATACCTATAAATTATAAAATTATGTTGTGATTATAAATTGATGAAAATAGTTATCTCAAACCAAACATGTGTAACCTTAACTTTTTTAGTTGTTATGTACACATGTAATTGTAACATATTGTGTGAACTCCTACATCATTGTATATGTAATAAACCCTACAAATAATGGATTTTCTCTATGTAAACAACCATGTTATGTGATCATATAATGTGTATGTCATGACCCTAATATGTTACTATGTTTATTAAGCCCAAATTTTTCTCCTATGGATGTGAATATGTTGTGAATAACCTTATGTGTGACTTCCATTTGTGAAAATATAGTGTAAAATAACTTTATTCATGTAAACATATATTATGTAAGTAGAAATTGTTACCTTATAGTAATGTTTTATGTTGTGTAACCCTGTATTTGATCTAAATCTGGGCACTGATGCAAGTATGGGGTTTGAGGATGGAGTATAATTATGTTTATATTAATCTAGATCAGGTCATGGGATAGGAAGTGGAGCTTCTCATAAGCTGAAAACCCAGTTTTCCCCATTGCATGAGGTAGCTACCTAATTATTTCAAGTGTGTATACCATGAGTGGCTTAGGAACCATGGGCTCTTCACACATAATGACCACTATATAAATGATGTGTTCCTTCACCTGCCCCTTAGTGGTTTTCAAAAGAACAACCTTCGTTATTTATCCTTGATGCAACATTGTGAACCTTTGGGAGACATATGGAGAGACTAATGTTTTACTCTTACCTCTTGGAGGTAATTGAGGCTTATATTATTATTTCTCCCCTCAAGTGGATTTCTTAGCCACATAGTACCTTAATGTGTACTTTTGTGAGATTGTTATGCCTTATTTGATTTTAAGTTGCTTATTATTTTATGTTTTTTTTAAACCAACACTTTTATTCTCTTGAATCTAAATTTTATTTTAGATAGATATTCGAATGGTTTTGAATAAATCTAATTGAAATTTCATTTTTTTATGAATATTTGAATCTCATCTTATTACATAATTTTGATGATTATGGATATTTAGGGCCATTTTGACATTTAATTTGTTATTGGATTAAGTTGGTGAGGTTTTATTTCTATGTTTGAATGTTGGTTTCATGAGTGTCATGATGTGAAATTTGTATGCCAATTACATGTATGGGGATAAGAAGTAGCTTAGAATATATCTAGGGCGTGTGATGAGCTAACTTATAAGGTCAAGCCTTGAGTCATCCTCCTGCCCACCAGACATGGTAGTTTTATATAGGATTCAACTAAAGCACTTGTTATCCTACTTTTGGGAGGCCTAAGGACTTTGTATGATCTTATAGATAATTTCACCATATCTTATGCTTCATTATTTATTGGGAGGCCTGAAGAGGTTATATGATCTTATATATGATTTGACCATAGTTTATGGCTCATTATTTATTGGGAGGCTTAAGGAGGTTATGTGATCTTATACATGATTTAGCCATAGCTTATGCTTCATTATTTATTGGGAGGTCTAAGAAAGTATTTATAGATCATAGTGATTTCTTGGTTATTTTAACATTATTATTACTCTATTTTGATGATAGTTGATATTATTGTTTAATATTACTTAGTAATGTTCTGTATAAATCTACCATGATTTGTTATTTGTTCATCATCTTTTATGTTCACCATGGGATGACACACAACTTGTATACATGACCTTACACAAAATTGATACTTATACACAAACTCCTTCATATGTTTTGAAAACATCACTCTTGATATCAGTTTATCTATGATAGATAGTGGTTGTTAGTGTTGGATAGTATTTCTCGATGTTGCCTTCAAGATAGATTGGCCATGGGATGATGGCGATTTTAAATACCTTGGATCCTAATTGTTTGATATAGATTTGAATAATAGTATGATAGTTGGACACTATGGGTTATGCCTTAAGGATATTAATGCTAATTATTAACTTAAAACTTTCTTAATTACAAGAAATCAATTCCAATATAATAAAATATGTTGATAATTCTAAGACTCAAATAATATAAACTATTGAGAATAACTAAACAAGCATAAGGACATTAAAAATATGTTGATGAACCTCTATAAATTAAAAACATATGTGATAACAATTTTTGTATCTCTGATGACTTATGTTGCATTAATTGTAGCTTAATATGTCATATGAAGTGTGTGGTTCTTTAATCCCTTGTGTTGATTTGGTGCATAGAGGATGATGCTTTTATAAGAGGGAGAGAATGTAATACCCCTTGTGTCAAACTTATATATCTTATCATCTTGATCCATTTATCATTTGTAGTGACCCTTATATGTGTATAAAATTTGATGTTACCCTAATTGTATTATTTTTTCATATTATATGTTTTGGTATATTTTGTGATCTTAATGGATATGCAAGGGACTATATAAGAGTATTGCTATGTACCTTAGTATCTAGTTCAGTAAACTTTAATTGGATGCATGATTACTTAGTGTAATTACCTTGAGTAGATATATGTTTTATTTTGATGTTGAATAACACGATGATTCATTTCGAATTATAATTGATTATATTGCACTGACCAAAGATTATGATTAGATGTTGTGACATTATTATATTAGTAGTTATATATTATATATATGTGTATATCATTTAGATATCAATTATTTTCTTAGATATATTTGATGTTGTATTGAGCATGCATATTATATGGAACCAAAGGTAGGATTACAAAGGACTTAGGTATGCCTTGATGGATCAAATGCACCATTGAAATCACCCCAACCTTTAACCTTATACCAATCATTTTTTTTAATTGTTAATCAAATTATTTTTGTGTCTTTTATTCCTACTTTTATTATCTTTCATTGGGATTTTTCATCCTAATCCTCCTTCCTAATTAAATCAGCCTAAATTTATGATAACCTCTATGAGGTTAATTAACCTTGACTAGGAGTTGGGTTGACCCAAAAACTCAACCCATGTGTCTAATATTGAAATTTACCTTACACCCACTTTTTACAATGAATTTTGAGCAAGTAAAACTTGTCTCACAAGTCTCTTTTAGGTCCATACCCATATACATTGGGTAGGAGGGTTTTTTAAGGCCCTTTGACCACTTTTTGGTCATAAAAATGACTTTATTTATGACCTATATTTTCATCTCCACAAACAATATTTTACTTAGTAAAAGTGAGAAGTATTTTATATGTTCTGTGTAAGGAATAGATATGTAGGTGTATAAGCACATTTATGAGATTGTAAGAGTTTTTCTTAAAAGTTGGCTACATCCTTGGGATAAGGATGGACAAATGTCTTTTCCTTATAGGATTTTGAATTTGTGACCTTATCTATTTCAAGAGTTTTTCTTTGGTATTTGAGGGAGATGATTGGATGGAAGAGAGATTGGAGCTTGGTGAAAGAAAAAAAACTAGGAGAAGATTGTCAAGTAGAGCTTAGGTTGAGGTAGATATTTTAATTATATTTTTATTATGTCTGAATGCTCTCTCTCCCTTATCTTGTTTTCTTGAATAAGCATTCCTTATGGAAAATATAGTAGACTTTGGATGGATGTGATGCCCTTGATTTAAGATTTTATTCTTAAGTTTTTTTCTTGTATTATGTCCATGTTCTTCCTTTCTTATTGTTCTTTCTTGTTGTTGTGAAAATGTTGGTAGTGGGATTGGGAGCACATTTACAAAGGAGGTTTAGAGAGGAATATTGATGCTTGATAAGAACTTTTACATTTGGCTTGGAAGCCATTGTGCACATTGATGAACTTATGTGATAAAAAAATTTAAAGTCTCTTCTCCTTCCCTAATAAAATCTTGGTGTCTTCCATGTGACTTATGTTCTCTTGCTTTATTTTTCTTAAATTATTATTTTATATTTTGGTACTCTTTTGTGATCTTTGAAATCCCTTATAATTATGCATATGGATTTGATGGCATGACGCTTTTCCTTGGGCTTGGGGGAGTCTATGCATGGACCTCAATAGTTGAGGATCCCATGCAATGATGCCTATTGGATGGGTGGTTAAGCACCTTCCTTTGGCCTATTTTAATTTCCTTGAGATATATTTGGAATTTGACTACTTGAGTGTAGGTGTTTAATTCTTGGATCTTGAGGTTGAAGCATGATGGCTACTATCTTATGTATTTTATTATTCCAAACTTTTTTGTGTTGTTGATGAGATGTTTCCCCTTGTGAACCATTGTGAAAAATATGATTTTATTGAAGACATGTTAAAGCTTGTAATATTGAACGTTTCTTTATGGATTCTTAAAAATATTGTAAGAGACTATGATATTAGCCTTATAAAATTATGATTCTATCTTTATTTATATTATTGAAAGTGCTTGAATCTATTGAATAAATATTGTGAAAGGGATTCTACCTTATTTTTTAAGTTATTTTACACTTAATGCAAATGGATACTTGTTGATATATTAATATGCAAAAATATATACTCATTGTAGTCTTGTTTTTTAAGTTGATCATATGACTAATAGAATGTTTTAAGATCTTAATATGATATGCAATAAGAATATTGTTAATAAAATGATGTGTTGAAGTTATCCTTGTAGCATTTGAATATAATGCATACTCTTGATTAAAAAAAAATGGTTGAATAGTTTTAAAAGGAAAATATATTACTTGTTTTTCCTTCCCTTGAATCTCAAAGAAGATTATGACTACAAATGAAAAGATGGCCTCTTGATGTTGTATATTATTAGCTTGTAAAGTGTACTCCCTTCTATCTCTCATAAGTGTTGAAAGAGGTTATTGTTTGTATTAATTATGATAAAATAATCTTCTCACTCTCACTATATCTCTCTTCCTCTCTTTTGATTTATGAAAGTTAAAAATGTTTTGGGAAGAAAATGTTACTATCTTAGGATCATTCATATGATAAATCTTTTGTTTTAACTTGCTAAAAATTACTCTACTCAACTTCATATTGGTTTACAGGAATATTAAACAAACATGATTAGGAGTAGTCAACTTTGGTATATGATTTAATTATCATCTTGTGATTTAATAAATTAGATACTAATTATGTACATGATAATATTATCTTTATGAGAAAACAATGCTTTCCTTTTATTTATATGATGAAACGAGTTGTAAATTAGACTATGAAAAAAAAAAATAAGGTGTAAATTATTTAGTTTATACTTGTATGCCACTAATAAAAATAAGAAACTTACTCATTTATTTCATATATGTATATATATTTTGATCAAAATTACTATACAAAAATATATATTTATATATACCCCAAAATATGATAATAATATCATATCTATTACCATTTGAAACAATGATATATATATATATATATATATATATATATATATATATATATATATATATATATATATAATTTTTTATACTTTAAATAATATTATATAGTTATATAAATTATTAATATATTAAAAATACTAATGATATAAAATTTAAAAAAATACATATTAGGAAGGAAAAAAAAGAATTTAATAATAATATGAATTGGGAGGGGGAGGGTGAATTAGTTGGCTAGCCAAAACCCCCAACCTTCCCATCCAATATGGAATGGGGGGAAGGGGCTCAGCTAGTTAGCTACCCCACCTCTAGTAGTTTCAATGGCCACTAAGGCCATAAGCCTGGGTCGGCTCAAGTCAGCTGATTTGCAATTTTTTTAAATAAAAAAATAATATGTTTAAAAAAATCTAAAAATATATACATATATATAGGGTTTTGTATATACAAACATATAAATTTTGAATAATCAAATATATATAAGTAATTTTAATTTATTATAGAAAATAAAAGTGATAAAAAGATAATTTAAAAAAAGTAAGAAAATATATTTACATCGAGTTTACACATGCAAGCAATACGATCTTCATATTGGAGTGTATTATTTTGAGCTTCTTCCATAGCTAGAACCTGCAAATCTGTGAGAAGAAAAAAACAAGCAAAAATGAGAAACAAATTTGAGAAATAACTTTTATTTGGGCCATAAAGAAATTTAGGGCTTTCTAAAAGAATACCTAGATCCAAGGGTTTAGATTAGTTCAATCCTTTGGATCTCACTTATTCCTCCACTTGCAAGTGGGACCACTTATAAGTGCGAAAAAGATTTTTGACTTTGAAATTTAAATTTAAAGTTAATTAAATTTATTATTGGTGACTTACATGGAATTAATGAATTAGTTTTAATTTATCTATTATTTTTTCTTGAACTTATAAAAGTTAATAATTAAGTATTCAAAGAAAGATTCAAATGTATTTTATTTAATTATTTCACGGTTAACTATCCTACACTAATAATTAAATAAAATTGTTTTATTTAATTTTTAGTGGTAAATAATATTTAATTATTAACAATAAATAATAATCTATAAATGAAATTTGATAATTTTATTACCTATGGATAATTTAAATGGAGCAAATATGTTTTGATTTTTATGTTAAATTTTGAATTAATTATTAATTGACTAGTTTATTAAAGTTATTTTTGGATTTAGTTATTTGGAATTATTTATCTTTTACTTGAATAGATAAATTTTTATAAATTAAAATAATTATCCATCTTCCTTGATTTTTATAAGGTGTCTTTTAATTATTTGGTTGGAAATGACAATTATTAAAGACTATTTAAACATTTTATTAAACCACACTTAAGGACACTTTAATAGTCAAATTAACATACCATAATGTAATTATTATTAATATTTTTAAAGTAATCTAAATAATATTGAACTATTTTGAAATAACTATTATTAATGAAACCGGGTTTTCAATATCTAATTAAATTATTTGTTTGGTTAGTAAAATCTTTGTAGTAAAGCGAAACTAGTTTGACATAGTGACATGTGGACTTAGTCTAGTTGTGTAAATAATATAGTCTTAGTAGTTTTAATTAAAAAATTGCTGGTGTTTTCATGCATTTTATCTAAGTAAAATTTTGGGCATTATAAATATGAACATCCACATAGTAACTAATATTCTATAGCATAGGTTTTGGGGGATTCTTTAGTGGAGTACTTCTAGTATGCAATTGATATTATTTCAATTATTATAGATTGGACACATGCCCATTTTGAAGAAAACAAGAATAATATGAACATCTAAAATTTTAACCAATATTCTATAACACAAGCTTGGGGGATTCTTTAATGGAGTAATAACAATATGCAATTGATATCATTATGATATTGTGTAGAATGGGCACATGCCTATTTTGAACAAGATAAGAATAATATGAATACCCACATTGTAACCAATATTATATAACACAAGCTTAGGAGGATTCTTCAATGGATTACTATCAATATGTAGTCAATAATATTTCAATTTTGTATAGAATGGGAAAATACTCATTCTAAACAAGATAAGAATAATATGGGCATCCACATTATATCCAATGTTTTATAACACAAGCCTGGGGAAATTCTTCAGTGGAGTACTACCAATATGTACTTGATAATATTATGATCTTGTGTAAAATGGGCACATGCCCATTTTGAATAAGATAAGAATAATATGAACATCCACATTATGACCAATATTATATAACACAAGCTTGGGGGGATTCTTCAATAGAGTACTACTTGTATAAAGTGGATAGTATTTCAATATTATATAGAATGGTTGATATATATTTTAAAAAAGGTAAGAATAATATGAACATCCATATTATAACCAATATTCTGTAACATAGATTTAGGGGGATTTTTTATTTAATTACTGCCAATATGGAGTTCATAGTATTTTAATCTTGTGTAAAATGGGCACATGTCTATTTTGAACAAGATAAGAATAATATGAGCATATACATTATAACTAATGTTCTAGAACAAAATTTTGAGAGGATTATTGAGTGAATTACTACCAGTATGTAGTTGATAGTATTCCAATATTTATGAAATAGACATATGCCCATTCTAAACAAGATAAAAATATTATGAACATCCAAAATTTTAATCAATATTTTATAGCACAAGTTTGGGGGGATTTTTCAGTGGATTGATAGACATAATAGTATATTGTGGAACATTTTAATAGTATTATATCATCAAACAACTGCATATGTCATTCATTATATAATCGATTGTACCTAGTGGTATCTTATAAAAAATTAGACCTAAAATGTATAAGCATGAAGATGACATGTGTCTATTGATATTAAGTTTATATTATTATATTTAGGATTTATTGTGGCTAATACCCCCTTCTTCAAAAAAGTTGGGACTCCTTTAAAACATGATCAAATTCATAGTTATCATACTCAGTCTCATTCCTATCAGATCCTTTATAAGAGAATACTCAAGGTCCATTTTTCACCTTAGCTTTTTGAGTGTAATAAGTGTTTATGATGGATGGTTGATCACTGTTGAATCCCTGTGACCTATGAAAATAACTTAGTTAGGTCATGGTCGTATCCTAAAATAAACTATGCACTTTTTTTTTAGGTTTGTTTTCATTTTGAGGTTTGTGGGGTCTCAGTTTCCTAGAGTCTTATGTGGCATACTACAAAAATTAGATCATATAGGTGAGAATTTAAATTCATCATGATTATTTTTTTAATTAGTCTTTTTTTTGTTTTCCAAAGGAGGAATGATTGAATCAAATAACACTGCATGGATTACTGGCAAAGATGTTAAAACCTATCTGAGTCCTAGCCAATTAAGGCATCCTAAAGTTATAATGATCAATATTTTGGACCTAACATAGATGACAGAGCCTAGGATATTATGATTAAATAAAAATATGTCACATGGTCCAAAGGTTAGAATTTTTAGGAGTGGACCAATGAACTTGCCCCAATGTTAGACATGTCTCCCATATCTGATAGACTTGTCAAATCTTAAGAGATCTTGATCAAATAAAGGAGTGACACATGCTTTTTGTATAGACTTGAAAATCTCTATAGTCATATAAAATGCAAAATTTGGCAACTTGAGTGTCGCTAATGACACCCAATCTATAGGTCCATCTTGCTTGCTCTCATGACCCTTATAAGCATGTTTTAATTGATTTCCAATCATCCATAGCCTCTTAGACTAAATATTTGTAGACCTTGAATATTCTTTCCCTGATTAATCTATCCTCTTAGGTCTTATCGGCCATGGACAATAGTGCCCAAACTTGGACTATAGTGTTGAAACCTAAGGTGTCCTCTTTTTGGCGCTATTGTCTAAGTGCATTTTGGATTCTAATGGTCATATTCTTCCAAATACTTATCCTAATTCATGTTGGTCTAACACAAATTAATTTAACCCATGATCACTAAATTCTCTATAAAATTCCATTCAAAGTCTATTTAGAAGGGTTGGCACTCATTTACAAGAGAGAAACAAGAATACAAGCAAGACTACTCAAGCACTCTTCCTTATTCTCTACATACAACCATCCAACAATATTTCAAGCTTATTCAAATCTTTATACTAGTCCCTAGTCATTCCAAGTACACCTAGTTTTGCATTTACTTATATTTTCATCACACTATTACACCAAGCAAGTCAATGAGATAAATACATATAGCTTGATCCCTTATTAGAGTATTAGTATGTAGGTGGCATGCCCACACATAAGGTGTGAAGTATGTCCAGTGTATCTTTTACACACTAACCCTTTTTCTCTATTTGCCAAAGTTATATTTAATTGTATAAAAGGTAAAAGCACATAAATAATCATATCTATAGGAAATTTTATTGACAATGAGGATATAAAATTTGGTACATAAGCTCACACAGATGTGGCAAACAAAACCCCAAAAAATAGATTTTTGTGAGTAGTTTAGACAATAGCGGCAAGACCAGGACTATAACATCAGACAGTAAGGTGTCTTATATTTGGCAATCTTATCCAATCATAAAATGAAGTCTAGATCTTAGTTTATGATAGTGTCTTAGTCTTGTTACTCCAATATCAAACTTTGTCTCAATTGTAATATCCCAAAATAAGCTAAGTCATATTTTCTCTCACTTATTACTATTTTTAGAAAAGGCAAAAATATAATTTGTTTACATAAATTAGAGGCTTAATTAATGTATCTTGTTTTTTGATTTTATCTACTCAAACCTATTTGTTATTTAGGAATTAAACATCTAATTTCCCAAAAATAATAAATCATTTGGTGAAGTTGACTTACTTTGAATTTTGTATAAAAACTCTAGAAACCCTAGGGGAAATTCCTAGTTAATTTTTCACATTAATTTTTGAATTTTTTCTTGAATATTAAAATTAGAATTTCTTCTCAAATTTTAAAATTTTTTAGTAAATTTTAAAATAAATTTATTTCAAACCCTAGTTGCATCAACTACCTCCTAGTATTTTTCTAGTACTTTTCCAATCATTTTCTAAAATTTTAGTTGCTTATTAAAATAAAAAATCACTTCAAATTTAAAAAATTCATATAAATTTAAAAATATATATATTTTTCTCAAAATGCTAGTTTCATCTACTAAGTCCCATTAAATCAAGCACTTTCCCATAAATTTTTAAATTTTATCTTGCATACTTAGCTTAGAAATTCAATTTTAATTTTAAAAATTCATAGTATTTTGCAAAAATATTTTTGAACAATCCCTAGTGGCATATACTAGCTCCTATTTTGCTTCTTGAGGTATCACCTTACATGTTTGCACACTTCGTATCCTTTTCATGCAATTTTTAGTTAACTATTTTTAGGATTTTATATTTCCTATATTCAATATTTTTCGTGTCTAGCACTTGGCCTATAACAAATTATTGAAAAAAATTCAAACACTTATAAAATTGTTTTCTTACTTAAATAATGGCCTAATACACTAGTTTTGATGAAACTAATAAGAAATAACTTCAAGAACTCTTAACTAAACACCATGACATGCAAGATGACATGATTAAAATATTATAAGAGGAACAACAAAGAACAAATAATGGTTAATCTTCTTGAACCATAGAGAAACCAATTGAAACTGACACTACAAGGGCAATTATGTCTCAACAACCCACTATAATAATCCAACCTGCATCTATGCTAGTATTTACAACTAGTACATCCCTATCTCCTAATGTGGTAGCCATTGTGCAAGAGATAAGATCTCTTCAATCCAAGGTGCTACATCTTGATCAAGGTACCACTAGACCTACACAGGCTTTGGATTTTTTTGCTCTTTTGCATACACCATTAACATGTCACATTATTTCTACACCCTTGCTACTAGGTTTTGTTCAAACTAGGCTTACTCTTTATGATGGAAAAGGTGATACAGAGACACATTTAAGATATTTTCATGCAGCATGCTTGGATTATGTACCAAATGACTGGCTACTTACCAAGCTATTTCCATGAAGTCTAAAGGATTATGCTTTACAATGGTTCTATAGTCTACCAAATCAGTCAATAAATGAATTTAATCCATTAGCTAACATGTTCCTAGCACATTTCAGTATCAACATTGGTGATAAGGTCTCTTATGCACAAATTACATAATAGAAACAAAAATCAAATGAGCATCTCATAGACATGTGCTTTGATATAAGACCATCTTGGCTAAGATGACTAGCCCTATAATAGATTAAGAGTTACATGATCTCTTCAAATAGAGCCTTCCACTAGCATTACATGAATCTATTATATTTAATAGATTTTCTTCCTTCACTGAATTATGTCATACACTAAAAGAAAGAGAAGTGAAACTTATTTCAATGGGCAAAATCAAATATACAAGCATTCCAGATACAATAAATAAGAATATTAATAGAGTCCCATAAAAGGTTAAAGTAAATGATAACAAGAATCAAAATCAACCAATAGTCAATGCAAATTTAGAGCCCCCTCAACATGTGGCTTTATCAACACCTCCTCAGCATGCATTTACCAATCTACTAGTTTCTCCAGCTAGAGTTTTATAGTAGTTATTGGAATGTAACATCATCACTCTCCCTCCTATTTGAGAAGTTGACCCAACAAAGCATATTACATGTGGATATGATCAACATGTATTTTTTGATTTTTATAGGGCACCAAGCCACACTAAAAATAGATGCATTAGTTTGAGACATAAGATACAAGACTTGATAGATGATAACCTATTTGATCTTGGCACTTCAGTTGAGCCTCCATAGGTAAAGCCAACATAAGATAAATCTTTGAAAATCTTCTCAGATCCATTTTCATAACATTCTAAACAAGAGAAAGGGGACACATCAGGTGTTTAACACATATACCATTCACATCCACCACCAGTTACATACCAAGCACCTTCAGTTGAGTCACATCCTTTGAGTGGTATGATAGGTGTGTATGAGTCTAGGGTTCCAACTAGACCTTTGATATCCTTCTTAAATAAGAAGATTGTTGAGGATAATTTAGATTATAATGCACTCTTTATCAAAGCATATATTCATAATCGACCCATTTATAGTGTTCTCATCGATAATGGGTCTAGTGTCAACATGTGCACTATTACATTATTGTAGCATTTGGGCTATTCAAATTAGCATATCACTTTGATAGATAAAATTATCAATATATTCAATGGGCACATAAAGAGTTCATTGGGTGAGATTTTACTTCCTTTATAGACTGTTCCAACACATGTGACCACACATTTCACCATAGTTCCCAGTGTAAGAGTTTTTTATATGTTACTTGGTCACCCATGGATTCAAAAAGTTTAATTAGTACCATTTACAGTTCATAGATACATGAAACTCATTCACACTAATTAAGTTATTATAGTTGGTAGATTTCTATATGAGTTACCACTCCCCACTTCAGATCCATCTCCTTTGTAATCACCAATTCTAGCTTTTCCACCAGTTTTAATTTTCCCACCAATTATAGTTCTTCTTCTAGTATAAATTTAGACAGATTTGAGGCATCCATCACTAGTACAGAGGGTTCATACACCTTCATATCTTTGGTATTCTAGATAGCTTCCAACTATACTATTTACACCTAGAGTAGTATCATTAAAATATCATGTGTCTACACATAGAACACATGTTTAGAGAGATTCTCCTACTTCTAGATGGGTCCCTAAGAGAACAATAGTTACCTCCACTTATTAGAGTTATAGAGGGACCCCATAATTAGTTTCTAATTCAGATATTTCAAAACATTTAAAATGCACATAGCTTTTAGAATCATAGTCTCAGCCTTTCCATCATGTTTCATAATCACACATGATACTTTTGTTTGATACAAGACACCATGATAGGGAGTCTCATCTGAGACTCATCAGTTATTATCATTTATTCTTAGTATTTATTGTACATAGCTTATTTATAAAGTACAAAAATAATATAAAATATCAAAAATACCAAAAACATTCAAATATATCCAAAAATACAAAAATCTTTTGATTGTATGCATCATCCATGCTTTACATTGCTACTACTATGCTAGACTTACATTTACTATTATATGTTATTATTTGTCAATTTGTCTACATTACCATCCTTCACTTGATATTCTTTGAGTGTGTGTAGAGATATCCAAATCCTTGATTTCTTTAGTCTACCCATTGAGGGGGTATCTTACTTCTACATTCGAGACACACATTGATATACATATGCACTAGGGGCATCTTCCACATGACTATACCATCTAAGTTATGTCATTAATACACTACACACTCCAAGTTATCATGCTGATATACATTAATTAATAGATTATACATATTACTATATCAAAATTTCACTAGTATCTAGCACTTATATATCTCATAACATATACCTAGTCTTGTACTAAACATGTTTTGCATAATTTCACTCTTGCTTTGATTAGTTAGATGTGGTTATATCTTTTTATATTACATATTTTATCTTATTACTTAGCTTAGCTTGTTGGATTGCATTTTTAGTTCCTATTTGTCTCTTGTATGTGCCTTAGGACATTTGCTAATGTCCTTCTCTTCTATTCATGTGTGTACCTTAGGACATTTACCAATGTACTTTGTTTGTAATATTTCATGTGTTTGTGGCCCTTGTGATAACCTTAATTATTTAGATTGTATGTGTATGTGGCATTTGAACATGCCTTGTATGCTTACTTTCTAGTTTGAGTGACATGTGCCCATGTCCCTTGATTGATTTTCCCCTTGGCCACTCTTGCATGCTTCTTTCTTTCTGTACTTGTTGATTGATTACATTTCTTATTTATAATGAAATGATCCATATCATGTAATTCTGTTCTTTCTTGGATGCCATGATGGACATCATGATCCATCCCTCCTTGCTAACAACTAACACTTTCAATTTTAGTTCAGTACTTTACACATGCTATTAAATTGTTATATTTATCTAGGCATACCGCTATTAATCTAACAGTTTGTCAATAAAAACCATGCTATATCTTGAGATATCTTGTTGATTATCATTGCTATATCATGTATATTTCTATCTTAACATACTTGTAGGGCTCTTTCTTTTAAAGGCAGTCATTGTAATGTCTTCATTCCTACCCTTAAAAGAGGAGACAACAAATAGGGGTTTTGTCATAGATATTAAAGCTCCTAATGATTGGAAAAGTAGTTTTTAGAACACTCAAAATAGAATTTAGACATTAGACCAGGTAGAATGACTAGGTAGATAATAGAGAATCTAAAATAGTTACCAGATTTAGCCCTAGAAAACAACACCAAAGTTAGAGTACAATACTAGATAGTAGGGTGTCCTATTTTTGGTGATGTTATCTAGACAACAAAAAAATCAAATTTTCCAAAAATAGATAGACAATTGAGTTTAGTTACAGGTTTGTCAGCTCAACATAGTCCAAATTTAGCATGTTTTAGTATAATTTTTACTTAGAGAATCTAGATATAGGGGGCATCATGCATGACATGATGGCTCTCCTTCTAGTTCTAAATTAGGTAGTTCATATAACTTTTAGATCAAAATCCATGTTTCAAACAACAATGATTGGGGATAATGTGCATGGCACATGATCCTCCCCTTATTCCAAGTTCATTTTATTTCTTAAGAATTTCTTAGTAGTTGTGTGCCTTATTCCATCTGTAGGTGGTTGGCATCCTTTTTCAAGTTTGGATTTCATACAATCTTAACTTCTTGAATACCTAAGTTCTCAAGTTGGCTTCCATATAATATTATTACACTAGTTTGAGAGTGGCTTTCATACAAACTTAATAACCATCTTTCAAAATGGCCAAGAGTGGCCTAGTTTGTAGCATACATTTAGCTATCCACGCTAAAATTGTTAGATTACAATACATTCATGGGATTTAGGATCCATCTCATATGACATATATTCCATAGTGGTATTACTTCATAGCTTCAATTCATAGGGCAATGATGGAGACAAAAGACTAGCTAGCCTTTGGATTCTTAAGCCATCTATTTAGAGGGATTAGACACACAGTCTAAACATTAATTGACACACACATGATTTATTAGCTTCAATTAGTAGGTGATGATGGATCCAAAGGGCCTACCTTTGCATTATTGATTCACTTCCATGGAATTTAGCACTTAGTTTTGTTCATGATATTATTTTTGGTACATCACACACCTAGCACAATCCAGTATCACAACAGGATTTGTATTGGTTCACATACTTGGTGAGGTGTATTTGTTCCTTTATTTTCATCTCTCTCTTACCTAGATTTTATATGTTCTTATTTTAGATATAGTATATCTAGTAAGGACTGATCTACTCTATGTTTTTTCACTATAGATTCATACTTCACACCATGCTCCTCTATACACATCTAACATCACATAAATTTATGAGCTTTAACTTTGTAGGTAAGTTTAGATACATTTTATATTTTTCATTTATCCTAATATATCATTTTGCTTCATCATTATAATAAAGTGGGGGGGGGGGGAATGTAGTCTTATAAAATGTAAAATTTGGTAATCTGAGTGTGTTTAATGACACCCAATCCATAAGACCATCTTGCTTGCTCTCATGACCCTCATAGGCATGTTTTCACTAATTCCCAATCATTCGTAGCCTCCTAAACTAAACCTTTGTATACCTAGACTACTCTTTCCATGATTAATCTATCCCTCAAAGTCACATCATCCATAGACAACAATGCCCAAACTTGGAATACAATGCAAAAACCTAGGGTGTCCTATTTTTGGCACTATTGTCCAAATGCATTTTGTCTTATAATGCTCATATTCTTTTAAATCCTTATCCTAGTTCATATCAGCCTAAAGTAAATTAATTTAACCCATGATCATTAAATCCCCTATAAAATACCATTCAAAGTCTATTTAGAAGGGTTAGCACTCATTTACAAGAGAAGCAAAAATACAAGCAAGACTACTCAAGTACTCTTCCTTATTCTTTGCATACAACCATCCAACAGTCTTTCAAGCTTATTCATATATTTATACTAGTCCCTAGTCATTCTAAGTATAGCTAATTTCATATTTACTTGCATTTTCATCACACTATTACACCAAACACTTCAATGGGAGAACTACATATAGCTTGATCCCTCCTCAAAGTATTGGTATGTAGGTAGTGTGCCCATACATGAGGTGTGAAGTGCATCCAATGTATCCTTTACACACTAACCCCTTTTTCCTATTTACCAAAATTCTATTTAATTGCATAAAAGATACAAGAACATGAATAATTATCTTTATAGGGAATTCAATTGATATAGAGGATCTAAAATTTGGTACATAAGCTCACATAGACATGGTGAAAAATACCCAAAAAATTCAAATCTCTATGATTAGTTTGGAAAATAGCAGCAAGACCAAGACTATAACATCAGATAACAGGGTATCCTATTTTTGGTGGTCCTATTCAATCACAAAAGAAGTCTAAATGTTAATTTTTAATAGTGTCCTAGTCCTATTCCTCCAGTATCAGATTCTATATTAGCCATAATAGCCTAGAATAAGCTAAGTCATATTTTCTCTCACTTATTACTGTTTTTAGAAAAGGCAAAAATACAATTTGTTTACACAAATTAGTGGCTTAATTAATGTATCTTATTTACTAATTTTATCTACTTAGACCCATTTTTTATTTAGGAATTAAACATTTAATTTCCAAAAAATAATAAATTAGTCTCAATGATGATATGGTCATGCACCTACCATGTTATGGGCATTAATTAGATAGGAAATTTGACCCTAATTAGATAATTTAAAATGTCATGTCACAATGGCCAAATCTAGCAGGTGACGTATATTGGAGATATCTATAGTGATATGCATGAGGATGAAAAATGGTAAGTAATTGTGTATTAAAGTGACCAATCCATACAACACTCCATGTATCTAACCCCTTCTTCACCCATGTATTTTCATCTTCACATACAACTCAACTAATTATCCTTGCTATGTGGCATAAATTAATTTTTTGTCACTAAAAAATAGTCATAAATATATCAAAACACTATCAAAAAGATGGGATCTTAGCTTGGGCCTGGGATATAATAGTTTCTATTACTGAGATGCATATGACTATGCTCACCTACACCCAAGAGCATGCTCAAGAATGTGTTTTGGATGAATGTGATTAGACTTTGAGTTTAAGTCTAGATTATGGAATAAATGGGAGGATCGGGCCACCAAATCAAATTTTAATTCAAAGAAAATCAAGTGCACTTTGTTTATAACTCTCAAATTAGGATGGGATTTTAGGTATGTTATCCTTAATAATGGTTTGATGAAGTATGGGATTTGAATACACTTTATAATATTTCACATTAGCCTATTTTTCTTGAAAGTCTTCAAATTGATTTTAATACTAGTAATATTGTACACACTCGAAGTGTATGTCTATTTTAATTTAAAAAATACTAAATGTGGTACTTTTACCAAAATACAATGCTTAAATACCAACAATATTATTCATTTTTAATTATTTGATTAATATATTAAATGTATGTGTCCAAATAATTTTACAATTAATTTCATTTATAGTCATATATATTTTATTATGATTATCTATGCTCCTTAATAGATTCATAGACATTTTGAATATATTTTATGAAAATACTACACAAGATATTCAATTAAATTATAACACATCACAAATAAGTGTAAATGTCAAATCATGTGGTATTGACAAGCCCTCCTACAATGAAAAATAAAGTGTAAATTGAACACATACTAGGCTAGTTTTCACAAGCTTAATAATTGTCAAATTGGGACTATCTAAAAGGTTTGTGATAGGGTGTTTTTCAAATTTGTAAATAAGTGTGATAGTTAATACAACATGTAATTTTCAAAATTTTAAATTACAATGCTCAAATGTTGGGAAACATTTGTTCGTAGTTGGATGCATTATAATTTTTTGAGTATTTAAAGAATCAGGTTTCCTTAATTTATTCTCAAGAAAGAAATGAAACCATATGACAAACATAAAGAGATGAATGAGAGTACACTAGCATCAACACTGAAGATAGATAAAGAGTCAGGTTTTAGGTGTACCCCTTATTGAGGTTAACATACCCTCATTTCTAAAAAATGAGGACCCTTGTTCAAATTCTACAAATTTGTATAATAAATTGGACATTTGAGTTGATCAAAGTTAATTATTGAATATCATGTTTGATCTAGCTTCCATTGACATTTTAGTACATAAACTTTCTTTGACTTTATCTAATATTGCTAACATTTGATTCATGTGTTTCCATGTTGAAGGTTTAATCAATATTCATTTGAATTAGCAAGTATTCATGGTTTATGCTTCAATAATTAATTTTACCCCTTTTGATTAACTTCTAGTCTTTAGTTGATTAATTGAATCTATGTTTAAATGATAATTAAAACCTTAGTCTAAATATTTGAGCCTAGGTTCTTATTAGAATGGATTTACATTATCGATAGGTCACTTTATTTCTGACTAAGCCTTAGTTTAATTTTAGCCTAAGTTCTAATTGAATTTATTAATTCATTAAAACTTTAGTCTAAATTTTATCCTAAGTCTCTATATACCATGAACCCTTACTTCATTGTTTTCACTATTTTCAGGTACAAGAACATGAGGTGTCACTAAGTGGCAAAATCTCAAAAACTCAGAATCAAGAACAATGATATGTGGGTATCCACCCAAAGTCAACAAGTAAAAGTTCTTTGGATCTAAGATCCATGATGCACATTAAAACTTGCAAAAGCAAAACTACAGTGAGCACAAAGTCAACATGTCAATGGATCTTGAGAAGGAATGAAATAATGACAAGTGTCATAATCACAGTAAAGTAGATATAAATTAATGGCATACATTTAATTAGATGTACAAAGAATAGATTAATGGTATGTGCTTTATCATGCATTCAATAGATCAACGGTGCATGTTTAATCACTTAGATCAAGATCATTGATATCCATTTAATCCTACAAAAGAAGATTGACAATGAGCATCAAGACAAGGAGTTAAAGAGCCTATATTGCACAAAAAGCTACCACATGGTAAAAATGCATTAACTGGATGAAGATTGATTGTAAAGTATATAAAAATCACATGATGATTCCAAGTGGCATAATCTCATAAACTCATATCAAATATCAATGACTGTGATGAGAGTCAAGGCTAGAAGACTCTTCAAGAGATTGATGGAGTGAATTTGATTGAGATCCAAGATTTCACAAGATGATGACACATGTCCAAGCAACAATAGTCACATTTAAAAAATAAATGAGCTAAGGGATAAGGTAATACCACATGGGAAAACACATCATACTTAAATATCTTATAGACATAATCATGTGAAAAGTATAAATGCATGATCCAATTGAATCCAAGTAACTAAAGCACATATTTTGAACTTGTTTGCCACCATTAAAGCTCTGTATAAACCTCCATAAAGCCTTAGAATGTATATAAAGCTCTAAAATTGTCTTTGGATTAATTGTGTTGAGCTGAGAGAGTTAGATTATTATTTGAAAAATAATAATTCAATTGAGATTAAGCCATGGAAACATACAAAGCTATTTCAATGAAGGTATTTGAACTATACCTATCATCAAATTTAGAACACCAAGTGTTCAAGGATATAGATTTTATAGTTGCTTCATTGAACATAGGGGATAATAACTATTCAAAGTTATTCTAGACAATTGAGAACCATGGAGTTATAACCAAAGAAGAAGAGAAGATCCATTGTGCTCATTCAGATGATGGGACTACACTATGTTGTTGCTAAACAAGAAGTACTACAATGTATCAATGTTCTAGGTCTAATTTTCAAAGAGACTAGAATTAACAAAGGTATGTTAATTCATGAGCCTAGATTAAGGAAAATTTTATATATCTCACCGATTGAATTTGAGTCCTACTACAAATTTCTTAAACCCTAGATAGACCTAACCTCCATTAATTTATGGGCTAAGAATCACAACATGATGGACATTTTGGAAAAATGGTTAGAGGTAGGTAACCAAGTCATTATATATCCTTAAAATAATGTCCTTGTAAGACAATTTAGACCTAGAATTAGGATGGTCAGACAATGCTAAACAAGTTGTATGGATGTGCATATACAACACATGTTGAACCAATGTGGGTCCCTATGGTGTAATTCATCATTGAATAAGTGTTGGTTCCTCCATTAGGTGAAATTATCAGTATTTCCCTAAGCAAAAAAAATATATTAAATCAAGAGTAAGAAAAGGACTAAATTATATATGATTTCCTATCTACTAGATTCTCTATGTGTAACCACCAAGATCCCCAATCAAAGAGAATCGTCACCCAATGTTACCTATATCCTAGTACTATTTCAAATTACACATTTATATGTATAGAAACCATATTCAATTTATTTTTTATTGTGTTTACCTTGCATTGAGTGAATTTATTAATGGTATTACTATGATGAGAACAAGCCCTTTAATCAATAAGTATATTGAATCAATATGAGATATATGGTTCTATCCTAATTGCACAGTTATAAGGATTGAAGGAACCTAAAGTGATCCTCTCAAACTACCATTTCATATATCTGACAAGTTAGCATTAAAAGAGGTGGAATATCAATTGTTCAATGGTATTGATGAAATTTGTAAGACCAAAAGAAAGAGACTCCTACATAGTTTTCCCATGACAATTGGTAAAACAATTTTTAGGCAGTGGGATCATATTGAGGTTGCTTCAATGCATAGGTTGTCTTTAAATTTATAGTTTGATGACCATAGGCAATGGGATCCCCATGGTAGAGTGAAGGAACACTTGAGGATCAAAGGTATATTGAATATGCCTTATGATCATGAGCCTATTGCATTTTATTTTATATACACTAAGGCATCCACAAGTTATGAAGTTTCTAGGAGATTAAAACAACACAATATCAAGCCCAAGTCCAAATTGAATAGAGACCAAAAAATGGAAGATAGATGGTAGATAGGACCAATAAAATATCATTTAATATATGTGGATTATTTTTGGCTTCCATCAATGAATATACAAACATAGTATAAACCTGAAAAGAGAAGGCTAGGTGAAATTGCTTCAAGTTATTTAGTTCCTAAATCTTCTAAAATAGTATAATAAGAGTTACCTCAACATAAGTTTCATATGATATCTATAGATCCTCATGAGTCTATTGAAAATTCATTGAGGATGCTATCTATGAAATATTAGACATATTCAGAGGTAGAAGAGGTAAAGGTTGAGAAGACCAAAGAGGAAAAGGGAAAGGACAAAGCATTGGACTTAATAGTCATTAAACCTCCTAAGAGGAAAGCTGAGACTTGCATTATCTCAAAGACTAATAAACCTAAAGTGACTATCACACAATTTTTGGTTAATATCAACTTGTTCAATGAGGAGAGAATCATAAATGGAACACCTATTCTTGAATGTATCATTTATGAACCAAAATTAGAGAAGCCACCTAATTATCATCCATGGGCTATGGTGAAGACTACAGGTATACCTATGAAATAAGAGTTGAAGCCATGTATCATTGCCTTGCTATAAGAAGAAGTAAAGAGATTGGCTACTCAAAGTCAATCAATAGTCTAATCATAAGTAGAGGTCTTAGTCTCACATGTTGCCTAATATTTTGTTGGAGTAAGATATGATCCAGATATTATAGGATTGCAAAGGGTTACTGAGACACTAGTCATGGAAGGTGTTGAAGAGGTTGTACATCAAGGGGTGGAGCCATTGACTCATTTAACTCAGAATAAGGGACAAAAACTAGGGAAAGCCCCTAAATTTGAATAATATGTTCTTGATCTAGCTCAATCTCAAGAAAAAATGCTACAAACTACCATCAAAAGGCTAAAGTAGGAGAATAATAACTTGGAAGAGCAATCTATTCTATCAGTTCTAGGAGATATTGTTAATAAGTTTGAAGTAATTATATATGATACATTTAATTCCTTGAAAACTATAAGGTCTGAGCTAGATGTGGTGAACAAACAACATTCTATGGCTTTGAAACAAGTTAACCAATGGTAGGCTTTAGATAAGAAGGTGAAATAATTGATCAAGATATTGATAGAGGGCCATACACCTGAGATTAATACAATTAGCCTAGCACATTGAATATGGATATGATTATCGTAATGAAGAAGATAAGGGATGTGGATAAATGGTCTAAAGACATGAAAGATCTTTATAATGATTTCAAATAGTTAAAGAATAGAATGGTGCATATACAAGGAGGTTTGATCAAGGATCCAACCATCGTTAATCCTACTATCATGATAAGTAATGAAGAGTTCAAACATAGGGATACTCAATTCATCTAAAAAGTAAAGAATAAAATATAGGGCACTATAGGTGTAGATAACTAGCATATCTTATATATGGCTTTGTCAGTAGAAGATAAGATTGTCAATACTTGAAGTATTTGATAAAGACTTCAAAAAGTTGGCAAGGCAAGAAGAGGAATTATTCATGGAGCCAATTATCAACCTCAGGTTAATTGGTGAGAAACATGACAAGGATATGAAGATTCTAGAGAAAAATAAATAGGCTATAAATTCAAGGATGTCCCAAAGTCAATTAAGTTGACTTGATATATTCTTTTGTATAAAAATCATTTTGAAAGAATATTTTATTTTGTCAAATCATGTACAACTTGTAACACACATGACTTGTAGGTTAGTCACACTAGAGAAGTGCCATTTTATTCTAGAATGTTGTATAAGGACAACTTTCATTAACACTTGGATAATTATCATTTGATAGTGATTAATTGGTATACCTCATGAGTCTTCTATAAAGGGGGTATTGTCATTTTTAGAAAGAAGAGGACGTTTTGGGGCAAAAAAAAACTATTTTGTAAATTTGGAGCAAGTAATACAAGCAATGGAATTATGTAAAGATTGTCTCATATTTGTTTGTGTGTTTGTTATCATGGTTGCTTCCTCAAATATTTGGTTTGATGTTCAAATTTGAATTAATTCTATGAATTCTAGATGTGCATGTGTGAATGCAGAGTTGTCAATTTGAGATTATGCTAGTTTGATTGAAATATTTTAGATTCATTTCATTTCCATTGCTTTTTTTGAAGATGTACTAATACAATTTTCTTGTGGAAGTAAATCCTTAAAGTGAATTTGAGATCTTATTTAAATTTTTTCAAATATCCTTAGACATTTGCCTAGTATATGATTGGATTTTTTATTTTGACAATTGCATGTCATATGCTAGTTTAATTACATGTCTTTGATGAAATTCAAGCTTTGTCATAATGTCTAGATTGAAGATCAGTAACATCCTTCTTCCTACCCTACCATTCCTATTTTTTTTCTTTTGACCAAATCACTATAGTTTAGCTTTTAATTGTAAATATTCATGTTAGATTAGGTTAGAGACTTTAGGTTTTGATCATAATTCACTATACTTAGTTTAGATTACTTTCATCTTTCAAAAAAAAAGCTTCAAGACCATGATTGCTCCCAACAACCACTTACATTTTATTTTGTGAAATAGTCAAATAGCTTGGTTGCTACTCCACCGTAGATCTCAGGAAGATCACAACCAATAACTCATGCAATAAATTCTTTGAATATAGAAATGGGAAGTGTTTTAAACACTATATAAACCTTGGGAAAACTTACATGCATCAACAGGTAGGAAATTGGTGCTAGAATGAGGACCCTTAAGCTAAAGCTTTGTGAATCTGAAGTATTCTTAGCTAATTTTAGTGAATTTTATTCAAATATCAGTTGATACTTTTTATATTTGTGTTTCCCATAGATAATTATGTAAAGATCATTGATATTCATGATTTTATACTAGTCTTTAGGTTTATTTAGCTAAAGATAGCTATTCTTTGAATATTTACATAAAATTATTGTAAATATTGTTTAAAATTTATGAATTTGACATGTTCAAGGTTAGTTATCATAATTATGTGAAAAGATCATTGATATTCATAATTTTGGAGGTATTTTAAAGCTAATTCAGTTGAAGATAGTCATTCTTTGAAAGAATTGAATTGTTATTTGCAAAGTTTTCTCAATATTTTTTAGAATTAAAGTATTACTTGCAAATTCTTAAATTTTTTTTAAAGATCATTTGAATTTTTAAAGATAAGGTTTCTTTGTTGTGTTTTTAATAAGATCTAGATTTTACAAGATAGAACTGCTAAAAATAAGAACTAGGTCAAGGTTTGAGACAAGGTTACCTCTTATTTCTTTAGAAATTCATAGGAAAACAAGAATAGATAAAGGTAAACATAGGGTTTCTAAATATCAACCTACTTTACCTATTTTTGGTGCTCCTATATTCAATCCTCATCAAGGTATGACTTCGTTAGGTGGATATTCTATCAATGTGCCTAGTTAGGTACATGACTTACCTATTAATCATAAAAAATATTTACCTTCTTTCAGTCTTATAGGTGTGGTTACTGCTGAAGAACATGTCAAGTCTTTTAAGGATGATTTGAGATTTTTAAATGTTGTTCATGAATATGTTGCTTGTAGATTATTTCCTTTTACATTTAAAGATGTAGCATATGATTGGTTTCTTAAACTTCCTAAAAATTACATTCTTAGTTGGAATGATTTCAACAATATTTTCAGTGATCAGTTTGGAAAGGTTATCAGTCCCTATGTTTTATATCAAAAATTCACTATGGTGAAGAGAGATTTAAGTGAAACCATTAGAGATTTTAATGCTAGATTCCAAAAGATGTTTAGCATAACTATATCTCCTTATAGACTTGATGAAGCTTTAGCTTTATAAATTTATAAGGATGCTTTAGATCCAATGACCTGTATTTCTAAAAAGATTTGTTGGAGTCATAAATACATTAGCCTTGGACTATGCTAAAGTTGTGAAAATTAGTGATCAAATACAATCCCAAGGTTAATTAGCATATGCTATTCCTAACATCAATCCTAATTCTCTTATGTTAAATGTCATTCCAAATTCTAATTAGAACATGCTTACTTTGAATCAAACTCAAGTTTTAAACCAATTGTCTTTGAGTCATGCTCATCCTGGCCAAAACTTAGGATTCTTAAATAACACTATAAGCAAACCTCATCCACAAGATCAAAGAGCTATGGTTCTAAGAACTAATAGTAGTACTCAAGTTCATAATTTAGAGGCACCTAAGAATGAAAATGACTTCATATTGAAAATGGTTAAAAAATTGAGCACTAATTTTCTTCAGTTACAAAAATAAGTAGGTAACACTAGGGAAAGTTATAACATAAATTATTCTTATTAGAGGTTAAATAGACCCAAAAGTAGGTTTCATAATAAAAAAAATAACAGCAACAAAAATAATGAGTCATCTATAATTCAGGACCTACCTAAAGTAAACATTTTTGATGTAGTTTTATCTAATTATTGTAGGGATCATAACACTAAAAAACATGGTGAATTAGAATGTATAAACTTTTGTAATGCTTTTGAAACATATCAAGATGAATTGAATACATTTGAATTTATGAATAACAAAGATAATGCTTTAGGATCATTTGGCTCTTTGAGGCACCTAAATATTTTGAAACAACTCTTATGGTGGAGACTTTTGACTTTCTATTTCAAGATGAGAATGAACCAGAAGATAATCTAGAGGAGGGATTTATTATGCCAATCATGGAGAGAGAGACTATTTTTTTTGAAACAAGTGAAGAAGATGAGTTGTAAGAGATTTCTCAAGAATTTTTAGTAGTAGATATAAATCAAGCACAAGCTATTTTTTATTCAAAAGACAACTATAAAGATAAATCACATAGAGTCATTACTGAAGATGAGAATATTCTTGAAGAAGATGATCATTGTCAATAGTTATAGCATGATTTATTTGAAAAGTTTAAGATGGTAAATGATGAGATAGAACAACATATTGATGCTTTATCTAAAGATTCCACTAATGATTTGGGGCTTTAAAAAGATAATGTTATTCTAGAGATCCCAAATCAAGATAAGTTGGAGCTTGAGTGGATAGATGAGATGTCATTATTTATAGAAGATGAAGATGAAGCAAGTGCAACAGATCAACAATTTTCATATGATTAAAAAATAGGTTAGAAATATGTGATCAACATGTTTCAAATTTTAAGATTGCAAATGAATTTCATGTTCTTTTAGTTGATCATGATGAAGAGACCTTTTGGGAAGACCTGGAGAGTTTTTATGTAAAGATGGATAGTCCATCTTCACTTTATATGGAAATTAAGGAATGTTTTATAAAATTTAATATTGTAGATATTCATAAAAAATAAATTATTGATGCATTACAACCATGTTTGAATACTTATCAATAAACTTACGACACCAATCAAAGCATAACTAATGATTTGTTGATACAATCATTGAATGAAGATAAGATAAGTCATGATCAATATATGAATGAAATAGAGTTAGCATTCTTAATGCAATAAATAAGAATTTAAGAATAATATGATTGGATATTGGATCCATATCTTTAATCAATGTACTTGAGAATGGAGATAGGGAGCCAAGTTGTATAATCTAAAATAAATAAACATACAAGTCCTAATATCTGCAAGAAGATGGCATCAAAAGGAAGAAATCATGTTTCAAGGTTCTATGGTAGACTAAATAGATTTCCATTTGATCCTGGAGGAAAGATTGTTATTTCAATTTTTATTGTATTATACTTGATTTGCTCAGGTAATATCTGGTTAAGTTTTTATGGATTACTTTGTAAGATTAGTTAGAATTAGTGTAGGTAGGATTAGATTAGTTTCATTCTTGTTCCTTGTTTGTAAGTAGTGTCTATGAATATTTGTTTGTTTGTTGTCTATTTTCTACTTATGTGTTCTTTTCTTTTGTTTCCTACTTTTAATAAGTTTTTTACAAGATATTTTTCAATCTCTAATTCATCCAAATGTTCAAAAGAACTTCCTAATTCAAGAATGTAGGTATGACTCTTAAATATTGGTTAATCATTGATTTTGGAAATTTTGAGCTTAATGTTATGATTTTAAGGAATTGGTAAAGATTAATATCTAGGTTAATTATTCCTTAAAATATTAAACCTTGTTCTAATCTAAGTTTGATTTCAATAAGGATTGCATATTTTTGAGTGAAATTTTGAATTATTAGAGCAAAGTCATGTTAACACTTAAAGAATATTATTGCATAGAATGAAGTTTATGACCAAGGATGATTGTCTAAAAATCAAACACTTGAAAAAATCCTAAAAACCTAGCTAATTCTAGTTCCCAACCTTTGTTGAAAATCTAAATATAGTTGAAAAGTACAAAAAAACATAAAGGCCTTATTGAAAATATAAAAGCTTTATAAGCAAAGGTGATTTGGGTAACCTAAATCGGGGCTATAGATGCTTGGATGGCAATGGAGCAAGGCATAAAGTGGGACTAAAGGTATCTCTATCAGGGCTATAGATGCCTATCTAGCAATAGAGCAATTTCCAAGCCTTCCTTTTTCATAAAGCATGATTCATAATGAATATCTAAATATGCTACAAGTCTATGTTAATGATTAAGGTCATGAAATTTGGAAGTTACTTTCTAAATTCCAATGGTAATCAATAAATGAATCAAAGCACACACATAACATGACTAAGTTTTAATATTTAATCTTAATTCTACAGGTGTAAGACTTGTTTTAATTATGAATTGATCTCAATAATGGTACTTGATCATGTGGAATGATTTGTGTGGTTATTATTTTGAACCAAGAGTATCAAAATTTTGATATTTTATAATGTTTCCCCCAAAAGTCACCATTCATTGAGGACAACATATCCCCATTTATAAAAAATGAAGCCCCTTGTTTAAATTTTGTAAATTTGTATTATAAATTAGATATTTGATTTGATCAAAGTTAATTATTGAATATCATGTTTGATCTATCTTACATTGACATGTTGGTACACAAAATTTCTTTGACTTCATCTAATATTATTAACATTTGCTTTATATGTTTCCATATTGTAGGTTAAATCAATCTTCATTTGAATGAGAAAGTATTCATGGTTTATGCTTTAATGACTAATTTGAATCCTTTTGATTAACCTCTAATCTTTAGTCAATTAATTGAATCTACATTTAAATGATAATTAAAACCTTAGTCTAAAGATTTTAACATAAGTTATTATTAGAATGGATTTACATTATCAATGGGTCACTATATTTATAACTAAGTCTTGGTTTAATTTTATCCTAAGTTCTAATTTAATTTATTAATTTATTAAAACTTTAGTCTAAATTTTATCCTAAGTCTCTATATACCCCAAACCCTTACTTCATTGCTTTCACTATTTGTAGGTATGAAAACACGTGGTATTGCCAAGTGGTAAAATCTTATCAGCTCAAAAGAGAGATCAATAATATATGGATATTCACCCAAAGTAAGCAAGTCAAAGTTCCTCAGATCTAAGATCCACAATGTGCATTTAATCTTCTAAGAGAAAATTTACAATGCGCACAGATTCAACATGTCAATGAATCTTGAAAAGGAACATAATAATGACAAGTGTCAAAATCATGGTGAAATAAATAAAAATCAATGGTCCATGTTTCATTAGATATACGCAGAACACATCAATGGTCCATGCTTGATCACTCATTTAATAGATAAATGATGTGTATTTAATCACTTAGATCAAGATCAATGGTACACATTTAATCCTACAAAATAAGATTGATGGTGAACATCGAGTCAAGGATCCTAGATTGTAATAAAAATTTCCATGTGATGAAAAGGCATTAACTAGATGAAGACTAACTACAAAGTACATAGAAAATATGTGTTGATGCCAAGTGGCACAATCTCATAAGCTTAGACCAAATATAAATGATCATAATGAGAGTCAAGGATAGAATACTCTTCAGGAGATTGATGAAGCAAAGTTGATCAAGATCTAGGATTGCACAAGATGATAACATATGTCCAAGTGACAATGGTCACATTTTAAAAATAAATGAGCTAAGGGATAAGGCAATGCTATATGGTCAAACACATCATATTCAAAGATCTTGTGGACCTAATCATGTGAAAAGTATAAATGCATGATCTAATTTAATCTAAGTCACCAAAGCACATATTTTGAACTTGCTTACCACCATTAAATCTATATGTAAACCTCCAAAAAGACCTAGAATTTACAAAAATCCCTAAATTATCTCTAGATTCATTATGTTGAGTCAAGAGAGTTGGATTATCATTTTAAAAAGAATAATTCAATTGGGATTAAGCTATGATAACATATAGAGCTAATTCAAAGAAGGTAATTGAACTATACCTATCATCAGATTTAGAAGGCTAAGTGTTTAAGGATATAGAGTTTGTAGCTACTTCATTAAACATAAGGGATACTAATTATTCAAAGTTATTATAGATAATTGAGAACCAAGATGTTATAACCAAATAAAAGGAGAAGATCCTCCTAGTAAATATATTATATGATGATATTATGGCCATTTGGATGATGGGACTACACTATATTGCTACTAAACCATAAGTACTACACTGTATCGATGTTCTAGGTCCAATTTTTAAAGAGACTAGCATTGATAAAGATATGTTAATTTATGAGCCTAGATTAAGGAAAATTGTATATATCTCACATATTGCATTTGAGGCCTACTACAAATTTCCTAAACCCCAGATAGACCTAAAATCCATTAATTCATGGGCTAAGAAGCACAACATGATGGAGATTTTGTAAAAATGGTTAGAGGTAGGTAACCAAGTCATTATAGATTCTATAAAGAACATCCTTGTAAACTAATTTAGACTTAAAATTAGGATGGTCATGATAATGATGAACAATTTGTATGGGTGTGCACATAAAACACATGTTGAACTAATGTGGGTCCCTATGGTATACTTCATCATTAAAGAAGTGTTGGTTCATCCATTAGGTGAAATTATTAGTATTTCCCTAATTAGAAAAATATATGGAATCAAGAATAAGAAGATGACTAAATTCTACATGATGTCTTATCTATTAGATGCTCTGTGTGAAACCACCAAGATCCGTAATAAAAGAGAATGGTCACCCAATGGTACCTAGACTATATCATAGTACTATTCCAAATTGCACATTTATATGTATAAAAAACATATTCATTTTATTTGTGACCATGTTTACCCTACATTAAGTGAAGCCATTAATGGTATTCCTATTATGAGAATAAGCCCTTTAATCAATAAGTCTATTGAAGCAATAGGAGATATATGGCTATTCCTAATTGCATAGTTATACGGATTGAAGGAACCTATAATGCTCCTCTCAAATTGTTAATTCATATACCTAAAAAGTTAGCAGAATAAGAATTGGCATATAATTATTCAATTTGATTGATGGAATTTGTAAGACCAATATAAAGGGACTCCTACATAGTTTTCCCATGATAATTAGTAAAACTATTTTTAGGTAGTGGGATCATATTGAGGTTACTTCAAAGCATAGGTTGTATTTCAAATTATAGATTGATGATCATAGGCAATAGGATCCTTATGGAAGAGTGAAGAAACACTTGAGGATCAAAGGTATTTTTAATATGCCTTATGAGCATGAGCCCATTAAATTTGATTTTATATACACTAAGGCATCCACAAACTATGAAGTTGTTAGGAGAATACAATAACACAATATCAATCCTGAGTCCATATTGAATAGAGACTAAAAAATGGAAGATAGATGGTAGCTAGGACTAATACGGTATCATTTGATAAATGTGGATTATTCTAGGCTTCTATCAATGGATATATAAGTAGAGCATAGGCTTGAAGAGAGAATACTAGGTAAAATTGCTTAAATATCATTAGTTCTTAAATCTTCCAAAAAAGTAGAATAGGAGTTAACTCAATATGAGGTTCATATGATAGCTCTAGATCCTCATGAATGTATTGAATATGCATTGAGGATTCTATCTATGATAAATGAGATAGATTTAAAGGCAAAAGAGGCAAAGGTTGAGGAAACCAAAGAGGAAAAGGGAAAGGAGAAAGCATTAGACTTAATAGTCATTGATCCTCCCAAGAGGAAAGTTGAGACTGCCATTGTCTCAAAGTCTAAGAAACCCAAAGTGACTATCACACCACATTTGGTGAATATAAACTTGTTTAGTGAGGAGAACATCATATATGGAGTAGTTATTCTTGAATGGTTCATTTATGAACAAGGTTAGAGAAGCTACCCACTTATCATCCATAGGCTATGGTGAATACTACAGGCATACCTATGTAACAAGAGTTAAAACCATAGATCATTGCCTTACAAGAAGAAGAAGCAAATATATTACCTAATCCAAGTCAGTCAACAATCTAATCAAAAGTAGAGGTCCCATTATCACATGTGGCCTAATATTTAGTTGGATTAAGATATGATCCAAACACTATAGGTTTGTAAAGGGTTGCTAAGACACTAGTCATGGAAGGTGGTGAAGAGGTTGTGCATCAAAGGGTGGATCCTTTGAGTCATTTAACTCAGAAGGGACAAAAACTAGGTTAAGCACCTACATTTGAAGAAGATGTTCTTGAACTAGCTCAATCTCAATAATAAATGCTACAATATGCCATCAAAGGGATAAAACAAGAGAATAACTTGGAAGAGCAATTTATTCTATCAGTTCCAAGAGACATTGCGAATAAGTTTGAAGGAATTATATATGATACATTCAATTCCTTGAAAACTGTAATGTCTAAGTTGGATGTGGTAAACAAATAAAATTACATGGCTTTGAAACAAGTTAACCAATGGTAGGCTTTAGATAAGAAGGTGAAAGAATTGATCAAGATATTGATATAGGGCTAGACTCTTAAGTTTAAAATAGTTAGCCTAGAACATTTGAATATGGCTATGATCATCTTAATAGAGAAGCTAAGGGATGTGGATAAATGGTATAAAATCATGAAAGTTTTTTCTAATGATTTAAAATAGTTAGATAATTAAATGGTGGACATACTATGAGGTTTAATCAAGGATCAACCATCTTTAATCTTACTAACATGATAACTAATGAAGAGTTCAAACACGTGGCTACTTAATTCATCTAGGAAGTAAAGAATAAAATCTAGGGTACTATAGGGGTAGATAACCAGTGTATCTTAGATATGGTTTTATTAGTAAAAGAGAATATTTTCAATACTAGAAGCATTAGTGAAGCCTTGGATAGAGCTGATAAAGACTTCAAAAAGTTAGAAGGACAAGAAGAAGAAGAATTCATGAAGCCAATTATCAACCTCAAGTTAATTGGTGAGCAACATGACAAGGCTATGAAGATTCTAGAGCAAAAATAATAGGATGCAAATTCAAAGATATCCCAAATTCAATTAAGTTTATTTAATATATTATTTTGTATAAAAATCATTTTGAAAGAATATTCTATGTTGTAAAAGCATGTGTAACTTGTAATACACATGACTTGTAGGTTAGTCACACTAGAAAGTGTCATTTACTCTAGAATGTTATAGAAGGACAACTTTCATTGACACTTGGATAATTATCAGTTGATATTGATTAATCGACATACCTCATGAGTCTTCTACAAAGGGGGTATTATCATTTGTATAAAGGAGAGGAAGTTTTGATGTAAAAAAAATTGTAAATTTGGAGCAAGTAATGCAAGTAGGAGAATTTTGTAAATATTGTCTCATATTTATTTATGTGTTTGTTATCATGTATACTTCCTCAAATATCTAGTTTAATGTTCAAATTTAAATTGCTTCTATGAATTCTAGATGTGCATGTGGGAATGTAGAGTTGTCAATTTGAGCTTATGCTAGTTTGATTTAAAGATTTTAGATTCATTTCATTTCCATTACATTTCTTGAAGATATGCTAATGCAATATTCTTGTGGAATTAAATATTTAAAGTGAATTTGAGTTCTTATTTGCATTGTTTCAAATATCTTTAAACATTTGCCTAATATATGATAGGATCTGTGCTTTTGGAAATTTCATGTCATATGTTGTTTAATTGCATGTCTTTGATGAAATTCAATCTTTGTCATAATGTCTATATTGATCAGTAACATCATTCTTTCTTCCCTACCCTTCCTATTTTCTCTTTTTTGACCAAATCTATAGTTTACATTTTCATTGTAAATATTCATAGATTAGGTTTTAGACTTTATGATTGATTCATATACTTAGTAGATTACTTCATCTTTCACAAAAAATCTTCAAGAGCATAATTTATCCTAATTGTAGACACCGAAATTGTGTCTACTCCCTTGGTTCCTCCCCTTCTCTCCCCCTTCCTCTTAACCACTCCTAACCTATGTATTATTAATTTGAAATTTTCTCTTTTTTGACGAAATCACTATAGTTTACATTTTCATTGTAAATATTCATGCACGATTAGGTTTTAGACTTTAGGTTTTGATCATCTGATTCACTATACTTAGTCCACCAGCAACAGGTTTCTGCACTACCAAGCATCAACAATAGGGACATCAGTAACAATAGGTCTTTTTACTTTCATCTTTCACAAAAAATATTCAAGACCATAGACCCCTTTATCCTAACAACCAATTACATTATTTAACTCTTTTGTGAAACATTCAAATAGCTTGGCCGCTACTCCACCACAGATCTTAGGAAGATCACAACTAGAAACTCGCATTTGAAGTAATAGATTCTTTAAATCTAGAAATTAGAAGTGTTTTAAACACTATATAAACCCTATAATTAATATATTATTCATATCAATAACACCATCCATCTAAGAGCCTATCAAAACTATATATATAATATATATATATATATATATATATATATATATAATGAATATATTATTCATATCATTAACACCATCCATAGAGAGAGAGAGAGAGAGAGAGATAGTTGGGTTTTAAAGATACAAATAAAAGTCTTAGAGGATATCGATAACATATATAGATATAGATAGTTGGGTTTTTGGGATACCAAAATCTACCAAGAAACTATCAATAATATAAATAAATAGATATTCAGGTTGTAAGGATACTAACATCCATCTGGGAGCTAATCAAAACCACATTAAATAACATAGGAATAATATAATAACCAAACAACATATATATGAAGAAATATAACATCAAAGTCTTTTCTTTAGTTGGCAAAAATAAATGCAATAGGTACTATTCCCATAAAAATAAGAACTATAACATCTACTTCTAGGTTTTAATTACTTATTCTTTTAAAATTAATCATATCTTCTTCCTTATATCTACAACATGTAAATAACATTCAATTTTTAAATTAAAATGTCAATTATAATCAGACACACCTATACATTGGTTTCATTTTGTATAATTTAAACATAATATAACATTGAAAAAAATGATAAATACTTGTGTAAACTCCTTTTAATCTTTTTGTGTAATCTTACTAAGTTGTCTAAAAATGTAGTTTTAGGCAAAAATAAGAATTAGAATCTAAGTCCTTGAGTAATTACCTTGTTGATGCCTTCCTCACTTCTAGCTTTATTTTCTAAGTCTTGCTTGACTCTTATCTATATGTAGATGTAGTTTGCACATAAAAAAATTAATATCATATGCTAATGAGTCCTTGTATAATATCCATCATCTTCAATTTATCTATATGTAATTATCATACCATAAAAAACAATTATTAGAAAGTAACTCATTTTTTTACTTTGTAACAATTTTTTTCTCCTCTAAAACAATGAATATAAAATTTTAAAATCATTGCTATGAAATATTATACCATATATCCCTCATGATAATTTCAAATTTCTTTTGACTTCTGATTCATATTTATATGCAAAATTATTTTTTAATGAAAAAATAGTTATAGTTAAGAGATTTGTTTTTAAAAATATCACTTATTCCTCTCTAAATGTGCACTACTACCTTATAACAAGAGGTTGATATTTTTTTCTTCCAAAATTAGAATTTATAAATAAGTAGAGGCCTCTATTCTACACATTGAGATAAGAGGATTTGAATCTTAATTGATTTGATTCTTTTTAACCTAGAGGCCTAGAATGGGTAAAATTGCCTATAATACAAAGGTCTTGTAATATATTATGAATATTATCATTTAAGAATCTGATGGGATTTACATGTGTGCAGCTGGCAAGTGCTCATGACTCCATATTATTAAATTAAGAAACATATTAATAAGTCTGATATGCCCTTGGTAAAAAAAAATATATTAATTGTATTTTGAGTGTAGAGCAATAATTGATCATGCTATACCCCATTATACTAATATATTAAGATTATTTTAAGAATATTATTAATTAAGTATCCTATATTTATATCTTGTGTACAATGGGCATATGCCCCTCAAACACAAGATATTGAGAGTAATGGATTCATAAGTTATAATGTTAGAATTGCCTTGATAGTGTTGAATGGGCACATACTCAAATGTCTAGAAAAGATAATCACATCATCAATTAAGAATCTAATACTCTTCTAACGTTTAGGCTATTGGATTCATAATTGATGATGTGAAAATTATATTTTTTGAAATGGGCATGTGCCTATTCTACACAATCCATTTAAATTATGAACATGTGTTTAAGTATATCATAAAACCTTGATATGGTACCATGGAATCATACATCTACATATGTTATCTATAGTATAATCAATTATATCTAGTTGCATCCCAAGAAGAGTTAGAGCTGAAATGTATATGCACGAAGATGACATATTTCTATGTGATATTAAATTTTTATTATTGTATTTGGTATTAAAAATGCATTGTAATAAAATGGAGATGATATTATATATCTTGATCATAATGGGCTTATGCCTAATTTTATACTAGACATTAATATTTTTTCAATTAATCCTAATATACACAAGATAAGGATTTTCGATAGTTGATAGTATTCCAAGCTTGTGTAGAATGACATGTGCCCATTCTAAATAAGACAAGAATAATATGAACACCCACATGATTTATATATTTTTAAAACACAAGTTCAATGGGAGGATTTTTTAATGGAGTAATGGACATAATAATGTACCATAGATCCTTTATATGGTACCGTAGCATCATATAACTTCATATGCCATTCATAAAATAATTGATTATAACCAACAACATCCCATGAAGAATTAGACCTAGAATAATTTTTTTAATAACTTCCACTGAGACACTCCATTTTTTGAAATCCATTAAGGACCTATTATTGCTCGAGTATATCATTCATAGTATTCCAATATTGTGTATAATGGTCAGATGCCCATTATGAACAAGATAAAAATAATATAAACATCCACATGCTTTCCATTTTTATGTAACACAAAATCAATTGAAGAATTCTTCAGTAGAGTATTGGACATAATATTATACCATAAAACATTGAGATGGTACCTCAACATTAGACAACTACATATGCCATTTATGAAATAATCAATTATAATTAGTAGTATGCCACAAAGAATTAAACTTGTAAGTTTTTTTTATCAACTTCTATTAAGACACTCTATTTTTTGGAATCAATTTTGGACCCACTATTATTTGAATATGTTGTTGATAATATTCCAATCTTATGTAGAATGGGCACATACCCTTTATGAAAAAGATAAAAATAATATGAACATCCACCTTCTATAGAATGGACACATGTATTATTTCATTAATTTATGGAATCATTCATTATAATGGATCAATAAATTATAATAAAAAATCAAACATTAGAAATAGTCTTATTAAAATTTAATAATATGTGGGACTATTTTGTAAGAGTAATTAGAATTTAATTTTAAGGTCTCACCTTAATTCTTTATCATATAATATTTATAGTAATATTTTAACATCATCTCCTAATTTATAAAAATATCTCGTTGATAGTATTTAGATACCCCGATTTCTAAAATCAAATGGGGACCCACTATTACTTGAATATCACGTTGATAGTATTCCAATCTCATGTAGAATGTGCACATGCCCATTTTGAACAAGATAAGAATAATATGAATATATACCTTTTGTATAGTGGGCACATGTATATTTCATTCATTTATGGACACTTTTGATTATAATGGTTCAATAAATTATACTAAAAAATAAAACAATGGAAAGATTCTTATTAATAACATATGGGACTATTTTTTAAGAGAAATTTAAATTTATTTTTAGGGTCTCACCTTAATTCCTTATCATATAATATTTATAGTAATGTTTTAACATCACATCCTAATTTATATTTTCCACCATGCATATTACTAAAGTTATTTTTAAATTTGTTAGTCACATAATATCTAAATATATGTTAGTCGCATAATATCTAAGGCTATGTGTGTGATCAATCAAATTATATATGGTCACCTCTTTCTAAAAAATATTGCCTGTGTTGTGAATACCATAAATCACTGAACATACCTTAAATTCATCTTCATAATTTATAATCATATAAAATCCTTCAAAACTATTTTCATTCATGTTTTAAATGCTTTCCATATAGTATTGGAATACTTATATGAAATAGTTATGCTTTAACCATGGGGACAAAAAGATACAAATAGAAACCAAGACATTATAACCAATGCAAGTGAATAGATATATAATATCATTTTATGTAATTTTTAGTACAACATTACATATAAATTTTGTTTTTTAAACCTATGAAATTTCTACTCAATTTGAAATCATTGAGAAAAAAAACACTAAATTGAGTCCAAATTATACTTAGTGACTAGTTCAAAAATTTAATTGGATTTCAAGGCTTGTATAAAATTAAAACCTAAATTTTCAAATACAATAAATGAAATAGTCCTATTAATGTTATCTAATTTTCCTTTCATTTTATATAATCATGATTGCCTCTATATTACATTGTCTTATGAAATATTTTTTGCAATATAAAATAATATATCTAATATCTTTGGCCCAAGATTAATTCGCATGGTAACATGGCCTATGGCATCCTCAATGAGTGTTACAAGTATGTTATATTAAAATCAATTCCAAATTATGCTAATAATTACTAAAAAAAATATATTAAATTTCAAGGCATGTCTTATTTTAGTAAAATTTAATAACATAAAAATTAATCACAAAATTTAGGCTACCTTGGTCAAAAATTGTTTTTACTATATTTCTCAAACTTTTAATTAGATTTTTTTGAACAAAAATTAAACATAATATTTATTAAAATATTTTTTTTAGAAAATACAAATTGAATGTGCACTAAAAAAAATTCAAAATCAATATGATGTAGAGTCAGGGTGACTTGATAGACCAAACTACAAGGGAACTACATAATTCTAATATAATATTCAACTATATTAAAAAACACTCCAGAGCTAAAATTTACACTCAAGATTAAATTTACAAACTTAGAAATAATTTATTAATTGTAGCGACTTCTATGTTACATGTATTAAGACCATATCATCTTGGGATTCAAATTTTCCATGTCGAGCTTTAAAATCCAAAAAAAATTACATAAATTTCAATGCTTTTCATCATCAAAAATTTGAGCATTTAATTATAAAATAGCTTATTTAGCTCCACCCTGATGTCATGAGTCTTATCCCAATTTCCTCAAAATTTAGACTTATATAGTATGTGAGAAAGTAGACTTCATGAAAAAATAATTACTAATATTCATATAAATAATCACTAGGAAGAATAAACCCACCATTAAAAATGTATAATGGATATTCGTTTTAACTAAAAGTAAATTACCAAAATGGTAGGATTATATGTTTGATTAGTTTGAATTAGAGATTATGAGCGAGTAGTTTAAATTAGAGATTATGCACGAGTTGTTTGAATTGGATCTCCAAAAATGACATAGTTAACTAAAAGATGATTGTCATTTTATTTTATAATTTAGATGTACCAACCAAGATAAGGAAATGAATTTTGCCTTTATAATATGAAAATAAAATTAATGTTGAAACACCTTCTGGCTAAATATAAATCATCTGTAGACTCTTCATGATCAAATATCTAGTCATGAATGAACCCTTTTATTAAATGCTAAATAATATTGATTCTCAAATATATATCAATATTTACACCTTAGCACAAGATTAATCACTCAAATATCACTATTGTAATCTCTCACATGAATGATGATAACCAAAGACTTAATCAATCATCATGAAGTATTTTATGCCACAAAAAAAGTACTTAAACAAATATTTATTTCTCCAAATATATTTTCATTTAACTATTGGGGATTTTATCCACTAATGATGTTATTTGAATGGTACTTTAACATCATCAAGAACATTAACTATATTACTTATACTTTAGTATTAATTTATCATAATGTATCTATGAACATGTAAATGGTGTCAAGTGAATATCATCATATCCAATTTAATCTCTCACATTAAACATACGTAAATTATAAATCAATGCTATTAATCTATGCAAATTACAAATCAACACTATTCTAGGTAATAAATATAGTGAAAACATATTTACATGTAATTTAGTTCTTTAAATTATTAATAATAGTTTGTTACTAATTTAGGATTAATATTATTTTCTAAAAATTTAAAGTGAATGGTGACCCACTCTAATTAAGGTTTAACATGATAGACTTGGTGAAAAAAGGATGAGTCACATGCTTTTTGTCACTCGTCTTATATAAAATTGGTTGAATAAAATATATAAAGAATTTTAAATACTAATATAGAATTATGGGTACTAATATTAGTCCAAGTTTATAAAGTTTCCTTTTGTATCCCTTTCATTTCTAATAGTACTAATAAACATGATGTGCATATCTTTGTGTTTTGTGTTTAAAATCATTTTTTTATAATAAATAAATGGGAGAGAAACACCCATAACCCTCATTATCGATGAAAAAAAATAATTTGCACTTGAAAAATTACAAGTTTATTTATAATAGATGATTTTTTGAAATAATAATGTGGTGCTTACATATCCATTTTCACGAATCAAAATCAAGTATTATAAATAATATTTGACAATGTAGATTAATGCAAATGTATATTTATATTAAATACTTGATATTGACATTCATAAATTGTCTAATAATGTGAGAAGGATTATAGAAGAACATATAATTAATTTTAAGGTCTCTTTGAGACTCTATATAAAATAGGCACATGCCCATTATGAAAAAGATAATAATAATATGAACATCTACTTTATAACAAATATTATATGACACAAGCTTGGGGGATTATTCAGTGGAGTACTAGACATAATAGTATAATGTAAAACATTGTAACGGTATCATGACATCAGACAAATACATATGTCAGGATAGCCCAAAAGAGCCTAATTTAATCAAAGGATGCCATGTGGTCCAAAGTTATAACTTTTCAAGAGTGGGCCCATGAGCTCTCCCAAATGTCAAACATGTCAGTCTTCTAAATATGATAGACTTGTCAAAACCTAGGAGAGCCTAATAAAATGAAGGAGTCCCATATACCATGTTTACAAAATTATAAGTCTCAAAGATGATATGGCCATGCGTATAACATGATATGAGCATTAATTATATAGGTAATTGGTCCTTGATTAAACAATTTAAAACATCATGTCACAATGGCCAAATAATTTATGCACAACCTCTACATAACCAAGCTCAATCCTCATTTACTCTAATACATAGAGAGTGACCCCATTTGCACATAACTTGATAAACCATTCACAAAAAGTCCTATAATTATTCATCAACTATAGTGCACCAATTTATCCTACACATTAAAATCCCATATGCCTTGAACTAATGCATGCCTTGTAATCTTGTATGATTCACTGTTATATGTGTATTTCATAGTCTCACATGCCTCAAATTTGAATGCTCATTACTAATTAATTAATAGACTCACTAAATTCTATGCACTCCATAGATATTATTCCCATGTGACTCATAGTTTAGCATGCCTTATTGACCTACTTGTGGACTTGATAACTTATATGAACTCTACAACTCATAGTTTAGTGTACCCTAAAATCCCACATGGTTCATCATTTTATGTACCTTGATGCCTCATGCACCTCATAGTCCCACATGTCTTGCTATAATTCCCTCATGTAATGTCCAATTTCTTGGGCCCAATATAACATCCACACATTGACTCACCTCAACCACGTGCTCAAGGAGGTTCAACAACCATAATCCAACTTGGAAGATGAAATGACTCAACTAATTTTTAGTAATCAGTAGTAGTTATAACTATTTTTTTATGCTCTATATAAATATGTAATATGTATAACATAAATAACATGCTACACATATCTACTCTATAATAAATTAATTTTAACACATTATACTAGTTTTACCCATTCTTCACTAATGAATAAAAGTCACATTTCTTGAAAGTAAGAATTTCACTCCACTAAATGTGTTTGTTTTTCTTTGTCTCAAAACATCTCCATGCATTCACTCTACACAAAAAACTTGGTTGTCCCCCACACTCTTGGTCTTGGTCCTTGTGGTGAAAATCATAAAAAAATGTTACAGTTGATAGTATTCCAATCTTATGTATAATGGGCACATGCCCATTCTAAACAAGAGAAGAATAATATGAACATCCACATGGTTTTCTATTTTTATATAACATAAAATAAATTGGGGGAATCTTTAATGGAGTACTGGACATAATAATATATTGCATAGCCTTATGATGGTATCATGGCATAAAAAAACACATGTTTTTCATGCTATAATCAATTATAACCAGCGTCATGCCACAAACATTTACTAATATGAACATCCACCTTATGTACAATGGGCACATGTATAATTTCATTCATTTATAGACATCCTTGATTATAATGGCTCAAAAAATAATAATAAAGAATCAAACAATGGGAAGTTTTATTATTTAAATCTTGATAATATTCCAACCTTGATTATCTTGAGTATGGATATTCTTGATTATAATGAAATGTGCCCATTAATCACAACATAATATTCTATTCTTATTTAAAATGGGCACATGCACATTTTTAACAAGATAATAATAATATGAACATCTACTTTCTAGCCAATATTTTATAACACAAGCTTGGGGGGATTCTTCACTAGAGTATTAGACATAATAGTATACTTTATAACTTTGTGATGGTATTTCAGCATCAAATAACTACATATACTATTTATGTTATAATTGATTATACATAGTGGCATCCCATAGAGAATTAGACCTGAAATGTACATGCATGAGGATGACATACGTCTTGATATTTTATATTATTATATTTGATCTTATTAATAATGAATTATAATTAAATGGAGATGATATATATTATTTATAATGGTATTTTTCCTAATTTTGTATGACATTAACAAGTTTTTTATCAATTGATCCCATTCTACATAACATAAACATTTTAGAAAAACATTATATCCTAGTGTTAAATTCAACTAGTTCTCCATGAGTAGAAAGGATATTGATGAGACCATGAGGGATTTCAATGCAAGATTACAATATATGTATACTCATATCCATAAATATCATAGACTAATTTCTCCCATGGACTCCATATGTATTTGGATGGATTAAAACTAGTCACTTCTATATTTTTAAGAAGATTTTATACCACTAGCTTGGTGGAGGCCTACACTAAAGCTTATAATATAAATACAACTACTGCCTCAAGGATTGATTCCAAAAATTGTCTAAAACATATGAAAAATATCAATTCCAATATCACCACAAGTTTTTTAGACTATTCCTGACCAAATCACAACATGCACATTATTATTAGTTCCAAAAATACAATCTACATACGTTAAACCACAACATATAATACCCATTCAACTGAGTTGGAAGCTCTCACCAAAATGATGTAGAGTTTTAGTAATAATTTTAATAAAGTTTAGAGAAAGGATAATTCTATAAAAATAAATTTAATAGGAAAAAAATAATTTTTCCAAAGAAACCAATAGTTTGTAAAATAACAACTAGAATTATAAATAGAAAAAAATTAGGGAATAACTCTAAGGCTAGCTCTTCAAGTCCACCCGTTGTGATATTTTTTTTATAAATAGTGTTACCCCATTATTTTCAAGTTATTCATACTGCTTTCCCATGGAGAATTAGATTGTCCTTAAATTTTTAATACTTTTGAAATTATCATTGAAGGAAATGTAAAATTACAAAGTTTTACCAATAGAGCAGGGTAGCCCCCAAGTAGTGGATCATCAAAATTGATTCCCCTACTCTAATGTTTGAAACATATGAGTTTCCTTCCAAGGTTGACAATGATCCTAGATATAATGTAGAAACATGAGAATTTGTTGATGTTATGACACATTATTTGTAAAAATTTAAGGTTTGACCCTATGAAATCAACAATTGTGACAATAGATTTGTCTCGCATATTACTACCATGGAGGGTGTACCAAACCAAATTTTAATCAAAATCGATCTAAAGATAGATTATGTAATCGCTAAGTATCACTCAAATAATAATTTGTTTTGAGGTATTAGCTATAGACATTAGTGTGTTCACATTAAAAACTAAAAAATATATATAAGATAAATTTTTTTACCTCAATCTAGGCACTAAATTTAAAACTTTATATGTTGGAGTCTAACCTAAAATAAGGTTAAAGTATTGGAGTAGTTTTAATTGATATTAGGGTTCAAGAAAAATTTATTTAAATATTATAATTCCCATGTACCAATACAAATGGAATGATTGTGCTGAGATTGTGTATATTGATATGATGTGAATTTAATTAGTTTATGTACATGAGGATTTGGGAGGCTAAATAATGAATGCCATTATTGCTTGGCATGGGAAATCTAAATGCAACATATTTTAGTGTTATCAGTGCATAGGGGTGAAGGCATTTTTTGGGGCAAGTAAGATGTGTTACATCCTAATTATGTGGCCTATGTGGAAGTGAGTTGTGTTAAGTCCTGGGTTTATTTCCTAAGTTGAAGTTTTGTGGTGTCTAGTCATGGAGTAGGCATTGGTGGAAACATTAACTTGTCCATTGGTTTTTGGTAGTGGGTGAAGAGCGAGATGGGGTTACTGAGAAAAGTGTCAATGTGTCATCTGAAGCATATTTTATTGGATCCATCTCTAAATATAGTATAGGTAATCAAGTGAGATCTAAGAGAGGATAACCTTTCCCAAAGTTTTTATATGAAAGTAAATTCAAAATTAGTATCATTATTTGAAAGTAATTTGTAAATGTTGGTTTCAAACAAATCATTGGTGGTAAATATGGTGGAATTTTTCATTCTTATGGATTATATGGTGACTTTGTTATCAGAGGTAGAGAAGGTTGAGTCTGGTCCATTTGATTATCTCCCTTTCTTGAGAAAATATTGTCTTAGTTTCATTCTTGTGTCTTTTCTCAAGGCTTTGGATTTTAGTTATGTTACTTTGTTAAATGTGGTAGAAGAATTGGATTGTTTGTGTTCTTATCAGTTAGTGTTGAATAATGAACATTATGGGGTTCTCCTAGATTTGGCTAAACTCAAATCTCATTTCTAGATTTGAAGGTATGGTGGGCAGTATGTAAGTCCCTTGAGAGGATTAATGTGGTGAAATTTTTATACAAAGGGATATACAGAAGACTATTCATGTTCCTAAGTTGGGTGGGAAATTAGAAGAGGAAGGAGGCTTTGACAGTCAGGGTGGGCTAGATGGGAAAGTAGAAGAGGAAGGAGACTTTGATGGTTAGGGTGGGTTGGATGTAGTCAAGTGACTAGGTCACACCACTAGTTTTAAAGTATATAGAGGAAGATGTTATGGGGTTATCTAGTGGAACTCTAACCCTAGAGGCTAAGGGTTAAAATATGACATTGGTAGATGATGGGAGTGTGTTACTAGATAGTGAAGTATTAATTATAAGTTAGGGTGGTAAACCCCTAGTGCTGCTAGACTAAGTGACAATGAGTTAGTGGTCTATATGGTTTTTTGTATTTTGGGTGGTGCTATTTTTGTGTATGACTAATAATACCAAGTTTTTAAATCTAATGTAAAAAGTTGGATCTTGACTAATGTAATGTATAAAATTAAGGTTTTGATTTGAGTTATTTGGCTCTTGTGTCTTGGTCATGCCTTGATGGAGTTATCATTTTGGTCTTATTAATGTATATGTGACTTTTCAATGAGTAATAAACTTTACCTTAAAATGGTAGTGTGTAAGTTCATAATTTTTTATATGGATAACATTAATATTTTTTATAAGGATAAGAAACAGTGTCTTTAGTATCTTTATAAGGTTTTTAATAAATGTAGAAGGTATATCATTTATCGAAATTGAAAAAAGTGTTTTTGATGGTGAATTTAGTGATCAAAATTGAGCCCTTCCCATCCCTTCTAAAGGCTTCAAACCCTTTTGAGAAGTGTAATTCAAAAATAGGTCGCCAAAAAAATTCAAAGTTTATAAAATGCTTTAAAATGTAGAAGTATATATGCATATTAAAAATCACAAAAGAAGGGCTATAAAAAAAATGCCCATCAATGCAACATCACTATAAGTGTAGGGTACAAACCTTGAAAATTCCAAATATTTTATAGGAAAAACCATGACTGATATAATTATGACCTAAAAGTGTGATAAAAATGTTTCTAAAAATTTATATAAATTTCTTGAGATGGTGTGTAAGAAAGGTGCTCAAAATTCAGATAGACCACACTAGAGAATTTGTAATTATTTTTGGTTTGCTTGAGTTTATAGTTTAAAGTAACTATTGAGTTCTATTTTCTCATGTATGCACCATAATTACTCTAAAGTTGAACTTAAATATATGTGTCTCATCAATAGAATATTGTGACTAAGATATGCTCTTAAACAACTTTGTGCCACTATTTAAAAAATCATATTATGTGGCATTTTATTAATTATATGCCACATTCTATTTTTTGGTGTGTTATTTTATTTTCATTTCATTACAAAACACCATGTTTTAACACATGGAGTGAGCTAAGTATCCATAAATATGAAGCTATGCCATGCCAATCAATAAAAAATAGTCTTACATTTTTGTTTATTTTCATATCCATATGGGTTGTTTAATGTCATGTTTAAATAAACGTTAATTATTTTGCTTCCCTTAATGTTTTTACTACTTATAAACTTATCAATAATAAATACCATTTCTTGATTTTTAAACTATTTTCAACATATGATATCCAAAATAATAAGTATATACTATTAAATTTTATTTTTCTTAAAAAAAAATTATTGTTGCAACATGGCATGATTATAAAGGTAATTTTTTATTATCTACAAAACCCGACATATTGAAATAGAACATAGAAAAGGTCCATAATTTTAACATTGTATTAGTGTTTTTGGTGAAGAGAATAAAATGTAAAGGAACATGGTTGGCATAGGGAAAGATATTTATGTTTCCTTACTTAGGCTATGAACCTTGTTAATTTTTAGTGCATAAACAAATTAAACTTTATTTTCCACTCATAATATAAATATAAGCATCTCAATTTTCCCACCGCATCCACAAATCCTTGAAGATTATAGCCCATACTTTTTAAAATACAATATATAAGGAATATAAAGGATATTTTTATAGGCAATTTTCATTTTTAATTGATTAATTAAAATTAAATGTTGAGTAATTAATTTTATTTCCAAACAAAATATTTTAGAATACTATTATATAATAGAATTAATTTGTAACATAGATTTATTTTTATTTGATTGAAAAATATTTACTAACCTAATACTTAGTGATTTTTCCATCAATGTTTATCCCCCAATTTAGTAGGTTTAATCCTTACCCAATCTCCCTTGTGATTTTAAAATCATTGAAGAGTTTTGCTTTGGTTATTCTTACTCCAAATTTTATGTTTATCATGTTAAATAAGTTACATCTAGAAGAACATAGGCATAATAGCTCAAAGATGGAAATAACTCTCTATGTTGCCTGTTCCTAATAAATTTGTCTCTTCTATTCCCAAAATTCATCACCATTTATCTTGAAGATAAAAAATTAGGACACATACAAGAATTTCAATGCTTTAGGATCATGGTACAAATAAACACAAAATATATATAAACAAACTGACAATTTAATTGTTGCAAGGAATTTTAATTTCCATTTCCATCATAGTGAATTTAAGAGGCAAAAAAATGAATTATTAAAATATAAAGCTTGTTGATAATAATTAATATTTAATTTAAAAGATAATCATTATTATTATGGTGTAGTATCCTACAACTAAGGAAGTGTGGCTTCTTTAGGATTAGAGGTAGGGCTTAAATTGGATGGATATATGAACTTATTAAAGCTTTTTAATAGTGAAATGTGGTAGTTTATTTTGATATGTTATGAGATGAAATGTAATATTTAATGTTTTTCTATTTTTTTATCTTCATAATTGGCTTTATATTATTTTAATGTTACAAATATCTCATGTTTAGTTAAATTTTAGTCTGGAGAAAGTATAACTTTATGATTTTAGTATCTTGGATGAGTTACCGAAAGTTGTTAGGGATATTTTGTGTTTAATGGAGTTGAATTTCAAAAGTTATATTAAGCTAATGTAGTTACCACCAATATTTGGTCAACTAGTTGCTCTTAATTCTCTTTAGTTTGAAATGTTGAGGTAGTTTGAAAGAGATTCCAAGTAATTTTGAAAATTGGCTTCATTATAATATCTAAATTTTGAGGCTTGGTATGGGCTTCTTGGTAGTCCTTGTAATTTTGAGAAACTTACTTTTTTATAATATCTAAATTTAGAGGCTTGTTAGGGGCTTCTTGATCTTATAATTTTGAGAAACTTATTTGATGGAATATATAAACTTGAAATTTTTTTGGGGGATTCTTGGTCTTGTTTGTAATTTTGATTTTTTTCTTTATTAAACTATCTAAAATTGTATTTTTTCTCCACACTTTAAAAAGACTATAAAATTTAAATTTGTTAAAATGTAAAAAATATTTTTTTTAACATTTTTTTAGTGATGTATGTACTTAATTTACTCTCTTCAATAGAAGTGTAACTATATCTTTCAAATTTTCATAATGGAAGGGTTGGATGATTAAATACCCTTAAAATTTAAATTAGGACAAACCCTTCAAGTTTGATCACTGGTGAATGAGGTAAGCTTATGGGACATATTTTTCAAAAATAATCATTTCCAAAAATAAGCTTATGGTGAATGAGGCAAGTTTTTTCCAAAATAATCATTTCCAAAAATAATCATGTTTTTCACTAACACTTTTAGTAATATAATGATGCATATTCATATACATTCACTATTCTAATGGTTTAACCTGTGGGACATTTTTCCCTTTTTAGTTAATCCTATGACATCATACTTATCCACCTTAATTTTCATCTCATCTAGTTAATGTCACCATCCTACACAAAAACCATAATTTATTCATCATTAAAGGATAATTCACTTGTGATATGGGGGTTTAAATTCCATATAATGTTGCATGATATAAACTTTAATGCTATCAGTTTAAATTTTGGTATCAGAGTAGGTTTAAATCCTGGTAATAGTTATTTTCTACATTTTTTTGGGTATAAAATAAGAGAAATCATCTTCCAACATAGGAGAGGTGTTGGGTAGAAGGTGTCAAGAGATACATTGCAGTCAAAGTGAGTTTTGTTTTAGCTATGGGAGAATACTTATAAGTGTAGAGATTTTGAGAGGCTCCATTTTGAGTCTATTGAAGGATGTGAAGATATGTCCCACAAGAATAGAGGATCACCATGAAAATAAGACTTGGAAAAGATACTAAAGGAAGTCCTCATAAAATTAAAAATGATGGAGGATGCACAAAATGAATATCTTGTAGTTATATATGAAGAAGAAGAAATATTGGAGATTTTGATTTAACTATAATTTTTTTTTGATTTCTTAGAGAGAGGACAAGCTAGAGGATAAGAGACAAACAAAGGTAAATAAGGAAAGGGATTAGTCTAATAGCAATATACTTTTTTTATGTGGTAAATAGATCCCAAATGAGTTCATGCAATGTATATTTGAGTTTGAGAATTCATTTGAGGAAGAGAATGTTTAAGACCCCATAAGGGTAAAGGTTTCAAGTAAGAGGTTATGTGGAGTTGAAACTAAGTATTGGAGAGATATCCAAGAGATGATATGATAAATGAAAGGTGGTGATAATATGGGAACATATGGTCTCCAAGTTGATGGGTCATGTTTTTACCCAAGAATGTAAGTAGTGGATAAAGAAGCTTCATGCCTATCATGTTTCCCACCCAAGAATGCAAGTAGTGGATAAATAAGCTTCATGTCTTGAGGCTTGAGAGAGAATATAAGGAGGAGGTTTCCATTAAAGATAATATGAGATGGAAGTTTCCATGTAGATTTGTACAATTAAAATTTAAACACTTTATGTACTAAATTTATTTTGCGGGCTTAAATATTTGTGGAATCTAATGTATAGAATTTATGTACTAAATTAAATCAAAAATCTAAATAATTTAGTTATACTACCATAGATTTTATACCACTCAAGTTGGAAAACTAGTAGTGCGACTCTTTTTTGTAGACAATTGGTGTTCAAGTATAAAAAATAAGGCCTATAAACAATTGGAATTAAAGTATAAAGAACAATGTCTCTAAAAAATTGGATTTAAAGTATAAATAACATGGCATCTCCATTACACTTTAATACCTCTCACCATTATTTGTAAAGTTAGCATAAGATTAACCTTTTAACATAGTATTAAATATAATTTTATTAATTATTAAAAAATTATTATTATTATTATTATTATTATTATTATTATTATAAGTATTAATAAAATTAACTTGGTGATGATAGCCTAGTAGTGAGTGAGCTAAGTGTTAGAAGTGGGAGGTCTCAGGGTCCATTCCATAGGATGAACACACTCTAGCATTGTTTCCACACTAAGCTACAGTAGGTTATTCATGAAAAGTATCTAATGCAATGGAATAATGACTCAATATTCAATGTGATAGGGGTAATAATGTGGGTTGGATCATATAATCTTGAGAAAATTCTAAGCCATGCATGAGAGTGCCTTAGATTTCTTGATAATTGGGAAGTAAATCATTACTTCTGTGAATCAAATCAAGTGCCGATAGACTAGCCAATAGAGGTATCTATTAAGAAGAGATAATATTTGATAGTAATTGGGAAATGTGGACTAATTAATACCCTTTTATTGTCCTACACTTTAATTTTTTGGGAGGATGGGACCATCATTAGAGGAGCATGGTTGAAGTGTGGGAACTGACATACCACCTATTGATATGGGTCTTATATATTGACCAAAGTTTATATGAGGTATACTCTAACATTTTAGGATCTCAATGGAGGTAAAATCCACTCCAAGGCATGAGTTTTAGTAACGGGTTAAACAACCTTGTCATGCGATATCAAATAAAGCATGCAGGTTATTAACTAGGTTCACTTATAGTGAAATGAATCCTAATAGATAAATCAAACCTAAGTAGATAAGATGGATAGGTGATACCTAATATAGAGTGTGTATATTTTAGTCAAATAAAATTCAAAAAGAGGGAAGGGTAGAGAAAATAAGAAGGTTTTTAAATCTCAAAGCATCACTTCCTAGGTTGGTTTCTTAGTGGACATGTGCTCTTAAAACTAATGATTACTAATTGTAACTATTACACACTCATAGATAAACATAGTTATGAAGTATGGGGATTAATGGAATAAGAAACTTGATGGCATCAATTTTAGTTTGATGATTTTATAGCCATTATTACACACCCTTACTTGAAAGGTTATAACTTGAACCAAGCAGGTGTTTAAGGTAGCTATAAAACACACTTATAAAACTATATCAAAATAAAGAATCCATACAAAGTAAGAATAATAAAACATTTTAAACCAATTAATTTAACTAAATATACTAACTTTAAATAACATTTTCACATTTACAATTAGTATACATTGATTAGTACAATTAGGATCTATCTATAACATTTGCACACTTCAAATTATTGTATTATATCAACTAAAAAATCAAAACTTCAATATCACATAAGTGGAAGAAAAACACCAACACAATTGCATGATTTTCAAAATTAACTTCTTATTTTATTGGTAAAATATTATAACCCTTTGGAATGTGAAATTACATTGATATATAGACTTGGGTAGGGGATGGCTCATCCTCCAAGCGGTTACATGTTGTAGTTAGAACCTCGGTTCTAATTTTAGGATCAAATTTGCATATTTTTAATGATTGTGTCTAATTAAATTTATGTTAAAATTAATTGGCCTATGTATGAAAAGTCAATGTGTACATGCTTACAATAGTTTAATCAACTTTACATGTATATTCTAACTATAAGTAAACTATCAGTAAATAATGCATGTATACATATAAAATTAGACTTCAAATCAAGGTTAATTGGGTGCATTCATGGATGATGAGGTTGTTGGAGGCACTAAAGTGGATGCTTAGTTAAGAAATGCAACTCAAATAAAAACATTAAAACCTATACTCCTAACCTAAACACTAGAGAGATCTTAGTAACAAAAACAAAATGAAAGCACAACAAAAACATAAAAGACAATAACATTTTTACCTTCCTTGGGAGCTTCAAATGGCTTTGTTCAATGGATTACTTAGCTTGTGAATCAAGAAGTCTTTGATAATGAAGCTTGTTTGGCTCCTTCTCTCCTTGGCACCTTGGCTTGTGATTTTTTGACTTAAGATTTTGGCATTATAACACTATTGGCATGAGTCTCATGGAGCAAATCCTACATAATAACTTTACAATAGCCAAGATTAGAAATGGAGTATGTCTTTCTATTTATAGCCTTAGGAATTAAATCTCACCCAAAGTAAATTAAGGTTGAGTTTAGGCTTGGAATGGGTTCAAACTAAACCTAGGTGAGTCAAATATAACTCCATTAGAGTTAATAGTTATCAAGCAATTATGATTTTCAAATACTAGGCATGGCTCTCAAATTAGATATTTTAGGATATTTTCAAAGAGCTTAACAACTTATAAAGGCTATGATATTTGAATATTTGAGTTTCCTTTTTAGTATATTCATTAATTTCAAATGGATAATTCAAATATGAATTTAATCCTATTTAAATGTTAAATTTATTTTAATTAATCTTTTACCTATTTAAATATTTTATTTAAGTGTGCAAGTGCCACACTTAATAGGTCCATAGGCTAAATTAATAGTTGTGATACCATCCAATGATTAGGGTTAAATCTATGAGAGTTTATTATTGAATATGATATAATAACCTAATTAGGGATGTCTCAACATGATTATGATATTTGATGAATGATACACAAGCAAATTTAGGATGTTCAGTGATTCTTAAGCTTAATTTGTAATGATTGGTAGGAATCAATCTGAAGTCTAGGCAGAAGCCAGTTGTGACTATATTTAGGTGTCTATAGTTTTCCCCTATTTAAGAAGGCATTGCAAGCTATAGGCATAATAACATCTTCTCAAAGAGTAAAAAGGTCTTGTATGCCTATGAATTCAATGGTAATGGATGAACTATAGATGCCCCCTCAAGGGAGTGGTAAAAAAAAGGTTCTACAATTAATCCCTTGAAAAGAGGTGATGATGGGACCAAAAAGATAAAATGGGGTAGAAAATAATGATTTTTCCATAGGAAATTATAATTAATGGCATATGGAGTTACCCCAATTGGGCAAACAAACATGATGATTTGACCATAAGCAGTAATAATCATCAACATAGGTGAGATAAAAAGGTAATTATTTTCCCAAAGGTAGTTATAATCATTAAAAAAAGAAAAAATGATTTTCCCATAGGTATTTATAATCATTGGTAGGATAAATAATTTTCCCTAGTTGGGTAGATAGAGATAATGGTTTTCCCAAAGGTGGTTATGCATTATCACAATGCAAGCATGCCCTAGTTGGGTAGAAGAAAGGGAATGATTTGCCCAGAGGTAGTTATAATCATTAACCTCTAAATATAAGGAAAACACCATGATTTATCCATAGGTGGTTATAACCAGTGGCTTAATAGGTGGGAAAATACATAATGATTTACCTAAAGGTAAATATAATCATTGGCATTGCAAGTGGGGTGAGATGCAATGATTTGCCTAGAGGCAATTATAATCAATGACCAAATGATGAGAGTATGATGGTAAATTGGATAATAGGTATTTACAAACTAAATCCATATGTACAAAAGAAGAGTAAGCTAGTATAGAGGATAAAAATGAATTTTGGGAAACCTGCTAGTGTGGAGATGCACATCCTAACTAGAAAGGATTAAAATTATTTTGTGATTTAATTAATCTATATTTGAGAATGATTTGGGGTAGATAGGGGATTTTTTTGGTTTCAAGGAGATATATCATGGTCATATTACTTATAAGACTTTCTAAGTTGATTCTTATTGTAGCACATGACAATATGCATCATGATATAAATATAATGAGAACTTAGTTGAAATATGTGTAAGGACTAACATATGATCCAATAAACAAGTGTAAATAATGCACCCATGATAAAAATTATGATGATAATGTTGATGTATGAATATGGATGGATTCAAGAATAATGCACAAAGAATCACCCAATGAATGCACCTAAACTAAATAAAGGAACAATAATAAAGAAAACAAATAAAAAAATATAAAGACAAAACACCAAGAAATAAAAGGCAAGATAGAACAAAATAAAACCATGAGAACAAAATAAAACAAACACAAATAATGGTTAATCATAATATTAGTGAAAATAGAAAACAAACAAGACAATAAACATTGCCCCTAAGTGATAGGGAACAATAAAACAAACAAACAAAATGTGGGGGGGCGGGGGGAAAGAAGAAAAATAAGGGGGTGGTTGAGCTAGCTCTAAATGCACTAAGCAAGTGGACGTTGTCTACATAGTTATATGGTAAACTTCAAGCCAAATATAGTTATCTTAGGAAATAGGATAGAAGAAAATGATGATTAAGAAAAACAAGATTGTTTTATAGAAAAATAATGGAGATGGGATCTTAAAATGATTAGATCATGGGATGTGAGGCTAATAAGGATGGGAAAACTAAATGACAAGTGGTTTCTTATGATATATCTAAGGATCCTAGAATCTTTAAGGCAAAGAAGTGGTTGATTTGATTTTTAGGATTTGCTAGATCTATTTTAAAAATATTCTTGGAATATTTGAAGTATCTCAACTTGATTAATAATGATGAGATACTAAATTGTCAAATTCAAAAAATAATGAGAGAGTTGAAACTAAATATTTCTTACAAAATGATGAGAACATTCAAACTAAAAATTGCTTATAAAATGGAAAAGCATGGAAAATGGGTTACTAAGTTGACCTAAACATAAATCAAGGATTACCTACATAGTCCTAAGATGAGACCTCAAATCACTTTAATTATACCTTATACTGGAGGAATCTAACTAGGTAGTAGCAAATTCATAAACTAAGAAAAAGTAGGAAAATGGCATGGTATGACATACAAATGGCAAGGTGGTACCTCAAGGCATGATAAAAGTGATATTCCTAATTTTCCCATAGGTAGTTATAATTATGAAATAATAGCATAGGTAAATGATACTAATTTGCCCATAGGTGGTTAAAATTAGTATCATGATGGTGGTACTTTGATTTTTCCAAAAGCGGTTATAATGATTAGTAATAAAATGGAACAAAATAAGGAATGAAGGATGCAACTACCAAACCACTATCATATTGGTCCAAAATATGGTCTCTATCTAAAATACTAAATCAAATTTTGAAACTTGATTGTAATCTTCTTGCTAAAAGTTCCCATGGAACCAATTGAACATAACCAAGGTCAAAGGGGTTGGGTATGGAGGGGTAAAACAACTTTGTGTGCTAGGAAAGCCATGGTAGATTGGTACGGTTCAAAGAAGAATGTCAATAATATGGTACACTAGAAACAAGCCTCATATAAAATGTTTTAGGTCTCTCAAGTGAAGTAATGCTTGAGGTGTATAATGTTCATCAACTCATCAAGTTCATCCCCATTTGGTGTAACAAGCTTATATGATCTAGAGCCATAATTTACAACAATGATATATGTGCCTATCTAGTTAGGTTTAAACTTTCCCTTGTGCTTCTTCTCAGTCATGGTATTCTATTGGCTTTATTTGAGAACAAGATCACCAAGCTTAAATTATCTATGTTTGACCTACTGATTACAGTGGCCATGAAGTCTATTTTGGTATCTTTGAATATTATTAACTACGGTCATGCATTTTTCATCAAGTAATTCTAGATTTTGCAAGTGATCTTCTCGATAATCTTCATCATCTAGGATATGCTTCAAATATATGTGTAAAGAAGGTAACTTAACCTCAATAAAAAGAATCGCCTCAGTGCCATAAATAAGGCAATAAGGAGTGCCTCTTGTTGGGGTATGGTAATTGGTCTGGTATGCCCAGAGGGAGTGGAAGATTTGAAGGTGCCAATCACAACTAGCATCATTGACAATATTTTTAAGGATGTTGACAATGGTTTTTTTGGATGCTTCTACTTGGCCATTACCTTGAGGGTAATATGTGGTAGAAAAATGTTGAGTAATGTTATTCTCAACACATAGTGATTTGACATCTTTATTCTTAAATGATCTACCATTATCAGATATAATGTCGAATGGGATACCATATCTATAGATGAGATGGTTAAAGATGAATTTGAAAGTTTGTTTTCTAGTCATGTAAGTGAGGGGTATGACTTCAACCCACTTATTGAAATATTCAATAGTGGTAAGGATATGTTTATGGCCATTAGATGAGGTTGGTTTAATATTTCCAATGAGATCAAGGTTCCATGTAGCAAATAGACATGGTGTAAGCATTAGTTTTAGTGTCTTAGATGGGGGTTGAATCAAATTGGCATGCCTTTGACATGTATCATATGTTTTAACATACACAACTATATATACATCCATAGTTGGCAAATAATACCCACTATATAGGATATTTTTGGCTAGGATGGCCCCACTAGTATGGGATCCACATACTCCTTCATGAAATTATCATAATGTTAATGTTGATTCTATCAAATTTAAATAATGAAGCAGAGTTCTATCAAATCTACAATAGTAAAGGGTTGGTCTTAATAAGGTATAACATGTGGCTTGATGGGTAGATGCCTTATTTTTTTTATAGGATAGGTCTAGTGGCATATTATAGTCATGGAGGTAGGTAAATAGGTCTGAATACCATATAGATATGGAACCAATAATATCATAGATCATTATGATGATCAAAGGTTCATGAGCTGGCGATAGAAGATTTTTGATGAGGAATTGATATTCTTTTGACTTAGTTTTATGATGAATCAAAGAGCCAATGGTGTTTATGGCATCCATTATTTTGTTATTGGCCCTTGGTATATATTCAAATTATAGGATATCAATCTACTATTTGAGAGTGTTGATCATGGCCTTATATGGCACCAACTTGTCATCTTTAGTCTAAAAGTGGTATGTGACCTAATTGATGATTAATTGAAAATCACCATAAATCTTGAGATGTTGAATATTCCATTACACTTCCTAATAAAATCCTACAACAAGTTCTTTGTATTTAACCATGTTATTGGTCTAAGGAAATATAATATGAAATGATTTAGGGATAAGATACTCCTATGGTTTAATAAATAATAGGCCTACCCTCAATCTATGTGTTGTGAATGATCCATCAAAATATAGCTTCTAGTGCTTCTCTTCAAGAGGTGATTCAATGATGGTTATAATGGAATCATCTAGGAATTGAAAATTTATAGGTTCTTTATCTATAAGGGGAGCTTCAATAAGCTGATCTACAAGAACTTGTTCCTTGATGGCCTTTTGGTTGATGTATTTAATCTTAAACTCACTGAGAAGAATGATCATTTAGCCATGTGGCCTTGTAAATATTCTTGGATAGTAGATACTTGAGTGGATCTACTTTATAAATGACTATTTTCTTGTTGTTTAACATGTAATGTCACAATTTCTATATTGTAAAGACCATAGCTAAATAGGCTTTTTCAATGGGTGTATAGTTGTGTTTGTTGTTCCTAAAATTTGTCACTTGTTTTTGTGGACAACATGTCCATTATTTTGATCCTACAGGCTAAAATGGTCTCTTTCTTTCTCAAAATTTTCTGAGCAGTCAAGCTATTCAATCACATTGGCATTTTTAGCTAAGGAAATTACAGGTTCAAAAGTCGGGCTTTCACAAAAAAAAATCTCAAAACACTTAAGGCATTTCCTAAAAAATTGTAAGGATGGTTCAACACCAATGTTTAATAAAAAAGGTTCAATGGTGGGGTTCAATGATATGGAATGAACCATTGAACCATTAAACCATTGAACTCTGCCTATGAAAGGTTCAAAGAGTTCAAGGTTTGAAAGGTTCGAGTGGAAGGTTTGAGTGAATGGTTCAAGAAAAAGGTTCAAGTGAATGGTGCAAATAATTGGTTTAATGACACCTTGAACTCATAAATAAGACTAAGTGAATGCGGCTCTTTACAAAACATTAAACCGCTAAACTATTGAACCATTGAACTTTAAACCGTTGAACCTTGAACCATTGAACTCTGAAAGGTTTAAAGGGTTCAAGGGTCAAAATGATTCAAGTGACCAGTGACGTCCTTATGGACATCAAATTTAGGGTAATGGAATAATCATTGATTTTCAAATAATGCAGACCTGAAGACAAACTCAACTATCCATTGAGAAAGGAGCCGAAGAAGCTAGCAGAAGGTGAGAAGATAGCCTCAAGAGCTTGGATCAGCAGAAAGAGATAATATATAGCAAAGAAAGAGGGAATCAAATAGAGAATCAAGAAGCATTAGTGAAATAGTTATTATAGTAAGTGGAGTAGTCCACTAGGTGGATACCAGAAAGCATTAGCATTCAATGGTGCAGCCTTTTTTTTCTTTGTTTGAGTAAAGATGAGTGGACAGTCATGTAAGTATCATAAAGAGGAGTGGCCTTACCTTTTTAGAAGATCAGGTGACCCATGATTTGGAGAGGACATTTGATATGATTTGAATGGCTCCAGCATGGCCTCTGCATAGAACTTCCTCTTTCCAATGCATTCAATGCATCATGGGCCATTTTGTGAAAACAAGCACCAAAGTCTTTCTTTAGAGGCTATATATTGTAATCTCCTAGTTTGTAAAAAGGGAGATCTCTCTGTTATTGGAAGTGAAACTCTACCCAAATTGAAAGGCATTCTTGAGACTTTGAGCTTAGACTGTTAATCATATTTTATCAAGTGAATGAGAAAGCAAGTGACCTTTTAGACTTTGTGTTGAAATAGCTTGTGTTATCTAGGAAATTTTTCTTAAATACAGTCTTGTCCATTTAATCAAATAAGTAGAACAAGTGGAAATAATTTGAAATATGTCTTGAACTTGACTGTAGGAGAATTTATGCTACCATAATTGTCTTTAGTCTGTGTGTTTTATGTTTCAGGATATTGGAGAGACTTTGAGCTCTCCTTATCCTTCGCAATCTTTTACTCTGTTGTAGTTTTCAGTGGAGACTTTGTGCTACACTTCATTCTACTATGTTACTTTGTCCTAAATTAGTAGGAGAAACAATTAAAGACTTTGTGATTTCATGGGTTTCTTGAGGATCTAGTTACTACCTAGGAAGAACCCCTGTTGTTTGATGAACATCATTTTTGAAAGAAGAGAAATGCATTCAATAATTACACAAGAATTCTCCTTTATTTTTTGAACATCATCTCTGAAAAAAAGAGATGGATGGTATGATTTCACCCCTGAGTCTATTTTTAGTTTATAATAGAATATAATAGTTTATAGGGAACTTCCCCTTGCTAAGAGGAGAGATTTATCTCATTATGTTATGGTAACCACACCCATTTTGCCGTCAGTTGGTTGATGACAAAATATTCACCCAATAATGTTCATACACAACTAGTGTACGGCTTAGATAGTAAACATCATGTTATTTTCAATTATCATAATTTTGAACTATAAGTTCCCCCAAGGATTTGTCTATGGATAAAAGGTAAAATAGGAAAGACTTTCCTAGAATAGGTGGCAAGAAAATAGGCAGATTTGTAAAATAGTCCTTTAAATGTTGAAAAACTTTCTGGCATTCATCATCCCAATGGAACATGACATCTTTCTTCAAAAAGTGTGTAAATGAATGGAATTTGTTATCCAACTGAGAAATGAAGTACCTAATAGATTGAATCTTACCCTATAAACTATAGAGATACTTTAAATTGGAAGGTGGTGGCATCTCTATAATGGATTGTACTTTGGTAGGGTCCACTTCAATACCCTAGTGAGAGATGATGAGGCCTATAAATTTGATTGATGTAACTCCAAAAACACACTTTTTAGGATTGATTCTAACCTTTTATTCATGTAGCCTCTCAAATATTTTCCAAGTGCATCTAGATGATTGGCCCTATTCTTTGATTTACCCAATATGTCATCAATGTAGTGTTCAACAATGTCATGCATCATATTATGAAATATGATGGTCAAGGCTCTTTAGTATGTGGCCCCAACATTCTTGAGACTGAACAACATAACCTAATAATAAAAATTTCCCCATGGAATGGTGAATGACATTTTATGTTGGTATTCTAGTGCAATTTGGATCTAGTTGTATCTTAAAAATTCATCTATCAGTGAAAGCATTTCATAGCTAGATGTGGAATTGGCAATCATTTTAATGTTTGGTAGAGGAAAGTCATCCTTGGGGTAGGCCTTGTTTATATCTCTAAAATGAGTGTAGATTATTATTCCTTCTTCTTACTGACTAGTACAACATTTAAGATCCACTTTGAGTATTTGATTGGTCAAAAACATCATGATTCTAGGATTTTTTCCAACTCTTTATTTACTAATACAACAACATGAGGATGTATCTTATGTAATTTTTGCTTCATGGGTTTGGCATCAGGATGTATAACATAGGTGGGGTCCAAACCTGGCATGTCTGAATGTGATCAAGTAAATATGTCAACAAATTCCCTCAAAAGTGTTTTAAACATGTCACATTCCTCCTTAGTGAGGGATACACATGATTTAATCCATTTTTGGTTTTCTAGAGTCTCAATGTTGACTTGTATAGTGTCCTCCATAAGAAGAGTCAAACTATCTTCCATAATGGTTATAAATTATCAGAATTGGCCTAAAATAATAAAGTCCTCTATTTGGATTGGCTCTTCTAGTTCCCATAAACAAGATGAATATAATCTCCCAATGGTAAGTATGGCCATATGACAAACACTATTAGAAACTCTTGAATGATTCGATCAAAGGCATGCTAATATTCAAAATTAAACTTGGACCTATAGGAAAGTTCATTGTTGGTGGTATCTTGAGCTATGTTTGTTGAAGATTCAACACCACCATCTCATGATGCCTGATACATGTTTTCACTATAAGACTAGCCTTTCTCTTTACTTTTACCCTGGTCCAAAAGTGCATCAAAGAGGTTTTCACTTTGGGACCTCAATATTTTATTTAATTATTTGTGGGTAAGGGTGTTCACCCATTTTCCAAAATAGGCTATAAGATCCATTAGGATTGATATCCCTTGTTTATGGCCTCCCAATATAACATTGTCTCTTAGGCCTAGAAAATTGCAAAAGGCCTCATCATTCTCAAACTCATCTATAAACACTTCAGATTCTTGTTGGTCTTAGGATATAAGTTGAGGGTGATATAGAGGAAGCAAGTTGTGTCAGTTAATTGGGCTAAGGGTATAAATGGCATAAGTCTCAAACATATTGATATTATCCACATCTTCATAAATTCTATGATTAGACTCTACTTTGTTGTTGGTATCATCATCACTAGATGGTGTTAGAACAAGAATAAAATATGTGAGGTCACCCCCAAGCAGTTTAAATCCAAGACCATAGGTTCTTTTATACATAGTCATGAATATTGACTCAAGTGTTCCTTCTTGATTTGGTTTGAGGCCTCCTCCCTCATAGGTGTGCTTATCCATGATCCTGTTAGGAATAGGATACTTCCCATTTTTATAAAAATTAGCTAGTTTCTCATTATATAACCAGGATTCATCATCTGTAAGTGGGTCCTATTCTTAGCTAGTGACTAGTGTCAAAATGATATGAGTTAGACTATGTAGTTTGCCTTTTCCCTTTCTCTACCATTCCATTCAAGGTGTCTTAGATTTAGGTCTTCTATAAGACTTGGGGTTCTGTAGAATATTGGAAATGTGAAATGTATCATGGGTCAAATATTCTTTTGGGCTATTGGCTATGATGGTAAAATGATTAGACATTTTAGGAGGTGGCACATTGGTAGATGAATCAAGGGTATCCAGGTCAATGAAATTGGCCTTTGGAAAATCAACAATTATTTCTTTCCCCTTATCCTTTTTGGAAACCAAATTCAAGCCAAAATGGTAGATATAACTTTCATATTCAACCTCCAAATGCTTTCAATATTCATAGGGCTACAAATCTCTATGAATGATGACCTCCATAACTGAATGAAAGAACTTGAGACATTGGTGCAATGTTGAATGGATTGCATGAATCTCATGTATCTAAGGTCTACCCAAGATCAAATTATATGATAGGTCCAAGTCTAACACATGACATAGTGTATCATGGGTTAAAGGCCCAATGATAACTAACAAGTTGAAGGCACCTTGTGATTCTTAGTCTTCATTATCATAGGCCTTGATTAAAATCTTTTCTGGATGAAGATTAGCTATTATACATCTGAGAAGCTTGATAAGATTTAGAGCCATAATATTTAGGCCCAATCCATTATCTATGAGGACACTCTTCACTTTATGCCACATGATGACAACTTTGATTTATAATGGATTGTTATGAAGAAGACCAAGGGATGACTTATCACTTTGGTCAAAGGTTAATTGATGGCCTCAGGCTAGATGTCCAACCAAATCTTGGAATTTATCTAGAAATATGTTGTTTAGAACTTGGGATTGGCCAAAGAACTCTATTAATATCTTATTGTGGATGGTTTATGTACATAGAAAATTTAAAATGGAAATATGTGCAGATGTATTTTGAAGTTATTCCATAATATCAAACATTTTTTTTATACAATGGTATATGGATTATCCTAGCCAGAACAGTGGATCTAGTGGATGATGGTTGTGAGCCTAGTATAGTAATGACTGTCAAGTTGTGATTGCATAATTAGCATTAGATACATGACCATTATTGCTAGTAAATGATGGTGGTGATGGGCCAAATAGGATAAGTCTCCATTGCTAGTGCACTTGTATGTGGTCATGGGTCAAAGATGATTTATCAGTATAAAATTTAAAAGTAGTAATCCATACTTGTTGGTATGCCTATATGTGGTTCTAGTTCAAGGAAGGATAATTGGCATAGGTTGGTTGGTTGAAATTGATTATAAATGGTCCTATTTAGTAAGTACTTGGTCTTAGATTGATGGAAATGGTAGAAATGTGACCTCCTGCAAGATGACCTACAACTTTGTTGTAGTCATTGAAACTATGTGCTAAGTCTATTGGGTATTGGCGTCAATCTATCTTTAGTTTTTTCCATTTAGTTTATGTTTTTGTTGTTACTATTGATACTTCTATTGTTTCTCTAGCCTTTGTTGGGGTTGATGTTGGTTATTATTGTTATTTTATGGAAAAGGGTTTTGATAAATACCCAAGTTTTGATTGGATGTAGATGATCTATTATCTAATGTTATCTCCCCCTTTTTTAACATATTTTAAATGAGATGTTTTATTTGCACACAATGGCATAGGTAATGTACATTAACCCGATAATATTCATAAAACTCATTCTCCCTATACCAATCTGGATAAGGAATGCCCTTAGGATAGTGATTTGGAATCATCAAACTAATTAGATTAGTGGTGGATAACTTGTGAAACACAAATTCATTTGGTTCTCTAAGGTCACTAAAGAAATGATGATTTGGCACATTTCTCCTTAAAGGAAGGATTTGCAAAGGCAAAGGTTGCTACATTTTTTTCGCTGGTATAGGCTATTGTGAAAGATGCACTTGATAAATGGGTTTTTGGTGAGGAGTAATTAGTTTATGGTATTGGTTAAGTATATGGTGTTTATGCCATTTAGACATGTCATGACTCAATTATTTCATTTCCAACAACATTCTTGTTACAATTGAATTGCTTAGATTTTTCATAATTATTAGCCTGGGTTGGTATCGATGCTTACATTTACACTTCGTTTTGGTTTTGGCCATTGACTTGATTTTTATTTGATGGTGTAATATTTATAATCCCTTTGTGAATAAGGTCCTTTTAAATCAGTAATTTTTTTTCAATGATTTCCTTGAAAGTGTGTGTGCATTATAGCTCTAGATGGTAAGATATCTCATTGTGCAAATTTTTGGTAAATATAGTGGCTAATTTCTTATCTTGTAAGCTATGGATGAAATGGATGGAAAGTGCTGTCCATAATTTTATATAATTGGTAAAGATTTTAATATCCTTCTATTTGGCTTGAGTCAAATCTACCAATTAAATCTCATGCTCAATATTGTAGGATAAATGTTGCACAAACTTGTTTAAAAGGTCATCAAAATTAGATACCAAGTTTTTAGGAAATAACATTAAGAGGTATATATCACTATAAGCCACTAGTTATCAAGTAACAAAGAATTATGTCAAATAGGCCTTTGGGTCTCCTTTACCCTTGTATTTGTCAAACTTTGGTGATTCATACCCTGGAGGAAATGGTATTTGTAGATATTCCATGTTGAATGGGTAGGAACACATGTCATCTAAATTAAAATTCTTAGTATATTTCCTAGATTCAATGGTGGAAATTAAATCCTTCATTTGTTTTAGTTCTTGTGCCAAGAAACTACATGGAACATTGGCCTAAAGTAGAGGCTAGGCAGTCAAAGTTGTATTACTTTGATTAGGATATAATAGAGGCATGGTTTAATATGGAATGTTACTTTGGTTAGGGAATTGACCAAGAATATGCATGTGTAAATTAGGATGTAATTACTTGAATTGCACACATTATGGTGTGATATTCTAGTTAGGATTTAGTATATAGGCTTGGTTTTAGGGGACTTGTGGTTGAGATGGAAGGATATGGATCTAGGTAAAGTATTGTGCCTACTAATGTTGAGTAAGGACTTGTTACTAACTAGTTAAACCTAGCTAAATAAGGGGAACTTATTGTGAAACAAGGTCCTATCATTGAATTTATGGCATGTTTGGAACAAAAAGAAATTATTGCCTAGTTGGTACATGTTGAATGGTAGTACCCCTTGGTTTTGTGAACACTTATTATGGAGTAGAAACTTGTTGAAGGTTCAAAATTTATCAATGACCAATAGACATATGTTATTGACTAAACAAAATTTTTGATAGCATGTTGGTACATTCCTATTGAGGTATGCTTGTCACCACCCGACGAGGTAGAAAATTGGTTTCCCCTTATTGAAGTAGAGGAATGTTTGATCTTTGTAACATTGGTAAATTAGACTGTTCCTATTGTTTTAGAATGTTAGTCATCACCTATTGTGGTGGAGTAACATTCATCACATTTTTCTGAGGTAAGGTACTAGTTGGTGTTTGACTACTTAATCTTTGGGGTTGAGTACTTGAAGAAGTAATTGGTTGAGCATTAGAGGTAACTTGTTATCGTTAGGAGGTAGAAGTTCCTAGCCCCTACTATTATGAACCACTCATGGTGTTAACTAAAGGCACTTTTTGTGGACTCTTTGTTTATGTAGTTACACTAATTTAGACTATATTGGATGACACTTGTGTATTATCCATTATGTTTGGCAATTTATCTGTGTAGAAGCAGTAGACACTTATTTGATAGATATGTCATTAAACATGTCTCAACCTAATTTTTTTTTACATGAATAGGTCTATAATAAAAGTCTCTTAGCTTGTTAGTTTGATTAAGACTCTTATTGAAGGCGCTAGCTTGATAAGTGGAGCTTGACATGGTCATATTATTGAAATTATATGTTAAGTTTAAATAGGTTTGGTATGTTGTCTACATCTATATAAAGTGTTCCTCTATGTGGCCCTTTTTTGTGATAAGCATATGTGGGTCTTAATATGACATTAAAACTAGATATTGAGTATTTTTAGAAGAAGCCTATTCAATGGTTTGATTATAAGGCATGTTGTAAGGCATTCTAACTAGACTAGACAATTTTTCATGGGGAAAGTCTAATAAACACTTGGCCCCTACCTATACGGCTCTAATTAAAACTTTGTCCTTGTTTACAATGAAGTGATGATAAAAAAATAGGGATCATATGTCAATGGAATAATAAAATAATATGTTTGTTATTGAACTTGGTCCACAACTAATGGTATGCTAGCTAGGTACTACATTGTTTATTCTTGGTCCTACTTTGAGTATGGAGGCATGTTAACAAAATAGTGTGCTAGAAGATCTTGGGTTTATTCCCTAGATTGATTTTTTTAATGTGGATAAGGATCCATCTCAAAAAATATGTCATCAACATAAGGGTCTTGAATAAAGTCTTTCTATGTGACCACATTATCATATCCTAGATTGTACATGGCTCTGCTATGAGTATAGTGAGACATATTCAAATCAATGATGAATGTTCTATAAAACTAGGCCTAGAGTTCTATAAACTCTTAAAAACAATATCCAAAGGATTAAAGGTTCAAACTTAGTTTACCTTGGTCAAGAAGTGAAGATGTATCTCCAAATGATCTATGATAAAACTTGGTACAAAATATTCTAACATGAAATGTCTAAAGTCAAATATCTCACACAAAAATTTCAAGTGGATGAATAAAAAATAGAATGCCAAACTCTAGGTTTAAATTATCTTAAACAAGTCTAATATAAGAAAACAAAATTGTCTAGGTCTTTTGGAGAAGGCACAAAATCTAGGATCAAAATAGGGATGTGTTAGGTCTTTTGGAAAAAGAACAAAGCTAGACTTTAAATAAAATGAGGTTAGATATTTAATCTAATAAATTTGAAACATTTTGGCATAAAATAGGCATTCATATTTAAACATGAACTTGGTAAATTGGTACAAGGCATGGAACTTTAGGAATATGGAGATAGGGTACTTATCCCAAAATCTAGGCATAAACAATAGCTTTCAAATTGAATAAAGAGTCAACCTAAGTTACACAACCCAAAATAGAAAGATCAATGTCTAGGCCAAAATTACACAAGTCATAGATAGAAATCAATCAATATTTATATTTGAACTTGGTAGGGCTAATGCCAAAATTAATGTGTAAAAACTAAGATTATTTAAATAAACAATAAGTTTATGGACATTATAGCAAAACTAGATAAATATCCCAAAAATCACATGCAACTTTGGTTTTGAAAATGGAATTTAGACATAAGGAAAATAAGTATTTAAAATGATTTGAGGAGTATAACAACATTATCACACTCTAAAGATGCAATCAGTGGTTTTTTTCAAGATTCAAGGGTAAAATGTTTGAAATGAATTGGGTAGCATAATGACACCCTTTTCAATCAAATGACACACACAAACAAGATTTGTCAAAAAGATTGAGGCATAGGTATGGTGTTAAATGGGTGGCATAACTCCTCCTCAAATAAAGGAGTGATGTATAAACAACACTCATTTTGACATAGTAAGATAGAAAATAGGTATTTTAGACTCAAAACCATGCAAGAAAGGATAAAATGACACAAACACCTAAGTGTAAATCCTAAATGCTAAAACTGACAAGGTTGCATAATACTGTCAAATTTGATCAATATACTTGATCTTGAGAGGACTTTATTTGTTAATCCAATAAAGTAAAATCACATGAAAATTAGGTTTTTTAGGGCCCTTCTTCTTTCAAGAGTTTTTACTATGACATGTAACTTTAGTTTACTCACCATACATTAATAGCATGTCCATGACAAGGGGGGTTGTTCTAAACTATCAATTTTCATGCATTTATAGATGGTACCAAATGTGGCTAACACTAGAAATTCTCACATTAATTGGATCCACATCAAATGGATTATTGTGAAAAGGTCTTATCATTTTCATAACCACTACATCCATCACTTTATCAATGTAGTGAGATGTTTGAGCTGATCATATGTTCCAAGGGAAACAATCACTAATAGAAGTAGTTTAACCATTCAAACTACCATCCCAAAATTTCACCATCTCAATTTATATAGCCCATCATGGAGTGGGGTTGAAATAATTCCAAGAGATGAATTCCTAGTTCAACACTTCCCTAGATAGCCCATGATGAGGAAATGAACTCTTGCTCACAAGCCAAAATGCATGAAAAATAAAGACAAATGAAAAGACTTTAGGGTCACATTTGGATCACCCAAACCATACAAATTTGGGGAGGCCCTTAATGACTTTATTTTCATGATTTTTGACTAAAGTGAAAAAGATAAAGAATGATCTATTTTGGTCTCCTAAGTCACCTAAAGGGGATGGGGGGAGAGTATACATGCATCACTTGGTTACCAGAAACAAACATCTTATAACAAATAAACATGAAATGAAAAATTCTTAGGATTATGTAAATAAATGGGAAAGTTTATTTTAGTGCACCAAAACAAAGTATGTTGTGAAATTTGAGCCTCATGTAATTTTTTTGAAAAACTTGAAAAAACTTCAAAAATAACTAAGGCATTAAAATAACTAAGTTCATTTTAAACACCATAGACAAAGTGTGTAATATTTAACCATGTTCAAACTTGGATTTTTCCACCTTAAAACCTATATTTTTTTAGAGCGTTTGCCTACTTAGAATTCAAAAAGTGAATGAGAAAATAACATTTCAAAATGAACTCTTAGGTTTCCTATTTTTCTCTTATAAAAGTCAACATCGATCTATGCAGGGATCGATGTCAGTTCATAGGGGTCTATGTCAGTTGATCAAATAGGGATCAATGTTAGTCAATAGAGATCGGTGTCAGTCCTACAAGAACACAAAAAAATGTATTTTCATAAAAATATTGTTAGTAAATGAACTTAAAACCAACTATCTCTCTGGATCCTATGGGAAAATGGTTAAATAAATAATATTCAATTCCCAAAACACACAAAAAACTAGAAAACTTAAGAAAAACTTAGGTTAATCATGTTTCTATCATGCTATGATTTTCACACAAGGTTTAATGTTAGTTATGGGAGAATCGACATTGGTCTCTATGTAACCTCTGTGTTTCTAGAAAATATAATTATGTGAAAAATGAAGTTAAAATTCAATTTTTGAAGATTGTTAAGCATCCATTAGAAAAACTAATAGTAGCATATAAATATACTTGCTTATATGAGATTCTTGATGTCCCACCAAGCATGCCATTTGTGATCAAGGAATCTAATAGGGGAGGTTAGTATGATGTTAAAGTTAATAAAATTTGACTTTTAGGTCAAATTGGGGCACCCCTAGGTAAAAACTTGGTTTTATAGAGAGAGAATAATATCTTTTCATGAGGTTTTTCATAGGTCATTTAATGTTATTCAATGATATATTAGCCTTGATCATTAATATATTAGCCAACATATCCTTTAAGTCATTTTAGGGGTTAAAAAGGTGAATTTAATTCTTTGTATGGGTTTTGTTGGAAATGTGAAGGTTAAAAAATATTATTTCATTCCTCATGTGTCCCTATAATTCTTAAGTAATTTACAAAATTTAAATATGGTAGGTTATGCAGAAGAAAAGGTAGTTTTCTAGTGAAAGGAAAAGAAAATGGCACTTGTATGGCCTCATTGGGAAGTGTGCCACTTGAAAAAGGCTGAACTGTGACTCATAATATTCCCCATGATTATATCCACATTTTAAATGATATATAAGTGTCATTTTAATTCCAAAACCATTCTACTCCTTTTCACCTTTCTTTGCAAGCAAAAATAACCTATAGTTTTCTACTTGGAACAATTAGCACAAGGGGTTTTATGAAAAATGATCTTGGGGGTGTATTATAAACTCATTTATATTATATTACATTTTTTATTTAAGAGTAATGGTGGTTTTATCTTTATGAATCATACCTAAGAAGTTGACCTTTCAAATATGCTTGCTACTTTGTGCACCCTATAATTTTTTCTCTTTTATATGAAAGTGTGTTGAATTCACTTACTAAGAATTTTTAAAAATGATTTTTAATCCCTTCCATTATATTATCCATGATTTATTTCACTTTTGGATTTGATTTGATGAGCCAACTAGCTCAGTTTATAAGGAGTGAAGTTACAGTCATTTTTACCTTGTTCTAGAAAATTGGTGTTTTATAAAGGTTTTGTGTGAATGGAAAAGGATGTGACATGTACCTAAAATTCATATTTTAACCTCCTTACATTTTTTGGTTCCATAATTTAATCCCTTGGGTTGTTTGCAAGCTTTTCTTCCACCATTATCAACTTCATGCTTGGATTCACTTGTAGTCACCTATAAGAGCTTGTTCAACTTGTCCATGGAGTTGTAATCAAAGAATACTAGTTGTTCAAACAATAAAGAGATGGATGGAGTTAATTTAGATAATTTTTAAATATTTTCAATGTTTTCACATTCTCAATTTCCATGTTGAAATAGTCATGAGATGCTTATGCCTACTTTATCCCAGATGTGTGCAAGTGGTTTCAGGTTGAAAAAGGCATTTTTCAACTGATTTAAAAGTGTTATTGATGGATATAATATATTTTAAGTTTTAAAAATTCATTTTTAGTTGTTTTTAGTCCATTTTCACCATGTTTTGACACACTTAATACTCTCACTCTCTACACACAGCCAAACATCCACCTACAGGACCTTGTTGACACTAAGGTGTAAAAGGACAAAAGAGGTTTTCCAAACTCTTAGAATTTATAAAGGTGAATTTAAATGACTAATTTAATCATAAAAAATTCAAATTCATGGGATGTTTCATCTCGATCATACCTAGCTCACTATTGGATATCAAAGCAATCACTTACAGGTGGTTGAGTAGGGTACTAAAGTGTTTTCATGGAAATAAAGAAGTAATTGAACACCTGCCTAAGGTTGTGGCATGATAAAGAAGATTTTATATACCCATATAAGTTTCTAGAGATTAAAATATGTGTATAACCATGTTGAATAACTTAAGGTCTATTTCAGACCATTTGTCCCTAAAAAGGTAAAATAGAGGTCAAGAGGGTTTTGGTGATTAACATATGACAGGGTGGAAAATGGTTTAAAGGTAGCCTAATAGATTTTTTTAGCCCATAAATAATTAAATTATCTTTAAAAATATTTGGGAAAAATAAATAATTGATATTGGTCAATAAGAGGCCTAAAGTTGCCTACAAAACCATTGAATTCAGGTATAGATATCTACATGCCTAAACCCAAAAGTGACCTTATGCTATAGATTGACCATCCTAGGTCATACCAACTTTGGTATTGGTTTGAAATTTTTCAAAGTAAATTCATGACATAAAATATTTTCAAAGGAATAGATGTATTTTTATTTTCCTTGTATGGACATTCCCCAGTCCGTACATTGTGTAGATGTTGACCTACAATAGGGGTATCCCAATTACCAAGAAGGAAAGTTTGGAGAGTAAAGGTTTCACCAATATATGAATATAAAGGTGAATAAATTACTTGGTGATTATAAAATTTCTCTCATTATTTCATGGATAACCCTTTTCTTATCATCTTTCAGGCCCAAGAGGTCAAATACACACCTATAAGTCAGACAAGTGAGTTGATATAAACAATGGTATAAGCATGAGTTATGGTGTTATTTTGGTAAACTAGGGTGAGTAAAAGTGATAAATAATGGTTTAGGTTTTCAAGTTGAAATAAATAGGGTGTTTTAATCACTAATAACCTCAATCAAGCATAAGAAACCTATAGGCAAGCCTAAAAAATAGGGGTCTCAACTAAGGTACAACAAGGTACCCAATTTGGACTAGAAATGCATTTTAGGACCCAAAGGAGGAATTTGGATGATATATAAGGTAGGTTAACACATAAATTTAAAGGTTTAAGATTTAATTAGTTGAAAATATATGATAAATAGGGCACCTACAGGGTACTAAGACCCATGTTCACACCTACATCAGGGTGCAACTAGCAAGCCAAGTGAAGACATGAGCTTGTATAGGGAAGAAAGGGAGATTTAAAATAATTAAAAGTGGTTAATAATAGTTATAGTGTTAAAATAATCCAAAAATCCTAAAATTTTTATCATCCACCTTTCTTACTTGGTCAAAATCCATCAGTCCATACAGTTGCTCCAAGAAACCATGTTACTCAATTGGTAAGTATGGAAAATCCAAAGGAAAAAGTGTTTTTAGATGAAATAAAATATCCATGAGCATGGATATATGATTAAAAAAAAATTTAAGAGGAATATAATCATGGTTTTATCTTGGAAGAGTGACTCTTGGGTGGATTTGAAGAAAAAATGCAAGAAAATAAGGTTTTTTAAGGCCTTTTTTAGGCATTTAGAGCTAGTTGAACACCTAACTCATAGAATCAAGAAAAAAACTTTAGTAAAAATGATCATTAAGAATTGGAACATATATTAAAATATTCAATTTTCATAATGGATAAGGTATATACCTCACTATTTTATCTCAGAGGTCAGCCAGTTTAGGAAAATGAAACTTTGGCAAAGTAAGCTAGTGAGTGAAAAATGAATAAAAGCCTTGAAATGGAGATTTGAAAACATCATGGAAACATATTATAAGGTGTATGGAAGTAAAATTTATGATATTAAATCACTATATCAATATAATACCCCTAAAGGTGACCAAATTTCTCATGAACATAGTCCAACATGGCAAACTTCCACTAGGCCTAGTTGGCAAATGAGGAAAGAGGATGATGAAGGGTGCCTAGAGGGTTATGTAATGATATTTTAAGATAAAATAGGATGTTAAAATACATTATAAACCATAATAAAAATTAAATAACATTATAAATATCCAAAGGTAGCTAGATGTAGGTTAGGCTTACTAGGCCTTCAAGAGACCTAGAACCATTTTGAGGTACACCTTCATTTCCAACTCTTAGAAGGATATATAGTTTATTGAGACATGATTAAAAGGTGTAAATAGACATGTTTGATATTTTAGAGTGAAATTATACATACAATAAATCAAATTCTAGCCTTGACATAGCCCAAGCATGTAGGAAGAGAGGAAAACAAGCTCCATAGGTGTTTTCAGGTACTCATATCTTTTATAAGAATATGCATGGGAATAAAAGGAATTTTGAAGAGTTAACAAGGTCCTTTGGCATCAATTTTTTACAATTTTTTGGTAGGTTAAATGTCCAATATTTATAAACAAATTTTAAGACCTACAACTTCCTAAAACCCTACTAAACCCTCAGCTAAGACCTGATGGATAAAATGAGATTATAAATCTGTCCTAACAACATATTTTGGAAATGAAATTTATTTCAACATGTAGATGACTCCCTCAGGATATCTACCATGTAATTGTATGAACAACATGAGAAATAGGGTTTTCTTGACCATTTTGTGTGTTTTATAAGATACAAGAGGAGTTTGAAGATGAAATAAAGTTTGGGTGGAATATTAAGACCCATAATAACTCCATATAAAAATTTTATTATAGGAAAAAAAATAAGTGTCCAAATTAGAGCTCACATTTTAGCCAATCAAAACTGACATAGTGGACATAAGGGTGAGAAGGGTGAAAACTCTAAGTGTGAGCCTTTTTAAATCATTTCTAATGCCTATAAGGCCATGGAGGGTCTTGAAAACTATCATACACTCCATCCCATGGATTTTCATGGAAAAATTAAGGCATTTTTGAGGCCAAGTGTGAGGGGTGACTGAAAAAAGGAGTTTTTTAGACTACAAACAGTGATGGTTTCCTTCCAAGAGTATCTAGATGAGTAGGAATTCAACTAATGCATGTAAATTCATGATGTAATGCATTACCTCTTATTCCAATCATCATACCTATCCCTAGTTAGTGGTGGGATGTTCAAACAAGTTCAAATTATGAAGGTAGTTTTTTGAGCCAAAACTAGGAGTTTCATGCCATTTTTCATAAGCTTCATGACTTGTATGGACATTTTTACCTTGTAAAATTACATGGTTAATCCAATATATATTTATCATGAGATTTCAACCTATTTTATTAGATTGACAAGTGTTTAAGTTACCTTTGGACTCCCCTTATCTTGTTCCTCTCTTAAAGCTATAAATATTGACTCTTTGGCTCTTAGCCTCTATTGGTTGATGTTGAAACCCTAGAAAAATTTGTACTTGAATGAATCTTGAAGAAACAAACAAGTTATTTTTCCTACTTAAATTCTATACAATTGGGAGTTATTGCAATCTTGTTGGCCTTGTCAGGTGGAAGATGATCTTTTCTACGATGTTATCCTTGATTTTTCACCAAGTGTGAAAAAGAGTGATTGTTACAGGTCTTTGTTAGTGTTATTTTCATTTTTATGAGTGTCTTAGAATTGATATATGATTTTTTTCTCTTAATTAATCATTCATTTCCCTCTTAAGTATCAAATACCTTCTTGAACCTAGCTTATGAAACACTAATGTGACAATGTAACTTGAATTGTGAGTTTTATGTGAAAGAAGCCTTATTTAACTCTAATTAATATAAGTTAAGTTCATAAGAGGAAATAAAATATTACTGCATCACCTTTTTTATCTTTCTTAGTTATTTTATTAACCCTTTTCATCCAAAATTGATAGGCAAGAAAGTACTTCAAAGAATGCATCAAGGGAACTAGCCCTTCTAGATATTCATCTCAAAATATTGTTACCCACAAAAATATAGATGTCTCCATTGTTCCACTTATATGAGGAGAGATAGGCATCTCCTCAAGGAGTGAAAATATAAGTGACAATAGTTTTTGGCATACCTAATGGGACTCTAAGTATTAGAATATTGTCCAAGATTGGTACTAGTTTTGGCATAGTTATAGCTACAAGAATGTCTACATTCAATACCTAGAGACTCCACTAAAGTTTTCAACTCTTTAGTTGCTGATTAGTCCTTAATTTATATGCCAAAGGTGACCACTAGGTATCCTACTAAAGGTATATCCTTTGAGTTTATGTAATTACCTTTGTATTCTATCAAAAGGTTTAAGTTTGTGAATACCCATCCTTATTAAAGAGAGTTAGTGTTTAAAAAGTCCAAGTTATTATTTAACTCAATCCCTAATACTCACAGTTTACATTCCAAGATAGCTCAAAACCAAGCTTTTATAGCTTTCACTGGATCATCTCCTTTGAATCTTGCCCAATATGACCAAATTTCAAGAGTAGCCCTTAAGAGTGTCCCGTATTTTAGTGGAGAAGGTCCTATTACTACCAATATAGAAACATACTTATATAATATCCATAATATCACTTAAGAAAATGTGGCTATTATGTTATTGGCATTATCTTTTAAAGGTAAAGCTTTGGATTGGTATGGGACTCTACTTGAAAATTCTATTAGTTCATGGGATGAACTAGGAGATTTATTGACTAAGAGGTTTGGGGAAAAATTTCATCATCTATCCCTAGATAAGCAATTGACCACTATTAAGAGGGCACCACAAGAGTTTATGCAAGACTTTAATACTAGATTTCAAAATACATGGGATAGGATTCCAACCCTTGTGAGACCTATTCCAAATTATGCCTTATTGTACTATTTAAAATCATTAAATAGTGATGTAGCCATGATGATCTAATCCATGGGTGGGAATACACTCCCTAATACCTATGAGATAGTCATCAATGTTGATAATTATCTTGTTCAAGTAGGGAAGATTGATCCTAGACCACCAATGACATTGTTCTCTGATTTATAACCTCCTAGTCAAGTTGCATTACCTACTTTGGCTCCTTTTCCTAATCAATAAAGGTTTGCCTTTTCCCCCATAAATGAGATTCCTGAAGTCAAGATTTTTCTCCAAAGTGTCACTAATGAATTGGTTGCCCTCAAAAGGCAACAAGATCAAAGTTATAGACCTTATCAACCCTATAATCATTTTGGACAAGGAAATAGAACTCCTTTTCAAGGTAATGCTCAAGGACAAGGTTAAATCACTCAAGTTAGACCTGTTAGAAATATTTCCATTGATTTCAAAGGTCTAACATTATTAGTTACAAAGGCCTGATAGCATTTAATGTCTTAAGGTGTTTTTAATGTTCATATTTTGGCTAAAGTGTGTTAATATTTATTAAATATCAATGAATTTATTTTTGGTTTCATAAAGTCAAAAGAGAGCCCATGAAGAAGTCAAAGAGTCACGAGATAGAGAAAAAAGAGGGAAAGGATGCATTTTCCCACGAAGGGTCACCTTGAGGAATTCAAAGAGTCACCAAGTGAAGACAAAAGAAGGAAGGGCACATTTTTCCATGAAGAGTCACCTTGAGGAATTTGAAGAGTCACTAAATAAATACAAAAAGGGAAAGGATGAATTTTCTCATGAAGGGTCACCATGTGACTTTTCAAATGAAAATATTAAAAGGGTCATGAAAGTTTGGTGCCATTTTCCATGTGGATTGAAGGTTTACAAAGGGTGAATGCCAAAGGTCTTTTGGAAATCTATAAAAGGAGTTTTGAGAAGCCATTTTTATTATGCAAGAGAGTACATAGTTTTTATTTTTTTATAATAAAAGAGGAGAGAAGAGAAAGAGATATAGTAGAGTTCTATCATTTGTCATGAAATCAACATTGAGAGATAGTTGTGTTTTACATAAGAGGGCTTGGTGCTCTTGTGGTTTGGTGCTCACAAATAGTTGTTGTGTTGGTGTTCAATGAAGGGGTTGGTGATCCTATAAGTTGGTGCTTAAAACATTTGTAATTTAATTCGGTAGTCATTCATACACTTGAGATTATTCTTCATGGTTTTTCCCACATTGGGTTTCCACATAAAAATATGGTGTCTCTCTCTCTTGTGTGGTGCATGTTATTATTTCAATTTTATTGCATATATTGAATGTATGGTTAAGTGGAGTTCAATTATGTAAATTTTTTATAAGATATATGATATATTGATTCACCCCTCCCCCTCTCAATATATCCCATGCTTAATAATTAGTATCAGAGTAGGTTCTTTTGGAAAGAGTTTAACAATTTTAAGGTAGATTGGGGAAAGCACGATGGATGAATCACATGAAGACTTTTATATAAATAAGGTACTTTTATTTGATGGGATAAATTATGCCTTTTGGAGCATAAGGATGAGGACTTAATTTATGGCCCTTATATTTAACATTTAGCAACCAGTGATGGAGGAATACGAAGAACCACAGACCCTTGTAACTACTCCTATGGAAAAGAAGGAAAGTGAAAATAATGATAAAGCTTTAAATTCTATTTTATGTGGTTTATGTGAATCAATTTTTTTTAAATTTATGTAATTCAAATATGTTCATGAGACTTGGGTAAAGCTTGAGAATATTTACAAAGGTGATTGAAAATTTTAGTAAGCTAAGCTCTAGACTTTTAGAAGATAGTTTGAAATTTTGAAGATGGAAGAAGAAAAAAATATAGCAAGTTATCTTTTGTGGGTTGATCAAATAGCTAATCAAATTCAAGATCTTGGAGAAAAGCTATAAGAGTCAATAGTGGTATAAAATGTTTTGAGATCTCTACCATTGAGATATGATGCAAATGTTTATACAATTGAGGAGATGAATGATCTATCCAAGCTAAATATGGATGAACTACATGGTATTCTTACAACATATGAGATGTAGATCGAACAAGAGAAACCCTCAAAGAGGGAAGCTAATTTCAATACATCGAATAAAGATAAGGCTAAGATTCAAGAATTAAGTGATAACTCTATCAATGAGAAAGATGACATTGGATCTCTATTCATCCACAAGCCTAAAAAGGGCACAAGTAAATATCAAGGAAAGTTACCATTTAAATGTTTTAAATGTGGTAAGATTGGAAATTTTATAGCTAAGTGCCTAGATAAGAATAATGGTGACAATGAAGAAGGAAAGCCTACATACAAGAAGAACTTCAAAGTCAAATTAAATAAGGGATTTGAGAAGAAGAGTTTATTTTATAAATATCCTAGCTCAGCCAAAGATAGTGGAGTTAGTGACTCAGATAAAGAAAAAATTATATTCATGACCATACATGAAGATGCCTCTATAAGCAAAAGTACAGATGACCAAGAAGAAGAACATGATGAAGCTGAGGTGAATCTATAAGGAAAACTCATTTTTGCCTTAGAATAATTAAAATCTCTTGAGAAGAAGAATCAAAGATTGAAGCTCCAGATTGAGAAAAATGAAAAGGAGCCAAAGGAAATAATTGAAGATTTATAATCACACATTGAATAAGCCAAAAAGACTGAAGAAGATCTAACAACTCAATTACAAAAAGTAAGTGAAGAATATGAAAAGTATGTTGTTTAAATTGCCTCTTTAAAATAAGATATTGAGAAAACAAATAAATTAGTTAATGATAAAGCTATTAATGATTCAAATTTTGAGAATAGCACTAACATGTTGAATAAGATATTAGAAAGTCAAAAAATAATATAAGATAAGATATGTATCGAATTTGAAAATAAATAAAAAGTTATGATAAATCCCTTACAAAAGAGGAAATAAAAAGGGAAGAAGTTAAGAATGTAGAGGAAAACTCAAACAAAGAAGGTTGGAAGGAACAAAGCTATTAAAGACAACCAGGTCAAAGATACACAAATTAGAATAGGTTCTATTTTTGTGGTTATTATTTTTATTGTAATGGTTATGGTCATAAGAAAATAGAATATTGGAAAAGACATAAAAATTTTAGAAACAAGGAGAAAGAAACTCACACAGAGTCAAGTAGAAGCCACAAATCTTTCACTCCTTTATCAAGATTTGATGAAGAGGCCATAGTATGTTACAAGTGCAATAATTTTGGATACATAGCTCAGTATTGTAGAAGTGTGTTTGAGTCAGTTAATAAGGACCAAAGTTTCAAGGCTCCATTCATCAAGAAGAAAGATCAAATAGGTTCATGGAAGAAGAAACAACCTAAAAAGTCTATGTTAGTCTAGACAACATTGTGGGAAAGAAATGAAGAAAATCCATGATTAATTGATAGCAGATGTTTAAGGCACATGATAAGAGACAAGAGTAAGTTCTTAACTCTAAAGAAGATCAATGGTGGCATAGTGAAATTTAGAGACAATACCACTACCAGAATAGCCAAAAAAGGTACATTAAGTTTAGATAATGGTATAACTAAGACTAAAAATGTTATGTATGTAGAAGGTCTTAAGCATAATCTATTGAGTGTAAGTAAAATGTGCAATCAGGGATACACATTAAAGTTTTATGCAAAAAGTTGTAAAATTAGGAGAAAAAAATTAGATGTGCTGATTGTAAATGGTTAGAGGATAGGTAATAATTTATATATGTTATCTAATATCAAAGTTTAAATATGTTATTTGAGTCAGGTTGAGGAAAGTTGGTTGTGGCTTAAGAGAATGGGACACATAAATTTTGACAATCTTGTCAACATCAATAAGAAGTTAGAGATCTTCCAAAGATTACATAGCCATCCAACATGCTTTGTGAACCATGTCATCATGGGAAGCAAGTTAGAAGATGGTTCAAGACAAAACAATACTCAAGCAATAAGATGTTAGAGCTCATTCACACTTATCTATGTGAACCTACCAGAACTAAAATTACTCAAGGTGAGAAATACTTCATGTTGCTTATTGATGATTTTACATGTATGACTTGGGTGATGTTTTTGAAGAAAAAATTAGAATCTTTCAGCCACTTTAAAGCATTCAAGTTTTTAGTTGAGAATGACACTGGTTTGAAGATTAAGTGCCTAATATTAGATTGAGGAGGAGAATTCATGTCAGATAAGTTTATTGAGTATTGTGAAGACCATGGGATAAAGAGACATTACTTAGTAGCTAGAACTCCACAGAAAAATGGAATAGTTGAGTGAAAAAATAGAACAATTTAGGAGATGATGAGGACAATGCTAAATGAATCCAAGATACTAGATAAATTTGGAGAGAAGTAGTAGGCATAGTAGTGCATATCCAAAATAGAGCATTGTTGAGAGTCAACAGTGACAAGACTCCCTATGAGATATGGAAATACAAATGATCTATTATTGATTATTTTAGAGTTTTTGGTAGCAGATGCTTCATAAAGACAACTAATGAAAAATTGTGTAAGTTTGAATCTATAATAGATGAAGGTATATTTCTTAGATATTATTAAAAAAATAAATCTTATAAATGTTATAATAAAAGAACCAAGAAGATAGTTGAAAGTGCAAATGTCAGGATAGATGAAGATGTAGCAAAAAGAGCCAGTGATTTGATAGACATCATTGAAGAAGAAGATTTTGAAGAATCAGATGAAGATGAGAAGGAGAAAAAGGTCACCAAGACCCCATCCAAATATGTCTAGAGAAATAATAATAAGAGTGACATCATCAAGAACATAAATGAATGAGTTTGTACCAGAAGGATGATGGTAAGTGAATCTACGCAAGTTAATTTTTCTTTTTTATCCAAAATTTAGCCTAGAACTTTTTCAAAAGTTAGACATGATGAGCATTGGGTTAAATCAATGGATGAAGAATTAAATAAAATAGAAAATAATGATACTTGGGAATTAATTCCTAGACCAAAAGATCAAAATGTGATGGGAAATAATGCGTATTCATAAATAACTTGAATGAATATGGTGAAGTTACCAAGAATAAAGAAAGGTTAGTATGTAAAAGATATGCTCAGATTAAGGGTATAGATTTTGAAGAAAATTTTGCACTAGTGGCAAGGCTAGAGGCTATTAGAATGCTTCTTACATATGCAGTGTTTAAAATTTTCAAAATGTTTCATATGGATGCCAAGTCTGCTTTCCTAAATGGGAATCTAAAAGAGGAGGTCTACATTGTGAAACTTGAGGGATTTATTCTCTCAAACAATAGTAGCCATATATTCAAATTGAATAAAGCACTATATGGATTGAAATAAACTCTTAGAGCTTGTTATGCAAGACTTGATAAGTACATATAGGATTAAGGTTTTAAGAGAGGTTTTGTTGATAGTAATCTCTACATTAAAATAGAAGGTGAGCATTATTTGATTATTGTGGTATATGTTGATGAAATAATATTTGGATGAAACATTGAAAAGATGACAAAATAATTTTATGATAATATGAAAAAAGAATTTGAGATGTCTATGCTTGAAGAATTGTCATTTTTCTTAGGGTTGTAAATATTTTAGTTAGATAAAGGAATTTTCATATCTCAAAATAAATATGCCAAGTAAATTTTTAAAAAAATTGGTTTTGAGGATTGTGCACTAGTTGGCACACCAATGAGTACAAAGAACAAGGTGAGTAAGGATGAAGATTCACCTATTACAAATCAATATTTGCATAGATCTATGATTGGTATTTTTTTATATTTGATAGCATCAAGGCCAAACATCATGCATGTAGTAGGCATGGTTACGAGTGCAAAGAGTTATATTCAGTTGGTGAAAATAATATTCAGATATGTCAAGGGGACATTGGATTATGGATTGTGGTATCTCATAGGTAGATATTTCACTTTGGTTGCTTTTATAGATTTAGATTGGGTAGGTTATTTAGATGAAAAAAATTACAAGTAGAGGAGATTTCTTCCTTGATGATAGTTTAGTATCTTGGCTAAGTAAGAAGCAAAACTTAGTATCACTTTCTATAGATGAAGCATAATATATTTTAGTAGTGTTATGTTGTACTCAAGTGCTTTGGATGAAACAAAATTTAGAAGACATCAAGGTAAAATATGATGAACCTATTTCTATTTTTTTTGACAACACAAGTGTTGCTAATATTTCTAAGAATCTAGTGATGTATTTAAGAACAAAACATATTCTTATCATATATCACTTTTTGAAAGAACAAGTTGTAGATTAGTAGGTTAAGATGGAATATGTTAATACTATAGAATAAATTATATATACATTCAAAAAGGTACTACCAATGGACACTTTTGAATATCTACAAGAGAAGTTGGGAGTAATTTCTTTTACTTCCTGCCATTGAAGATCAACATCAGTTGATGGGGAGCTAAGTGTTAGCTCTAGGATAGACCCTTTTACATCGATGTCAAAGGGGGAGAAGTATAGAAATAGTTACAAGAATGGGTACAAGAATAGGTACAAGAATAAGTATAGGATGCTACAATAAGGGGGAGTTACTGTATGTTTTTCAATTGGTAGTATGTGTAGGTTGGCATGTGAAGTACAGGTTTTAAGATGTGGTAGTTTTAGTTTGAGGTTGCCATTAATGACAAAGAGGGATATTGTTGGAAATATTATAATTGATGTTAAAGGTCTAAAAGTAATTTCTTTTACTTCCTGCCATTGAAGATCAACATCAGTTGAGGGGGAGCTAAGTGTTACCTCTAGGATAGACCCTTGTCCATTGATGTCAAAGGGGGAGAAGTATAGAAATAGTTACAAGAATAGGTACAAGAATAGGTACAAGAATAAGTATAAGATGCTACAATAAGGGGGAGTTACTGTATGTTTTTCAATTGGTAGTATGTGTAGGTTGGCATGTGAAGTACAGGTTCTAGGATGTGGTAGTTTTAGTTTGAGGTTGCCATTAATGACAAAGGGGGATATTGTTGGAAATATTATCATTGATGTTAAAGGTCTAAAAGTAATTTCTTTTACTTCCTGCCATTGAAGATCAACATCAGCTGAGGGGGAGCTAAGTGTTAGCTCTAGGATAGACCCTTTTCCATCGATGTCAAAGGGGGAGAAGTATAGAAATAGTTACAAGAATAGGTACAAGAATAAGTATAGGATGCTAAAATAAGGGGGAGTTACTGTATGTTTTTCAATTGGTAGTATGTGTAGGTTGGCATGTGAAGTACAAGTTTTAGGATGTGGTAGTTTTAGTTTGAGGTTGCCATTAATGACAAAGGGGGATATTGTTGGAAATATTATCATTGATGTTAAAGGTCTAAAATTATTAGTGACAAAGGCCCCATATCATTTAAAGTCTTAAGGTGTTTTTAATGTTCATATTTTGGCTAAAGTGTGTTAATATTTATTAAATATTAACGAATATATTTTTGGTTGCATAAAGTCAAAAGAGGACCCATGAAGAAGTCAAAGAGTCATGAGATAAATACAAAAGAGGGAAATGATGCATTTTACCATGAAGGGTCACCTTGAGGAATTTAAAGAGTCACTAAGTGAAGACAAAAGAGGGAAGGGTGTATTTTTCCATGAAGAGTCACCTTGTGGAATTAGAAGAGTCATCAAATAAAGACAAAAGGGGAAAGAATGAATTTGCTCATGAAGGGTCACCTTGTGAATTTTAAAATGAAAGGATTCAAGGGTCATGAAAGTTTTGCACCATTTTCCATGTAGATTGAAGGGTCATAAAGGGTAAATGCCAAAGGTCTTTTGAAAATCTATAAACATAAGCTTGGGAATCTATTTTTATAATGCAAGAGAATGCATGGTTTGTAATTATTTTATAGAAGAAAAGAGGAGAGAAGAGAAAGAGATATAGTATATTTATATCATTTATTGATAAAGCAACATTGAGAGATATGTTTTACATAAGAGGGGTTGGTGCTCTTATGGGTTGGTACTCACAAATAGTTGTTGTGTTGGTGCTTGGCAAAGGGGTTGATACTTCTACAAGTTGGTGCTTGTAAACTTTATAATTTGAGTTGGTTCTCACTCATATACTTGAGATTACTCTCTATGGTTTTTCCCACATTTGGTTTCCACATAAAAATTTAGTGTCTCTTTCTTGTGTGGTGCATGTTATTGTTTCAAATTTATTGCATATCTTGAATGTATGGTTAAGTGGAGTTTTATTAAGTAAAATTTTTATAAGATATATGATATAGTGATTCACCCCCACTCTCTCAGTAAAGGTATACCCTTTGAGTTTGTGCAATTGCCTTTGTATTCTATCAAAAGGTTTAGGTTTGTGAATACCCATCATTATTCAAGAGAGTTAGTGTTTAAAAAGTCCAAGTTCTTGTTTAGCTCAATCTATAATACTCATATTTTACATTCCAAGATGGCTAGGAACCAACCTTTTGTAGCCTTCACTAGATCATCTCCTTTAAATCTTGCCTAACATGACCAAATTTTAGTAGAAACCCTTAAGAGTGTTCTCTATTTTAGTGGAGAAGGTCTTATCACTACCATTGAACACATTAGAAACATATCAAAATTTTGTAATATCCATAATATCACCCAAGAGAATGTAACTATTAGGTTATTGGAATTTTATTTCAAAGGTAAATGTTTGGATTGGTATGGGACTCTACTTAAAAATTCTATTAGTTCATGGGATGAACTAGGAGATTTATTGACTAAAAGGTTTGGAGAAAAAAGTCATCATCAATCCCTAGTTGAGTAATTGACCACTATCAAGAGGGAACCACAAGAGTTTATGCAAGACTTTAATACTATATTTCAAAATACATGTGATAGGATTCCATCCCTTGTGAGACCTACTCCAAATTATGCCTTCTTGTACTATGTAAAAGCATTGAATAGTGATGTAGCCATGATGATCCAATCTATGGGTGGGAATACACTCCATATTGCCTATGAGATAGCCATAAATGTTGAGAATTATCTTGTTTAAATGGGGAATATTTATCCTAGACCACAAATGCCATTATTCCCTAATTTGCATCCTCCTAGTCAAGTTTCATTACCTACTTTGGCTCCTTTGCCTAGTCAGGAAAGGTCTACCATTACCCCCACAAATGAGATTCATGAAGTCAAGAGTTTTCTCTAAAGTTTCACTATTGAATTGGTTCCCTAAAAAGGCAACAAGATCAAAGTTATAAACTTTATCGGCCCTATAATCAGTTTGGATAAGGAAATAAACCTCCTTTTCAAGGTAATGCTTAAGGACAAGGTCAAATCACTCAAGCTATACTTTATAAAAGTTACAATCCTAATGTTTCCTCTTATTCCAAAGATTTTATTCCAACTCAAAACAACTTTGTTCAAGAACAACCATGTTATCCCTCCTATGACCAAAATCAAGGCCAAGTTGCATATGCCAATGATATGCCTAGTCAAGACATGACAATGTAAAGAAATCAAGCATCTCAAGTTCCCACTTTTGAGATGCCAATGTAAAATAGAATGGAGAGTGTAAAAACACAATTTTATTCTACTCTCATAAATCATTTATAGGGAGAGTTTTGTGCCATCAATCATTTGGGGAATTCAAGTAATGTGAATACTAGTGTGGCTTCTAACACTATGTCTAAGAAGAAGGATGTTGAAGAGACACAAGGGGATAATCAAGGACTTATTTTGACTCCTAAAACCTCTCAAATGGTTGGTGGGTCTAATTCAACTCCTAATGTGTAGGAAATTTAGAATTTTTAGAATGTAATTCCTGCTCCTACACATCCACCTTCACAAGCTACACCATAAAGTACTAGTGCTTCCAAAGAACCTTCCAAGGTGAGAAATACTTATATTAATGTTGTGGATCAAATGAAGAATTTACACATGAATATTTCATTATGGGATTCATTAAAAATACCTAGATAAAAGGATATGCTTCAATAGGAATTATAAGTACTTGGTAAGTAAGTTGGATCAACTAGGAATGAGAATGTTGTCTTGGTGAATGGAACCCAACCCATGGATGGACAAGTGAAGAAGACTGATAAGACTTTTTTTTTTTTTATCATTGATCATTGGTGATTTCTTAGTTTACCATTGCATCATATATAGTGGAGTTAATACTTTAGTTATGCCCAAGTGTATAGCAGATAAATTAGGCCTCAAGTATAAGCTAATGGCTAAAGGAGTTTTACAATTGGATGGATCAACCACAAAGACCTTGGGAGTAGTCAATGATTTGAACTTGATTTTACATTCTTGTCCTAATTTTTCCATTCCTCATGATGTAGTTATGGTATATTTACCTCCATACTTTTCTTTTTATTTGTAAAGAGAGTTTACAACTAAGATAGGTGGATACTTGGCAACCAATTGGTCCTATATAGTTTTTAGGACAAAGTATGGTACTAAAGAGAAGATTGAATCAGAGTCTATCCACCATAATCTCTTAGAGCATTACATGCCTAAAGTGGAAAATGAAATTATGCCATTATTGATGAGGAAGAAATTCACATAAATCAATCTCCAACATCTTTCTTGAAGGAGTTTTTTATTTTTATTTACATGAATGGGGAAATAAACATTATGATCATGATCCTTATAAATTTATAGAGGAAAATAGTCTTGGAGAGTATTACATGCATGAAGAGGACTCTTTCATGCCAAATTTGATGAAGCCAAGTGAAGACATGGATGATTTATAGAAGCTTTTATTTGATGGATCAAGAAGTAAGATTGGGGCAGGGGGTGAAGCAATGTTGGTTTCTCCTTCCAAGGAAAGGTACTTTTACACTTTCATATTTAAATTCTATTATACTTGTAATATGGTAGAATATGAGGCCCTCAGTAATGGCCTTGAGTGGGCTAGGAAAAGAGGTGTGAAATAATTACAAGTGTATGGTGATAATGAGTTAATTGTGAATAAAATAAGAGGCCAAAATGTGACTAAGAAATCTTTGCTTAAGTATTATAGTCATAGAGTGTGGGATATTGTGGAAGATTTATAATATTTAAACATCACAACAAACATGCTGATAGGTTGGAAACAATTGGATCTCAATTTGATGTTCTAAAAGGGATAAGAGAAGATAAGAATCAACCACATCTCAAGGTGACTGTAAGGTCCTCCATACTAGATAATGTCACTAATTGGCAAGTGTTTGATAGTGACCAACAAATAGACTTTTTCTATAAGAGGACGCTGATTTTTCTTCCAAAAATTAGTTCAAACTACAACAGCAATATGGAGGGTAGATTGTACAATTGAAGTCAAACAAACTCCCTAAAGGCCTAGTCACACTTGAGAGTATTTTCAATGATGAAGGCCAGTTGAAGAAATAAAATGTAAGCATGTATACTAAGAAATAAAAATATGAGAAAGTAAAAATCGTTAAGGATAAGTTTCTTGCACTTGGGAAGGTGTGTACTAGTGAAGAGAAACATGCTTTTTTTTTTAGTTATGCAAAGAGTTTTTGGATACTTTGCATGGGAATATAGTGATTTGAAGGGATTTGATCTAAACCTAGCTCAACATACAATAGAGCTAGATGAGAATTATAAGCCTGTCAAGAAAAGATAAAGGCCAATAAATTCTAAGATTGAGCCTCTCATGAAGAAAGAACTTAATGAGTTGATTGAGTCCAAAATCAGGTTTCCTATTAAGAATTCATTTTGGTTGGCAAACTTAGTCCCTGTTAGGAAGAATGATAAGGAAATTAGGTTGTGCATTAAATTTAATAGAGTTTCCTTGAAGGACCATTATCCTCTCCCTTCCATGGAGCAAATTTTGCAAATTATGGTAGGTAATGAAAGGTTTTCTCTCCTTGATGGGTATTCTAGGAACAATCAGATTTTGGTGAAAGAAAGTGATCAATATAAGAAAAAATGTAATACTAAATGGGGTAATTATGCTTATAGGAAAATTACTTTGGATTATCTAATGTTGGAGCTACATTTCAATGTGTAATGGATATGGCTTTTCAAGGACTAATAAATAACATAGTGTTGGTGTATATTGATGATGTCTCAATTTTTTTTAAGGATGCAAAGGATCACTTGAATCACCTTAGGTAGATTTTTGAGAGATGTAGAGAGTTTTAAATCTCTCTCAACCCAAATAAATGTGTGTTTTCTATCCATAAAGGAAAACTTTTAGGACACATTATCTCCAAGAAGGGCCTATCCATAGATCCTGAAAGGGTAAGTGCAATCTTGGAATTGGCTTTGCCCAAACACAAGAAAGGTTTGCAAAGTTTCTTTGGGGAAATTAATTTAATAAGGAGGTTAATCCATAATTTTGATAATTTAGTCAAGCCTCTAACCTATACCCTAAGGAAGGATGAAGTGTTCACTTGGACTAGAAGAATAAAGGAAAGTTTTAAAGAGATTAAGCAAGCCATTGCCCAAGATCCAACATTTGAAAGTCCTAATTTATCAAAGGATTTCAACTTGAATAATTTTGTAAATGAGGATGTGATCTATACCATGATTACTAAATAAAATGAAGAAAACTTGGATCAACCTATTGCCTTCTTTAGTCAAGGTTTAGAAGGCTATGAGGTATGATACACCTATATTGAGAAGCAAGTACTTTCAGTTGTTATAAGTCTAAATAATTTTAGGAATATGTTATCTAAAAATAAGACTCACATATTGGTACCTAATCCTAGTGTCAAATACTTCCTTTTGAGCAGATATTTGAATGAAAAAAAGGCTGGTTAGATCATAAAAGTGATGGAGTATGATGTGTAAATTAAGAAAACCAAGCTAGTGAAAGGAAGACGGCAATGTGAACATCTTGATTCAGATTTGAAGGAAAAAATGAGGTTGTTTTATCACTACATAATGAGCCTATGATAGTTACACCTTCATCAATGAGGAGTTAGACACAATTGATTATCCATTTTCTTCAAACCGGTGAGTGTTCACAAGGACTTGACAGAGCTAGAAGAAGGTACTTTAGATTGCAATCCATTATTTATGTACTTGTTGATGTATTAATATTTAGTAAGGACTTATCAAGTGTGTTATTGAGGTGTGTTAAATCAGATCAGATTGAGAAAAATTTTCTTGATTTTCATTATGGACTAGATGGGGGTCACTTTTCTCCAAGAACCATAGCTACTAGAATTATGAGAGCTGGATACTTTTGGCCTAGTTTGTTCAAAGACACCCATGCTTGGGTAAGGAAGTGTCAAAAGTGTGCTTTCTTTGATGGTAAAAAAAATATTTTTTCCTTGCCTCTTCATCCAATTTAGGTTGATCAACCCTTTATGCAATGGGCTTTGGATTTCATAGGCTTAATCAACCCACCTTCTAGTATTGGCATAAATGAGTGTTGACTACTACAGATTAATTTACAAGGTGGGTAGAGGTTGTTTCTCTCAATAAAGCAAATGAAAGTTTAGTTTTGGACTTCTATGAAGGCATAGTGACAAGGTTTGCAGCTCCTTCAACAATAATTTTGGATAATGCATTGGATTTCCTTAGGATGAAGACAAGTGAATGGGATTTAAAACATGGCATCTACCTTAGTACCCCATCCAACTATTATCCACAAGGGAATGGACTATCTGAGTCCACCAACAAGAACCTAATCAAAATCATAAAAAATAACAATGGAAGAGAACCAAAGGACTTGGCATTCTAAGTTGAAGATAGCTCTTTGGGATGATAGGATCACCCCAAAAAGAGCCATTGGAAACTCACCATACACACTTGTTTATGGGAGATAACCTAGAATACCTATTTGACTTGAGATACTAGCCTTGGATCTCACTTATCAACTAGAATCTATGGAAAATGAAATCATGGAAGTCAGGTTGTGTGAGTTGATAGAGCTCGAGGAGACAAGAGATCAAGCTATGTAAACTATGAGAGCTCACCAAGATCAAATAAAGAGATACTTTGAAAAGAAACCCATGCCAAGGAGTTTCAAATAGGGAGACATTGTTATAAAGTGGGATGAATATAGGGTTAATCCTGAAAGACACATAAAGTTTGATGCTTTGTGGAGTAGCCCTTATGTTATCACCCAATGCAAGTAACATAATGCTTTCCAACTCTAAAATTTGGATGGAGAGGAGCTTCATATCCCAATAAATGGAATATATCTCAAACATTGTTACTAATGTTCTCCTCTCTCCTTGTATATATATTGTTGTTTTCCTTGTGTTCCCTAAGTGCTTATGCATATGTGTGAGTCTTAACTATGCCTTGCTTTCTCTTATGTTTCCTTGGTGTGTTGTGTTTGTTTTATGTGTATTTTAGGTAATTATTTTATATTTTTCATCAAGTATTCATTTAATACCTTTTCCCATGATAATATAAGGCTATTGGTCCTCATTATAGCAGGCATACTACCCTTATGAGTCACCAATTTATTGACCAAATTTGACTTTTAGGTCAAATTAGGGCACCACTAGGTAAAAACATAGTTTTATAGATATCTTGGGGAGAATAATATCTTTTAGTGAGGTGTTTCATAGGTAATTTAATTTTATTCAATCATATATTTGCCTTGGTCATGAATTTCATTAGCCAACACATCCTTTTGAGTCATTTTAGGGGTCAAAAAGGTGCATTTAATTCTTTATATGGGTTTTTTGAGAAATATGAATGTAAAAAAATATTAAATCATGCCCCATGTGTCCCTATAAGTCTTAAGTAATTGAAAAAAATAAAATATGATAGGTTATGCAAAATAAAAGGTAGTTTTCTAGTGAAAGGAGAATAAAATGGCACTTGTATAGCCTCCTTGGGAAGTGTGCCACTTGTAAAAGGTTTGAATGTGAATTTTAAGCTTCTCCATACTTGTAATTTTTTTAAATGATCTATAAGTGTGATTTTAATGCCAAAACTATTCTACTCCTTTTCACCTTTCTTGGCAAGCAAAAATGACATGTAGTTTTCTACTTAGTACGATCAGCACAAGGGGTTTCAAGAAAAATGCTCTTGGGGGTGTATTATACACCCAATCAGATTCCATTTTGTGTTTTTTTTTAGATTAATGGTTGTCTAAAATTTATATATCATTCCTAAGAAGTTGACCTTTCAAATTTACTTGTTAATTTATGCACCCTACAATTTTTTATCTTGTTTGTGAAAGTCCATATAATTCAATTGCTAAGATTGGTTTTAGAGGATTTTGAATCCATTTTATTATGTCCTCCATGATTTTTTTCACTTTTGTATTTGATTTGATGAGCCAAATAGCTCAGTTTGTAAGGAGTGAAGTTATAGTTATTTCTACTTTGTTCTAAAAAATTGGTATTTTACAGAGGTTTTGTGTGAATGTAAAAGGATGTCCCATATACCTAAAATTCATATTTTCACCTCATTCCATGTTTTGGTTTCATCATGTCATCCCTTGGGTTGTTTTTAAGATTTTCTTCCTTTATTATCAAATTCATGCTTGGCTTCACTTGCAGTCACCTGTAAGAGCTTGTTCACCTTATCCATGGAGTTGTAATCAGAGCATACTAGTTTTTAAAACCATCAAGATTTGGAAGGAGTTAATTTATATTCTTGTGAAAGAGTTTCAATGTTGTCACATGCTCAATTTTCATGCTAAAATAGTCATGAGATGCTTATGCCTACTTTATCCCATATGTGTGCAAGTGGTTTAAGGTTGGAAAAGGCATTTTAAAACTAATTTCAAAGTTTTATTGATGGATATAGTCTATTTGAAGGTTTAAAAATGAATTTTTATTTGGTTTGAATCCATTTTCACCATTTTTTGCCACACTTCATACCCTCACTATCTACACATAGCCAAACATCTACCTACAAGACCTTGCTGACATCATACTAAAGTGTAAAAAGAGAAAGGAGGTTTTAAAACCTCTTGGAATTACTAAATTTGAATTTAAATGCATAATGTAAGCATAAAAAATTCACATTCATGAGATATTTCATCTTTCTTATACCTAGCTCATTGTTGCATACCAAAGCATTCACCTATAGGTGGCTGAGCAGGGTACTAAAGTGTTTTCATGGAAAGAAAGAAAAACTTAAACACCTAACTAAGGTTGTGGCATGATAAAGAATATTTTAAATACCCATATAAGTTTTTATAGATAAAAATAAGTGTATAACCATGTCTAATAACTTAGGGACTATTTTAGACCTTTTGTCCCTAAAAAGGTAAAATAGAGGTTAGGAGGGTTTTGGTGATTGACATATGATAGAGTGGAAAATGGTTGAAGGTATCCTAATAGCTTGTTTTTGTATCCCATACATAGGTTAATGAACTTGAAAAATATTGGGTATAGAGCATTAATGGAGATTGTTTAGTAAGAGGCCTAAAGTTGCCTACAAAACCACTCAATTCAAGTATAGAAATATATAAGCCTAAACCCAAAAGTGACCTTATGATCTAGATTGACCATCCTAGGTTATACGAACTTTGGTATTGGTTTAAAATGTTTCAAATGACACTCATGACCTAAAATATATTCAAAGGAATATATGGACTATTTTTTTCCTTGTATGGACATTCCCCAGTCTATACACTCTGTAGATGTTGACCTACAGTAGGGGTATCCTAGTTACCAAGAAGGAAAGTTTGGAGAGTAAAGGTTTAAACCCTAGATGAGTGTTAAGGTGAATAAATTACTTGGTGAATATAAAATGTCTCTCATTATTTCATGGAGAACCATTTTATTATCATCTTCTAAGCCCAAGAGGTCAAATAAACACCTACAAGTTAGACAAGTGAGTTGACACAAATAATGGTATAGGCATGAGTTATGGTGTTATTTTGGTAACCTAGGGTGAGTAAAAGTGATCAAGAATGGTGTAGGTTTTCAAGGTGAAATAAATAGGGCGTTTTCATCACTAATAACCTCAATCAAGTAAAATAAACCTATAGGCAAGCCTAAAAAATAGGGGTCTTAACCAATGTACAATAGGATACCTAGTTTGGACTAGAAATGAATTTTAGGCCCTAAAGGAGGAATTTGGATGATATATCAGGTAGGTGAAAAAATTATTGGAAAGGTTTATGATGTCATTAGTTACAAAAATAAGATAAATAGGGCACCTATAGGGTCTTAAGACCCTTGTTTACACCTACATTAGGGTTTAACCTAGCAAGACAAGTGAATACATGAACTTGTCTAGGGAATAAAAGGAGGTTTAAACCAATGAAAAGTGGTTAAGGATAGGTAGAGAGTGTTAAAATAATCCCAACATCCTAAAAATTTGATCATCCACCTTTCTTACTTGGTCAAAAGCCATTAGTCTGTACAATTGCTCCAAAAAACCATGTTACTCAATAGGTAAGTATGGAAAATCCAAAAGAAAAAGTGTTTTTGGATGAAATAAAAGATAAATGAGAATGGATAGAGGATTAAAAACATGTTAAATAGTAATATAATCATGGTTTTATATTTTAATAGTGACTCTTAGGTGTATTTGGAGAAAAAATGTAAGAAAATAGGGTTTTTTGAGGACTTTTTAAAGCATTTGGAGCTAGTTGAACACCTTAATAATGGAATAAAGAAAAACCCTTTATTAAAAAATATAATTATGACTGTTAAAAGATCCAAAAATATTAAATTTTCCTAATTTATAAGGGATATATATCACTATTTTATCTCAGAGGTCAGCCAGTCTAGGAAAATCAGACTTTGGCAAAGTAAGCTAGTGAGTGCAAAATGAGAAAAAGACTTGACATGGAGCTTTGGAAACCTCATGGAAAAATATTATAAGGTTTATGTAACAAAAATTGATGATATGGAATCAATATATCAATATAATACCCATTAGGGTGATAAAATTTCTCATGCACATAATCCAACATGGCAAACTTCCACTAGGCCTAGTTGGTAAATGAGGAAAGAGGATGAAGAAGGGTGATTTGAGGATTATGTAATGATATTTTAAGATAAAATAGGATGTTAAAATACATTATACACCATCCTAAACATGAAATACCATTCCAAATATCCAAAGGTAGTTAGATGTATGTTAGGCTTATTAGGCCTTCAAGAGACCTAGAACCATTTTGAGGTCCACCTTCATTTCCAAATCTTGGAAGGATATATAGTTGATTGAGACATGCGTAGAATGTGTAAATATAAATTTTTGAGATTTTTAAATGCAAGGATACCTATAATAAAGTAAATTGTAGCCTTTACATGGTCCAAGCATGTAAGAAGAGAGGAGAACAAGCTTGATGGATGTTTTCAAGTACTCATATATTTTATAATACTATGTATGGTAATCAAAGGAATTTTGAAGAGTTAAAAGGTCCGTTGGCATCAAGTTTTTGGAATTTCCTGGTAGGTTCAACATCCAAGCTTTATGAAAAAATCTTAAGACCCAAAACTACCTAAAACCCTACTAAACCCTCAGCCAAGACCTTATGGATAAAATGATCTTGGAAAGCTATCATAATGACATAGTTTGGAAATGAAATTTATTGGAACATTCATAATACTACCTTAGGCTATCTCCCACCAAGATGAGTTGTATGGAATTGTATAAACAACATGAGAAGCAAATTTTTCTTAACTTTTTTGTGTGTTTTTTAGGATACATGAGGAGTATAAATATGAAATAAAGTTTGAGTGAAATATTAGGAATTATAATAACTCCCTATGGCCATTTCATTACAGTAAAAAACTCCTATGTTTAAAAACAATAGCTCTCCTTTCAACTAGTCAAAATTGGCATAGTGGACACAAGGGTGAGAAGGGTGAAAAATCCAAGTTTGAGCCTTTTTGAATCATGCCTAATGACTCCAAGGCCATTCAAGGTCTTTAAAGGTGTCATAAAATCCTTCTCATCTATTTTCATGTAAAATTGAAGGCATTTTTGAGGCCAAATGTGAGGGGTGATTGAAAAAAGGAAATGTTTAGACTACAGATAGTGATGGTTTCCTTCCAAGAGTTTTTAGATAAGTAAGAATGAAAAAAATACATGGAGATACATTCCTAAAGGCCTTACCTCTTATCCCAATCATCATAACTATACCTAGTTAGTGTTGGTATGGTCAAACAAGTTCAAATTATGAAGACAATTTTTTGAGCCAAGATTGGGAGTTTCATGCCATTTTTCATAAATTTCATGACTTGTATGGACATTTTTACTTTCTAAAATTGCATGGTTCATATTATATCTATTTATCATGAAATTTTAACCTCTTTTATTATATTTACAAGTGTCCAAGTGACCTTTGGACTCCCCTTATCTTGTTCCTCTCTCAAAAACTATAAATATTGACTCTTTTGGCTCTTTTTGGTAGCCTCCATTGGTTGATGGTGAAACCCTAGAAAAATTTGTACTTGAATGAATCTTGAAGAAATAAAAAATTTATTTTTATTACTTACATGTTGTAAAATTGGGTGTTATTACAATCCTATTGGTCTTGTCTAGTGGAAGATGATCTTTTCTAGCATGTTATCCTTTATTGTTCATCAAGTGTGCAAAAGAGTGATTGTTAGAAGTCTTTATTAGTGTTATTTTCAAGTGTTGGAGTGAATTAAAAGTGATATATGACTGTATTCTCTCAAGGAATAATTCATTTCCCTCTTAAGTATCAAATACCTTCTTGAACCTAGCTCATGAAATATTGACGTGACAATGCAACTTGAATTATGATTTTTTTGTGAAAGAAACCTTGTTTATCTCTAAGTAGTATAAGTTCAGTTCATAGGAAGAAATAAAATATTGGTGAATCACATTTTTTATCTTTATTATTTATTTTCTCAACCATTTTCATCCAAAATTGATAGGTAAGAAATTACTTCAAATAATGCATCAAGGGAACTAGCTCGTCTAGAGATTCATCTCAAAAAATTATTACCCACAACAAGAGAGATGTATACATTGTGAAACTTGAATCAGGATATCTAGGAATATATTCAAGGGGTGAAAATCCAAGTGACAATAGTTAGTTTAAGTAATGCAACTCAAATTAACACACTAACACTTACACTCTTATCCTGGACACTAGAAACAGCTTTGTAACAAAAGCTAAATGAAAGAACAATAAAAACATAAAAGACAATAACTTTTTTACCTTACTTGGGAGCTTCAAATTTCTTTGTTTAATGGCTTACTCAGCTTGTGCACCAAAAAGTCTTTGACAAAGAAGATTTATTTTCTCCTTCTCCCTTGGCACCTTGGATTGTGATTTCTTGGCTTAAGATTTTGGAATTATAACACTAATGGCATGAGTCTCATGGAGAAATAATAAATAATAACTCTGTAATATCCAAGCTTAGAAATGAATGGGTATATCCTTGTATTTATAGGCTTATAAAGTATCTCTCAGCCAAGGTGAGTCAAGGTTGAGTTTAGGCTTGGAATTGGTTTAAACTAAACTTAGGTGAATCAAATATATCTCTAGTAGAGTTAATAGTTGTCAACTAATTATGATTTTCAATTACTAGGCATGGATCTCAAATTAGATATTTTAGGATATTTCTAAATATCTTGACAACTCATAAAGGCAATGATGAAAGGCTAGGATATTTAAAATTTTTGAATTTCATTTTTTAGATATTCATTAATTTGAAATAGATAATTAAACTAGGCATTAATCCTATTTAACTTGTTAATTTATTTTAATTATACTTTTAAATATTTCAATATTTTATTTAAGTGTGCAAGTTCCCCACTTAATAGGTCCATAGGCCAAATTGATAGTTGTGATGTCGTAAGGTGATTAGAGATGAATCTGTGAGAGGTTATTATTACATATAATAGAATACCCAAATTAGAGATGTATCAATAATATTATGAGATTTGATGAATGATGTTCAAGTAAATTTTGGACATTCAATGGTTTATAAGCTTAATTTTCAATGGTTTGTCGAAATTGATCTGAATTCTAGGTAGAAGCCAATTATGGCCAATTTTAGGTGTCTACAAAATGAAGAGTTATTGTGTTGGAATTATTATTCACTTCAAAATTCCTATAATGGTTGTGCCCAATGTCATATTTATATTTGATTATATCCATGTTAATAAGTGGAGGCCTATGCACCCTACTCACTTACTCCAAAATCCTTGTATATTCATCTTTGGTAGTCTTGAAGTTAGATCTAAATATCACCACTTTAGTGAATTTATTTATAACAAAATTAATCTCTACCTCTATGTTTTATATGGTATTTACTTGTATTTCATGTTTGAAATCATCTAAATCTTATTATAAGAGATTATCAAAATTAGCCCTGCCAATGATTCTTCCTGTTGTATCCTTGGCCTGAGAAAGATTCATCTCATCCAAAATTTTCTAGGAATGATTCTCATGTTTTGAATACTTAAACATTAATACCTTAGCCACATCAACCCATTCCCTAGCCTCTTATGTTCTGATGGCCACCAAGTTGAGGGCATTGGTAGCCCTTAATGGTGCCATTAGTTCAAATGTGTATATGACTTGCTAGTTGTAAAACAAACAAGGAATTTGAGTTTATTATAATCTATCTTTAGAAAATTCAAAAATTTGGTGGTCTCTACTATGTAGGGTGACAATTCTACCCTCATTACACTAATGGCCTCAATGGTATTGAATAATCTGGATGTTGCACTTTGGATGTCTATTTCAATTTGTGTAGGAGCATGCATATTTTGTTGTTATTCTCTCAATTACTCTAATTGTTATTTTATCTCTCTCCATGATATTTATTTCCCTTCATGTATTTATATTAGGACATATTTATGTGTTTCCATAAAGGATTTAAAATCCTTTATATATGAGGATTTCCCAAGTTTTCTATATTTCATTTTAGTCAAAGTGAACATTTCTTCTCTTTCTTCTAGAATGATTGCACTACTAGTGTCATCTTCCAGTTTCCACTTATTCACCCTTTACACATATATTTTTGATTTCTTAGAAATTGTACTCATAGTGGAAAATTTAGTAATCATATGATTAGGATTTTTATAGGCCCTTGACATCATGTATATTGCCCACTATGGGAGGACTAACTGGGTTGGGTTCATGGGTTGAGTGTCTGAGGTTATAGTCTCACCCATTACATCACATAATGTTTATTTTAGATTCTATTCTAGGAGGGGATCAAGAAGTGAAGGCCATATGATCTTAGACAAGTCCACTCCACCATATTGTGGTAGTGGATGGACTGTGTATAATATCATCCTCTTCTTCTTAGCCTTTTTAGTGGTTATTATATTGGTCTTTTGAGAAGGAATAGGAAGGGGAACTAGTATAATTAATTGTGTAGATGAAACATTTAATTAGGGAGTGGTTAATTTTCCCCTTACTTTCTTTGTGGTTTTTTTCTTTCTCTGCATTAGGAATAGTGGGAGTGGATGTGGGAGGAGTAATTGGAGGAATTACAATTATGGAAGTAGGGGATACAAGGGTAGAGGAGGGATCCTCTACCTTTGGTACTCACAGATTTGGATGAAAAATAGGTTAAATAAGATTAACATACATATTTAGAACCAAGAGAGGAAGGGGGAAAGGAGTGGTGAATGTAGTAGGACTAAATTAACTAATTGTGGAAAGAGTAACATAGGAAACACTAGTGGTATTTGAAATGGGAGAGGGTATGGGATCACCTGATGTTTGTTAATACAATGGTGCCTTTCCTTTTGAATCTTGGAGGCTCAATAATTTTCCTCTCTATAATTATACCTCCTCATCAAAAATTTCTTCTCCAACTACCTTTTATGTAGCTAGATCCACTAATTTACCCTCCATGGCTAGGCTCTATGGAAGGGAATGAGGCCTTGGATTATTTATATAATAGAGGGTAGTACTTATATTTGTATAAGGATCCAATTATGTGGTTGAGGTAATCACAACATTAACCTCTAGAAGTGATGAAACATCACCCTAGTTAGGGCCCTTAGAATGTAAAGAATCTAGGAAAATTGGCTCATCTTGATTTGCCCCCAATGAGATATTTGACATCTTTAATTCCTTTTTAACTTCATTAAGTGTTATAGGGGGTGTCTAAGAATATTTACCTTATTCTCTTGCTGGCTTAGTAGGTTTTATAGGCTAAAATTTATATGTCTCCCATCCTTCATCCAATAGGATTCTGGTTCATGCTTCCTTTATGGAAAGGGAAGGCTCCCCTTGATTGAGATTCAAAAGGTCTTCTTTCTTTTGAAATGATCATGCCCTCTCCAAGACTTGATCATTATGAGTGTTGAAGAATAATAAGTCATAATCATAGGGCTTATGTTAATATTCAATGACCAATACCTTGATATGGTTTTACACCTATCCATGGGGATCCCAATCCCTATATGGTAGTGAATAAAAGGAGTAATATTCCTTGTATTTCTCAGCCTCATATAAGTGTTTCCTATTGGTGTAAAACATTATCCCAATCATTAATTGAGAGCCATGAAGGTAGGATTTCTTCTTCTTATGCATAACCTCATATATGCCCCAACATAGATGGTAGGATATTTCCTACTCTACCAACTTATCAAGGACATACTTAGGGAGCCAAAAAGGTGTAAAATTATGGCTAATTACCATGATTATTATATAATCAAGGTATATCAAGTAGTCTCACCTTATCAAGAGTGTATGTAATATATTATTTGATATCTTAGGCATGGGGGATTCATGGATGGCCCCCATACTTGTGGATAAACATCCTTATAAATGCACACAATATTATGATTGTATGCATAGATGTGCATGAAGTAAGAGTTAAAAATATTGTTCTTTATATAGTCTAGAGGGGGATCCATAGTGTACCATTATGGATGTATACTATCCCCATAACTATGTCTAGTAAGTAGGAAATCATGTATAAGTACCCTACCAGAGGCCTCTTATCCTTATGTGAAATTTGCTCTTGAAACCTTACTCCAATCACCTATCCTAGGCAAAGGTTAATTTTAATGTCCTCAGTAAATCAAGCAATAAAACCCACTCCAAGTGGAGGAATTTGATGCTTGGACAACCAAATAGCCTATTCAATAGGGCAATTCTAATTTGGATTCCCATTCTATTTTTTTTATTGGTGTGGGTTACTTACCTTTCAAGTCAATAGTCTCATTGGGGAACATACAACTACTAAGTGCCTTCTTGATAGACATCTCTTTCTTCAATGACATTACTCTATGTAGATCATAGGTGGTGTCTTTAAAAAGAAATATAGGTACCTTTGAAATTTATTATTAGAGATGCATGCTACAACCATTTTATGCTTGAGGTGATGCAATTATTCTCCTCTTGATATCTTCCCTATGAATAATAAGTCCTACAAGAGGTCAATATAGGGCATAACTTCTAGATTCATAGCTATGAAATGTATCCCATGTATCTTGAGTAAGAGGAAGTCTATGGATAATTAGTATTAGGCTAGATTTAGATTTTCTTAATGTGTGTGTGTATTAACCTAGTGTATGGCATCCCATAACATTGATTAGTTCTTAAAGTCATTATTTAATACATCAGGTTAAAATAGTGTATTTGTGTACTCAGTAAAATATTTAATAGATAACCTTGAAGGAGGGAGAGTTCCCTAAATGTTATGGATAAGGATGCCATTATTCTAAAGTTAAGTTGGCACTAGTCCAATTTATAATTCAATTAATTAGCTTTCCTACGTATGTTTTTAAGTCTAAGTAATGGCTAGGGATCGATCATAGGATAGTAAACAAATTCACAAGTTATCTCAAGATCAAATGGGTACATAATCATTTGAATTACTTTGATATAAATTTGGCATTGATTTCTATTTCATGTGCCATTAATGTCCAACATATATATATTTGATTTGCATGTTTAATTCAACTTTTTCCACCTTATTTGGTAGGTATGCCATGTAGGAGTGTCGACATGAGAGGATCCTCCTAAAATAATTAATAAAAATACATGAAATAATAGGAATTAATACCACAAATTAATAGATTTAGCTAATCAATAGAACACTTGAAAAGATTGCATTGATTATAGACCACTTCAAGGGGGTAACCGCCTTTGAGCAAGCTCAATAAAATAAATTCATGGATGCCTTCCTTAGCCTCAACACTTACTTATATAATAAGTATAATATAAAAAACTACTACTTCCCTTAAATGTGGGATAAACCAAAATTATCATGGGATGACTTAAAAAGCATATGCATCTATAGAAATTATTACACTAAAAAAATAAAGAGAAGGGGTAACACAAGTTCCTAACATGCCCTCCCTCTTACAAAAAAGATTTATCCTTGAAGATTCAGATGTGGGAATTGATGTTGAATCTGAAATAATGGTTCCCATGTTGTATCCTTTGGTTGCATTTCATGCCACTAAATTAAAACCTTTTTGATGGAGTGGGAGAAAAGTTGGCATGTGCACCTATCTAGGATTACCTATAGCTCAAGAAGGATGGACCATTAATTATCAAGTTTTGGTAAAATAGTCTACATTTTGATGTTTGTGCCAAGAAATTTCTTTAGATAAGAGATATGAAATACCAGGTGAACTCAGGAAGAAGGTGGAAGCTCCAATTTATAAGCAATTGAACTAATTTTTGAGAACCTTATAGGGCCCATATAACTTGGGATCTAGCTTATGATTCCCTTTGAGTTTTAGGGAGGATTGATTGTATGGCTATAGGCAAAGAAACACCCTATCACCTACTTGAAAAATGTGCTTAGAACAATGATTATTAGCCTATTATTTCATTCAATTTTGTGCAGTATGAAGATTATCTTGTAGGGTACTGAAGATATGATCTTAGGTTCTAAGAATCATGTCGACTACTTGAACTAATAAACTATTGGGGGTGTATGATAGGAACACTAGTGGTGTTTGACAATAGATTGATTTATATAGAGTCATTTTTTTGAAGTGTGGTAGGAGGTATTTTACCACTATTCAGTGAGGGGGAACCACTTATCCCACTGATGTTGTTATTCTGAGGTGAAGCAATAAAGAAAATTTTCCAAGCATTTGTTGATAATTTTAGTCCACCCATTCATTTGGGGATGATATTTGGAACTCATCTTCAATTGGGTTTTGGTGCAATGAAATAGTTCTATCTAAAAATGGCTGGTAAAAGTTACATCATGATCTAAGATAATAGATGAAGGAATGCCATGAAGATGGAAAGTATGGTCCAAGAAAATTTGTGTGACTATGGAGGTGGTATAAGGATGGTTAAGGGCACAAAAATGACTATATTTGGAGAGGCGATCAACCAAAACCAAGATCACTATTTTTCTTATAGATTTAGGGAGCCTCTTAATGAAATCCATATAAATATCCATCCAAATCTTGTTAGGGATGGGCAAGGGTTCGAGCAACCTAGAGATGAGTGTTTTTTACCCATGTTGCATTAATAGGTATCACATTCAACCACCATATATTGAATTTCATATTTCATTACCTTCCAAAAGAAGTTGCATCATGCCCACTCATAAGTTTTGAGGAACCTTGAGTGCCCTACTGATGGAGAAGCATAGAGTTCATAAAATATATCCGGCTAAAGATTTATGCTTTGGGGAAGCATTAGATGACCCTTGTATCACAAAGAAGCACCATCCCAAGAATAATGTGGTATAGTAAAAGAGTTAGTGGCCAACTATTGAATGATTTGAGATAATGATGAGTCATTGACATACCCTATTATACCATGTCTAGCCAATTTGGAATAGGCATATAAATAGTTGAAAGGAAGGCTTGGTCCATAAATGTGTGAGATAGAGAATCAACCATAGTATTATCCTTATTGTAAGTGATCTCATAGTCATAACCCATGAGTTTATTGACCCATTTCTATTGTGATGGGGTAAAAACCCATTGTTATAGGAAATATTTTAGACTCTGGTGATTATTTTTGATGCAAAAATTATTCCCTAGTAGGTATGGCTATCACTTCTATACTGCATGTAAAATAGCCATCATTTCCTTATCATAAGTAAAGAGTACTAAATTCTTGCCAGAAAGGGCTTTGCTAGTGAATGAAATAGGGCATCCTTCTTTGAGGAGAACATCACCAAGTCCATTTCCACAAACATTGATCTTGATAGTGAAGGTCTTGGAAAAATTTGGCATAGCTAGAATAGGTGTAGTACACATAGCTTGTTTCAATTTTGAAAATGCACACTTAGCTTATTTTATCCATGTAAAAGCATCTCTTATCAACATAGCTATCAACAGAGCTAAAATGTAATCCCTAAAAAACTTGTGATATTATTCAGTCATGGTAGCTATTTTTTTAGAATCCATCTGAACCCCTTGGGCTGAAACAATATGCTTGAGATACTCTACTTCATCCTAGTCAAAATCACATTTAGACTATTTTGCATAAAGATGATGGTTAGAGAGAAGTTATAGTGTGAGCTCTAGATGTTGGAGATGCTTAGACCATGTTTTATTATAGATGGGGATATCATCAAAGAAGACTAGAATGAGGTTATGTATGTAGGGATAGAATATTTTATTCATCAATGCCTAGAATGTTGAATGAGAATTAGTGAGGCCAAAATTCATGACCAAAAACTCATAGTGGCCATTATGTGTGTGAAAAGCTATTTTAGGGATATCATCCTCTTGAATCTAGATTTGGTGATATCCAAAGTGGAGATCTAACTTGGAGAAAAAATGAGTGCCATGAAGCTCATCAAGAATCTCATCAATAAAAAGGATTAGGAACTTATCCTTGATTGTGATGTGATTAAGTGTGCAGAAGTCAATGTAGAGGCACCATTACCCATCTTTTTTTAACAAGAACTGGGGAAGAATATGGGCTAGTACTAGGGTGAATAATGCCTTACTTCAATAAGTCTTGAATGAGCATTTTGATCTTAGTATTTTTTTGAAATGGGTAGTGGTATGGCTATATGTTAGGATGAACACTTCCAACAAGGAGATAAATATGGTGGTCCTCTATCCATGAAGCTGGTAATCCCACTAGATCAGTAAAGACACTTGCATACCTATGCAAATTGGTTTGTAGATTAGAAATAGTAGTGGAGGATGTTGATGGTTACACTTGAATATAATGGATATAGGAAATGATGCTATGTAAATTATTCTTAATAAGATTTTCTATGTGATGTGAACTTATGATGCTAAGAGAACCCAATTGTAAGCATTTTAATGTGTTTTTTTTCCCATTATCTAAAAATTGCATCCAAATTTCATCAAAATCCCATAAGATGGGTCCAAGTGTGCATAACCATTGGGCTCCCAAAACACCATCACATCTACTTGAGGGCAAGACAAAATGTCAGAGTGAAATTTATAATATTTAATAGAGATATACATATTGTGACACTTCCCTTAATAAGGTAATGCACCCCCATTGGTAATCATGACTTCCAATTTAGAGCAACGATAGACAAAATAATCAACCTACTTGGTGATCTAAGGATCAATGCAGTTATGAGTGCTACCAGAATCAATGAGTATTATGAGAGGGAATTTCTTGAAGTAAACCTTAACTCATATGGTTTGTGAAGTGGTGACTCCTACTAAGGCATGGAGAGAGATCTCTAGTTAGTCTTCCTAAGAAGTAGGTTTCACAATCAGCTAATCTTCTTCTAGATCATTTATTGTATCCTAAACATGTTCTCAATCTTTAGTGTCAAGAGGAGAGTCCACATCCAATAGGTAGAGATTTTACTTGACACATCAATGTCTATGAGTGAATTTATCATCATAGTTGTAACATAGTATTTTTTCTCTATGGGCTTGCATCTCTGATTTAGGTAAACACGTAATAGGAGTGGTTTTAGGGGCTGACATTATTTGAGATCATTATGGAGCTATATTTTTGAATGGAATAAAATTAGATTTGAATCACTGCTAAACTATGATGTTATCCTCTACCAACTTAGCTAACCCTAAGGCTTCCATCATCATGTTGGGTTGAAACATTTTGACCTTAGATCAAATTACATTCTTCAGTCCAATAACAAAGCAACTCCTAAAGAATTCATTAGACAATCCTTCTGTGTGATTGGCCAACTTTTCAAATTCTTTTTGATATTCTTTCATAGTTCCTATTTGGCAAAGTTTAGTGAGTGATCCAGTGAAGTCATCAAAAGCACTAGGGCTAAACTATTGTAAAATGAGGGTGCAAAAATTAATCCATATAGGCTCATCATGAGCCTTGTTATACCAATGATACCATTGAAGGGCTCCATGTTCCAAGTGAAAGGATGCAAGTAGTACCTTATTGGCATCAAAAATACTATGCAAACTAAAATATTATTCTACCTGATAGATCCATCCATTTGGATCTATGCCATTGAATCAAGAAAAATTAAGATTCAAACCATGAAAAGTGATGGTAGAAGAAAACCCAGTGTCTAAAGAGGACTCTAGATGCCATTTGTTGTTCATGGTGGTATGTTGAAGATTGAGGCTAAGAAGTTTTTCATCAAGATATTTGATGTGGGTCTTGAGGGTAGAAATTTCATCCTCCATGTTTTTTGCTCCTATTCTAGTTACTACCATGACAAGAATAAGATATTTTTTTTGGAAATGGGTAGGAAAATTAGAGTTAAGACACATTTAGTAAATGATTTTTTTAATTTGGGAAAAATCAGAAGGGGTAAAAGTACTTTTAATATTTTTTTTACATAGTGGGAGTATGATTGATAAAGGTGAGGGAAATTTCAAGAGTGAAAATGGAAAAATTGGAAAAGTTATTAAAGAGGGACAAAGAGTATAAAAAGGAGATGAACATTGTGGAATTTTTTTGAGGTAAATGGATAAAAATAGAAGTTATGAAAAAAACCTAAAAAGGGAAAATTATGATTTGTAAGAATTGGTAGTGGAATTGGGATATGGGACCTCAAGGAAACAAAGGTGGGGAATGATATTTTAGGTTTCTGGATAAAATTTGAGGATTAGTGGGGCTACAAAGGAAGATATATGGAAAAAATATGCTTTTTTTTTCTTTTTCTAATTTCTCTTTTCTATTTTATGTCTGGTGGTAAGTCCTCTTAGAGTCTTCTGATACTCTATGGATGGTTTTTAGATTATAGTCCCTATTAAATATCTACTTTCAAGTCCTCTAACAATTTACAGATACTCTACTGATTAATTTTTTTGAGTTTGCTAGAAATATTTTGAAATTGATAGAAATGGGCCCTGAGTTTTAATGGTTGCCTAAGGGTTTTAAAAATATCACTTTGGACACCAATGCCATCTAAGTGAGTACCACTCTCCAAAATTTTTTTGGCTATGGATTTACCTCTTAGCAATAGCTCTTGGTTTTCCTCATGGATAGGAACTACTCAATCAAGAAGGGGTTGTTGCCTATTTCACTGGCAGGTTCTCTCAATGGGCCAACTACTTTAGGGTTCCTATGGTACTCTTCATGATGAGTTTTATGGATTTAAACCAAGCACTTCTCATAGTTATGTGATCAAGTTTTTATCTTGTTCTAAAATAGATTAAAAAAATTACTTAATTAAGTTATGCAATAGAATAGGGTTAAGATTTTATGAAAAGATGTATGCAATAGAATAGAGTTAAGTCTTTTTGAAGGAAAAAAATTGTGGCCCTGAAAAATGCTCTGATACTAGATGAGAGGATCCTCCTACAAAAATTTATAAAAATACACAAAATAATAGGAATTAATAAGATAAATTAACAAATAGAAAATTAGTAGAACACTTGAAAAGATTGAATGATTGCAGGCCACATCATGGGGGCATCCTCCTTTAGTAAGCTCAAACAATAAAATTTGGCCTCAACACTTACTTAAATAAGTCTAATATAAGAATGGGATTAAAAAAAATGCTTTACAAAGCATATGCATCCATATCAACTATTATACTAACAAAATTAGTTCCTAACGTGACATTTAGTAAAAGTTGGTTTATTTTACCAAATAGTGAATATTTTTGTAGTTAGAAGTCAAGAATTGGGGTATTATATGTGAGGTAGGTGAGAATCCTATGTAAAAATTATGAATACTTTTATTGAATACTTAACTTAGTTGAAAAAAATATGACTAATTTTTCTAAAGACCTAACTATCAAAACTCTTCATCAAAATTTATTATTGAAGACCTAAATGCATCGAGTAGCTTCACCAAATAAAATCACCAAAGAATTTCATCAAAGACCAAAACGTGTAGAACCCTTCTATTGAAAAAAACTACCAAAGACCTAAATATGTTAGAGGAACCTATCAATCAAAATTATTGAAGAAATATTTTTGAAGACCTAGATAAATTGAAGTGTAAAATTGGGGACCTAGTTCTTAAAGAATAGTGGCTGAAGAGTAATTTACAAATAATTATAGTATATGGTTAATACAACTTTGGGGTCTTATACCCTAAAGTACTAAGTACTTTATTTCAAACAAATTTTATGAAGTTAAACATTGAAGAATAAATTCCTACAAGGTATGTGAAATGTAGAGTGTTGAACACCTGTAATATGTCAGAGTGGTTTATCGAGAAAAAATGTCAAAAAGAATCATTAAACAAAATTATCGAAGACCCAAATATGTTAGAGTTTGATGAACCTAAGTTCTAACCAAATTTTCCAAAGACCTAAATTTTGACCAAAATTACCAAAGACCTAAGTTCTGACCAAATTTTTTGAAGTCCTAAATTTTGACCAAAATTATCAAAGAATATGAACCAAAACTTGCATATAGATAAATTTTTAAAATAATTAGTAGGATAGTCCCAAAAGACAAAAAGGTACATTCAAATTTTTTCCAAATAAAAAAATTAGCATAATATGCAAGTCCTTCCCTTTTAAAGAAAATTTTCAATAGGGCTAGAGGTCAATCCAGAAAGATAGTGGGTCCTTATTATGATAAAGAAAAATAATGGGTGTATGTTGGGTATAACAAATGATGAATCATAGGGGAGATACTCTTGAGTATTTAAGAATCCAAAACTTATGGTTAACAACTCTTAGATCAAACATGAACCATCACACATAAAACAATTGAATTAGATATATAAAAGAGACTTCCATTATCCACATACAACATACTTGCCTTTTTATTTATCCTAGATCTATGTGTGAAGAAGTGATTTCCTTTTAACCTTATTATGAGGACTTTAGAAATAAAATGGGACAACTATAGGTTTCACTTTGGTTTTTTGAAAAAAGATTTAAAATTTGGGGAGACTTTGGTGTTGTTCTACTACTAGACATGTGTTTATAGCCTTGATAGAGGTACATGGGTTCCTATTATTTCCTTATATATTATTTCATGATGCATGGTACATTGACCTTATTTTATCATTTTAAGCTGTTTGATCACCTTTGGATTTTTCCTTTTAGGCTTGTTGATCATTCTTTTGAGGATACTTTGATCTTTGTTTACTGTTTTCTTTTAAATACATTTGCTTACGAGAGGGAGAGTAAAAACCACAATGAGCTCATTTATATTAAAGCATAAATTTACCAGATTATCCCTTTTAGTTTTACCCATATCAATGGTTATTTTCTCAAACAAGTATTAATATGATAAGTGCATTTGATCTTGGTAAAGTGAAAAACTTTATAAAATTCATATGTAGTAATGAGAGAAACCTTTACATGTCAGATTAAAGTATTTAGAGTTAATTTGTTCATGATCCATCTTCTTGTTTTACACCTAAATTATAAAAATATGAAATGTATGGATGAAATATCTTGAAAATAAACAAATTGATGTCCCTATTCTTGGCATGTTTTCCCATAGGCTGATATTTTGGATTTTGAACATGTTAAAGGAAGTCTCATAAAATATTGGATACTTACTTTGAACATACTATAGAAAGTCAATTAGATTACCATATGACAAAGGGAAACATCTAATCTAGAAATCAAGAAATTATTCTATAAAACAAATTTCTAAAAACTATAAAAGTTAATCTAAGAAGTGGGTAAATTATTCTATGAAAGCCATAAAATCTATTCTAATAAAATAGTAAATATACCCTAATCCTATTCTTACCATCACCTCTGTTGTATTCAAGAAAATTTATAAATGGTACAAACATGAAGTAATGCTTTAAAAAATATCCATTAATTGGATATGTCATCTCATCACCTTGGAGGTCTCTCAAATGAAAAGCATTATTACCCAAGATATCTTAAATTTGATAAGGTTTAATCCATAGTGAGGTAAATATATCATGATGTCCTTTATTTTCATGGTCTTTTTCCCATAGAATAACTAGGTCATATATTATAAATGCTTTAATTTTTTCTCTCTTTTTAAACCATATTTTTACTATATATTGATGTTTATTGAAATTCTATAAGGCCTTAGTCCTTGAGTCTTCCATTTCTATTATGTCTAGCAATTGAGACTCCACCTTCTCACTTGGTTCCAAGTATTTTTGAATAAAATAATATGTTGTAAACTTAAGCATAATTGGGAAAATAGGTTGTCTCCCATAGATTAGTAAATAAGGTGAGGATTTGAGTGTCTGATTATATATTATTATATCAGCCCATAGTGCATGCTTCAGTATATTGTGCCAATCTCTATGTTTGTCTACTGCATACTTCTTAATTTCATCAATTAGGTTATTATCTATTGATTCATCCAATCCATTTCCTTATGGGCAATGGTTAGATGATGAGATAATGGTGATTTTATTATCATGGGCCCATTCAGTAGATTCAACTAATTGGAATGTTGGACCATTATCATATACTAGAGATATAGTTGTACCAAATCTAGTTGTGATATTTTCCTTTAGAAAATTGATCACATAATATGTTCTTAAATGCTTTGTGGTAAAAAATTTAGTCCATATCATGTAATAATATGTACCAGTGAATAAAAACTTGTGTCCATCTAAAAAATTGGGATTAATGACTCTAATGAAGTCAAATCCCCTTTGGGTGAATGGTCTTCCTTTTTAATCACAGGTTGTAGAGGCATGGCTATATGTACTTCTCTCTTTGCTTGAACTTGGCATTCATGGCACATTTAGATGTGAACATGTGCATCCTTGAATACTATTGTCCATTAATAACCCATTATGAGGATCTTATAGGCAATGGTGTTTTCAAAGGTATGACCATTACCTATCTTCTAGTGCAAATTTTCCAAAATTTCTTGAGCTTCCTCTCATGATACACATCTCAGGTAAATGCCTTTATAATTATTTTTTATATAATATCCATTTTTTAACCATGTAATGAGATACTTTGAGTCTCAAATATCTCCTTTATTCTCTTTTCATCTCTATTAAACAAGTACTTGTGAGAAAATATTGAATAATGTCAATATTCCAACCTTTTTTAGATACTTGGTTTTCATAAACCTCTTCAATAGTGATGCATGGGTTAGGTTCAATCATGAGATGAATGATGCCTTGAATTCTAATGATCTTTGAAGGATTAATTTCTAGGTCAAAATCCTACAATTTTTCCATCTACTTTCATCTGCATTCTCCCAATTCATTTTGTGATAAAGTGAGTTTGATAGTAAGATCTGGTACAATGGTAATTATCTCATTCCTTAGGATGTTATTTAAAAAGTTATTCACTACTTTGATGAGGGTGAATATTTATTTGTTTAAAATGAAATAACTAAATTTTTATTTTTTCAAGTTTGTACTCATGAACATGATAGAATGCTCACTTTCCTCTTTATTCTGGGTGAGCATGGTAACAATAGTGTGTTTATAGGCAAATGAATATAAGATAATGTCTTTGGTAAAGTATGGAATTATTAGTGTAGGGGCCTAGGATATTACATATTTAATGTCTTGAAAAGACTTTATATCTTGTGTTTTCCATTACACTTTAGAATTCTACTTGAGCAATGCATTCATTGGTCTAACAATTTCTATAAAGTCTGATATAAACTTTCTCACAAAGTTTACCTTCCCAAAGAATGATTTGAGTTTATTATTGATATTTAGGAAATAAATTTTTTATGTCCCTTGAATTATATCTAGGTAAATCATAATCCCATATTTGGTTTTGATATTACCTAAGAGATTGCATTATGTGACACCAAATATACTCTTTTCGGGGTTCATCAAAATGCCAAACCTTATGCACCTTTCAAAGATTGATCGTAGGTGTCTTATGTGATTAGTCCTTCATTTTGAAAATATTGTGAGGTCATCCATGTAAATAATTATGCATTTTATATCATCCCCTAGAATTCATGGTCCATATCTCACTAAAACATGGTAACTGTGTTAATTAGGAAGAATGACATCCTCTTATATGCATAAGTACTCCACTTCATGGTGAATTTCATCTTAGTTCTATTTTCTAATTTTACTAGCACTTGATTATACCATAAAACCCCATTCAAGAATGAAATCATTCCTAAACCACTCACTATCTAGATGAATTCATCCAAGAAAGGTAAAGGATAATTATCTTTCTCAGAGGCTTTGTTTAAGTTTCTAAAATCAACATAGAGATTTATCTCTCCACTTTTATTCCTAACTGGGCCTAAATTAGCCACCCAAGTAAAATATTTTATAGGAAAAACTCTTTTTTCACTTAGAAACTTCCCCACTTCCTTCTGAATAATGTGTTCTAGGAAAGGATTTATTGGCCTTTGCCTCTATCTAAATGGTTTGTGGTCCAACTTCAAAGAAACTATATGGGTGATAACCCTTGGGTTTAAAACCTTTAGGTCTTCATATATCCATGAAATCAAATCTTTATATTTAATGAACAAACTCTTTATTCTTTGTATTTCTTCTAGAGTACAATTGAGACCAATGTTTACATAGTGTGGGTTACACGCATCTCCTATATTCTCCATTTTGAATTCAATTTTTTTTACTTTTGATTGCCTTTGTGTTTAATATTGAAGATCCAAATCAAATGTCATTTCTAAGGAAACCATTCCCATAGGGAGGCAATTTTACTTCAACTGAATAACTCCTTCTCCTAATTCCTCTTGGCATAAGTAACTAATTTCCTTATCATCAATGATTTGGGACTCAAATTGTCCTAATTTAGTCAAGAACTAGACAATCTATTAGTCATCATAAAAACTTGGAAATTTTTGACATTATCTAGAACTGATGGATAAGGTACTATCTCAATGGAAAATATTTGTACCTTAGACTCCTTTAAGGGTTCCAAGTTGGCAGTTAAAGTATTTAATGAATTATTATCTTGATTATATTCTCTAGGTATAACCGTTATGTTAAAAGCCTTAAAAGATTCAATCAAATCCAATGATTTATGTTTGTACCTTTTCATATATGATAGATTACATTGATTTTTTTTGACCTGATAGATTACCAACTCTGAATCACCATAAATTAGTATTTGTTTGATGTTATATTTTAGAGTAAAATATAATCCCATTATTAGTGATTCATATTCTACTTTATTATTGGTGCAAGGGAACTGGAGTTTGTATGCTGATAGGTATCTCTTGCCTTGTAGGTCCACCAATTTAATGCTGACACTTGATCCTTGCTTGGATCTTATACCATCAAAATGGAGGGTCCATAACTAGGATGGTCATTAGACTTCTAGTTATTTCCCTTCATGATTTATATTAAAGGTATAAATCCCAAGGTTAGGATATTTATAACTTACTTCTTCATTCTTTGTATTATATTATGTAATCAAGTGCTTCATTCTTGGCTCTTGATTAATTTAAATTTAGTTTCGAATACCTCTACATGGTAACCAAATATGAGAGAAGTATGTTTATACATACCCATTCAAAGTCTTGGACTAGTTTTTACTAAGTAGGAGTTTGTATCCTTCCAAAATATCTACTACCAATATATCAATCATCATTTTTACTTGTGGTTCAAATGCTACATGGATCCACACATCATTCAACTCTCTTATTACAAGGACTACAATTTTATCTAGTTGTGAAAACATTATATTAGATGGATTTGGGGTTAAGACCATATTTTGGCAAATTTAAGTAGGCATCACCATGTCTAAATCTATATAATTGACTAAATAATTATGGATGTTCTTTCTAAATGATCAAATAATCAATAAGAAATGTGGAAATTCATGTTTAATTTTGTAGATGACATTGGTGTGAGCATCCTTTGTCTTCTCAATAGTCACTTTTCCTATGATATACTTCCATAAGAGCTCATTTTGTTATTTAATCTAGGTTAATTTATGAAGAGTAATGTTTAATTTAATCTTCTTCATGTCTTCAATAATGTTGTACCCCACTTTGCCTTGCTATTATTTATTTTGAAATTACTCATTCCCTTTAAAAGGAGGTGGATTGTTGTCAGATTTGAGATTCAGTGGAGTAGAAATCATGAAGGTTTGCTTATTCTTTAGGTTATAATTGCCCTTTTGGTATTGTTGGAAATCTTGCACTTCATCAGAGTTGTCTTTTAGTTTATTTTCATCTTCTTTTGAGAATAATGACTAATGCATTTTAAATACCATTATTGTGTTTGAAGAGCTAAGTTTTATATGGAAATATAGTGTATTATTCATCAAATATTTCCTTACCATTTCTCTCTACAAGTTTCTAATTCTATACATAAATCTACACATTAAATTTCATTATGTTGTCATGTATTATAGACTCTACACTAATTGTGCAGAGTCACTTCTACTATGTTAATCTCTAGAATTTTTTTGGGATGATACTTTGAATTATTAGAAGGCCTATTAAAGGGCCTATTATATCTTTGAAACCTAAGATTATAGTTATGATTCTAGCCAATGGTGTTGCCCATATTTTTTTGCATATTTAGGAAGTCATTCCTCAAATTTTGGACCATTCTTTGGATGGAATCTATTTCTACTTTGGTAGAATCAGTTCTTTATACAATTTTAGTATAAGAGGGTATTAAATGTTTATTCTATTGATGACTATTCATCTATACCTAGTTATTTATATAGCCATAGTTCTGATTGGGAACTTGTTGCATTAGAGGAGGCAATGTATATAATTGATTTTGATTGAAGGTAGGGAAATTTTGATTGACATGAGGGGCTAGATTTAGAGTTGGAAACCTAGAATTGATATTTAGAGTGCTAGGTATTTGAGGATTTAACTATTTATCAAATTTTATATCTTATTTATATGCTAAATATAGAGTGATGGTAGTGGAAACCCTCCATAAGATCACCATGATGATTGGGTCTAGAGCATATACATTTTCAATGCCAATTGTTCATCTAGAATATACATTGAGTTAAGCCAAGTGTAAATATTAGAGAATCTAGCACTAAAATCTTAAATTAGATCATGTTTATATACCATTCTAGGGATGGTAACTTGTTCAAATTGGGTAAGAAATGTTCTTTGACATGCATTCTAAGAATTGATCAAGTTCTCTTAAAGGTTGAGATACTAATCATAGGTAGCATCCTAAAAATTAAGTGGAAAAATATTATATGCAACATATTCATCAATAATATTCATTAATCTTAATGTAGATTTAAAATACTTAATGTGTTCCTATGCAATTCTTCCTCTTGAGGGGGGAAAGAAGGTAGATATTTATCTAAGTTTCTGCGCAAATTGTGCATGTATCCTAGGATAGAAATGGCATATCCAACTAACCAAGGATGTTTTTTGGCCACAAGATGACTAATGGGATGGATATTCCTGATTGGAGGTGTTTCTTTATTCATTGGTATATTGGAAACAACATGTGCAATTCTATTCTTTTGATTTACTAATAAGGGTGAAACCAACATACTAGTTTGGGCCTTAGACCTATTATCTCTCTTCGGTGTATCTAGTGTAACTCAACATGAAGGGAAACTTATCACTGGGGGAGGCATATAAATGTCCCTCCTTTTATCACCATCTTTTTTATTTCTATTGATACAAGTTTTGTACACCAACTAAATTTTAAACGAGGTAACCTCTAATATTTTAGGATCCCAATGGAGGTAAACTCCACTATAGGGCATGAGTTGTAGGTATGGGTTAAATAACCTTGTAGTGGAATATAAAGTAGCACATGCAAGTTATTAACTAGGTTCATTTGTAGTGAAATGAATCCTAGTAGAGAAATCAAATCTAAGTAGATGATATGGATGGGTGATACCTAATTTAGAGTGTGTAGATATTAGTCAAATAAAATTCAAAATGAGGGAAGGGTATAACATAAAATAAGGTTCTATAATCTCAAATTGTCAATTCCTAGGTTGTTTTCTTAGTGTACAAGTGATCTCAAAACTAATTCTTACTACTTGCGGTTATTGTACACTCACAAGTAAACATATTTATGAAGTTTGAGGAGGAATGTTATAGGAATATTGATGGTCATTATTGAAGGTTAATTCCTTTATAACTAATCTTGCACACCCTTAATTGGAAGGTTATAACTCATACAAATATAAATCTAAGGTAGCTATAGAACACACTTAGAAAACTATACAAAAAGAAAACATTTTACGCACTAAGAATAATAACATAGTTTAAACCAATTATTTTAAAAAAATATACTAACTTGCAATAGAGTTTTCATATTTATAGCTAGCATATATTGATTAAAATATCAGGATCAATCTATGGGTTTTTCACCCTTCAAATTATTGTATTATATCAACTAGTAAATAAAAAATTGAATATTACATAAGTAGAAGAAGAAAACACCAACACAATTGCATGACATTTAAAATTGACTTCTTCTTGTATTGATAAAATCTTCCAACCCTTTGGAAATCAAAATTACATTGATATATAGACTTTGGTAGGGGATGCCTCATCCTCCAAGTGTATGTAAACTCATGGTTAAATGCTGTAGTTAAAACCTTAGTTTTGATTTTAATCTCTAAATTGCATATTTTGCATGCTTATGTCTAATTAAATTTATATAAAAATTAGTTAACATATGTATGGAAATGTAATTCGTGCATATTTACAAAAGTTTAGGGAACTTTACATGTATGGTCTAACTGTAAGTAAACTATGAATAAATAATGCATGTATATATACAAAATTAGACTTTGACTCAAGGTTGATTGCGTACATGCATGGTTGATGAGGTTTTTGGAGGCACTAAAGTAGATGCTTGTGTTGAAATAGGTGTTATTTTGTTGTCATTATCCTTTGATTTTAGATAATTATAGTTCTTGTGCCTAATATCATATTGATATCTTATTATATCCATGTTAATAAGTGAAGGCATATGCACCTTGTTCACTTGCTACCTTACATGTTCAACTTTGGTAATCTTGAAGCTAGATATAAAGATCTCAACTTTAGTGGATATATTTCTATCAAAATTAAGCTCAACCTCCATATCTTCTATGGTCTTCCCTTGTATGTATTGTTTGAAATTATTTGAAGCTTGTTGTACTAGATGATTAAAATTGGCCCTAATAATGAGTCTTCCTATTATATCCTTGGCCTGAGAAATATTTAGCTCATCTAACATTTTTTAGGAGTGATTCTCATGTTTTGAATACTTTAGCATTAGTACCTCAGCTGCATCAACTCATTCCCTATCCTCTTGTGTTCTGATGGCCACCAAGTTGAGGGCATTGGTAGCCTCCAATGGTGCTATCAGGTTCAAATGTGTATATGACTTTCCATTTATAAAAAGAATAAGGAATTTTTTGATCCATCTTCAAATAATTCAATAATTTGGTTGTCTCTACTATGTGGGGTGACAATTTTTTCCTCATTTCACTAATGGAATCAATGGTATTGTAGAATATGGATGCTACACTTTAGATGTCCATTTAATTTGTGTTGAAACATGAACAATTTATTTTTATTTTCTTAGTTTCTCTAGTTCTTGCTCTAGCTCTCTCTATGTCATTTATGTTCCTTCATGTATTTTTACTAGGACATATTTGTGTGTTTCCATATAGGATTTAAAATCATGTATATATGGGGATTACCCTAGTTTTTTATCTTTCTTTTTAGTCAAAGTGAACTTTTATTCTCTTATAGAATTATCACTCTACTAGTTTCATCTTCTAGTTTCCTCTTGTTCACCCTCTACACACTCCCTATGGATTTCAGATAGATAAGTAACTAGAATGAAAATAATACTCATAGTGGATTATTTGGTAATCAAAATACTATGACTTTTTTTCGGCAGGCAACCGATGTCTAGGGGATAGTGCATCGGCAGGAGTTTGTCGGTCACCTCCCAGGGACTGATGTCTACCTGTGGTGGGAAGGACTAGCTAGGTTGGGTCTATGTATAAATTAGTGTATGCATGAGATCTATATAATAGACTCATGGGCTATATTGTTAAGTGAAGAACCATAGAATCCAAGTGTGGAACTTGGAGAGTTCTTCCCATGGTGGAATCAAGTAGGATTCCCCATGTATGTAAGATCAGGTTTGATATGCAGGGTGTTGCAGGATCATGGTGGAGATCTACAGATAAGTAAGATCAGGTTGGTCTAGGGATGTGTGTATGAGGGTCAGAACAGGAGTGGGGGAGCAAGATCAAGGTGACAACAATACATCAGGAGTAGGATCATGGTGAGATCTACTTGGAGTACCGGTTTGTACTCGGTTGTACCAGTCCACTTGGCATATTGTGGTAGATTACTGGGATGGCCTCACAGAGGTGGAAGAAGAGTGTGATCTCTTTATTGTAATTTCCTTTGTAATGAATTGAATACAATTATGTGTTGCCTCTCATAATCTGTGTGTTTTCTCATTGATAGTTATTTTTTCTTCTAGTTATTTTTGCATGTAAGTTGCTTATACAATGGTAATCAGTGTGTACTCTTAATTCTGACAAGTTGTACTCAGAGCTTTGGGGAGCTTAGGTCCTGTCAAATGGTATCAGAGTGAGGTTGGATGTTCTCAGAGTGAGTTTGACTAATAGATGCCCAGATCTAGTTAGTGGTTTGTTGTAGGTCATTCACATCTAATTGAGTGGGAGTATAGCAATGGTAGATGAAGTTAAGCTGAGGATGAAGAAATTTGGGCACATGACTAACACCACAAGGAGTGTGGTGGGTTGTCTTCAAGTGGGAGCTTGAAGAGGAATACAAGCCAGGATGCAAATTAGATAGAGTACTGGTATGGGTACAGGTGTAGCTCTTTATCTCCAAGTGGGAGATTGTTAGGGTGTGGAGCTAAAAGCTTCACCTAAGGCAAATAGGGGGTTTTTGTAGCTTGACAGTCGCCAGTGTCGGCAGGCCACAACCGACGTCGGTCAAGGGATAGTGTAAGGGAAATCGGCATCGGCAGGAGATCAACCGACATCGATCACCTCTAGGAAGGTAGGGATTGATGTCAGTTGCCTGGTGGGTGGTCAAAAGACTAATAGTCAGTTAAGTGAATGCGTAGTAGATGACCAGTTTGACTTTATAATTAGTGAATAGTGGACTCATGGGTTGTATTGTTAAGTGAAGAACCATATAATCCAAGTGTGGAGCTTGGAGAGTTCTTCCCATGGTGGAATCAAGTAGGATTCCCCATGTATGTTAAGGTTTGATATGCAGGAGTGTTGCAGGATCATGGTGGAGATCTACATGGGATAAGTAAGATCAGGTTGGTCTGCAAGGATGTGTGTATGGAGGGTAGATAGATCAAGGTAGCAATAATCAGGAGCAGGATCATGGTGAGATCTACTTGGAGTACTGGTTCGTACTCAGTTGTACTAGATGTACAATGAGGTGAACAATAGCTTGTGTTAGCTGTATGTTGTGACCTATGAGAGAAGATTACTCAGGTGGGAAGATTATTGGGAGCCCTTGAGGAGGAAGCCTCATAGAGGTGGAAGAAGAGTGTGATCTCTTTATTGTAATTTCCTTTGTAATGAGTTGAATACAAATATTCTGTGTGTTTTCTCATTGATAGGTTCTTCTAGTTAGCATGTAAGTTGCTTATACAATGGTAATCAGTTTGTACCTTAATTCTGACAAGTTGGTCATAGCTTTGGGGAACTTAGGTCCTATCATGGATTTCTTAAAAATAATACTCAGTGTGGATAATTTGGTAATCAAAATACTATGACTTTTTTAGGCCCCTGATTGCATGTTTATTTCCCACTATGGGAGGACTAGCTAGGTTGGGTCTATGGGTTGAGTGTCTGAGGTTGTAGTCTTACCCATTATATCATTTGATATTTGATTTAGAGTTTATTCTAGGATGGGATTAAGGAGTGAAGGCCATATGATCTTAGACCAGTCCACTTGGCATATTGTGGTAGTGGATGGACTATGTATGCAAAGCCTTTTTAGTGGTCAATGGTATTTTGAGAGGTACTAGGAGGGGGAACTAGCAGAATTAAATATGTAGATGCAACTTATAATTAGTGAGTGGCTCTTGCTCCTCTTAATTTCTTTGTGTCTTTTCTCTTGATTTTTGTGGTGGGTGGAGTAGTAGTATAATGGACTATAGTAGGAATAGTGGGAGTGGAGTTGGGAGGAGCGATTGGAGGAATAAAAATTAAAAAAGTAGGGGTTTTAAGGGTAGAGAGGAGATCCTATACCTTTGGTCCTAATAGAATTGGATAAAAAATAGGCTAGATAAGATCAACTTTGACCTTGGGAACTAATATAGGAGGGGGCATAAGAGGTTTGAATGTAGTAGGACTAAATGAACTAATTACAAAAAGAGGCACATAAGAAAAAATAGTGGTAATGGAAATAAGAGAGGGTGTGGGATCATCTAATGTTTTCTGATGTAATGGTGCCTTACCCATTGAGTAATGGAGGCTCAAGAATATTTCTCTTTGTAATTTTACCTCCTCATCAAAATTTTATTCTCCAGCTACCTCATGTGTAGCTAACTCCACTAATGGTCCCTTCATGGCTAGGATCTATGAAAGGGAATGAGGCCTTAGCTTCCTTTTATAATAAAGGGTGGTGTTTAGAGATATAGAAGGAGATGATTATGTGGTTGAGGTAACCACAACATGAACCTATGGAGGTGATGAAATGTCACCTTGGGTAGGGCCCTCAAAATTCGAGGAATATAGATAGATGGGCTCATCTTAATTTCCCCCTAATGAGGTATCTATAACCCCTTGTTCCTTTTCAATTAAGTGTTGTAGGGGGTGTTTAATAAGATTTCTCTTATTCCTCTACTGGCTGAGTAGGTCTACTAGTCCAAAATTTGGACATATCTCATGCTTTAACCTATGAGAGTCTAGTTTGTGCCTCCTTTATGGAAATGGAAGGCTCCCCTTAAATGAGATTTAGAAGGTCTTCCTTCACATAAACCAATCATGCCATCTCTAATACTTGATCATCATTTTGAGTGTTGAGAAATAATAAGTCATGATCATAGGGCTTATGTTGATATTCAGTGTCTAGTCCCTTTATGTGGTTTTGCACCTATCTATGGGGATCCCAGTCCCTATGTGATAATGAAGCCAATGAGTAATATTACATTTATTTACTAGCCTCATAAAAATGATTCATATTGGTGCAACACATTCTCCTAATCAATAAGTGAAATCCATAAAGTTAGAATTTCTTCTTGTGAATATCATCATTTATGCCCCACCATATGTGGTAGCCTTTTACCTACTCCACCAAATTATTAGGGACATACTTGGGGAAATATAGAGGTGTAACCTTATGGCCAATTTCCATGATGAATGTATAGTCAAGATATATCCAGTAGTCCCCTCTAATCAAGAGTGTATCTATGATACTCTTTGATATCCTAGGTAGGGGGATTGATGGATGGCCCTCCATACCTATGGGTAAACATCCTCAATAATGTGGATAATATTATGAGTGTACACATAGATGTGCATGAAAGAGTAAGATTCTTAAATCTTATCCTTTAGATAGTTTGGAGGGGGCTCTAGAGTGCACCATTATGGATGTAAACTTTCCCCATGACTATAGTGAGCAAGTATAACATCATGTAGAAGTGACCTCTTAGAGGCCTGTTATCCTTATGCAAAACTTGATCTTGTAACCTTAAACTAATCACCTCTCCTAGAGAAAAGGTTAATTTTGATTTCCTTAGAAAATAAAGCAATGGAACCCACTCTAGGTGGAAGAATTTGATTCTTGGATAGCTAAATAGACTCTTCAATAGGACCATTCCATTCTAGATTCGCATTCCTAATTTTTTTATTGAGGAGCATCTAACATTAAGTTCCTTCTCAAAAAAATTCTCTTTCTTTAACATTACTACTTTTCATAGATTATAGGTGGTATCTAGAATAGGAAGAGAGAGATACCTTTAAAATGCATCACCATAGATGCATGTTATGACCATTTTTTGCTTGAGGTAATGAAAAAAATCTCCTCTTGATATCTTCCCTATGAATAATAAGTCTAAAAGGAAGTCGATATAGGGCATGAATTATGGCTTCACAATTATGAAGTGTAGCCCCTATTTCTTGAGTGGGTGGAGGTTTATGGATAATTATCACTAAGATAGAGTGAGATTCTCTTCATGTATGTGTGCATCAACCTAGTGTATGGTGTACCAAAATTCTAAGAAGTTTTTATAGTCATTTTTGAAGACAATAGGTTCAAAGAGTGTATCTATGTACTCAATAGAATATTTCATGGCGAACCCTAAAGGAGGGATATTTATACATAATGCTCTAGATGAGAATGCCATTATTCTATAGTTAATTTGGTACTTATCTAGTTTATAATTCAATTAATTGACTCTCCTAAGTATTTTGTTAAGTCAAATTAGTGGCTAGGGCTCAATTTTAGGAGAGTAAGTGAGTTCACAAGTTAGCTCAAGATCAAATGGGCACATCATCATTAAAATTGCTTTGATATAGCTTTAGCATTAATTTCAAGTTCATGCACCATTAATGTCCAACATATAAAACTTTGATTTCCTTGTTTAATTTGAACTTTTACACCTTATTTATTAGTTATGACATGTAGGAGTGTTGAAATTTAATAGGAGTGCCACATCATTACCCTTTTCCAAGTATCATGTTATTGCTTCTTCAACTTTAATTTATTGATTAGTGAATCTTTCGGTAGTAAAAAGATGGGAGTCAGGGTATAACACTATATTTGAGGTGGTGATTATCTCTATCAAAAATTTTGAAACTTTTTTTTAAGACCCAATTGAGTTAGAGAAAAAACCTTGACTAATTTTATCGAATATCTACTTATCATAACTCTTTATAGAACATTTTCATTAAAGACCTAAATGTGTCAGATAACTTCTTCAAATAATTTAATCGAAGACCAAAATGTGTAGAACCCTTTTTCTAAAAAAAAATATCTAAGACCTAAATATGTCAAAGGAACCTGTTGATCAAAAATACCAAAGAAATATTTCTAAAGACCTAGATAAACTGAAGTGTAAAATTGGAGACCTAGTTCCCAAAGACTAGTGGTCAAAGAGTAAGTTCTAAAAAGTTATAATATATGGTGAATATGGATTTGGGGTATTGTACCCTAAAATCTTGAGTACTTTATTCCAAAAAAATTCTCTAAATTAAAATGCTAAAGAATAAATTCATGTAGGGTATGTGAAATACAGAGTGTTGAAGACCTGTATTGTGTCAAAGGGGTTCATCAAGAAAAATTGCCAAAAATTATTGCCAAATAAAACCACCAAAGACATAAATATGTTATAGGAGTTTAACAAACCTAAGTTCTAACCAAATTTTCCTAAGACCTAAATTTTGACCAAAATTATTGAAGAAGATGAACTAAAACTTGCATATACATAACTAATGAAAATCATTAGTAGGTTAGTCCCAAAATACAAAAAAATATGTTCATATGTTTACCAAATAACAAATTTATCATAATACACAAGGCCTCCCCTTTTAAAGGACTCTTTTAAAAGGGTTAGAGGTCAATCCCTAAAGATAGGGAGTCCTTATTCTGATAAAGAAACATAATGGGGGTATGTTTGTTACAACATCACCCTCAACCATTATTACACATGTCCCTTCTCTCAACTCAAGGTTCTAGTGGGTTTTATTAAACTTGGTTAGGTGTGGCATTTGGAAACCTCGTTATTTCTTTGAGATAGTTTTCCACTTGATCACCATGGATCACATGATGAAATTTATGCCTAGTGAGCCCTCCCTCCACATCATGGTTATCAAATTGGAAGTGGTTTTTGATGGTAGCCTTAACAAAAGCTAGTTTGAAGTGGGTTTTCATCATACAAAGGGAGGACATCCTACATGTTATAAAATAATTTGTTGGCCTGATCTTATTAGAGACAAAGTGTAGAGTTAAGGTCAACTCCTTGGTGACATCAATGTTTATGGGTCATTTTTTTTAGGTATCTAGGGATAAAGAATTGACCTTGGTTATTTTGTTGAGGATGGTTTAGGAGTGATTTTAGGTTAGTCTAAAGATAACTATTAAGTATTACTCCATGGAAGAATGTGGCCTTCATTCCTTTCCTAGGATAGCTAGCTTGGGGATAGTCCATTCTAAATCCTTCAAGGATTTGGTAGATAGGTATGAAATAATTTATCTCATCTTGATTTACTGTAAGCTTGATTGTAAATTTGGGGCCCTCTGGAAGCCATATACCATTATTAGACCTATGAGCCCTATGCTCTCCCCAGATGTCAGGTGTGGTAGATATTCAAGGGTAGTTATCTTCATGATTGAATGTGGATATTAAGATTATCTCAAGGATTTATGGGTATTACACCCATCTCCCTTGGCTAATTTACATTAGGGTGGGGTTTGGGCCCATCACCAAAATAAATTCTAACTTAGTAAACATGTAAGTTTGATTGGTGGGCATGAGGGTAGCTCTTAGTCTAGGGGAAATTAGAGGAGAATATGGGTGAAAGAACAAAAGGGATGTGGAAACACACCTCACGTTGGGAGTTAGGTGTTGACATAGTAGCTGATCAAGATGTGGATTTGGAAACTTGTGTTTTGACTAGAGTCCCTACTATGGGTGTTGGTGGTGAAGTCGGTGGTGGAGTGGTAGCAAAAATGGGTGATAGTGATGTGGATATGGATGGTAGAGGTAGTGTTGTTTTTGTGGGTGGTAGTTTCATTAACATGCTTGGGGGTGATGGTGGTGGTGGTACTTAGATTTCTTTTTTTGGTGGTTGTTTGTCCTTGGTGTTTTTCTGAGGTGGTTGCTCCTTGGGTGGTGTTTTGGGTTTCAACCCTTGATTTTAATTGAAAACCTCTTAGTGTTTGAGCTAACTTGGATTCCTCCTCTTGGTACGATATTTTTATTCTCACTTTTTATATATAATATAATGGGTGAAGGACTCTCCAACCCTTATTATCTAGCCAATATATATATAATAATAATAATGTTTTTTAGAAATTACGTTTAAGTTTATTAAAATAAAACATAAAATCACACTTTTATTATAATTATAAATATTAATAGAATTATTTTATTTTAATATTTTTTAACTTTTTAAAATAAAATATAAACACATTGACACAAAAGAAAATTCTAAGGTAAAAATGGGTGAAGCTTGATGAGGAAAGATTAATAAAAAAATATGGGCATCCAATAGATATAATATGGGTGCAAATGGTAATAGAAGTAGAAAAAAGTAGAATAAAAAACATGTGGATAAAACAAACCAATAAATAGATGAGTAAATGGGACATACACATAAAATAATGCCCAAAAACCAATGAAGTAATAAAAAATTATGTGAGAAATAAATTCAAGACAACCACGTGGACAAAGTATCTGGGATGGAAGAAAGCATACTACATTAATAAGTTGAACCCCACATGGGAGCATGGAGGAAAGACATACATAAGGGTAGAAATCAAATGGTAAGAAAAGATTTTGATTGCATATTTGAGGACCAGATCACATCATCTTAGGTGTGAAACTAGTAAATGTATAGTACCCAATTAAGAATGGGAAACAAGAACATTTTTATTTTATGACAAGGGAGTAGTGGAGATAGAATATCACTTCATTATAGAGTGTGAAACCTATAGTGACATCTATATCAAATACAAATACAAATTGAGGGTTGACAACTTAGCTAACTTATTTGAAAAGGCAATGTTAAATAGTACAAGTTTCCTAATCAAGATCCATAGAAGAAGATTTAGCATCGAAAAGAGATTATAAATTCTACAATAGTAGTAAAGCATCCCTTATGTTAAAAAATGGTGATTTAATGCATATCTTGGTTCCATAGACTCCTTGGTCTCATGGACATTATTAAAATATTTTATTCATTCATTCAACTATTACTTTTTTTAATGTATAGATTAATTTGTGTCACTACAAAAATAGTAAAATTGGGGCCAATGGAGTTATTGTTGCTAGTTTCTAGTGTCATCCTGCATGATGGGTAAAAGGCCATATGAAACCCCATCACCATCACATAGCTATTTCACATTGTTTTACCATGAAACATGGCTTAAAAATTATGTTTATTACAACAATTCTTCTATAGACATACTATGCATTATCGATAATGCTTTGTGGTACTAGATGTATTCATAATATATTTAGATTTTAAATATTTTTTTTAGATAGATGTTGGGAGATTAATGGGACCTCACTCATACAAAACCCAGGGAATATCATAAAATGGTGGGAAACATGAAAACATTTAACAATCCACACCCATACCAACTCTTTAAAATTTAAAAATAAGTAGATGAGAAGTTCAACAAAACATGGGGAACAAAACCTGAGCATACAATACGATGGATCAAGATGAAATATTATATTTAGTTTTAATAGTGAATTGAAGAAAGATATGTCCATGAGACTAAAAAAAATCTATGGGACCTCAAACTAAAATAATTGGTTGTAAATTTATGAATGGAAAATACTACTTATAGATTAATTATAATAGCATTATATTAAAATAAAGTGCAACACAGATTTCCACATATCATGGTTTTAAAAAAAAACTTTAAAATAATTGATTGAATATACACCAATAATTCTATATTACAGTGCATCTATATTCATATTTGGATGGTAGCATAGTTTTTAGATATTTTAAAATGGGATAAGATTTAGAATATTGATGATCTTGAAAAATATTACTATAGTCTGAGGCCACTTACATTCCATGTGAATGTGGATATCTAAGTTCAGCGTATGAATTTATTTAGCTACCATCAAAATGGAAAACTTCATAATATACTATTTTTCGTTGTTAAAATATTGAATAATGTTTTAACATTAAAAATATACTAATGAGAATATTACTTCCACATAGAGCTTGAATTAGAACAATGAAGATGCTAATGGTCTAATGTAATGAATAACCACCTAAGCCTAACTCCCTATGCTATGTATTAATTATAGGCTTACTCATGTAGAAATAATTCATTTTATTTGATTAACCACTTATGCCTAATTCCTTATGTTATCCTTTAATTATAGGTTTACTCAAGTAGATATAATTCATTTAATTTAAGAGTTATGTGCTTCTAGGCTCAATCTTCATAAATGATCTTCCATGCTTCAAATATCAAATAATTTGATAATTTTGGGAATTATAAGGTTTATAAAATATCACATGATTTATAAACAATATTCCATGCTTCAAAAATATAAAAACAAATCTTTAATGGTTGTGCACATGGACAAATAAAGCACACTTTATCCTGAGATAGTCATTTTCCAAAAAAGCCCGTTGTCCTAGGCTTCACTGTAGCCCATACCCATAAGCAACTCATGTAAATTTTCACTAATAACATGTAATGAAATACACCCAATCTATTCCAATTGCAGTCCCTCATATATATTTTCCCTTCTAACTTTCCCTCTACATTTTTTAATTAAAATGTTAAGGTAGTGATTTTCTTATCTATGGTACTAGTACTAACATGACATAGGGAGCAACCCTTGTCAAATAGAATAAATAGATGAATTTTTTTTAATTATATTTATGAAATGATGTAATGTATATAAATATAGAATTGTGATTAATTTTTTTTGTGTAATAATAACTTTTTAAGATATCTTAATTATGTTATTTTTTTTAGTGTTACATTTTTTGTGATATATTATATTTTTTTTAATGTAATTAAGCCTGATTAATCTACTTAATATACATATAATATTTTTAATCCCATCCTAAAATATTCTAACACATCTTATTTTTCACTTTCTAAGATGTTTAAATTGAAAAAAAATGTTTTTATAACATAAATATCTTTAAATAACTGATACTAGAATTACATTAGGCACTTCTTTAAATATGGTTTTCATAACTTTTAAAGTACAATGTTGAATGAATAATAGTCATAATATTTTTCCACATTCTATTCAAGGATACCCATCAAATTTAAATCTTACATGAAAACCCTTCAAATGCCCTTAAAACTTGGAACCAACTCTAGAAGGTTTTTTATTTTTATTAGATATGGGTAAATGCTTTTACATAATTTGGAGCTATAAAACAAAGGGGGTAGTATTGTGACCCAAGATATCAACTAGTCTAGGACACAAACAAAATGCCCATATATCCCTTACATCCCCTCAATCACCAACATCACTAGTGTTAATGAGATCACCAATGTCACTTACATCGTTGATGTCACCAATGACTACAATCGGCCTCACATGTTATGTGATATTTTGAACCTAGGTGATGGTGGATGCAACCAAGCCACTTGAGCATGTCTTGAATTTTTTAATTCAAAATTTCCATTCAAATGGTAATTCTATTTTTAATAGTTGAAGGAATAATAATTATATAAAACATTATATTATTTATTATAATCTTACTTTGAAGTCTAAATCTGAGCATGATTTGATGTGGAACTAGAGGAGTTTTGAACATGCCATGAATACTAAATAATATCTATCAATGTAGTATTATTTTATGTGATTTATTGATTATACATCATTGAGTTCTAGTAAAAGAGTCTACTACTCTTTTTATCAAAATCTCATTAGTTTAATAGTCAACTAAGATGGAGTTTCAGTTTGAGATGTGGATGCCATTATGATAGCATTAATATTGGATGATCAAAATTGCATAGGAGATATGAATACTCAATATTGAAAATATTATTGATTGAAAATGGAAATTAAATTTTATTTGGGCCTATATCAACTATGGTGGTGTTATGTGTCCCTTTTAAAAATTTGTTACATGTCAAAACTTGTGGCAGATGTGAGATATCAAGACATGGCAATGTTGCACAAAGTCAAGTTGTCAAATTTTGTTATTTTTAACTTTGAAATAGATTCTTAATTGATAAAATTATTTTATCCTTATGTATAATTGTCACATGACTATTCTACGCAAGTATGACATATTAAGAATATTATAAATTAAAAATCCAATATTATTCTTTATATTGTGTAAAATTAACCATTGTTGATATATAGTCCTACGTAGTACGCTCATACATGGACCATGTTATCGTAAATGGATGTGTAATGAGAGAATTCCCCATGTAGACCTATCAAATCAAAAGTTGTCTTTGTATTCCTATTTTGTTTCACACCACCAAGTCTTCCTTGGCTTTAGTGTAAAAAATAGTTTTGACTCTATCACAGTCACCTTCCATGGTTGTTTGTTTCTTCCTTCTCAAGGTATTATTATTAATTGGCTTTAGCTTGAATTCATTTAATTCTAAGTCCATTGTGACTAGTAAATCTAGGTCTTTTCCTGACCACACTTCAATATTGGTTTCATTGCTTACTCTAAATAATGAACTCATTACATGAGATTTTGTAGGTTGTGAGGATTTTTATTAACTAGTTTCCATCATTAGATATCCCTCCTTTCTTGGGGGTTATGAATCTTGCGATGTCATTTGAAATGAATGTGATTACATGGCCTATTTTAGCTTTGAACATTGATTAAAATAATGGATGAAAACACCAATATTGGCCATGATATTCACCCCTTTGTTACCTTCTCTATAAATATGTGATATTGAGACTTTTTAAAATGTTGTAAGATCCTTTTGGCATCATTGTTTTTCTCAATTTATCAATAAAGATGTTGTCACAAATAAATATATTGTTACTCAATTTTTTAATGTGTTTCAAATATATTTATAGCTATTGATAATTAATGATGATAATGTCCCATTATTTTCATGATAGTATGTTGAGATCATAATTGCATTGAATGTTATTTATTTTCACATATCACCTTGCTCACATGTTCTTATTTTTATATAATACATATTTATTCCTAGCAACACATATATCCTTAGTAGATGAGACTTAAATTACATTTAATACTTATTATATATTTTTGATTTCATCTCATATTTATGTTTAATTTTTATATCTAATAGGGTTTTAAAGTTTTTTAATTTGATCTCATGTTTATTATTTGTACTATAACATCAATATTTCTTGCATTTAGAGAGGATGATCATGTGGACTTGTTTTCAAAAGGCACCAAAGTTTAATAGGGTAAAGTGCATCCAAGCAAAAGGATGCTACATTAAATAGACATGAGAAGAGGATTTGTGGTTGTTAATGATGACATAGTGTTGGATGGAAAAGTATAATTACCTTATTTAGTTACTGGATTTGAAACATTAGCATATTTCAAAAAAAAAGGATACTACATTCCATGAGAAGAGAATGATTTTTCAAAGCATATAGATCCATCCATTCCCATAGTTCATACTGATTACATTTTTAATGAATCATAGGCCTATAGTTCCATAAAAGAGGGATATTATAGTAATAACAGTGAAAGCACCATCAATTATACATGACCTAAAGATATAATTGATTTTATCACAAACAATGGCATTATAAAACATAAATGTCCTAGCAGAGATGATGATATAGCCTAAGGTTTTTCAAATAATGTTCTATAAGATCATAAAATTCATGAAGAGACATTGGGACCCTTGATGTTTGGTGTAATGCTTGAAAATGTGGTAAATTTATGTTTTTATTTCTCAAACTTACTACAACCCAATAAATTAATAGATTATAAAATAAATCATTTGGTTTTTAATGAAACAATAAGTGCCCTTATGGTAAATAAAATTTATAATCAATTGGATGGTCTATACCTTGTATGTATTAATGAACACAAGTTGAATGTCAGGGGATTTTTTTCCAAATTGATCTATTTGTGCACATCTACAAAAAATTATGTTATAGAGGGAATAATTACAAATGTACTTAAATGATATGTGGTACAATTTAAGGGATTGGATGACAACACATTTTGTGTGCATATTGATAGAGTATTCAACTCTCCTTGCAAAGGATGCTCCTTATCTAAAGGATCTCTCATACAATGGGCTATTAGGCATTTGGTCAACATAAATGGTTCTCCTTTAGAAGTGAGATTTTAAAAAGTCCTACATGAGGTTAAAGTTCACATGTGGGATGCATTAGAAGAGCATCAACCATAAATGGTCTATCTAATTTATTTTTATGCCACTAATTACAATCATTCTAAAAAAGTGATCAGAAGACCCTATAATGCTCAAAAATATAGAAAATTGAATACCCCTCTACCCAGTTCATCAAATCAAAATGTTGATGAGGATATAAAATGATCAATTTTTTTGGATGAAGTGGAGATTGTGAAAAATCATTATTTTAAATCTGACTATCACAAAAAAAATTCTTAGCTTTAGTCAGATTTCTATGGCACAAAATTAGAGTAATGAATGAAGAAGATAAAAATAATTTTGTGTTATATGCATTAATAACAAATGAGTATCTATGGAGGTGAATAAAGTGAAATTTGATGGGATGGATGTCTATAATAATGCATGGCACAAATTTTATGGTTACCCAATGAGAACCTTTTACAATCATAAAGTAGAGTGGATAAATGGTCGGAGGTGTGTAGTAAATGGTAACATTGGGAAAGAGAAAGAAAATTTAAATAACACCATAATAGTTGGTTGTATTTCAATAATGGTTGATATAAATTCAGATATTTCTCTACATTTATCTCATTGTGTAGGATAGGATGGAATTAAATTTCCTCAAAGGTTGATTCCTACATTCTATAACCATAATTTAATGTGGGAGAAGTGTAATGGGGATATCAAATTATTGAATCTTCCACCAGTGTCATAACCAATTTTCATCAAGATAATGACCAAAATATTTAAACATGTTTTGATTAAAAATAACAACTTTTTCTCCAAGTGTGATGAGTGTATGAACCTGTACAACAAATGTAACACCACCACATGCCCATAAGCACTCTCAAAACTTGAATAGGAATAAATATGGCATAATGAATACATTATAATTTGCCTTAAACATTATTAATTCCATAGATTACAATCAGAGGAAAAAACTCAAGGATTCTTCAACATTATTCATGATAAAATGGATAAAATGAAAAATTTCGTACCAAGGATGGGAAAAAAATCAAAGTTAATAAGCAATGTTATGAACCTCCTAGTTACTTTGATTGGTATGTTCATACATGGACACAATATTGGGGGTTTTAGCCACTTCAGCCTACCATTTTTTAAACATTGAACAAATTACACAATCACATAATTATCTTTGTATCTCAAAAAGATAGAAAAACCTATCATTGATGAGTTTGGGGATTTATTGTACACTTGTGGATCATCCAAACAACCATTTCATGATGCACTATTAAAAAATGAAGTTCATGATAAGCATAAATGGTAAAAGGAATTTTTTTTCCATGCTAAATAAATTAATAATGTTGATATTACAAGTACTTCATTAAAAAAAACCACTAATCTTCTACTTGCAACTAGATAATATTTCAAGTGACAACAAGAATCATACCTTGTTTACATTTACTGAAATGTTTATATCAAGAAGGGTATTTAACATTATGTATGTAAGATTCCTCCTAGTGGGACACACACATGAGGATATAGATGGGACTTTTAACATATTAACAACATCATTATTGAAACTAGACACATTTTCTCTGCCACATATCATGGACACCTACAAAATATTCTAAGAGGGGTTAAGTAAATTCAATCCTTATATTTTTGAGGAAGTGTATGACTTCAAATCCTTCATGGAGCCACACTTTTTGGATATAATCCATAAGATAATGGGTATTATCAAACCTAAGATGTTTAGGTTCTGTATTGTGGATGGAATACTAGTGGTGGAATATAAAGCAAGAATAAAATATCTCCAATAATTTCATCCAATCCCAATCTAGCATACAAAGGATAATGGTGAACCAAAATTTATAGAAGTGAAGATCTTATAATAAATTTCAAATAAGTCAAAGAAATGGAATATCTGAAAAAGGGAATAAAATCAAATATTAAACATTGGGGAAAAGTGTAATAGGTGGAGGTAGAGAATATTGGCTTCCAAAGATAACATATTAGGAAAATGTTTTGTGTGATTTAGATAGACCATTTTTAAATTGTAGTAGGATATATAATCTTTTTTTTTGGCCACAAACAATAAAAGAGAATGACATATATGACCAAATAATAGAATCCATTCATTTCCATAAAGAAGACTACATTAATGAGCATATCCCAAGTAATAATGATATTTATGTTAGGCCTATTTTTAGAAGATCTAAACAAGCATTAAATCCATTGATAGATGTGTATACGAGACATATGTTTCTAATATGACCAATAAATGAAAATGAAAAAATATGGATGGGAAGGGTAGATGGGGATATTTACATTAAACCAAAAGGTGATAATGTATTTAAAAAGGTGAGGATTTAATATTGGAAACCCTCAAGGAGATAAGTTGGTGAATAATTATATCAATATTATTTGACACATAGTAAAACATAGATCAAATTATATGGAATCAAACAAGACATTGATGTGGATAATGTCATTTGAGAATGGACACCAAACAAAAAATGGAAAGGTGGATCGATTAAGATTCCTAAAAATGGACTTGAGGCAATTGAATCATACTTTGCACTACTTGAATAGGGTAATAAATACTAAGGGGTGAAATATGGAATGTAATTGCATTAGCAAAAGCACTTACAAGAGGTGCTTATATATACAACAATACTATGACTCATAATATAACTAATTACACATATGAAATACCAAACTTAACTATCCTATGCTACATGTCAATCAAAGGTGTAAATTATCTTGAGATATTAATTACAAATATGGTAGGATAAATTAATTATTCTAACATTACCCCATTAATTGATCATATCTTAAAGAGAAGTAGAGATAGAATTTTTAAATGCCTCAAACTTATCATGTGCAAGTGACTTCATGAAGACATATGCAAAATGATCCTAAGTGGGGAAATAATGAAGATGTATGTTATGTAGCTAAACATGTTCACATATGAAATGAATCTAAACTTATATGTGGTTGGTTTTCTCATGAAACATTAGATTGTGAACAAGATGTAGAACACCCTGATTATCACAATTTAGAATTGTAGGTTGAGTCTATATAAATCCAAGTCCTAAAAGAATGTGATGTATCCATATCACTTCATAGATAGATCCTAATATAGCATGATATTATACCTTTATGGAAGATCTAGAAACACAATTGTGCTTCTTACTTCCCCATGAAATCAGACCAAATCCTACAAAGAACACAAATCCAGAAGTGGATTTCTTTCATCAATAAAAGTTGCATGATTTGCATCCATGTATCTTATCAAGAAGAACTTATCATTCTTCTTGTACTCTAGGCCATACTCAATTGTACCTCTAATGTATCTCAATACCCACTTTATTAATTTTTAATGTGTCACCTTTGGTTCTTACATGAATTGAGAAAGATATTTGAATCATAGCTAATATCTGGCCTAGTATATGTCAAATGAATGAGACTCCCAATCAACTATTGATAGAGAGTTGCATTTACTTCTGGTAATGTATTTTTATGAGATAACTAAAGTCTTATCTCTATAGGTGTTGTAATAGGCTTATATTTTATCATCCTAAATTTATCAAAAAATGTCTTGGTATACTCCATCTATGAAACAAAAATGTAATGTTCCTTTTTCCATACATCTAAACTAAGACAATAGTGTAGCAGCCCAAGATCTGTCATGTCGAATGATCACTTGAGATCATTCTTAGTTACATCAATCATCTTCACTATACTGCTAATGATGACTAGATCATCGATATAAATAATCACTATAACAATCTTCCCCCCATTTTTTTTAGGTAGAGGTTAGGATCATATGGACTCTTTTTGAATCCATGTTGTATGAGATGCTCATCAATATTGATGTACTAGGCTTAGGGAGCCTATTTTAGCCCATAGAAAGACTTGATAAGACTACACATCTTCTATTCCTGATCAAATATCACAAATCCTTTAGGTTGAGTCATGTATACTTCCTCTTTCAAATATCCATTGAGAAAGGTGATTTTTACATCCATTTGATGCACTTTCCATCCAAACTATGCATCCATAGCAAAAACTATTCTGATAGTCTTTATCTTAGCTATGAGAGAAAAAGTGTCCTTATAGTTAATGCCTTCTTTTTTAGCATACCCTTTTACAATAAGCCTTGCCTTGTACTTATCAATACTATCATCTACTTTTCACTTGGTATTAAAGACCCATTTGCTCCTATAGGCTTCTTCCCTTGTGGAAGATCAACAAGCTACCAAGTGTTATTCTTTATCAATGACTGATATTATGCATATATGGCATCTTTACAAGGTTTTGACTATAGGGATTCTATTACTATTGAAGTATCATAAGTTTATTGAATAATATTCATAAGTTCCATATTAACCTCTTCTCAATCCATGCTTTGATTACTTGGTCTTGAAGTGGATGAAATTGGTACTCTATTAAAGTTAGCATATCATATAGTAATTGTATACCACTTGGGCATACATTGAGATGTAGGTGGTAGTGCTGGAGGTCCTATTTGACTATCTTCCTTTTCACTTTCACCATCACTATCTAAAAAGATTACAAGATTTTTTCTTGTATCATTTTCATATGTATAAAGTGGATCGATTCCACTCTTTTCATCAAATACTAAATCTATATTGATTAGTACCTTCTTTGTTTCTAGATCAAGGAGCCTATATGCATTTGATCATGAATTGTATCCCAAAAAAATACATTCTTTTATTTTCTTATCCAACTTATTCATTTTATTCTTAGGAACATGCATGTATGCCTTAAAACCAAAAAATTGAAGGTGAGTAAATTTTGGTTTATTTCCTATCCAAGATTCATGTGGTGTGATTCTATCAAGAGCTTTGGTAGGTGACCTATTCATCAAGTAGATTGCAATGTGACAAGCTTCTACCCAATATGTATTATGCAATTTTGTATCCTCAACCATGCTATGAAACATTTCCATAATGACTCTATTATACCATTATACAACTCCATTATGTTGAGGTGAATATGGATCTGTTAATTACCAATTGATTATATTCATACTAAGATAGGCTAATAATTCTTTACTGGTGTATGCATAATTAATTTATCCTAGCATATTTGTAATAAATGTCTCGAGGTAATTTACACTTTTGATTAACATGTAGAATATGTTAGCTAAGTTTCGTATTTACTATGTGTAATTAGTTATATTTTGAGTCATAATCCCCTAAAAATTAGGAGATCTAATCTCACTTATTGTTATATAAATAAGCACCTATTGTAATGATTTTTTAATGTAATTATATTATATCTTTCATTTGGTATCAGATTGGGTTATCTTGAGGAGCTTTTCAAAGCATTAGCGATTCGATAGAGATTGAGAGATAAGTTCATGAGATATTTAGATGTGACACATTTCTCTAATTTTTACCATCCCAAGCTAAAATGCTACTAAAATTCTAGCCAATTTTGTAGGAGGAGAATAGTTGTCAATACAGGTATTTTTTTAAAAAAATTGAATTTTTTTAAAATCTGGGCACAATATAGTCATACTTTGACATTTTTTTCTGAGAGAATTTGATGGTATAATTTTATATTTGGTATCTAATTTGGTATAATTATATGGATTGATCTATGCCATTTATGGATTAATAGTTTGTTATGAAGATTTTATTGACCACCAAAAGGGCATATTAGATATTCATGGCCTTCTCCAAGTGCCAATTAGAGTCCATCAGGCAAATAATAATATCGGTAACCTTCTTAGATTAGATAAACTAATAAAGGCAACCTTCATCTTGTTTAAAAGGTGTCATCTAACCCATAGGAGCCTAATAAATCCCTTTTTTAGTCAATTTTCAAACTCTTTAGTAATGCCTATCCGATAATAGGCTGCCAACAAACCTAAAGATTTGTATTTTTATTTAGATCTATTCATATTATTATTTGTATTCTATTGAAGGGTTTCAAGGAGAATCCAAAAATTCATACGGTGACCTAGTAACAAACAATCAACTCAACCTCTACTGCCATAAGGCATCCTCCTCAGCATCACCCAAACACCTAAAACAATCAATGGCTCCTCATTTATAATATTATTTGGTGATTCTTTGGTATAATAATCACTATATCATTAATGACCCATAAATTTAAAACATTTCTCTCCATCAATACAACCCTACATGCCAACCAAAAGCATCACTCAACCTCTATTTTCATCATCAGCATCAACCTTTCTGAGTAGAAACAACAATAAAAAAATCAATATCTAACTTCAATTGATGGAAAAGTTTAAAAAAAGAAAAAAAAAATAATGCCATATCTAAGCAGCAAATTGACCTTCTTGAATCACCATTTTATTCTTCCATTCAAGTTCATAGTCCTCCCTAACACACAACTACTTCATAGTGACAATTACATAGCATGGAAAACAAAAGTACAAACATAGCTAGAGTGTGAAGATTATTTAGTTAGTGGTAGAAGGCACATGGGTCCAACATGTAATAAATGTTGATCAACAACAAAAATATGACAAAGATAATAAATAGGCTAAGTTAATAATCATGTTTGGAGTTTCAAATGAGGTACAACCTCATATTTGAAGTGCTAAAACTATGAAAGATTCTTTGGATAAGCTTAAAATAGTATATGAAGCTAAGAATAAAAATCAAATCTTGCATATTTAGAGCTAATTGCACACTCTCAAGCTCAAATCAGATGAAAAAGTAGAAGCATTCCTTAGAAGGGTTGCAATTTTATGGGCTTCACTTCAATCTTTGGTAAAAATGGTGATAGATTATTCTTTGGTCCCTATAGTCCTTAAAGCACTACCTCCCACATATAGGATTATTTGACACATAATAAAACATAGATAAAATTATATTTGACCAGATATGGGTATTGGTCCCTATTTTCATAAATTAATGTGATATCATTTGGCTTAGGATATGGGTATTTTAAAATTGATATTCCAAAGTAGGCTCCAATAACTTGGCCTTGTATTTTTACCTTAATTTTTTAATATGAATTGAATATTGGCATTGATTACTTCTATTTGACCAAATTTTATTCAATATTTTTATCCCCACTTCTATTCAAGCTTCTTGCTACTGACCCATTAATGAGGCAAACATATTTTTTATTAAATATTAATGTAAGATTAATATTTTTTTAGAATATTAATTTTCATAATTGTATAGATCTAATAATATTTTTTGGTTAATGTTAAAGTATTTAATCATTTTTCAAATATTTTTCATTTACTAGAATTATTCTACTAAAGTTTATGGGATATGGGTTAGTAACAATGCATCACTATAATTTATGAGGTTTTGTCACACTAAGTAGATCATATGTGTTTAAAAAACACAACATAAGTTTTTGATGCAAGGAGGAGAGGCTTGTGAAACATTGAACTACAAGGAAATTATTTCAAGTTTAGAATTCAAGGTCATCATGAATCCATGGAGTCATCTAGGTCTATTTTTATCTTAATGTGGCATAAACAAAATATGTTGATCTAATGAAACTTTTATTCCACTTTATCTCCATATTTACAACTTTCCATGCACAATTATATTATGCTAGCATACTAGGGATCAAATGTTAACTATTAAGAATTAAAGGGGCCTCCATGGACATGTGAGTTTGTGTATTTCACATTTAAATTTTGTTGGGTCCATTACTCATGAAGATATCATGTACTATGTGGTATGAAAGTAAAATTTGTGAACCTTGATTTATAACATATCTAAGTGATCACATGTTTTCATAGACAAAATAAATTTATTTAAAATTTATTTATGAAAGCATTCAATCCATTGATGGATGTGTATATGGTTAAAAAGGTGAGGTTCCAATATTTTAAACCTTATGGAAGATAAGAAGGTGATGCAATGTATCTAGATTTTTTAATTATTGTTAAAACATGGATCTAACAAGTTACAAAATCTAGTTATATCTCCTTCACATTGATGGTTTCCAAACACATTATTAATTAATTATTTAAAACATTTAAAGCCCATCAGTGTGGCTAAAAAGTGATTAATTATTTCTAGGAATATACTGGTACATAAAGAGTGAAATTTTTTAATTTTGATTAATGTATATGGTAACCATCTTTGGTTTTACAAGAGCATGCCCATTATACATGAGTGTATAGGAATAATATGAGTAACATAGTCTGATATTATTATCTTGGATATAATGGGTACATGCCCATTATATAAATTGAGATAAAAATAATGACATCTAAATTGATAATATGAGCAATAAAGTCATATGTTATTATTTAGTGTAGAATGAGCACTTTCCAATTATACATAGGATTATTAAGAATAATGATAAGTATGTTTTGCATTAGGCACATGGGCAATAAAAAGTGTTGTCCAATACTTGTACATGGTGACAGTAAGTGTGGTTTACAATGTTTCACTAATATTTTTAAATCTTCCATGTCATGATGTGATTGGTTAATATATGACAAATTTTAGATAAATATTAAGCATTAATATAATTATAACTATAATTAAACAATAGTATGACAAAAGTATGGGGTCACATTATATAAATTATCAAAACCCATTTCAACTATTGGAACATGCTCAAAAATTGTCCCATTTCCCATAAATAAGAATTTAAAGGTGAAAAATCATTTAAGATATAATCAAAATTTAATTCTGCACTATAATTTGAAATCCATAAATAGCTATATTAGAATCCAATGTCACACTAATTAAAATAAATAATAACAATAGCAGAATCTGATATCCCATTAGTAAAAAACTAATATTAGCAATATGGAAATACAATTTAAACAATTATAAAACTAGAAATGGAAATATTATAAGTCTATATTCTTAGGAATATTTCAAGATTTAATGAAATTATGGTTACTCAATTTTAGGGTCAACTAAATTCATAGATACATTCTTTATTTTAGTAGACCTGAATCATGAATTTAAATATTGTTTTACCATTTGGGATGTGTTCAAGGTGGAAAATCCTTATATAATGCATGATTATTTTTCCATATTCATTTAGATATACCCATATGTCCTATTGGACATCAAAGCAATGGGTCTCCACAATGTAGTGGCCAATCCCAAGGTAATTCCATACATAAACCTAGTGTTTGATTTATTTATGAATGGAAACATTTATAAAAAGATAATACACTTTAGGCTAAGCAAAACATTGGCTATATATATTCTTGTTAATTCCTTTGAGAATTAAAATAGACTTTTGGTGCCTGAGATGTCATACAAGTAAGATATGATCAACACATGGTTTCTCAAAAACAATTTTAACATTAAGTTGTAGTAATGGGATAATAACCTAAGTAACTTCACATTTTAGGGACCTACCTCTACCATTCCTATAATTATCTTTATGCTAAGGGTAATAATTATTATGGCCCTTTTGATTATGATATAGGGTTTTTTAACGATTGTATATGTTAATGAGATATGGGTCCCTTTGTTGGATATAATACTGACATCCAAAAAGGCCATAAAAATTAGAGAGATCATTTAATCTAATTTGATTCTTAGAATAAATAATCCTTGAAGTTTTCTAGATGGAACTTCTATATGATGTCATATGTAGTGGATGATATAACATAACAGTCCACTCACCATTTAAGGAACCCTGATCATAGAATATCTTAAAAATAGGATATGTGATGAATTAAAAATTCTCCATGTCCATAGGTTCAAGGAGAACATGAAGAGGTTAACTAATACATTTTAACCTATGGTCTATTAGACAATTTATGGAAAAAAATATGCCCAAGTTTGTTGATCAAATAAAAAAGTATATTCAAAAAATGAGTGATTACTAGTTTTACCCTGAGTACACAGTAATCAAAATAAAAGGCACTAGATCACACCCTTTATACCTACCAAAGATTATGTATGATAAGGTTTCTGAGTATGAAATTATTTCTCAAATGGTATAGAGTGTTAACATCAAGCTAAGGAAATAAATATAGGTAGCCATCCATCCCACCCCTCTCAGTATTAGTAGAATGAAATACATAAGGTGGGAACACTTAAAAATTATTGGGAAAATAAGGACACATTATGACTTCACATGGGAACCTTAAATATAGTGGGACCATAGAGGGAATTTAAGAGCACACCTTAATAAATATGAAAGAAAAATCAAGATCAACTATGGGCACCAAGCCTATGACCATGACAACACTTTTATGAATGTTAAAGATGATTCTAAGGTGTCTATTAAGATGAAATGTGTATATTATTATGGTGTAGAGGATATAATATGATCATACTACCAAAAAATAAGGTGATAAAAGGATTGATAAGTAGTAATGGGTTTTCAAACCCATTCATGAACCCCCTCCTCAAGCAGAACTAGGAACACAAGAAGAAGTTGGCCCATCTAGGATATATAATGTTGAAGAGAGAGTGGAGATTCCTCCAACCTCACCTACACACATAGTTATTATTTCCTCCCCACAACATAGAATTTAAGAATAAAGTCTTGAAAGTTTAAGTGGAGAAGCTATTATATTTTATTTATTGCCCTTGCCTCCTCTAACTATTACACAATAGATAACTCTTCCTTCATTTTTGTCTCAAGTACACATTGATCTTTATTCTTTGTCACCACCAGTAACATAATCCCAACTACTAAATAGCTATCATCACCATCAATAATTATTATATTAGTGGTTAGCCCTCTTATTACATCACCATCTACCACCAATACACTCCCTTCATATCCCATTCCACCTTCAATTAAGCTAGCCTCTATTACTCCCAAAATAATACTTACATATACAAGGAATCCCAAGACCCCACCTATTTCTCCTTAGAAGGTAAAAGTGAATTAATAACTATTATAAGTCCCTAAAGAGAGGGAGGATAATAGAAGGGGCACCAAAAGATCAGATCCTATCATGGTCTATAATAGTGAATGGCCAATGAAGGAAATTGGGTCTCTAAGATAGAAACTTAAGAGTCATGGACCATCAATGAGACCATAAAATAAAACTTATAGGATGAATGGTTATCTGAGGAAAGTGTCTAATTAAGAGGAACATATTTGATAAAATCTTATAAAGAGGTCAACCAAAAGGATGATAGGTTGGTAGCTACTAAACTATTTTTAAATAGAGACGAATATGAAACAATATAATAAAAGTCCCAAATGTAATCTATAGTACAAGGGTTATCCTTGATTACATCTCCAATCTCTCCACCTCAGGCCACAATAATGTCAACTACAATTGTTAGTACTCTAATTATTCATCCTTTGATTGTAAGTTCTTCAAGTTCACGTTCTTTGATAATTTCCTTAATTTCTATAATTTCAACTAGTGTGATAGATTCTTTACATTATTTTTCTCAAATAACCCAATCTCATATTATTATTACATTACCAATTTTTCCCACCACAATCTAGCCTACTACTATGGAACCTATAGCCAATACTGTTATGAGTGTTAGGATTGCATATACTTCTATTACTAATTATTTATAAAATATAATAGGCACCCTAGTGACATATTCCTTCTTTAGTGGGACCAACACCAACCTTTAATCCTCTAGTCTAAGCCAATTGGTAATTTCTAAAACCTAATGTCTATCTCTATTTTAACTACACAAGTCACCCTTCCTAGGCCATATACATAGATAAAAATTCCCATTGGCTAAGCTACATATATAGAGGCACATACGATTTCATTACCTAAGGTAGAGGGGAAGGATAAGTACATCAAAGACACACTAATCCATGGGGCTCATTTTCTTGTAATGAGGAAATCCTCCCCAAATTCTATGCTACCTCTAGGGTCATCCCTTTTAACTAATCAACAAGCATAACCATTCATTAATCATCACTTATAGGAAAATAAAAATAAATAGAGCAATAAGTTTCTTTAAATATTCCTTTATGGATCAGGCAATTTCAATAGGAAGAAGAAACTAGAATATAAGACCTAGTGATAACTAAGTAGCCTACAATCAAATTCCATTTTTATAAATAAACAAGCACTTTGAGAAAGTTGAAGAGGAAAACTATGATGGATAAAGGCCAAAAAATAAAGTTGGAGTAGAGAGCAGATATCTTCTCTTTGACTAAGAGAATGAAGGTGAATCGTTCGAACCCAAATAGGATAAGCGAAGACCTCTACAATTTTGTATATAAAACATGGGTGATTAAGGATATGTTTGGGAGTTTTGATGTATCTAGGTAGAAGCAATAAAAGTTAATCACCATTCAAGTCCCCAAGGAGAGAGTATACAATTTATAGGGGATAGTGAGGAATATTTTTGATACCATTGCTTTAATAAGGTTCACAATGGCCACCTCCCAACCCAAATGGGAATACATTCTTTGATTTTTCAAAAAAATAAAGGATATGGATGGAAAATTATGTTTCATAAGCCAATCCATAATAAATAAGGATTATGTCCACCTCAATTTAATGACAACATTTGAGGTTGTTTGGGCACAAAATTATATTGTTGCAAAGAGGGATAGTATACTTGAATGTAATCAATATATTTGGTCCAACAATTTTAAAATTAGGAGAGGGAGGTTATTTCTATCCTAACAGAATTAAGAGTCCTTTAAGTATGTACCCCATAGAGGCAATTGGTGCCCAATCCCATTCTTTAGAATCTTCTACAAGCAACAATAGACAACTTCATAGTAGATATTGAAAGTATATTTATAAAACCAATGATGAGCTAATAAAACTAGTCAATTTTTTAGTATATAATATTATTGGCACTCAATCATTGAATGTTGGGGTTATGTTTACATTACATATATATAGGAAACTAATGGACAAGCTTCCTTAGTTATTTAAAAGAACTCTCCTCAATTTTGAGACCATAAAGATCTATTTATAGATGAGGCCTGCATTTTATATTTAGATGGAGGCAATTAAACAAGTAACTATGATAATATGGGTCCTTTCAACTTGACCTCCAACTACTCAGCTTATCAAATATAAACTGGTTCACACTCAAACTAGACCAACTTATGTCCAACTTCTAAAAACTAGTTTAGGTTCATCATCAATTACAATTCCTATTTCAGTTGTAGCTCTAGTTTTGACTTCAATTTCATCCACATTAGCTTCCACTTTAGCTTTATTTTAGTGTAATTTTTTCTAGTGGTTCCACATTATCACCTTGTACTTATGCATATGTACTTATATGGTTTAGTTGAGGTGGAATTGTTATATATATATATATATATATATATATATATATATATATGAATGAATAGTTATATTCTAAGAGATTAATGTTGTACATGCATGTTTTGCTTGAGATTAACATACAATGTTATTTTTGTAATTATATTTTTAGACTTTACTTAAGAGATGAGTCCTTCCCCATGACAAGCCTATTTATACTTATATCCTCCTATTTCACATGTATGAGAATTTTGGCTATTGAGATTAATATGAAATTCTGAGAAGTTTTGTTAACTTTATCTTAATGTGTAAATCTTGATTCTTCTCCAATTTTACAGAATGTGTAAGACATGATGTCATTTTGGTATCTTATTTTTTGTTTGTGTATGAGTTATCTTTCGAATATAGTTACTCAATTTAAGTTATCACTTATTTAAATGCCTTTTTCATGATTATTATAATCACCCTTTGTATATGTGCAATAACAATCTAACAAACATGGAAATTTTTAGTTATGCATGTTTAAGTTTAATATATTTTGGTTCCCTTTGAATCTTAACTATGTTTGATTATTAGTGTGATATATCATCTTGCATTAGATATTTTTATTTTTATTTTTTGTCCTACCTAAGTTCAAGTGCTAGTCTTGAAAGTTCTCATTTTGTGTGGTTCATAGACTTATTTTCTACCCTTCTTTTCCCTCTTTTTGAGTTTCTTTTGAGAGTCCATCCCACTTTAGTTAGAACCAAAATCCTTCCACCCATCTCAAGTAGATATATTTTCATCCATATCTTACCCATCTATGGTAAATAATCTACTTTTCTCACTGCTATTCCATAAATAAGTTGTTATAAAACCAAATACCCCATAACTAATACCTTGGAGTGAAATCCTTTCACAAATCGTAAAATGTTAGATCCTAGCTCGTAATAATACTAGGGTGTGTATATAACCCACATCAATAAATATTATATGCTAGTGCAATCTTGGTATAATTAGGTGCTTCAATAATGGATTATGACCTTGGAGGTATATTCAGACTTGGATCGTTGGACTATGTGGACTCAAAATTGGGAACAATAAGTTCTTTCCTCTCAATGTGTAGTTAGAATAATTATGGTATTTGTAATATATAATCCTCTTTCCATTAAGTGTAAAAATGAATAGAAGATATGCTTATATAGTGGAATTTATCAAATGGGACTTGTAAAATATGTGATATGGCCCATTAAGAAAATTTAAAATTTATAAATTAGTCATTATTGGGTGGGAGGATAAAATCAATAGATTTAGACACTAATCATGAATGGGATAGTCATGAAGGAGTGACCTTGTCTAAGGATAAAATCCATCTAAATTGGAAGTGTGTATTAAAAAAAATAGTGAGTTTAACTTACTTAGAATGAAGAATAGGAACATCATATTTCACATTTACTTAAGGGTAAGGGTCATCCAAATATAAGTAGAGAAATAGTGGCTTAGAAATATGAAATTAAATTGTTTCAAGGCTTGGTGTATTGATAGTACAAATTAAATGATCTTCTTGATCCAAATTTATGATGCAAGGTGAAGATAAAGATGATAAAATTAATTATATACATCAAGAGTTTTGTATTATAAATGGTGATATAGTAGAGGAATGAGTAGGTGGTAGACATGAATGGTGATTAATAGATACATGACCTACATGCGGGCATCTCATTGAGCTTACATAATCACATTTATTAATAAGCATGTACACTGATTATATCCCATCAACCTCCACCCCCTAAATTCTCTTTTGAGTTACAATGTCATGATTCACATTTAAATTAGGGGTGCATTGCTTTCCTTCACATTTTACACATTTCCATAATATTGAATTTGGTGAAAATTATGCCTTAACATGTGTTATAGATTATTTGGATCACTATGATTCTTCTATTTTGTAGCCTTGCCACTTGAATTTACTTTATTATATACATATATGTGAAAAATATTTCAAAAATAAAATAAAAAATAAAAAAATGGTACCTAAGCATGACATGTTTACTATATTCATTATTAATTCATGTTATTTATCACATATTTGGTAGATTACATATTGTTTTTCATATGCACATGATTTAATAGTATATATGAATGAGATGCAAGACATACATTTACACATGATAAATGGATGCAAATATTTAGGACTCTACTATACCTAGGGACTATGGAAATGTTGGAGGCATTTCTTTCCATAGATTACATTGTCATAGGCAAAACATTTATATACCTTTCCATTTATAATTTTTAACTACATTATTTACTTACACATGTCTTGATTTATGTATATTTTTTACACTTGTTTTGCCCTATTTTTTTTATGAACCTTAATAAGAAAGAATAGTTTGTATTAACTCAAATTTTATAATAAATTAAAATTAAGCATTAATATGGATGTAAAAGGAAGAAACTAATTTGAAAGTCTTACTTGATAATTATGAAAATTACTAAGATGGATAATATACTTAGTGGCTTATTATATTTTACAAGTCTTAGAATAAATGTAGATGGTAAGGAAGATGAGGAAGTGGATTGTGAGTCACTCAAATTTAAAAATTGAGTTATAGGCTCACTTAGACAATAACATCAACCTCTAGTCACTATCATCTGATGTTGCATTTTGAACCTAGTAGTTTCATTTGTTTAAATATTTTTACTTTTTTATAGTACATACCAATACAATCACTTCTCTTATATCTGTATGTGCAATCCCAAGGTCTAATTATGTTTGTAATAAACATAAATATATATCCTCTTGAAAATTTGTCTCTACTATTGATAGTAAGTTTATGCCTAATAATTAGGGGGAATGTGGGTTGAGCTTACCCAAACAAATCTCTATTCAATGGTTGAGCACTACTTACATATCCAACACACTAAAGAGGCAAGTCAAACTACATGTATATCTCCTCATTAGGTGGAAGTGAGAAATAGTAATTCTTGAATGTATATAACCTACAATCTACCTTTCAATACTTGAAAAATGACAACATTGAATTAACTTTGAGATTCTTTAGACTTGGCTAGGAACTACTCCTTATGACTGATGGCATAATTGGAAATAATAGGGTAGTGTATTTGAATGTGTAAGTGATTGAGTATGTTTTATAAGTGTTTATTGGATGGGTAATGGGGTTATACCTAATGTTTTGGTACCTTATCATGCCACCAACATGAGAAAAATATGGGCCAAACCATACAAATGGTTTTAATATGAAGTGTGGTTGTTTCTTGGCATGGGATGAAATAATCAAGTTTGGATGGTATCAAAATTTTAGTACTATTTAGGTATGATGATTATGTCAGGGAGATAATAACATTGATTTAATGATCTAAATATTCTAGGTATGATACTAACTAGTTTGGCATGGACTAGGGTAATTCCTATAGGTGATTTATATCAACTAAGAGGAATATATCTATCGAAGGCATGTGAATTTGAGATAATGGCTAATACAAGTCATATACATAAACAAAAGTCATGTTAGAATATGGTATGTCAAAAATAACATTTCCAAGTATTTAATAGTATATAAAAATATCCCCCTTTTATTCTAGTATTTAAATTCAATACAATTACTAGAGTAAAAGGATTAAGAGATGTTCATGAGTGTGTAAAACACACTTTATCTTTGGGAGATGCTCTAAATCTGTAGCATACTCAAAGAAAGCCTTAAAAGAATGTGTGCCAATTAATTTCCATGAAATGAAGATATAAAATTAATTAATTAAAACTTTTAAATTTTAAAATAAATGAAAGAATACACCTATAAGTGGGTGAACCATGTTTCCCTATAACTTGTTGGATATGATGCTTCCTTGTTGAAATAATCATAATTATGCTTTCCATTGAAGCACGTGGTGAATCATTCCTATTTTTTAACCCTTTAGAGATTATGGGGTGATAAAGTACATATTTATGTGACTAAGGCAAGGCCTTATATGGGAAGATAAATTCCCCAACCTTTATTGAAAGGTTTTTAGTGCCCATTGAACATCACATAATCCTCAATCATACAAACCCATTTCAAATCTTGCAACAATATTATAACCTAAAAATGGAAGGTTGAAACCACATATTTGGCTCACAAATTAATGTTAAATTTTTTGAGAGCATTGAATCTCAACCACATTACTCATTTGACATGAATCAATAATTATAGGTGAAATTATAGATTCGAGTGTACTCACTTCTACATACCATGAAATTTGTTTAAAAAATAGAGACTAAAATAGTGTATATGTGCATAGACAAGCTTCATTCCCCATCATTTAAATAGATATGATAGATAATTTTATGTATATATATGGAATTTATGTCAAATATGAGAATCTATATCTCATAATCCTATAAATATTTGCATATGCAATTGCATATCCCCCCAAATGTATCTAAATGTCTATATATTTGAAAACCTATAATAATGTCCTTGTAAATTGAGTATATATGCATGTCATATGCCCCAAAAATTTATCTAAAATCTATAAATTTTTATCTCAATATGATCTCTAACCCATATGAAATAGCTAAATCATGTAAATTCTGTCAAAATCTAAATTTTCTACTCATAGATGATGTGCACACCCTAAATTGATCAAGTAATCATAATTACTATGTATTTTATATCTCTTTCAAAAAAAATTATTAATAATTAATGATAGTCTTGTTTGCATGGTCACTTTGGTCTTTTGATCCTTATTATGACTTATCTTTTCTATTTTTACACCTACTTTGGTCTTATGTCACATTGATCCCAATCATAAGGGGTCATGGCTTATTTGTTTTAGCCACAACCTAGTTTCTTACATACATGACAATAGTTCGGTCTTAGATAGTGGTGCACTATGCTAGTTTACACTTCAATGATATTATCTAATGGTCATATTTTTATCTTATTTTAGGTCCTTACCCTTTTTTGGGTCTCTTCTTATGATTTTATCTATATTTTTATCTTGTTGGCCTATGAATAAGTGACTCACATTCAAATTAAAGTTACATCTGTATAAAGATCCTTTACATCTATCACTTACTATTTTTTCACATGATTACCTATAAATTAGTCAGTAGGATAGCTCAACATTCTACATATTACTCAACATCACACATAGATATACATGCTTGATCAAATAAGGGCCTAAGAAAATTAATTATAGTATACCATGCACATTGATTATATGTGTTTCCTAAGGGAGAAATACATGAAATATCAAACCCATATCATTGGGATTAATGTAGTCAATGATCAAAACAACAAGGGTTGTGTATCATGTGATTGTAATATCCCAGAATCCACTTTCCCCCTTCTTTTTATATTTGATGTCATTGTTGTTTCATGTTTACATGTGTTAATTAGGATTTTAAATGGAAATCAATGAAATAGTGATATATAAGAATGATCAAAAGATCTTAAGTACACCTACCAAACCTAGAAGACCCCCTTTAGTATCCCTAGAAGTCTCAAGGCCCTTACCCATAAAAGGACATTAACATGATAATTTTGCCAATAATATAGTACATTATTATCCCACTAAATATGCTATTGTCTTAAGGTAGTCATAACCTTAGTTTTATAATAAAAGGACTCCAAACTATTTTCCTGATCCATTTCAGCATTATCATCATCCAATGATACATGTTTTATTCTAGATAAATGGATTTCCTCCTTACACTTGATATTTAGGGTAACTCAATTAAATTACCTATTTGTATAATATATCTATATTTACCTTATTTACTTATCCCTTTAACAATATAGGATTTACACTAGTAAAAACCTAAAAATTTAATTCATTTGGTGAACCTAGTTTATTTTGAATATTTCTTAATAACCCTAGTTCCTTTCCTAGGGTTTTCCTTCTCCACTCTTTTGGAATAAATTAGGGTTTATAAAATTCTAATTTTTCTTTATTTTTTACACATCTTAACTGATCTATATCAGTACTATATTAGGGTTTAATTGATTAAATATTTCAAAATTTTATCAAAAACCCCTTTAGAACCCTATATTTGTATATTAGGTCCTCATACATCCAAATATTAGCCCTTATGGTTTTAAGTCAATTTATGATTTTTGGTGCTTTGGGATGAATATTTAGCATATTTTAAAATATAATATGTTGAATTATCTTCATCTTATTGTTTTTTATTTTGCATTTTTTACATTCTCTCTTTGTGGTAAGTTTAAAATGACCTTTAGGGAACTTCTTCCCCCTCACCTAGTTGACCAATTTTTAAAATTTATGCATAATTATACAAATAAATGGACCAATTTTCAAAATTATACACTAGCACATGATAATGAGCATGATTTAATTTATGATGATGATGATGATTATTATTATTGTAATGATGGATATGGTGATTACTATGAGCATGATAATGAAAGAGATAATGGGGGGCTACAATAGATGTATCTTATTCTCCTTCTCCTCTCTCTTCACCCAATTATCAAAATAAACTTAAAAACATAAGGCCAAAATATACCCTTATAGGTAACACTTTTTTTTAACAACATCCTTGATTTTCAACCATTTTTGCTACATACTTATTCAAATTGAACCAAAATAAGAGCAATAAAATCAATTTAATTTTTCATTATTAAATCAATATTATTCCTTCATATGATTTTTATAACATAGAAAAGTAAAATACACTTTCTTCACCTTTCTTAATTCAATTTTAAAAATAATGTACAACTAATATTACACCTTCTACAAGTTTACAAACTAAAGTATATGATATTTTGTTGTCACCTTCTTTTACCTTTCAAACTCAACATATGGATTCCATGCAAAATATAGATAATTAAAATATATCTAACCCTTCTCATATATGTCATAATGTGCCAAATTAAAACATGATTTATAATTCTTCTACCCTTGACTCCATTATTATAAATAATGATAACATGTGCATTCCACTCATAGATAGTGAAAATACATTTTGCATTCCACCTATGCATGATAATATGTTTCACAGTAGTAAAAAGATAAAATATTCTTCTAATCTTTCTCTTACTAAGCATAAAAATGAAATTTATTCTTCTCTTACATCTATGAGTGAAATAAATTCTAATTTTGATGAAATTTGGAATAATAATGATTACTATGATTTTAGTAAAGAAGACATTGAGTCTACTCCTCTCTCTACTTCACCCATATCTCATGTCAAAATTAATTGCTTATTAAATATTAATTAAAACAATAATATGTCTTTAGATAAAAATGTGTGAACTTATACTCATGTTCATATTTTACATGGTTTATATTCACATGATAAAAATGTGTCTTCTATTCTAGTAACACGTGATACTTATTTACAAATTAAAGAGATACCAAGGAATCTCTTCCACCCCTCCTTAATACAATAGAACATGTTCCCAATTTAACCTCCATGAGAGTGATATACAATTTACCTCTCACCAGGTCCAAGTTATCACCCCTCTAAAGGTTAAGGTGAGCCAACTTAATATCTCTAATAATGCTCCATGAAATAGTGTACTAATGGCTAACATTTAACAATAAGATTTAGTGTTTAAATGAACCTCTTAATGATGTTGACATACCTTCTCAAGATTTAATCTCCTTGATGCAAGATGTGGGTACTTTACAACAAAAAGTACATCAACTCACCATGAAAATCAAAGCATACTACTCTTGGGTTGATTTCAATGTTATCCATGGTAATCCCATCTTGTGCATAATTGTCAATGCAAAAATACCAAAGCAATTTCAAATACCAACATTACCAAAGTTTAATGGATGTGGAGATCCATTATTTTACCTAAAATATTATAAAAAGGATATGGAACATAACACTAGTATTTTGATTATCCTATAGTTATTTCCTAGGAGTCTAGAGGATGAGGCATTAAATTGGTTCCATCAATAACTCCCCAGTAGTTCACTACATACATACAATGAGTTAAAAGAAGTGTTTATCATGCATTATATCCATAATAAGGGACCTCTCATCATATATGAGAGGTTGCCTTCAATACACTAGGGTGATTCAAAAATTGTAAATGATTACATTCTATAATTCAAATCATGTTTACAACAATTGATCTACTAGCCAAAAGATTTAGAGACATAATACACCTTTTTTAGAGTCTTCACTTTCCCTCTTAAATAGAATTTTTTATATGAGACATCCCAATCATTTCAGAATCTATGTTACACATATATGATGTTAGATAATAGGTTGAGATTAGTTGAGACACATTCTAAGGTAGATTTGGATTTAGATCTCTGATAGTCATAGTCATACAATATGGTAAAAGCATCTAATCCATCTATGATTAAGAAAAAATTGGAACAAAAACACCTAATCAAGACACTTAACAAATGCAAAAAGCCACTCCATAAAATATCTCGCATAGTGCATAAATCACATGATACCAATAGAGGGGCTATATAGTTTTTAGATAGAGATAGGCCTCTTGATATATTACATTATTAGGCAAGGGGGTGATCACACTTCCTCTTACTCATCATAATTTATATAGAATAAGAAATAAACCATATTGAAATTATCATCAAATAAATGTACATTGGGATAATAACTATTGTACACTCAAAGATCATATTAACTAGTATGTTGATAGATTAATTATAGCATTCACATAGGGGGCATTGAGATCTCTTTCTTTACACTCTCCTAGATCACATTCCTATATGAGTTAGCTACCCTAGGATGTTCCTTTCAAGGATACATTTGTTACTCATTGTATGAGACATGTGGTTTGTATGACACCTACTTATGTAAGTTCTCATGCACTATATAGTCAATAGAGATGGAAACTAGTTCATAGATATCAACCTAATTATAGTAGCATGGTGAAAAAAGGGAAAATAACTCAACCACCAATTTTAGCATGAAAACTAATTAAGATATTTGGTAGAGATCAGGGTATAGTTTTAGTATGACAACCTATTAAGATATTTTTAAAACATAATGAAAAATAGAGCACAACTTCATTATGACAATTGATTAAGCTATTTAATACAGAGTCTATAAATCTACCTATGATGAGCAATATCAGTTATAGAGTCTACTTCTAAACCTACATAGTATGAGTAGTATGGTCACTTTTTTACTATGCCATTGAGATTAAGATAGTTCACGTCATAGTCACATGATCTATACTCACATATAGCATAATACTTCTATGTCATTGATACTAACAACTAACATTCCTAATTCAATATCAATATCTACTCAAAAATCTATATACAAATAAAATCCATTACCATTATCTATATATAGGATACATTTCCATATCAACACATAAGTCATGAATATAATCAAACATATACTTGAGAAAATAATGTCACAATCAAAATTCCAAACACCATGATATCCATATATTAATAGTTCTACATATATAACTCAAAAACAAGTTTTTCATATAGTGATACATAATGACTTAATAATTAGATCTTGTTCACTAAGACCAACCTCATCACCCTCACTCTCACACACACTTGAACTCAATGGTCTCACATCCCCTCTAGATCTAGATCGAGACTGAGCTTTATGACTATGCTTCTTCTCCCTTAGCACCATTACCTTGACCATCAAATATTGATGTTCCCATTGTAGACAAATATAGTCATCCATGATCCTATTACTTATCCCACCCATACTATTTGATGGGGGCATAGCTCACCTATAAAAATCAGCATGTGCATCATCTCTATATATTACTACCCACCTATATTCTATAATAACAATAGCCACTTAGTCAAACAAGTAGGAATGGACTCTTGTAACCCTATATCCTTCTCCACTAACCCATCATCCATGGTAAAATTAGGAATGTGTCATGTAGGCTCTCATAACATATCCTCAATGATGGTCACCCAATACTCATCCTCTCTTACACCTACACACACCAACATAGTACATTAGATATTTAAATTGATAATACAATACTAAACAAATTAAGCACACAAATATACAAATTATAACCTACACTCAACTACTTTAATCAGCTTTAGATATAGTACATCATCCATAATAGCCCCATCTCTTAGAAATAGTGGAAGCCATCTGTGTCATCCCTACCATAATATGAAGGCATTGGTAGCCCCCACATCATCTACGTTAGGTATCTCTACCAAAACATCTCACTATATCACTAAAATCAAAGCCAACTTAGATGTTGTATGTCTTGTTCTACTACCTAGCCTCATTTGGGCCTGAATACTCCTCAACCACACCCATGGTGTAAGAGGCACATCCTAAACCACACCAAACTAATCTTTCACCTACTCATACTAGAATATATTAAAAATTGTGGTTCATCGATCATGAAACCAACGACTCACTTGAATCCATCTGAACTACATCCCATCTTTAGGCTAACCCTAAAATTCCCTATAGGGTCTCTAAATAATATGTTTGGCTATCACTTGATCTAACACCCATCAATAGTGCATCATGCTCCTCAATGGCATGAGAGTTATGTTAGTCCATCTACCCACAAATACCTAGGGATATGCCCAATCAACATGTGGAAAACCTCTTATCTATCCATTACAATGTGTTCCTAAGCCCAATAATGTAACAATATCGATGATCCAATCCCACCAACACATAACTCCTAAGTAAAATGGTATACCCCCAATACAAATGGGGCAGCATGGTGTGACCCTATGAGTATACAATATCATGCTTCTCTATATCCTAAATAATACCATGCATATTATATGAAATGGATACACCACTACCATCAATAGAAATAAATGAATCTAGTAACATTGCCAAAAAAAATTTGCAACCATAGAACACTAGTTGTAATAATCACATATATAATACATCGCTATTATTCCCTCGATGATGGATCCTTATAGGTATGTCCAAAAAATACCTCAAGGCCCAGTCTATGGCTCTATCTCTATATGAATATTATAATACATCCTATTGACTAGTAATGGACAATCTAAGTATCCTATACACATCCTCCAAGGTGATAGTAATCTCTCTAGTGGTAATCAAAAATTACATGTGTCGACATTCTACCACTCACATAATGTAGTCATTATATAACAATCCTAGGGCATCTATGTAAGTGATTCCCCATAACCCAAACCATCCCTATCCATAAATGTTCTCTCATCATTTGTTAAATCCATCCACATAATCACTCCATCATTCAACCACTATGAAACTCTCTCATACACACATGCTTGTAAAATACCAAGAATAAGACATTAACATCTCCAGATGAAAAACATACATGATAAAAAAATCATTAAATTTAAATTTGAATAAAAAATCAATGTCCAATCTTTAGGACATTATCACTATAGAAATGACCATAACACTGGACACTAGCATAGTTCATAGATAGTAGTGTGGTAGCCCAAGACACTAGTGTTGTCTTTAGGATAGTAGTGAAACGCTCCTAAAAAATCCCTAATCTAGCTTAAATGATGTGAAAATGATGAAAAATACAATCAACAATTTAAAAACATGGATAATGATGGAATTCTTACCAGGGTGACCTCTTCATCATCCTGGATACGTGCCTTCACCCCTTATAGTGGGTCACAATTTCACCTCATCTCCTCAACATATTTTCTTCACTTAGAGAAATAATTATCTCAAATTAGAAATTTCAAATGATTTTTGAAATCAATCAATCAAAACTATTTAACCAGTTTTTTAAAAATTGTTACCCACCTAAGGTTAACCCTACATGCAAATTTCTCCAACTATTACCAAAAACTTCCAATCATGATATCTCAAGAATCATCGCTCTTATTTTCAATCCATTTCTTACATGTGAAACTTGATGATGATATGCCCTACACTATACCAATTACAACTCTATCCAAATCAATTTGACTTTGAAAATGACAAAACTCATTTTTAATTAATAAACTCATTATAGACCACATGCCTATCTTAGTTTTCATTCACAAACAATTCCTCTATAATTGCCAAAATAATCTATTTTGCAATCATCTTATCAATGCTAACTATTCACTAAAATTTATACTGGTCTTGCTTTTGGTTAGATACCCTTACCCCAGTTCTAGCTCTCTCACCAAAAGGGGGCATATATAAAGTATTCACACCAATACAATTTATCTTAGATACTCAAGCTAAGATATATAAACACATAGTTTGGCTTAGATTTCTTGATTTAGTGACTCAAAAACATAGTTTGGCTTAGATACTCAGTGGATTAGATATAAAAATACATAGTTGACTTAGATTTCATGATATAGTTTTCTTATATATGCAGGCTCATATATAAAAACACATAATTTGGCTCAAATTTTCTAGTTTAGATACTCAAAATCATAGATTAACTCAAATATTTAGATATAAAAATTTAATTAGTGACTTCGATACTCATATAAGTAGGTTAACTCAGATTTATAAGGTTATATGATCTTTTTAGATACTAGTTCAGATTCTTAGATTTTACATAGGATTTTGACACAGTTCCAAACTTTGATTATGACTATGGGGGCACATAAATGGTACACCATCCTTACATATACATACAATTTTATACACAAATTACATAGTTAATATTAACCAAATTTGAATTCTAGTGAAATAAGGTCAAATCCTATCATTTTGAACTTTTTAATAAGGATCCCATATGTCCCTTTGGGTGTCATGTTACTCGATTATCTCACTTAGCCATGTCCTACTCTTTGTTGAAGCTCATCTTCCTTGAAATGGCCTAGTCAAACTTGGTCAAACCTTATTCAAACATGGTAAAAGGTCAATTTATGTCTAATTTGTCCTACTATATAATTTATCATGTTTTAATGTGATCACAAGTCATAAATTGGTCATTGGTTAGGTCTTATTTGAAAAAGGGTCTTTTAGCCACTTTTTAGCTTATTACAGGACTTGTACTTACTTTTATGCAATAAAATTTGATACCAAGGTGAGTTTAAACGTGGGTAATGTCAATATCATTTTAGTGGATAGTTATAAGTTAGGCTCATTAGGAAAGAATTAGTTTTCCCTAAAAAAATAAGCCTTTTCCAACACTTATATGGACTTCCCAAGCTCCCTCATAGAAAAAAACATGGTGGTGTGAATATTCACCTCCCCATAGGTAATATCCACATTTTTTTCATATATTTCACAAAAAAATTCATATGAAACTTATTTCTCTTCTTTCTCTATTGGCAAGCCCAAGAAGGGTAAGGTCAAACACTCACCATGAGAGCTACAGGTGGAGTTAAGGAAAATGCTTCTACAGGTGGATAGTGCTCTGAGTGAAACTAATTTTAATAAAAATAAATTTATATTTGGTTCATCTTCATTTATGAACCATTAGTTTTATCCCAAGTAGCTTTTTATGCATGTTCAACCATGAGGGGGTCATTGTTTGAGCTTGTCTTAGAATTTATTATTTTGGATTGATGGATTTATGTGTTACAATTTTTTCCACATGATTTTAAAGATGTTTCAATGCTTTTTATTGTTTTTTATAATTCAATTTTATGAGAAAGCCTCTTCTAGGCTTGAAAAATGGCTAGTTTGTATTGATAGTTAGCTTAGTTGCTTTGTGAGTGGTTTATCCACATTGAGAAAGGTGTTTTTATTATTGTTTTGATGATTATCCTAGTGTTTGAGATGTTATAAGGGTTGATAAGTGTCTTGTGATGCTTGGAAGGCCTTGTTTTACATGTTTTTGCTCTCTTAAAGGAGTGTCTCAGTCCACCAGCAAGGAGTTTCACCTACAAGAGCTTGTTAATGCCATCATGACCAAAAAACAACCTTCACATGGTATCAAGCCTTTAAATGTACTTGAAATGAATTTTGGAGAGGTCTAGAGTTGATAGAGAGTGATCACGAGGTTGTGAGAAGTCAAGAGAAAATGATTACAATTTTGGGCTCACAGTTCTTAAAAGTTGCAAATAGAGGTCCTGAGGGTTTTTTAGGATAATATATGTCATGGAAAAGAGATGTTTAAATGAATTTTGTTTATTGAAACTTATAGCCCTATCAACCTACTACAACCATGACAATTTTGAGAAGAAAAGGAGGAGTGGAAGTTGAGTTTTGACAAGCTAAAAAATGACCAAAAAATCACTAATTTACAATAGTGTTATCTACAAGATTTATAAGGAGGATGACAATAATACTATGAATATGAAGTTATAGACCATGTCTATAAAGAGGAAACACTTCCAAGGGATATAAAAATCAGTCTTGAGCGCTCAAATGATGGAGAAGGAGGATATTTCATGAAATCACTCTTTTAGGCCATCCCCTATCTATACACAGGGTAGGGTAGGTAGTGAATGCAATGCTTCAATAGATTGCATAAAGGGTTTGTGTTATGGACTCCTAGGAAGGAACTAATCCTAATGTGAATTCTAAAAAACTAGATGAAAACTCAACAAGCCCTAGACAAGGTAAAACATGATCCAAATGCTCCAAATCAACCTACAGGCCTAAAAAACATGCACCTATAGCCTGGTATTAGGGGTTGGTCTCAGTCAGGGGTAAAGTGAGGTATTTGGATCTCAATTTGAGCATTCAAATGAAATGAAATGAAATGATGGAAATATGAGGGTAAGAAGACAAATCAAAGGGTTATATACCTTTTGAAGCTTGAACACCTTACCAAGATGCCTACAGTAGGCCTAGAATCCATAACACATAGTTTTGAGATATAATGGTAGTGAGGTGAATTTTGGAGTTTGAACATAACTTAGAACCTCAAAAGTGGATACAAGGTAAAATGAATGACATATAACCTCAAAGATATTATGAAAAACCTAATTACATCATGAAAAACACCCAAATATTGCCAAGAACTAACCTACAGGGGTAGAATAGTGATTGTTACAGTCAGGATAGAGGAGTATTGGTTGAGAACCCTGAGCATGGAAATAATTCTATCTTGAAGGTTACATGTGGATTCAAAGCATGAGTATAATATATGAACTAATAAACATGGATACAAGATCTAAAACCATCAAATAAAATTCAACCATAACCTACATCTAGGTCTTAAGGGGACTGTCTCAGTCCTTAAGGAGCACAACCTAGTCTGGAGGATAAAGTATGAATTATTGAAAAGGGGTGATGCCTTGGATTAGAAAATTATTAATGGAGCCCACTTACATGATATTTAGTAAATAAAAGGAGGTTTTCATAAATTCATAAAACACTAAAACAAGTTCATGATAACATACACCAATATAAAATAATATTTTCTTCTTGTGGGTAGTCAAGGCCTATTTCATGACCTATCATCCATTTATTCTCCTAATACAGTCCATACCCTGCCTGCCCTCAAACTATGTTTTTCCCAAAAGTTTGCCTTGAAAATTGGTTAAATTAGAGGACAAAATGGAAGAGTTAGGTACTAAAATTTTGTAAAAAGTACCCTTAGGACCTATATAACATTATAAAATAATCATATTTGATGATACAATAAGGAAAACACTCACTGTTTTGTCTTAGATTAGGGGCAGTTTTAGTGTGTATGGAGGCACCAATTTTGGGAAAAGTGATGAAATGTTGAACCATAAGGTTATAAAGGAAAAATTTATGATTTTATAAGATATAGGGGCCATAAATAAACCTATTAAACCTTAATATAAGGTATTTAATCATAGAAGTTGTTCCAACCTAGGAGGTTTGCATGCATACCTAGTGGGAATCCTTAGGCCTAAAATCCCAACTAAGGGTCATTTGCTTTTTTGGCCTTTTACATGACTTAAAATTGGTTGGAACATGTTTTTATGGGTATACCAAATGTTTTTGAGCCATCAAGAGTCAAATATAACCATTGAAATGTCAAGTTGGGTCTCAAACTACAAGTAGGCTTATTGGTAAGGTCTAGGCCTAGTGCCAAACAAGGGTAAGTTTTCATTTTTGGCATTTGAAGAGATAATATAATGATGGTAAAATGTTTGTGGAGATAGTATATAATTTTTTGAGCCATTTTTTTTCAATTAAATTAATTATAAGACTAATTCTTGGCTTTGATGCTCCCAAACCCTCACAAAATGCATGAAATGACACAAATGGTCATCTTGGAATGCTTATATCTTTCATCAGCCTTTTCATGGGACCTAGATATATTCAAATAAGTTGGAGGGGGTATTTAAGAAGACACAAGTGGAATTTGGAATGAATTCAAATGATCCATATTTATGAATAAATGCTAAGAAGGTTCATCACTCTAAAACCCTCCAAAACCCTGTTTGAGACCTAGAGGTGAAAATGAGCCTAAAAGTGCCACTAGATGGAGGATTTTGAACTTAAGTGATGAATATAAGTTTATTAAAAATCCATGAGGATCACATCCATGTGGATTTTTTTGTATGGAACTATATGTATCAGAGGAAAATAGGGATTGTTTTGACCATTTTGAGTGGTGTGTTGGCTATAGGAGGAGTTACGAGATGAAAAAACTTTGTGAAGAATATTTATAATTGATATAACTAAAAAAAATCACCTGATATCATGAATAAACCTATAATATCCATAAATATGCCCTCACTTTCAACCAGTCTAGTGAGTCATCTAGTGAGGACTTAGAGAAAATGGTAAATCTTTGTTTGGAAATCCTTTTTAAGGCCAATTTATTATAAATAATGGTATTATAACTCCTTAAAAATTTAATTTATCCTCTTTTATGGATAATATTATATAGATAAAGAGTTTTTATATTCCAAGTGTGAAGGGTGAAGGGAAAAGAGTTATTTTGAGATTGTCAAGTGTGATCATGCATGGTAAAGATGATAGGAAGGGCCAGGAGCCTCCCCAATGCATTTGAGGGATTATTAGTAACCCTCAGACTTATATTAATCATAAATATTTATCAATTGTAGTTTTTGGGTAGTTTTTTAAGACCAATCATAAGGGGCAGTTTTCTATGCATAGAAAAGGAGTTTCTTAACTATTTGCAGGTCTTGAATGATTCTAGATGATATTTGTAACTATTTACATGATTATATCACCCCATGCCTCTCTCTCATGAATTTTTAACTTATTTTATTAAGTGACACATGTCCAAGTGACTCTTGGACTTCCCTTCTCTCTACCTTCTCATTTCTTATATAAATTTGCTATTGTATGGGATCTCTCTACCTGAGTATGGTGAATCCCTACCAAAATTTTACCTTGAATAAATAAATACAAGTTTTTACCTCATTAAAATATTTAATTAAGTGTAAATTCTTGGTATTAGTTTTATGCAAGTGTATTTTCCATTTACCTTCACATGTTGATTCTATTAGTAGCTAGTGTATTATGATTTCCTTCTTGCAAGTCAACAAGAAGTGTCTAAAGATAATGAAGGTGTAAGTGAGTAGGATAATTAATAGAGTGTCTTATAATTACTATTATTTATTTCCTCCTATCCTATGCCATCTCCAAGACCCCATGTTGAAGCATTGATGTGAGAGGAAAGATTGATGTTGAATGAAGTGTATGCGTTACTTGTCCTTAGTTTCAAGTGTATGTCAAAGGTATGAGTAGAGAAAATATTTTGGTGCATCACATCCAGTATAATAGGTTTAATTTTATTTATTCTAACCCTTTTCATCCCCCAAGTTGTTAGTAGTAGGAATATGAACTTAAATGATGCATCAAGGGGAGCTAGCCCTTAATCTAGAGATACACCCCCCAATAGGGATAGCCACAGCCCTAGGGTGGTTCCATTGTTCCACTTGAATGAGGAGAATCTTGTATCATATCCTCATTTGGTGCAAGTTAAAGTGAAAATGTTTTTTGGCATGCTTGGTGGGATAAGAATTCCATCTCTTGAGAGGTTTTGGTGTTCTTCTTAAGATATTTGCTTTTGGAAGCAAGTTTGCAAAACACCAATGGTGACTCCACATATGAATCTACTGGTAAAGCAAATTTGGTATCCTTATTAAAGTTTTTTATTGCTCTACATACTTCTCAAAAGTCATGGATTACTTTGGTGTGGAATTTTTCCTAACACAAGTGGGTGAAACTTACCCTATTTTGCCTATTCCTCCTAATTATGAACAAGTCCTTGTTTAACCTTGTCATGAGCTCCATGTTGCCTACAATAAATATTCTCCATAATATATCCCACATAGTCCAACTAATCCATCTCCAAATCATACTATTACTAGTTTCAAAAAAGTCCTTCTTAGCTATCAAGACTACATGCTAGACTTTGACACTAGATATGGTTATGGTGAAATCACACCTAATGTTTGTATTGAGAGTGTAAGGAATGCCTTAGAAAAAACCAAGAAGGAGTGGATACCTATAGAGGGGGATAATTTTCCAAATCTCACCTATGATATGCTTGATGTTTTTGGCCTAATCTTAAATCTAGAGGAGAGATTGAGAACTCATGAACTAATCCCATCTTGGCAACCTCAGCATGCCTCAAGCTCTTTGTCTATTTCCCAAAGCTTTGCCTCTTAGAAATCCATCCAATAAAAAAATCAAATGAAGGAGGAGGCAATGAAAAATCAGGTTGATACTTTTTAAGGACAAGGTGAGAAATAAGTCTTAAGTTTTGAACCTCATCTTGAAAGACAACTTGAATTGGCAAATCAAGTTTTGAGATAATCTATCATGGCCATTAAAGGTGAACTCTCAAAGCCCACTTCCCCAAGTTGTCATGAAGATGCCAACCCAAATAATACCTCAAGATTATTAAATATAACATTCACTCCTCCACTAAAACCTCAAACCCATGTAGACACCTTTGAACCCACTTTACCAAGATAGAAAGAGGTGGTAGCAGCTAGAGAAGAGAAGGATAAATCATGTTTAGGTGGAAATGTGTTTAGCGAGGAGAAACCTGAGATCATTCAATACCCTCCAAACCCTCCTCAAGAGGCCATTGAAATAATTTTCCCCTCCCTTGAACTGATCTAAGTTGCCCCTCTAATGAGGAAAATTGTGTTGTCTCTTGGGAATCCCCTTTAGCCAAACTCTTTGTTTTTGAGAGGCTTGATATTGACACAACTAAGGGGGATAATGAGATTGAAATATTTGATTGGATGGAAGAGGAAGATGAGATAATTGTATATTGTGAAAAAAAGGAAGAATATCTTCATTGTTTTAAAGAATAAGTATTAAAGGAATCTCTCTTGGACTCTAAAAAAGAAGAGGAAAGGGTCCTTGTTGTTTCTCCTTTTCATGAAGTAGAACAGCCACAAGATGAGGACCTATGGCAAATTTTTGAGATAATATGTAGTGAAGGTGAAGCCCTCAAAGAATCTACAAGTTATTTAGAGATAGATATCAGCCATGACAAGCAAAATTTTATCTCTCAAAAGGAGGACATGTGGCCAACTTACGTTCAAATGTTCAAGGACTATGAGGAATGTGAGAAGGATAAAATCCTAAACAAATAAACCCAAGAGGTTGGAGAGCAGGTTTATATTAAAGAACACCATCATCAAGAGAGACTTGATCATAATAAGGCCATATATGATGATTTTGAGATCTTTGAAGGTGATTTTAAGTTTGATCAAATAATATTATATGAATATGCCTCTACTAACTTCCAAGAAGAATGTGAACAAGTAGCACTTCCACCTAGTCATGATACAATGCCCATTAGATAATTTAACGACATTGTGACCATTGAGCAAGATAATAGAATCCTTCAAAGAGAGATTGAATTCTAGAAATTTTATCCATGACTAAACACACAAACTTGACATGAAAAGATGATGGAACAATAGTTTGAAGTATGCTTCAAGGTTGAAGAGAACTTTACCTATGTTGAGAATGTATGGGAGATGACTCCATTAGACAATGTACAAGAACAAAGAGAAAAAATGAAGCAAGATTCATCTTACATTCCATATAAGAAGAAGCATGATTGGCATCCTCACTCATTTAGTGAGGAAGGAGACCTAAGTTACTTCCCTTTTGATCTAAGAAGGGAGGTATGATCAAGATGTATGTACATATTTGTTTACTTTCAGTTGTGTTTGCTTTCCCTAAGTGCTTAGTAGCACAAGTGTGTCCTTATCTTGTTTATTTTTGGGTCTTTGTGTGTGTTTTTATTTACATTTGTGTTTTTGAGTTAGAATTACTATCTTTTTAGCCTCTTCAAGTTATGTTCCTGATGTTCTCCAAGTGTATTCTGACCCCCTTGCCCAATGGATAGGATAAGGCTACTAGTCCCTAACATAGGCAAGCATGTTACCCCTAAGAGTTGCCAAATTATTGACCAAATTTTACTTCTATTCAAATGAGTTCAACCCATATCATTTTTAACTTTTTAATAAGTTTTCCATATGTCCTTTTGGGTGTCATGTTAGTCTATTATCTCACTTAGCCATGTCCTAGTCTTTGTTGAAGCTCGTCTTCCTTGAAATAGCCTAGTCAAACTTGGGTCAAACCTTGGTCAAACTTGGTAAAAGGTCCATTTATGTATAATTTGTCCTAATTTATCATTTATCATGTTTCAATGTGAACACAAGTCATAAATTGGTCATTGGTTAGGTCTTATGTGAAAAAGGGGTCTTTTAGCCTCCTTTTAGCTCATTAAATAAATTGTACTTACTTTTATTAAATAAAATTTGACACCAAGGTGAGTTTAAACGTGGGTCATTTAAATATAATGTTATTGGATAGTTATAATTTAGTTTAATCATGAAATAAATAATTTTACCTAAAAAATAGGCCTTTTCCAACACTTGTATAGACTTCTCAAGATCCATTACAATAAAAAACATGGTGGTGTGAATATTCAAATCCAAACTCGTCATATCCATGTATTTTTTTTCATATATTACACAAAAAATTGCATCTGCAATTCATTTCTCTTCTTTCTCCATTAGCAAGCCCAAGAAGGGCAAGTTCAAACACTCACCATGAGAGCTATAGGTGGAGTTAAGGAAAATGATTTTATAGGTGGATATTGCTCTGAGTGAAATTAATTTTAATAATAATAAATTTATATTTTGTGCCTCCCCTTTTATGAAACATCAATTTGATCCGAGTCAACTTTTTATGCACGTTCAACCATCTGAGGGTCACTGTTTGAACTTGTCTAAGAATTTATTATTTTGGATTGATGTATTTATGTGTTGAAAATTTCTCAAAATTATTTTAAATATGTCTCTATGCTTCTTCTTGTTTTGTATAATTCAATTTTGTGAGAAAGCCTCTTCTAGGCTTGTGAAATCACTAGTTTGCATTGACAATCAGCTCAGTTGCCTTTTGAGTGGTTTCTCCACATTGGGAAAGGTGTTTTATTATTTTCTTGATGATTCTCCTAGTTTTTTTGTGCTTTAATGGTTTAAAATTGTCTTGTGATGCTTTAAAGGCCTTGTTTTACATGTTTTTGCTCTCTTAAAGGAGTGTCTCAGTCCACCAGCTAGGAGTTTCACCTACAGGTGCTTGTTGATGTCATCATGAAAAGAAAACAACCTTCACATGGTCTCAAGACATTAAATTTACTTGAAATTAATTTTGGAGAGGTATAAAATTTATAGAGAATGATCACAAGGTTGTGAGAAGTCAAGAGAAAATGACTACAATTTTGGGCTCACAATCCCTAAAAGTTACAAACAATGGTCCTAAGGGTTGTTTGGGACAACATATTTCATGGAAAAGAGATGTTTAAATGCATTTTTTTTGTTGTAAATTTTATCCATATCAAAATACTATAACCATGACAATTTTGAGAAGCAAAAGAGGAGTGAAAGTTGAGTTTTGACAAGCTAAAAAATGACCAAAAATCATTGATTTATAATAGTTTTGTCTACAGGATTTGTAAGGAGGATGAAACTCATACTATGAATAGGAATTTATATACCATGTATAGAAAGAGGAAATAATTCCAAGGGTTATAATAATCAATCCTAAGCACTTAGGTTATGGAGAAGGAGGATATTGCATGAAAACTCTTTTAGGTCATCCCCTATCCATACACAGGGTAGGGTAGGGAGTGAATGCAATTATTAAATAGATTGCATAAATGGTTTGTGTTAAGTAATATTAGGAAGGAAATAATCCTAATTTTAATGTTAAAAAACTATATTCAATCTCAAAAATCCCTAGACAAGGTGAAATATGATCCAAATGCTCCAAAGCAACCTACAGGCCTGAAAAACATGCATCTACAGCTTGTTATTAGGGGTTGGTATCATTCAAGGGTAAAGTGAGGTCTTTGGAGCTCAATTTGAGCATGAAAATGAGGTTAAATTATTTAAATATTAGGGTAATAGGACAAATCAAAGTGTTTTATACCTTTTGAAGTTTGAACACCTTACCAAAATGCCTATCACAGGCCTGGAATCCATAACACACAGTCTTGAGATATATTGGTAGTGAGGTAAAGTTTGAGTTTAAAACTAACTTAGAACCTAAAAAATGGATAAAAGTTATAATTAAGGACATATAACCTCAAATATATTATGATAAACCTAATTACATCATGAATAAAACCCAAATCTTGCCAAGAACTAACTTACATGGGCATACCTGTGACTGTTACAGTCAGGACATAGGAGTAATGGTTGAGAACCCTAAGCATGGAAATAATGATAGATTGAAGGATATAGGTGGATTAAAATCATGATTTTTATATATTAGATAATAAACATGGATAAAATTTCTAAAACCATAGAAAAAAATTCAACCATAACCTACAACTAGGTTTTAAGGGGACTCTCTCAGTCCTTAAGGAGCATGAGCTAGTTTGGAGGATAAAGGATGAATTAGTGCAAAGGGGTGATGCCTTGGATTATAAAATGATGAATGGATAAAAAATTAATTATATTTATTAAATAAAATTAGGTTTTCATAGAGTCCTAAAACACCAAAACAAGTTCATGAGAAACCACTACCAAGCTAAAACAATATTTTCTCCTTATGGGTAGTCAAGGCCTATTTTGTGATTCCAAAGCATAATAGGTGTTTAAATGGGAAAGTGAAATATATAATGATTTTAAAAAATAATTAAATATATTTATGAGCTATAAAATTACATTAAAAATATCAAATCAACCATTTCTTCTCTTAATACAGTCCATACCCTGCCTACCCTCAAATTATACTTTTCCCAAAAGTCTTCCTTGTAAATTGGTTGAGTTGGAGGACCAAATGGAATATTTAAGTGATAATTTTTTGTAAAAATTAAAATTAAAACCTATTAAAAATTATAAAATAATAATATTTTATGATAAAATAGGTAAAACACTCACTATTTTGTCTCAGAGTAAGGGCAATTTTAGTGTGCATGGAGGTGCCAATTTTGGGAAAATTGATGAAATGTTGAACTAGAAGGTTATAAAGGAAAAAATTATGATTTTATAAGTTTTAGGGGACCTAAATATACCTATTAAGTCGTAATATAATGTATTTAATCATAAAATTTTTTCCAACCTAGGAGGTTTGCATGCATACCTAGTGGGAATCCTTAGGCCTAAAAGCCCAACTAAGGCTCATTTGCATTTTTGGATTTTTAGATGCATTGAAATTGGTTGTAACATGTTTTAATTGGTATTAAATATTTTTTTGATCCATCAGGAGTCAAATAAATCCATTTGAGTGTCAAGTTGGGTCTCAAACGACAAGCAAGCCTATTGGCAAGGTCTAGGCCTAGTGCCAAACAAGGGTAAGTTTTCATTTTTGGCGTTTTATGAGATAATATAATGATTGTAAAATGTTTTTATGGATAATATACAGGTTTTTTATCCATTTTTATTCAATTAAATACATCATAATAATAATTCTTGTCTTTGAGGCTCCCAAACCCTCACAAAATACACTAAATGGCACGAATGGCCATCTTGGAATTCTCATATATTTCATAATAATTTGCATGGGACCTAGATATGTTTAAGGAAGTTGGATGGGGTATTTAATAATCCAAAATTTAAATTTTTAAGGAATTAAAATGATCCATATTTATGAACAAATTCTAAGAAGGTTTGTCACTCTAAAACCCTCCAAAACCCTGTTTGAGACCTAGAGGTGAAAATGAGCCTAAAAGTGCCACCAAATGGAGGATTTTGAACCTAAGTGATGAATATAATTTGTTTCCAACTAAATTATTATCACTTCCATGTGATTTTTTTGTATGGAACTATATGTATCAAAGGAAAAGATGGCTTGTTTTGACCATTTTGAGTGGTGTGTAGGCTACAAGATGAGTTAGGAGATGAAACCAACTTTGGGAGAAATATTTAAAATTTGTATAACTCAAAAAATTAACCTAATCTCATGAATAAACTTCTAAGTTCCACAACCAAGACCTCACTTTTAGCCAATCCAATGAGCTAGCTAGTGAGGACTTAGGAAAATGGAAAATCTTTGTTTGGAGAGCCTTTTAAGGCCAATTTATTATAATTTATGGTATTATTGTTCCTTAAACATGTAATATATCCTATTTTATGGGTAATATTTTATATATTAAGAGTTTTTAGATTCCAAGTGTGAAGGGTGAAGGGATAAAAGCTATTTTGAGATTGTCAAGTGTGATCATGCATGGCCAAGATGATAGTAAGGGTCAAGAGACTCCAAAATTCATATGAGGGATTCTTAGTAACCCATAATACTAATATTCATCATCAATATTGATTAGGTGCATATTTTGGGTAGTTTTGTAAGACCAATCATAAGGGGCAATTTTCTATGCTTAGAAAAGGATTTTCTTGACTGTTTGTAGGTCCTAAATGATTCCAAATGATATTTTTAACTCTTGAAATGGATTATCTCACCCCATCCCTCTCTCTCATTAGTTTTTAACTGATTTTATCAAGTGAATCTTGGACTTCCCTCTCTCTACCTTCCCATTTCTTCTATAAATTCTAGCCTTTTGGCTATTGTATAGGTTCTCTTTGCCTAGGCATGGAGAATCCCTACTAAAATTTTACATTAAATAAATAAATATAATTTTTTTACCTAATTAAAATATTTAATTAAGTGTACATACTTGGTATTAGTCTTGTTCAAGTGTAATTTCCATTTACCTTTACATGTTGATTCCATTAGTACCTAGTGTATTGTGATTTCCTTCTTGCAAGTCAACAATAAGTGTCTAAAGATAATGCAGGTGTAAGTGAGTAGGATAATAAATAGAGTATCTTATAATTCATATTTTTTAGTTCCTCCTATCCTATGTCATCTCTAAGAGCCCATGTTGAAGTATTGATGTGAGAGGAGAGACTGATGTTGAATTAAGTGTATGTCCTACTTGTCCTTAGTTTCAAGTGTATGTCAAAGGTATGACTATATAAAATAGTTTGGTGATCAACTCCATTATAATAGGTTTAATTTTATTTATTATAACCTTTTTATCCCCCAATTTTTAGTAGTTAGAATATGATCTTAAATGATGCATCAAGGGGAGCTAGCCCCTAATCTAGATATTCACCCCCCAATAGGGATACCCACAACCTTGGGGTGGTTCCATCATTTCACTTAAATGAGGAGAAGATTTTATCATCTCCTCATTTAGTGTAAGTTAAAGTGATGATAAATACATTACTAGATATTAGGTTTGCGGGCATGATGCAAAGCACATGTCCTTAACCCATAGGACTTCACTAGCTTATATAGACATAATGGAAAATTATACCATTATATATGTATATAATACTAGATTTTACTCATATTATCACCAATATGTCACTAATATTTCAATAAATTAGGTCATATGGATGTATATAATGGTTGATCCATAGTTTTCACTAGACCCAGATTACACAAGTCAAGCAATAGTTTTAAACTCTGAGCACATTTATTCTCACACTCAGTTACATATCAGAGTGGGGGGAAATAAGGATTATTTCTCCACATTTAAAAATTAATTATTTGACACAATCACATATCAAAGTGAGGGTAAATAGGGATTTATTTCTCATAATATAGTTGGTTACTCAGATTTAGTATAGGGGACACCCACATTGTGGATTTTCTCTTCATAGCCAGCATTCTAATGTTTGTCCACTTCTTTGGCCAAGAAGTGGGTTAGGTCCATAACACATCCACATAGATAAGTAAAGGTACACATTTTTATTTTTATTTTACTCTAGTACTTTCATTTCCATTGCATTACTAGAATAAAATGGGGGCAAATGTACACAACCTAAATTGATCAAGCAAACATAAGTACTATGTCTTTTGTATCTCTTTCACAAGAAGTTATTAATGATGAATGGGAGTGTTATTTTCATGGTCAATTTTGTATTTTAATCCTTATTATGACTTATCTTACCAATTTTTACACTTTTATTGGTCTTATTTCATGTTGATCCCAATCACAAGGGCCCCTGGCTTGTTTATTTTAGTCACAACCTAGTTTCTTACATACGAGATAATAGTGTGATCTTGGATAGTAGTGAATTTTTCTAGTATCCACCTTATTATTATTTTCCAATGTTCATATTTTTAGCTTATTTTGGGTCTTTACCTTTATTTGGGTCTCTTATTATGATTTTATCTACCTTGTCTTCCTATAAACAAGTGCCTCACATTCAAATTAAAGTTATTTCTATATAAAGAGCCTCAAAAAGAATTTTTCATCTTTCACTTACTATTTTGGCACATAATTACATGAAAATTAGTGAATAGTATAGCTCAACACTTTGCATATTACTCAAAATCACACATATATATACACACTTAATCAAAGAAGGGCCTAAGTAAAAGTCATTCTAGCATACCATGCAAATTTATTATACACATTCCTTAAGGTAGAACTACATGTGATCTAATACCCCTATCATTGGGGTTAATGTAGGCAATGGTCAAAATAATAGGGATTCTATATTATGTGATTGTAATATCCTAAAACCCACTTTTCCCATTTTTTACATTTGATGCCATTGTTGTTTCATGTGTGTAGGTGTTCATTAGGGTTTTGAATTTAAATTAGCTAAATAATTATATATAATAATGATCAAAAGCTATTGATCACACCTACCAAACTAAGAAGACACCCTCAAAGCATCCCTAGAAGTCTTAGGGCCCCTACCCATAAAAAACATTAGTGTGGTAACTTTGCCAATAACATAGTGCATTACTATCCCACTGACCATGCTATTATCCTAAGGTAGTTAGAACCCCATTTTTAGAATGAAAGGACTCCAGACTATTCTCCTAGCCATTTCAAAATTAGCATCATCCAGTGACACATGTTTTATTCTAGATAAATTTATTTCTTCATTATACATTCTATTAAGGGTAAATCAATTAAATTAGCTATTTATGATATATATATCTATATTTATTTACCCTCTTTACTTAGCCCTTTAACAATTTAGGATTCACACTAGTAAACAAATAAAAATTTAATCAAATGCTTAAGTCTCTATGACAATCCCACTAATATTCCCACTTTTTATGTGGGGTATGTAGCCTAAATTTACTTATCTCAAAAGAAATAATCAATTATAACATGTTAAGTAAAATGTGTAATAATGTATAATCATGTCAACATGTAGACAATAAGTCATCATAATAGTGAATATGTCATCAAAGCATGTGTGAAATATATTTAATGTAAGGGATACAAGTTTCATGTCAATATGTATATATAAATTAGGCATTTCTTAGTAACCATCATTAATATAAGTACTAAATTAGACTATGTAGTTTAGGTGCATGATATGTATCATGGAACCACACACAAATGGGGAGGTGAGTGATATAGATCACGACACTTACAAAATAAAAAATCTCAATAAAAAATGTCATGACCAAGTCATCAAATTTAAATTAACATTTAAAATATTTTTTTGGTATGATCTCTTTATGAAATCTTCATAAACCATGAGATGTTCAATAGCCTATATGCATTTTTCATCTAGAATTTCTAACTCATGTAGTCATTTTTCACAATATTAGTTATCCTTGAAAATGTCTTTTGAGGAAACACACAAATATGGTATCTCTAAATCTAAATTAAATATTATTTTTGCTATATAAATCAAAGATTACAATGTAGCCTTCATAGGTGTGTGAACACTTGTGTGGCATGCCCTTAGTGCATATATATTTTAACTATGCCAATCTTCTCCTTATTTGGAAATTTTTTTGTTTAATATTTTCAAAAAAAATTATTGGTTGCTTTTACTAACCCATTTCTTTGAAAATAATGAGTGGATGAAGTATTAAAAATATTATACTTAGCATAAAATATCTTAAAAAAACTAAGCAATGATTCATTATCTGTTACAATGGTTGAGGGTAGTCTAAATTATAAGATGATACTTGTCATTAGAATTTTACCTATAGTTGATTGTAATGGCATGATCTCCACCCATTTTGTTAAATATTATATGGCTATAATAATGAACTTGTGATTTTCTAATGATTCCATATTTCTTTTTACAATAAATTCAAATCCCCAAATACAAAATGGCCATGGTGAAATAACAGGTTATAATTCTTGTGATAGTGCATGATTCAAATTATTGTGCTTCTAAAATTGTGGACATATTTTTTCAAGTTCTTGACATTCTTTTTCTATTGTGGGCCAATAATAAATTTGTCTCAAAATATCATAATACATTTCTTTATTGTTAAAATTACCCCCACATTCACTATCATGTACCTATAATAAATATATCTTAGCCTCATCATGACTAAGGCAATAATAAATATATATATTGGGCTGCAGGAATTGGTACAACACGGTCCCCCTATAACCTGTAGTACGCCAGAAACTTTTTAACATGACTGGTGGTGCTAGCGTGGCATGCCCTCCAGTACCACAAGGTAGGGGGGGACTAGAACCTATTACCAGCAGAGCCACAATGGAAATACTTAACCAACCGGACTAGGACCCCCGCCTATTTCACATTATATTTTATGTTTATCATTTTGTTTACATTTTTTGAGATTGAAGCCTTATATAATAAATTATATATCTCATTTTACCATTCTAAATTTACTATGTTGTGATTAATTACAAGTAATTGTAAATTATATATATATATATTGTAGTAATCAATGAGTGTTCTAGTTGTCGTAGTAAAAATTGCATGATCACCATTTGTGTCTAGTATCTTTGTGAGGTATTTTTTATGTTGAAAATGAAAAATATGAGTTTTCAATCATCATATCATTTCCTTGTATGGTATTGATTTTTCTTATTTTGTTTGATAAATATCTAAAAATTAACTAATCACTAGTTGAGAATCCCCATATACTCTTAGAAATTCTATTTCTAATAGGCATGTTATACATGCTCTAAGTATTAATGAATCATAATATAATATGTTATTTATACATGAAAATCCCAAGTGATATGAAAATGGCATAGGTTCACCCTAAGGAGTAATGGAAACTATATTAGCTCTAGCACATGTGGTGTACTTAGAACCATTAAATTACATGGTCCAATTTTCATCATCAATATCATCAATATGATATGAAGTATAATCATCATGGAAATCATCATTGATTGGAAATTTATTTGGTAATAGAGTTACATCTAGTTGATATGTGATACCTTGTATATTTTCTAATTTATTATCTATGAATTTTAAATCGATCTCCATGAGTAACGTTACCCATTTTTCTATACGTCTTGATAGATGTGGTTTTGACATGAGAAATTTTATTAGATATATATCATTAGGAATCCAAAGATTCAAATATCATTAGTTCTTTTTTAGTGATTCAAAATAGAATTCAAATCAAACAATATAATAGAAACTAAACAACTCTTGCCTAAACACTTGGTTGAGCTCAACATAATGAACAAAATTACAAATAGAATATAAAAACATAAAATTGTGTTATCTTCATTGTCAAGCTAGTGTTCATTTGTTGGCATAGAGGATTTTCTTTCTCAACTTATGGGAAATAGAGACTTTTATCAATGCAATTTCTATTTTGGGAACTCTTCTATAAGATCAATTGAGGCTTGGCTTGGCTTGACATGTGAATCTTCTTGAATCAATTTGACATTATAACTTTACTTGAGAGCTTCTTGAAGGAATTCCTATAGTGTAACCTTACACACAAAAGCTTATTGGAAGAAAATTAGTGAACTTGTATTTATAGATATTAATAATAAATCTAACCCTAATGAGTTTAGTTTTAGTTTTAACCTTGTTTGTGTCTAGATTAACCTTGGTCATGTTTAGATTAACCTTGGGTTGGGTCAAAGTAATTACGAAGGCTTGACAACTCATAACATATATTTATGATCCTTGATAACTCATATAAGATATTTATGAGGTTGTGACTCACCTTTATTTTAAATTTTAAGAATTAATAAAATATATTATTAATTCATTTGACTTTGACCTCACCTTTATTGAAAAAATCCTTTTTTCAAAAATGTAATTCTCTAATTAAACTTGGAATTTTTACTTAAGAAACTAATTGAATTTTTATTTTTAATTAATCATGCCTATGGTTTTTGGAATTTATGAATTATTTTAATGTTTTGTATTGATAGATTGAAAGGCCAATTTTGTCAAATTTTTAGGTCATAATTTGACTTGGGTTTAATCCAAGATAGGTTATCATTGTGTACATGGTAATACCTTGAATAAAGAAACCTCAACACAATTTTGGGTAGTTATATCCCATGCACAAATTAATTTAGGAAATTTAGTGACTTTTAGGCTTAAATTACATCATTTTATAGAAATTAGTCTGATATCTAGTTTATAAATGAAAGTGGCTAAAATTGAGTGTTTAGAATTTGCCCCTGTTTGAGAAGGCATTGTGAAACATAGGCATAGTAACATATTTTCAAAGAATGAAAAATATATTAAGACAAATCATTTATGCCCTAAATTGTATTTTATTATCCCTAGATACCCCCTTGAAGGATCAAGTGGTAAAGAGAATAATCAAATGTTCTCTTAAAATGAAAAAAATGACACAATCCAGGTAACATGGGTGGAAACACTGATTTTCCCAAAGGCGATTACAATCAGTAACATTGGTTGATAAACTAATTTTACTAAAGTAATAATCAATGGCATAGTTATGTGCCCCTGTAAGGTAGGTATATAAAAAAATAATGATTTTCCCAAAGGTGGTTATAATCATTAGAACATGTATTTACCTCATTTTGGAAAATAAGATCACATGATTGAAAATGAGTTTGTCCCAAAAAGATAAAATAGATTGATGATCAGTTAAAACAAATTCCACATCTAGGAAAATTGGACTTATGTAATAATCCCATAAATGGATTTATAATGAGCTGGCAAAGAATAACAGCATGATTCTAGCCTAAGTATGAGTACAAATATGCACATTCAAACTAATACATGGTATAGGTAGAAAAATAATGTTGTTAAATGGGTCTTATATGAGGCCCAATAATATGGTCTAGTTAAAAAATAACCAAGAAAAAATAAATTTAGGATCAAACATTACGTAAAATGGACCATAGACTATGAACCATGATGACAAAAAAAACCTCTTGGAACAATCAAAAGGAACCTTAAGCACTGAAGGTGTAAAATTCAAAATTTCATGCTATATATTCACCCCATGGGGTGAAAAAGATTCGTTTTCACCCTATCCCTTTATAAAATTTGAGCTCTATTATTCAGAGAGTTACTAATGAGAAATGTGCATCAAGGAGGACAAAGACATGTTAGCAACCAAGTGAGGGAGCACGGGCAACCTCCACATGATGGGCCTCTGGTATATAACCTAATCCTTTCCATTAGGTTAACTTATGATGCATTTATTATTAGGATTAAGATGCAAATTTTTTAAGTTGCCATTTTTGTAGAAGGGAAAATAATATCTTTATAGAGAAAATTGGTGACTTCGTACAAAGCCACCATTTTAAAAAAGGATGACATCAAAAAAAAATAAGGGGAAATGCTAAAATAGTGATTTCACCCATTTTAGGTAAATAAACCATTTTAAAAATAAAATAAAATGGTGATTTCACCTAAAAATGGTAAAAAATGCCAAAATAATGACATTGACATTTGGTAATAATGATGACTTTGCCCTAAGAGGAAAAATATCTGACTTAAGGGACCCAAAATGGGTTCAAAATCTAGGAGAGATGGGAAAATAGGCTTGGTATGGTAAGTATAAGATATACAATATCATAAATTTATCTTGATGCTAATCTATCTATGATTTTAAGAATGACTCACAGTATTGACAACACAATAATGATGTTCCCATTATTTACGAACACAATAAATATGGATAGTAGATATGGATGATTATTATAGGCACTATATTTATATGATGTATCATGAATTCCTATGATTCACATATATTTATCATAATTGAGTGCCCTGATAGAGAAATGGTACTTTGAGATATTGATTTTTCACCTATTGACTAAGGAGGCCACTGTTACACTTGAGGATACTTGGCAGATCCTCAAGTTACCAATAAAAGTTCATAGGCTATTCTAGAAAAATAACACACAAAAATATGTGGTGCTATATGACTTGATTAGTTTTTAGGATATTCCCATGGTGCATGGTAATGTTGATATTCACTTGTTAGAGACATATACAAATTTGTGACCTAATTACCTAGCCCTTGGGGACCCTTCACCACTAGTATAGGTCGATAGGGAGGTTATTATTCTAATTGATATTATTAGTGACATATTGATGCCTAAAAAGATGTCACTTCTTCCATATGGGACTATATTGAGTGATATATAGCATGATATATGAGGCTATGAGATTTACATGGGGTTAGTAGTATTGGCCTAGTTATATAAATATTTACATATGGTGGCCTATCAATGAGGTTGTAGCATTAGAGCTTCCACATTGATCATGGTTTGGATATGGGAACATACACACACACACACACACACACACACACACACACACACACACACACACACACACACACACACACACACACACACACACAGTGCCTTATGGGTTAGAGATGGGTTCGGGACTTGTAGGAGCCATTGGAATATGGTTGGGTACACAAAGAGATCTACTTTTATTAGTACATGTCTAATAAGATGACACCACAATTATTTATTTGGTGGCCTTATCTTCTAAATCAACTTCAAATGCCTCAAGATTCATGGTACATGACATTCATGACATCTAAATAGTTAATTATAGGGTGATAATCACATATCATTAACGAGTACCAACCTGACATGGTACTTTGATAGTTTAAGAGGATCTTAGGTGGTTCACATACACTACTAGAGAGATTATCCATGCCACCCCAATGATTCATAGAAGCATAGTTGTGGATAAATGTGGGAGTGTTACATAAGAGGCATGGGATTATATAGGGGGCCTAGTAGATGTAGGGGTCACACTAAAGTACGTACACTAATGGGTATGGGTGTGTCTCTTGAGACTTACATTTCTAGGATAGGCATGTGGGTAAAAATATGATCATGTGCTAATGGATGTTGATGAGGTAGAGGTAGAGACTAGAATCATGGATAGTAATAAAAATAATAACTATAACAATAGTGGAGGGGAGGAGGATGATAATGGAGATGATAGATGGGATGGTAGAGGGGATGACACCTAGGTTATGATGGTGGTAGATCCTAGTACTATAGGTATGGAAGGTTCTTTTATTGATTTAGGCCAAGTAGGGCCATTAGGTATAATGATAATGGGTAGGGACAAGGCTATGTTAGAGGAAGAGATTATAACATGGGTACGTGAGATCCAAGGTTTATAGAGGAGGGTGGTAGATTTATAGGCTATAATAGATATCTAAGATGATAAAATGACTACCCTTCAGTCAAAGATTACCTAGCTAAAAGTAGAAGTGGCAAGATGGTGAAGGTATAAGCATAGATACAATAAGGGTGAGATTAGGCTATATCAAATATAAATTAGGCCTTGGTATATGTACATAGTTTTTAGCATGAGTGAGATGAGGCTCAAAGAGCCATCACATAGGAAGGAGTCTCATAGATGATACTTGAGAGCCTTCAAGCAAAGGATGAGGCCTCATATTATCATTGATCATATGATACCACATTCGATAGAGATTAGTAGATATCTGCATTTGAGGTATGGGATGCATAAAGGAATGGTTACATATTAGGTTAGTCTAGGACTAGGGCACATGGTAAAATAGCCTCAAATTAACATATGTAGTAGCCATAACCACCTCTACCACGAGGACCACCATGGACACAGGGCCCCCTCCTGCTACAAGGCTTATGGACACATAGATTTAGATCTGATTTATGCTATATCTTTGGCATATTATTGTATTTTTGACACCATGATATGTATATATTCTTGATGTATATGACATTATTATGAGATAGATTGAAATTCATATTGGGTCCTCAGAGGCCTTTGTACATGGACTATTATTATTTGATATATACTATTATTATTTCATTATCATGTTGATATCAGGTTTATCTATGATGTTTTAACATTGTGGATGTTTGTTTTTCATGTAAACATGTATACTCTTTCATTTACTATGTTTCCATGTATATGAGATGTTACACTATTTTATATATCTTATGTTGTATGACTTATATATATATATATATATATACACACTTATTCAAAGATGCATGTCTATATTAACACATAATATAATCATATTGATTCAGTTATTCATTTGTTTGGGTTATGTTTGGGATGTCTATTTGTGAACTAAGAGAAGTATTGCCCACTACATTGATTGATAGATTTATTGGCTTGATTTATGTTATAGCTTGTGATATTATGCATCATAGTTATGAACAACTATAATAAAAATATATATCCTAAGCATGGACAAATTAGTTTATATTCAAATACAAACAACCTAAGAATAAGATATGAAAAATCAAATCCAAAGTGTAAAATATGAGACAAATAAACTAAATGTAGGACTATATACAAACATTCACAACTGCAGTACATGATACAACTAAACAAAACTCAAGTTTAAATAAAATGTAATAGGCCTATGATAATTTAGAAAGGTACAATCAAATAAAAAAGGTAATAATCAACTAAAACAAACAAAAATAACCAAATAAATAATTAACCAAACAAAACAACTAGATAAAAAATTAAAACAAATGAATAAACTAAACCAAATAAACAAAAAAACAAACTAAAGGAAACAAAGTTATTTAATCAACCAACTAAAATAAAAGAAAATAAAATAAATTAATTAATTAAAGCATAAGAAATAAATAATAAAGTTTAAGCAAAAGCAATAAAAACCCAAGTTAAGGGAAATGAATAAACAAACTAAACTAAGGCAAAGAAGAATTCAATAAAAATAGACACACAAAGGTAAATAAAACAAACTAAGATAAAATAAATATAAATATACAAATGAGTTATAAACAATGTTAGAAACAAACAAAATACAATAAAGAAATGAATTAGTGAATGAAATTGTTCATGCATGTGCAATAGAGGTGCTATGCTTGGGTAGAAGGTTGACCCTAGGCTATAAGTAGCAATGAGATAGGTAAAATAGTATAAGATCAAATGGTACAAGTTTTTCCATAGGTTATAGGGAAAATCGATAAAGGTTATGATGGAAAAAGGTTGCCCCTAGGCCATTGGGAGCAATGACATAAATAATATGCCAAATGTTTCCCCTAATTTATAGGGGACAACAACACAAGAAAATAGGGGGAATAAAAGAAATAGGGATGGGTAGTTGAGATGAATATAGATGCACTAGGCAAGTGGTTGTTGCCTACATAGTCCCATAGACATGCAATCCAATGTGAACTTAATGCCAAATGTAGTTATCATGAGATATGAGATAGAAGAAAATTAATGATAACAAAATGAGCATGATTATAAAGGAATATAGGAATGGTCTTGAAAAATAATGAGTGTATAGTACAAATAGGGGTGATGTTCATAATTATGAAAACCTTATGTACTATAGATTCACAAAGTTATAAATGTGAGTTTTGGCTAGAACCACACTAAAAGATGAAAGACGAGTGTCCATTAATAAACTAAATTGATACTTCATAGTGTTCACTACATATATGTCTTTAAATGAGAATGATATCACAACATGATGAGAGTGTAGGCTGGAATAGCTCACAAAATGGTGAGACTGTAAGAAAATATAAGTGTTCATTAATACATCAACTTTAAATGGACCATGCTCACAAAGGTGACTTTCAAAATGGTGAGATTGTATGGATAATCTTGGTAAGAGAACAATAAGGATGGGGAAACTAAAGTATAAGTGATTAATTTTGAAATAGATATAATACCCATAATCCTTAGGGAAAATGAGATGAAAGGAATTTCTAAAAGGAAACAAAGTGATGAAGCAGCAGTTAAGTTAACCCAAGACACCCCATGTATCTAAGTGCTACTTATATGGTCTGTGTAAACTTCAGGCCAATGTACTTCTCCCAAAAATGGTAGAAGATGTAAAAGTGGTTTAGAAATGAATCTAGATAGGTTATATAGTCCACCCCAAAAAAAAATTTAAGGCTTTATATCTTGCATGTAAATTCTAAGCCAATTTTCGTGATTTCATGATTCTTAGGATTTTCCTAGGTCTTAAAATGTTTAGGGTTTTTGAAATGTTTTGAATGTTTTTAGAATTTTTGGGGTATATTAACTCATTAGAGATTTACAAGATAACACTCAAAAAATGGTGAGAGTGTGGCTTAGGGTGATCATAAAATGGTGAGAGTGTTCAAACTTAAATTATTCATAAAATAATGAGAGTATTCAAACTTAAATTGCTCACAAAGTGGCAAGAACATTTAAACAAGGGTAGTTGAGTTGAAATCAAAAAATATTGAGCACTACCTACATATTCCAAATGGACCTCAATCCACTATAGTTCCCTTATAGTGAAGTATCTGACCTAGTAGTAAGCAAATGATAATGGTTAAGATAATGATGTGACAATGCATGATAAAGGGGCTATTCTTAGGCTATAGTAAAAAACAACATAGGGTCAATGATACTAATTATCCCAAATATAATTATAATTATTAGCATGAGTAATAGCATATAATGTAACAACAAATCAAGGATGAAATTTCTAGGACCACTGTCATACTGCTTTCATATATGTCATTGAATGAATGTCTTCAAAAGTTTGAATCTGAATCAACAATTGAAACTGCATATAATATCAACCTATAAAAGTGCCTAAAGTATAAATGAATAAGAACCAAGGCCAAAATAAAAAATGGAATAGGTGAAAATAACTAGTGGTTAATAGGCTAAGGTATTGTTGGAAAGGGATATGGGTACGATACAAAGAATAGTTATATTATGACACAAATTAAATAATATTTGTAGACAATAGTTTAAGTCCCTCATGTGTAAAATTATTTTAGGTGCATTATGTTAATCAGTTTATCAAGTTTATCTCCTCATAGCATGGCTAGTCTATATGATCTAGAACCATAGTTAGTAATAACCACATAAGTCCCTAACTAGTTAGGTTGAAACTTACCTTTTTTTTGGTCTTGACATTAATGTTTCTTTTATTTTATTTTAGTACTAGATCACCAAGCTTAAATTCTATATGCTTTATGTGTCGATTGTGTTGGCCACATAATCTATTCTGGTATACTTAAAGGTTATTCAAGGCATCCATGTGTTTTCCATCTAGTAAATATAGATATTTCAAATGATCTACTATATAGTCCTCATCATAAGTGATGTGCTATAATGAAATCTAGAGATAAGGCAAATTGACCTCAATCGGAAGAATGACCTCAATGCCATTAATAAGGGAAAATGTAATAACTCTATTGGAGTAAAAAAATGGTACAATAGTCTTAGAGGGAATTAAATAGTTGCAAGTTTCAATTAAAATATGCATTATTGACAATATTCTTGATGATATTCATAATGGTTTTGTTAGATGCCTCAATTAGGTCATTGTCTTATGGGTAATAGGTGATAGAAAAGTGTTTTTTGGTATAGTATTGGGCACAAAGGATTTTCACATATTTATTTTTAAATGAACCACCATTATTAAATATATTGTTATAGGGGATACCATAATGGAAAATGAGATGGTTAAAAATGAATTTGGAAATATGCTTATTGGTCATAAAAGTGAGGGGAATGTCTTCCATCCACTTAGTGAAATATTCTACAGTAGTAAGGACATGTTTTTGGCCATCTAAGGATGTAGGATTTATCTGACCCATGAGGTTAAGTCCCAACATTGAGAATAGCCATGGTATTGTTAGTGGTTTGAGCATTTTGTCAAGAGCATGGATTAGATTAGCATGCTTTTGACACTTCACACACTTTCTCACATAGGAAAATGCCTTAATTTCCATAGTTGGCCAATAATAACTAGTATGCAATATTTTTGGAAAGGATTGCCCAATTAGTGAGGGACCTACACACTCCTTCAAGAACTTCCCTCAGTGTTAATCCATATTCTTATAAAGATAAACTCTGAAGTAGGGATCCATCATAGCTTCTATGATATAGGGTAGGTACAAGTAAGGTATAATAGGAGGCTTTATAAATGAAGGCTTTTTGTCTTTTATAAGAAAGGTCAAGGGTAATGATTTTGTTATAGAGTTAATAATATATTTCTAAATACCAAGTAGATGTGTGTCCAAAAATATCATAAACCATCTTAATAGCTCATTTTTTATGCACCAGTGTTAGGGGATGTTCCATAAGAAACTAATAGTTTCTAGCTTTAACCATAATTTGAATCATAGAGCCAATTATTATCATGGCATCAACTATTTTGTTACAAGTCCTAGGTATCTGTTCAAATTGAATATTGGTAATTTTTTGCTTAATAGTGTCAACCATACCTTTATAAGGTACTAAATTCTCATCTATCATCTGGTATTGGTCTGTAACTTGATTGATTATAAGCTATGAATCAATGTGAAAAAACAAATGTTAGATATTCCATTGTACTGCTTGGTAAAGCCTTACGATGAGTGATTCATACTCAACCATATTATTAGTACATGAAAAACCAATTAAACATGACTTAGGAATAATATCCCCTTATGGAATGATAAACAATATGCTAGTACTTGATCCACATGATGTGAAGAAACCATCAAAGTACATTATCCACTATTCTACTTCAGGAGATGCTTCTGTTATGGTCATGATGGCTTCATCTAGAAACCCAAACATAAGAGGTTGGGTATCAAGAAGATAATATTATGCAAGATAATCTTCAATTAATTTTACCTTAATGGATTTATAGTTGATGTACTCAATTTCACATTTGCTCAAGAGCATGATCCATTTCACTACGTAGCCCTATAAATCTATTTTAGAAAGTAAATAATTGATTGGATCTACTTTGGCAATTACAATAGTCTTATTATTCAACATGTAGTGACACAACATTTGGGCTATAAAAACCATATCTAAACAACCTTTCTCAATTGACATATATTTTTATTCATACACAATCAAGGTTCAACTTATCTAGTAGATGGCATGCTCTTTTCCTTATTTAATGTGTTGTGCCAAAAGTGACCCTGGGGCATTTTAGTGACAAATATGTAGAGAAAAAATGGATTTCTTGGCATAGATGGAAGAACAATAAGTAGATTGGCCAATTACACCTTGAGATGGTCAAATGATTTATAAAAATATTCAATCCATGAGAAAGTGGTGCCCTTATTCAACAAGTGTGTAAAAGGATAGAATTTATCAGCTAACTATGAAATGGATCATCTAATTTACTATATTTCACCCTACACACTATAGAGCTACTTCAAGGTAGATGGTAATAGCATCTCAATAATGGCCCAAACCTTGGTAGGAACAACTTAAATACCTTGATGAGATAAAATAAAGCCTAAATTTTTTCTAGATTTTACACTAAATACACACTTTTTAGGGTTGAGCCTAACTTTGTACTCTCGAAGTCTCTCAAAGATTCTCTAAAGTATTTTTGGGTGGTTGGCTCAGGTCTTAAATTTACCTAGGATGCCATTGACATAATCCTTGACAATGTCATGCATTATATCATGAAAAATTACCATCATGGCTTGTTGGTATGTTGCCTCGACATTTCTTGAGTCACAATGGCATCACCTGACAATAAAACATTCCCCATAGAGTGGTGAATGTTGTCTTATGATGGCCCTCTAGTGCCATTTTGATTTCATTATATCCTAAAAAATATCCATAAGGTAAAGAATTTCACATATGACTATGGAGTAAACAATCATTTTAATGTTTTGTAGAGGAATGTCATCCTTTGGGTAGGCCTTGTTACTATCCCAAAAATCAGTGCATAATGAGATATCCTCTAGCTTCTTGCTAACTGGTACTATATTGGAAATTTATTTTTAATAATGAATATGTCAAATGCATCTCACATTTAATATTTTATCCAATTCTTTCTTGACTAATATAATAATATGAGGATACATTTTTCTCAGCTTTTGATCAACTAGTTTTCCATTAGGGTGTATAATAAGATGGTATACAACCAAGGTAGGGTCCGAACGTGGCACATATGAATAGTTCTATGTAAATGTATCAAAAAAATCCCTCATAAAGGCTATAAATACTTCACATTCCACCTTAGAGAGGGACATACCTAATTTAATTCATTTTCGGTCTTCTAGAGTCTTAATATTGACCTCAAAAGTGTCCTCCATAAGGAGTGTAGAACCATCTTCCAAAAGAGTTGGCAAAGACTTAAATTAGTTGGCAAGGTTGTAATCTTCTAGTTGGATTGATTCTTCAAGTTCTCCCAACTAGGAGGAAATTAAATTTTTTCAAGGGTGGAAAAGTCCATGTAACAAATACCTCTGGGCACTCTTGTATGATCTATTCAAAACTTATCACTCTTCAGTACTGATTTTGGATCCATACATAAACCTTGGACTAGTGGTTCCATGTGCTTTTTATGAAAAGTGGTGAACATCCTCATCTAATGGCACCTAAAATAGGGTTTCACCAAGAGACTTGCCTTTTTATTTAATTTTTCCCTAATCTAAATTCACCTCAAAGAGGTTTTCACTTTTAGACCTCAATGTTTTATTTTCTTTTTGCTTTTGGCCAAGGAATTTCACATGCTCTCTAAAATAGGTAATAACATCTAATCTTATATAGAAACCTATTTGTGATTGTACCTTAGGTATTCTAAGAGTTAAAAAAATTTAAATTATTCCCTTATTAGTACAAATGACAAAAATTAAATATAATAATAAATTAAAACTAAAAATTCTTTCATAAGAACTAGGGAGATCATAACATTATAAGTAAGATCATAAAATAGAGATAAAAACAATTTAAATATCTTACCTCCTTTGTCAAATTTGATACTTAATTATTGGCATAAATATTTTTATGTTTATCCTATGATGATTAGAGTATTATATCAATGATCTTCCATGGTGGTATCATCTCTACAATGGTCACTTGTATCTTGGTGTGAATCTTGGCATAAATTGGGCATTATAACACTACTCTCAATAGCTCCTTGAAGGTATTCCATTAGAATAACCTTACACACAAAATATTATTATAATATGGTGTGGAAACCTGTATTTATAGCTAAAAGAAATAAGTCTAACCCTAGAGAGGTTAAGTTAAATTCTAACTTTGGTTGAGTTTAAATTAACCTAGGTTGAGTCAAGGTAGCTATAGGTTGGGTCAAAGCACTCATTAAATCATAAAACCTTAGTTTCAAATATTTGTGAGGCATGACAACTCACTTTAAATATTTATGAGATTGTGACTCATATTTTTGGAATATTTATGAAATAATAAATCATTTTATTAGCTCCTTTGACCTTTGACTTCATATTTAGCTAAAAAATCTTTTTTAGTAAATGAATTTCACTAATTTGATTTGAAATTTTTGTTTAGAAAATTTAATTAAGATTTGTAATGTAATTAATCTTGATTAGTACTTTTTATATTTTATCAATTATTTTAAATGTTATGAATTAATAGCTTGATAGGCCAAAAGTGTCAAATTACTAGGTTATAATTTGACTTGAATTAAAATCAAACTAGGTTTTTGGTGCATATAGGATAATGGCCAAATAAACTAGCCTCATCATGTTTTTGGGTAACTAAATCCATTACATGGATGAATGTGGGAAATTCAAGAAATTTATATGCTTAATATGTGTCATTTTATAGAAATTGAATTGAATCCCAATTTAGGCATGAAAGTGGCCAAAACTATATGTCTATAATTCTCCCCTATTTGAAAAGGCATTGCAAGACACATGCATAATAACATATTTTAAAAAAATGCAAAAGATGTTAATCCAGATAGTTCATTCCCCAAAGGGTAGTCAATAATCCCTTAATTCCCCCTTGAGGGAGTAGGTTGCAACATAGAGTCATCAAACATTACCTTGAAATGAAGAAAATAACATGATCTAGTGGTAATGGGGGTAGAATTATTGAATTTCTCAAAGGTGGTTATAAATAGTAATGGTTATGGAATCACTAATTTTCCTAAAGGTAGTTATAATTAGTAGCAAACTGTGTGACACTAGTTTTCCCAAAGGTAGTTATAAGTAGTGGCACAGATAGTTGCCTCGATAGGGCAATATGATGCATATAGATTAGCCTAAAGGCAGATATAATCAGTGAAAAAATGGGAAACACTAATTTCCCAAAGGTGGTTATAGTTAGGAATAAGAAGTGGTTCATTGATTTTCCTAAAGGTGGTTATAATTAGGGATATAGGCATTTACCCAAAAAGGGTAGGTGGAGCAAGTTAAAATATAATAATTTTCCTAAAGGCAATTATAATCATTAGCATGGGATGCAAAAATAATGATTTGACCACATATGGTTATAATAATTAAATTGGTCAAAAATAGAATGATTTGACCAAAATTAGTTATAATCATTAGTACAAGACACAAATAATGACTTACCCAAAGGCGGTTATAATCATTAAATTGGTTAAAAATATAATGATTTTCCCAAAGGCATTTATAATCATTCACACATATAAATCATGTTATTTAAAATGGGATTTTCCCTATAAAGGTAGAATATATCATTGATTGATCAAAAAAATTTGCAATGGGGTAAATTGGCAAGGGTAGCTTATGTAAAAAATCCATAAAATAGATTTACGATGAGCTAGAAAATAATAACACATTTCTAGCTTGAATGTGAGTTCAAATATGCATGTTCAAAAAAACATAGGATATAGGTTTTAAAATATAATTATTAAATGGGTCTCAAGGGATGTCAAAAATGATGGTCTAATTATAATATAGCCAAAAAAATAAGGTACATAAGATCAAACAACATGTAAAATAGACCAGTATCTCCAATGTGGCATACAAAAAATTTCTAAAGATGGAGGCAGAGGAGAAGCAACTGGAAAAGAGTGGAGATTTCTTCAATTTGGAGTAGATAAAAGGAATCTAGAGAGATGTTTTAAGCTGCATCCATGAGTATTTTATCCTAGATGGTAGGAGTAAAAGAGTACATAAATTTCATTTTGTCTTTCTTAATCATTTTAGGCATAAAGACATAATTTCCTTCCCTTTCTATTTACGTTTTTCACTGCTTCAAAGTCTGTTTGCCCATAGAAAGAAAGAATCTTGACCTATTTTACATGAAGGACTGATTCTTATCATAGAAGGCTTTTGCAAAAATAATGCCTTAGTTTCGACTCCATATTCAGACAAAAATAAGGATTCATAGTGTAAAAGGAGTGGAAAAGTGAAGGGGAAAGAAGTAAAATCTAAACCTTCCAGTTTTAAAAAACAAAATGTTGAAGAGGAATCTGAGTGGAAAAGTACAGAAAGTTCTGAGAAGAATGTTGTGGAGGAAGAGGATGGAATGAAAATTGGGGATTTTAGTTCAAATCTGGAAGGTTATCAGGAAAATGAAGAAAAAAGTGAGAAAGAAAATGAAGGGGATAAAATTGAGGGTAATACAGAACAGAATAATTCTAATCATGAAGATAAACAGACTGTGTTAGGAGGTAGTGTTAAAGACACAAATATTGTACTTGAAGATCTAGCTTTGATTAGAGAAAAGGAACATATGGTTTTGATTTCCACTCATCCTATGGAGATTACGGAAAAAGAAAAGGATGATCATGACTAGCATGAAGACCCTACAGAGACAAAAGAGAAGAAATTGATGGAAAGGGAGGACCAAACTGAAAAGGATGAGACCTCTCCTTAGGAGAATGCAGATGACAATTGTGATGCTAAGCAGAGGGACACTAAGCTTTCCTTCATGAATTTGGCCAAATTCAAAGCTGATGCTATTCTCCAAGTTGATTCGTGGATGTACAAGGAAATGATGGAGCTGAAGAAGAAAGTAGAAATAATGCAACATAACCAAGAAGCTGATAGGATCAAAATCAATAATTTAGAGAAGAAAATGAGTGATATTCTAATTAAACTCAAGGATTATGAGAATAATCTGAGAAGGCTCATCAAGGAAAGTAGAATTAAAATGGAGGAGGTTACTTCAAGTATATGTGTGGCTGCAGCTAACCTTGGAAAATGAGCTAATGAAGAAATAAAATCTTTGGAGGGGCCAAGTAAGAGGACCAAGTAGAGCTTGAGGAAGAAAGCCATGCAAGAAGTCACTACTTCAGCTGCAATATCCATACAAGATATTACAATGATTGGAAATAAGGCTATGAAGATTATCCTGGAATTAGAAGACTAGGGTCTTCTTTGTTGCTATAGTTTTTGTTCTGGTCCTATCTACTGGATGTTATAGCTAGTTTTGAAATTTGGTTATTAGTTTTAAGACTTATTTTGAGTTTCCAGGTCTCTATAAAACTTGTATTCTTTTTCTTTTTTATGGTTTTGGTTTGTGGTTTCAGGTCCTTATAAAACCTAATTTTGTTGCTGATTTTTAGTAAGTTTTAGGAATGTCCTTCCTGTTGGGTGTTATCGCTTCATCTTTCCTTCTCTATTAAAGGGTTTCGGGGTCCCTTCAAAAATTGCTTTTACCTTAATCTAAAACATGTAAAATAGACCACAGATGTGAAAAATACACTTCTTAGAGTGTTTAAAATGAACTGTAAGCCCTGGGGGTAAAAAATTCAAATTTTTAGATATATATTCACCCTGGGGTGAAAAAAAATTCATTTTTACCCTAGCCTTTTGATAATTTGAGCTCTGGCTTCTTGTGAATATTTATGATAGAAATAGCCTATAGAGGAGCTTGACATCATGTATTAGAGTGAGTGACAGAGCACATGTGGCCACCACATGATGGGCCATTGATAATTAATATCACTTTTGTCATTAATGCACATTTATTAGCACTTATTACATGTTGCAGGATAAAAATTGGTGAAGTTACCATTTATGTTTTAGGGCAAATGACAACTTCACCAAGGAAAATGATGACTTCAAATGAAGTCATCAATCTTATAAACTATGACAACACCAAAATGGGTAGAAATTGCCAAAAGGGTGATTTCACTCAATTTTAAGTGAGCTCAATTTTTTTTTAAAATGAAAATGATGATTTTGCCTAAAAACATGAAAAATCACCTAAACAGTGACCTCAACCTAGAGAAAATAGTGGCTTTGCTCTAGAATCCAAAAATAATTGATTTGAGGACCCAAAAGGGGTCCAAACTATGATAAAAGGTTAATTAAAATAATTAAGATAGGATTAGGCTCAATTAGCATCATATATTTAGGTTGACACTAAATTTTATGATTGTAGGATTGATTGGCCATTTTGACATGCCACAAGAGATGATCACACTATCTGTAGACCCTAAATATTTAGATTGAAGACATGGTTGGCTTTATAAAGATGCTAGATCTATAATATGTGGTATGGATACCATTTATTTGGGTTAACCATAATTATTTTTGTGCATTAGATGAGTGTTGGCATAGTGATATGTCCACTTTTCACTTGATGACTAGAGAGGCTACCATTACACTTAAGGATACCCTGCATATCCTCAAGTTACTAATGTGCTAATGATAATTGTTTTAGACCCCATAGACATAAAAATAAGTATATCTCAATGACATATGTAGCTATTAAGGTATCCCCATGTTTTAGGGGAAGGTTAATATAAACCTTATTGATATTATACAAATATTCATCTAGATGATCTACTTGATGTGGATCCATCACCACTAGCTCTCATTAATAGGGAGGTTGTTGTCCTTATGTCTATTATTAGTAGAATATTATTACCTAACAAGAGTGAAAAATATTTATATATGGGCTTGGGTGGCATAGTGAGGATCATGCTAGAGGATTCTACATGTTTTGCTTGGGGACCAACTATTTTAGCATAATTATATAGAGACATGCACATGATAACATACTGAGGTGGATGTAGCATTATGGATTTCATGCTTCTGATGGTTTGGTGTTAGGAGCATATCTTAATTAAGTGATAAATTGGGATGTGTAGAGTATGGGATCTCAAAGATTGAGTATCATATATTTGGGCTCAAACAAGAGCCAATAACCATGGTCATATAGGGGACATCACATTTTACCATCAAATGTTCTATGATTTGAGACCATAATTATTACTCTAGATGTCATACCTTGCATATCAACCATAGCAGTTCTAGGATGAATGGTACATGGGATTTATGACTACTAGATGCTATCTTATTGAAATATAGTCCTACATCATAGAGGAGTACCACCTTGATTGAGTACTTAGATAGCTTGTCTATACACAAGATGTACCTAAGGGGTTGAGGTGGTTTGCCCACATTACATGAGAGATTAGCCAAGATACTCTTATGATCCTAAGGAATGAGGCCACATTGATATATATCAGTGTACCATGGGTTTTTTTGGGCTTACATAGGAAGAGTCATGAATGCATGGGTCACTCTAGCTTACATACATTGGTGGGTATAGGTGTTCCCTATGAGGTTGATAGTTTTAATTATGGTATGGGGATAGGTGCCCATAGATATCAAGGATATGGAGGCTAATACTTTGAGATACAATGGTATTACCTATTAGGAGAGTGGTAGTGAGGTTGGGGATGATAATGATAATGATGGAGGCTTGATAGAGGAGACAGTAAGGGAGATGGAGATGGAGATAGAGATGATGGGCTAGATTTAATGATACTTGGTCCTAGTTTAATCATGGTTATAGTTGTAAAGGTTAGCTTAGGATAGGTAAGGTCTTCAATTACATAGGTGGATCTAGGCTAGGTAGGGCCTTCTATCATGGCTATGATAGGTAGGGACACTAACATGCTAGACCAAGAGATCATTTCTAAGGTATGATAGATTGTAGGGGTACAAAAACTAGGTGATTAGTTTATAGATCACCTTAAATATGAGATATGATGTTATGACATTACTTCAATTAGATATTTATTTGCTAAAGGACATGATAGATAGGTTGGTTTTGGTTTAGAGCTAGCTCACTATTAGAGAGATCAACCCATTGATGAGTAAAATTACGTATTAGCCATGGTGAACAAACTAATACGAGGGTGAGATACAACTCATAGATCCATTACACATATATAATTCTCATAGATGGTTGGGGAGTGCCTTTGGGTAAAGGATGAGGCATCATATTAAAGGTGAGCCTATGAGTCTATCATGCCCAGGGTTCAATAGGTTGTTAAATTTGAGATTTGAGATGCATAGAAGATAGTGAGTATATCTAGTCAATCTTAGACTAGGACTCATTTTATAGGTGCCTTGGTCTATTTGTTCATTTTCCATGACCACCACTACCAATATCATTAGGGCCACCAAGGCTGCCTCTAACTATACAATTGATTACAAGGACCTTGGCATTTTAGCATTTAGGCACAGTTTAGCATATGACATTGTACTCATTATATCAACATACTTATGTATTTTTGATACATCATTATGATATGTATATATATTCTATGTATATTACATTTGAGATACATTGACATTCAATTTTGGGTCTTTTGAGGTTGATCTATATTACATGGTATTCCTATTATATATATATGATGTCATGCTTAGTATCTTATTTATCTCATGTTTAACATTGATTATCATTATGGATGTTTAACATGGTTAATGTTTATGCTTATGTATGTTGTGTTCATGTATGGTTATGCCATTTTTAATATATTTTTTTTTGGTTATCATCTGATTATGTTGTATGACTCATTGTTATGCTTATGCAGAGATGCTCATCTATATAAACACCAACTAAATCATTTGTTTCTCTTGTTTATTACTCATGGATTTATGCACGTGTTTGGGTGTTTGGTTAGTTTTTTTATATATTAACAAATTATTGCCATTTCATTTATAGAATAGGCTCTATGTGTATTTTTTGCTTTAGCTTGTGATATTATGCATGCTAGTTATGGAAAACTAAAATAGAAACATATACACTAAGCATGAAAAAATTAATTTAAATGTAAATATAAACAACCTAAGAATAATATATGAATAATCAAATCCTAATTTTAAATATAACAAATAAATCAAGTGTAATATTAAATACAAAAATTCACAACCTAAGTACATGACATCGATAATCAAGACTTAAGTGTAAAAAAATATAATAATCTTATAGCAGGGAACAAAAAAGAAAAATAAATAACAAAACAAATAAAGATATAAAAATTAAAAAAATGAAAAAATAGATAAAAATGAACAAGCAAACAAAACAAACAAAAAAATGCAAGCAAACTAAACACCATACAAACAAATAAACATGAACAAACATCATAAATAGAAAAATATAAACAAACTATACAATCAAATAAACAAAATTGATAAACAAACAAAACTAATAAAATTAATAAATTATAGAAATAAACAACAAAACACAAATAAACCAAAACAAAAGAAACATAAACATAAATAAACCATAAAATAATAACAAACAAAAATAAACAAAACACCAATAAAAGCAAAATACTAACAAATAAATAAACAAATAACACATGAACAAACAACTAAAAAAACACAAAAAATAAACAACACAACAATAATAAACAAATAAAACAATAAGACACAAAAAAAAAACACCAATAAATAAAAACAAATAAAAAAATGTAATCGCCTAAAAGTGGTATTTGGATTCTTAGAGTGTTGCTTGAGACAACCTATTCCTAGCTTAGTCCTAGACCTATCCTAGAGCCTTTATCACACTTTTCCAACCATTGTTCAAACCACAAACATCTATAGTCAGCTCAAACACAATCCCAAAATTGAATTCTCATATTCTAATCCATTGTACCTAGTAGCCTACCAGTAGGACACTCATGTCATATTAAGGACACTAGAGCCACATGGTGGTAGTGTCCCCAACTTGTCACTAGTGTCCCTTGCCCTGACTCTCTTAAATGAATATATTTTCAAATGTGTGCCCCTATTAAGGTCATCTTAAGCACATTTTATTATCTTTACAAGCTATAGATCACTATAAATACAAGACTATTAGACCTCTATCCACTAGATGGATAATATATGCAAAATGCCTATTCAAATAAGAAACAAGTTAAGCAAAATCAATGTTATTAATCCCTATTCTACCCTAATTTTTCATACTATCATCTATAGTTTTCCTAAGCCTATATTTCAAATATTTTTAACTTCAATCACACTCAAGGCATTCAAGACAACTATCATTCTAGCATTCACTTGCACTTACACCAAACACTGGGTGGCAGAACTACATCAGGCTTGATCCCTCCTCAATGTGTTGGTATGTAGGAAACTCTTTTCACAGTTGGGGTGTTTAGGATGTCCATCCTATCCTAATAATGTAAATAAATTTTCATCTCATGTTATAATTGTAAGAAGGATTAGGGTTGGCATACTAAATTAGATATTTTATGAATAATACAGAGTTGCATATTTCATGCATGTAGAAAAAAACCCAAAAACATAGGTACAAGTGCTTCCATAAAATAAGAATAGTCATAAAAAAGGACACTATTTCCATTTTTAGGACACTAGAGCTACATGGAATTATTATCCATATGGGGTGTTACTATATAGTGAATAATCATATCCAAGGACCCTATTGATGACACTCAGACTTGTTTTTAACCTAGTTTTCAACACCTAAATCTTCTATGACAACTATTTTCCAAATAACTGTCTATTTTCACATATTTGTTACTATTTTTATAAATTCAAAATTTACAACAAATTAGTGGTTATTTATTTCATATTATTTTAATGGTTTAGTTAACTCATCCCTTTAATCTAACTTAGGATTTATATAGTAAAACCCTAAAAGGTTAAAACATTTAGTGAACCTGACTTACTTTGAATATTGCTTAAAAGCCTAGTTTTACATAGGGTTTACCTTATTTGATTTTTTTGCACTAAATTAGGGATATAAACTCTTATTTTTCTAATTTTTTACATAACCTATCTCATTTAATGAATCCCATATTAGGGTTTCATTTATTTAATGTAATTTAAATTTTTACAAAGCAACCTTAATTCAAAACCCTAACCCTAGATAACCCTAGGGTTTACACTTCTAGAATTCATATTTCATATCCATATATATTACTATTTTTATTTAATATAATCATGATCATAATGACATAATAAATTAATCACTTTTTATTTCAAATTTTAATAACTTCATTTGCATGAGTGTTCCCTTTAATTCATAACGAACTTAGAAAAGATAAACACATGTATATATGATTCTTTATCTCAATTGTAATGTATGTCATATCTCATATCATGTTATATTTATCATATGTGAAATTATATTAACAATTAAAACCTTACACACATAGAGGATTTAGTATATAAGCTAACAACTATGTTTCAAATTTCAATATAATATCTTATGCATAGGACATAATCTCCTTCTCCTCCTCATCTTCATGAGGGTGATAACTACTTTCCATATAACTAGGTCCATGATATTATTCCTCCATATGATTAATTATCCTATACCAATGTAATTATTACCCATACTCAACCTATTCACACATCTTCCCTATAGGGTGTGTGCCTACATGTTCAATCACAAATAACTAGGGTTGACACTTGTGAGACTCTATGTGATCAAATTAATATTATAAGCAAGATAATTACAAGTTCACAAAATAAAAATTAAATATTACATGAAAATATTACAACTTTGGAAAATCAATTTACAAGACAAATGCCTCTAGGGTACAATAGTGTAAATCATGTATATGCATCTTCACCTTGTCCATTTATGGTAAATAATGTTACATATCCAAATAATAAATTACATCTACAACTAGTGATTTAAAAATAATTCAAAGTTCAAATAATAGTTTAAATGAGGTACTAATATAAATTATTAAAGCTAAGTTGATCTACTTACCCCTCTACACCCAGTAAGGAGATCCAGATATTATTGTGTATATCATAGAATGCATGGGCACCACACCGATTCATTTTAGCATTGAAAATGAAATACAATAAATATTGGATACTAATGACTCACATAGTAACACATCATCCAAACAACATACCATAGTACATCTACTAATTCAAAAAGGTTCAAATCTAGAAATAGTACAAAAATGGTTACCAAAGCATAACTCAGAATAATAAAATGTTCACAAAGCATAATTAGATAAAGAAATAGTACAAAAAACATAGGTAAAACAAGAAAAATATGAAAATATACCTCTCCAAAATGAGTCTCAACATTAAAAATGGTATGATTTCAATCATAAATATCTATAATAATTTGATTATCATGGTCAAGGTCTGGGTAAGTAGGCCCAAGACATCACTTCTCCTATTTTATCAGTTGATAATATTGGTCAACAAGGTTTGGGATTTATTAAACATCATAAGGCACATTAGTCATAGATACAATTTATCAAGGCAAAATGTCTAGATACATGTATTTTTGCCAATTTGGAAACTATGAAGTGTGGAAAACATGCTTCTAAAGCATGCCCCTACTATATATGGAGAAATTTAAAAATTGAAAAAGTACTAATGTGGAGGACATGTTTTCAAATCATGATCCTAATATAATATAGAGAAGCTAAATAGTGAATAAGTGTGAAGACCTTGCCTCTAAATTAAGATATTAAGTTACAAAGTCAAAATTATGTTACACAAACAAGCATTATCAAAACAAGTTTTCTAGAAAAAGAGCCTCCACAACACCATATGTCTATAATAAGCTTAGTTTAAAAGGGAAAAATCATAATAAATATTATAAATCATAATTCAGAAAGGTCAACTCCACAATATGAAGAAAACCCCTCTAGAATTCCAAGTTATCATGATTTTGATGTTAAACAATATTATGATTCTGATGATGAACAATACTCATATTCCTACTACAATAACATTCAACTACAACATAACATTCATACTACATGAGAGATTACTATTATTATTTTTGGCATAGGTCATAGTGATAGTGAGTCTCCCATGAGACTCATTGGTTAGTATGTTTTCTCTTTTCTTGTACATACTTTCCTCTTACTTGTTACTTATACACAATTTATTTTTATTTGCTTGTACATAAATTATAACCATAAAATACAAAAATAATATAACATGTCAAAACATAAAAACATTCAAATATTACTTATAAAACATAAAATTTATAGATAGCATGCATTTCTATGTTTACATTTCTTATACTTTCCATACACTACACATGATAGCTAGCTTAGTATAGTTGGTTTTATCACACATATATGCTTCACTTATTTTTATCAAGTGCTTGTAGATTACATACATGACTCCTATCCACCACACTGATCCAGACTTGTTATCATCTACCCACTAGGGTTATATACACTGATCTAGGTTTATTCACTTAATATATCTAACCACTCAGGGGCATCTCATACATAGTTTCTACTATTAGGTTTTATACTTACATTATATACATTCTAGTTTACACATTGATATATTTTAATATTGATCATTTCTATTCATGCTTAGATTTTTTGTCAACTATCACTAGTTTACACTCACCATATATACATCCTAAAATTTACACAAATTTATACTACAAATACATGATTTCATTTATATGATGATAGGAATATAATAATGGAGGTTAGTAACATGTTAGTTCAAGAAATAAAAACTTCAATAAACACACTAACCCTTACACTCCAAGCCTAGATATTAGGGGTGAGCTTAATAACAAAAGACAAATGAAAGCACAACAAAAATGAAAAAGATAACAAATCCTTTACCTTCCTTGGGATTTCCAAATGCATTGTTGAATGGCTTTCTCAGTTTGTGATTCAAAAAGTCTTTGGAAACTAGAGGTTCTATAGCTCCTTCTGTCCTTCACACCATGGCTTGTGTTGTGGCTTGGCTCAAGATTTTAGAATTATAACACTACTTGTAAGGAAATTTTTACATTATAACACTACTCTTCTTAAATATTTGAAGTCATTTATGCATGATAAATTTTCACCAAAATAGATTAAAATTCAATAGGTAAGGCATTATATTTATAGGCTTAGGAACTAAACTCAACCCAAGGTGAGCCAAGGTGGAGTTTAAACATGGAATGGGTTCAAACCTAACCTAGGTGAGTCAAATATAACCCTAGTAGAGTTAATAGCTGTCAATTAATCATGATTTGAAGTGAAAAGGCATGGGTCTCCAAAATGAGACATTTTAGGATATTTTCAAAGAGCTTGACAACTCATGAAGGTCATGATGAAAGGCTAAGATATTTGCATTTTTGAATTTATTTTTTTATTTTTTCATTAATTTCACATGGATAATTAAACTAGGCTCTTAATGTGGTTTAATTTGGTAATTAATTTTGATTAGGATTTAGCTCTTTCAAGATTTAATTTTTGTTCATGTGCCCCATTTAATAGGTTCATAGGACAAATTGACTATTATGATGCCGCATGATGAATCTAAGAGAGGTCATTGTTGCATAAAATAGAATACCCTAATTAGGGATGCCTCAATGATATTTTGAGCTTTAATGAATGATGCAAAATTAATTTTAGGATGTTTAATTATTCTTAAGCTTAATTTGTAATAGTTTGTAGGAATCCATCTGAATTCTAGTCGAAGGTTAGTGGTGGCCAATTTTAGGTGTCTATAGTTTTCCACTAGTTAGTAAGATGTTACAAGATATAAGCATAGTAACGTATTCTCAAATAATGAAATATGTTGAAACAAAAAAGATGATTGAATAAAAATATCCAGATAATGTTTGTGAAGCCTATAATGATGCCCCATTGAGGGAGTGGTCAACACATAAGATTGATGGATGGTCCCTCAAAAATAATAAAAAAGAAGAATAAAATTAACCCATGGGTTATATTAATCCAATCAAGATAATGCTTGAATACATTGATATAAAAAGTATTGATTTTCTCAAAGGTGGTTATAATCATTAACAAATATTGAAAAACTAATTTTACTAGAGGTAGTTATAATCAGTGGTAACAACATATGCCCCAGTTAGGGATGATGAGTTGAAATAATGATTTTCTCACAAGAAGTTATAATCATTAAGATGAACTAAAATAAAAAATGATTTTTTATTATGCCTCAGTAGGGTATATTGGAAATCATAACTCAAGGATATAACCTATCATATAGATTAAAGATGATAGGGTGCAAACATAGATACGGTGGTCTAATGACTGAATAAGCCATAAATAACCAGGCATACAAGGATTCACAAAATGATGAAAGAGATTAATAGAATAATAAAGAATTGACCAATGTTAATAATTCATTTGTACCTTCCAATGCAAAAATTATTATCCTTATTATCATTGATATAATCAAAATGGTCAAATGGTTGATTTGATTAAGGAGGGTGGGAGGATTTTCCAAGGTTACCAAGGAGAAACTTATGTGGCTTCATTAATTGTAAGACTTATTGATCTAATTTTTTGTATAGCAAGGGATGATATGCCTCATGATATAACACCATGAGAACTTTGTCAAATTATGCATAAGGACTGACACACAATCCAATAAATAATTAAAAACAATGTACCAATGATAAAAACCATGATGATAATGTTGACATAGGAATATGGATAGACTCAATAATAATGTGTAAGGAATCACCCAATGAACACATATAGATTGAGTCAAGGCATAAAAATAAATTAAAAAATAGGCAAACAAACAAAAAAAACTATAAAGTAAAAAAACACACAAAAATCTTGAAAATAAAATAAAAAAGCATCCTAACAATGGATTTGCCCCAGTAGGGTGGATTGAGGATGACTAACTAGGCTCAAACAAGACAAATGTTTTTAGATTTTGAAAATTTTGAATGTTTTTGGAATTTTGAGATATTTTAACTCATTAGATATTGACAAGATACCACTCCTAAAATGGTGAGGGTATTGGATTAAGTTTCTCACAAAATGGTGAGAGCGTATGGAAAAGGGGGACTAAACTAACCTCAGCATAAATCAAGCATAGCCTAAAAAGTCCCATTAGGGCCTCAAGTCACGATATTTATATCAACATGAAAGGCGAGGACAACTGACTAGGTCACAACAAGTTCTAAAAATTAAGGCAAATGACAAGGTAAATGAAAATAGTAATGTCAAGGTGATGTGGTAATGCATGGTAAAGGTGTTTTTACTAATTCACCCATAGGTATTTATAATTAATAAATAATGACATAGGTCTATGGTACTAATTTTCTCATAGGCAATTACAATCAATAACACCAATCAAACATAAATGAAAGCTAACTTTCTAGATCCACTATCACACTACTTTCATAAACTATCATTTAAACACAAAATTCTAAAACTATTGAAACTAGATCAGAATCCCCTTATGGAAGGTGCAAGAAGAACTAAAGGAACCAAGACCAAAATAGGCTTGGGTAGGTTGGCTAGAAATAGGCTTTGGTTAAATAGGGATGGCATGGTAAAATGGCATAGGGTACAACATTGTTTAGGATGATGATGGTAGGATAATTAAATATAATGGTAAGAGGTTTGACATTAAGTGATAAGGCAAGGTAAATGGTAGGGTATGAAACAATGGCAAATCAAATGGAAAAATGAAAATGACAAGGTAAATGGAAAATGTAAATGTTTCTAGGCAAGGTGAAGGTATGGTTTTTTGGCATGGTATGGTTTTCAGAAAATATAAATGATTATGTTATTATTATTGATGTGGAGATGCAAATAGAATAGAATAGTCAATCATGTAAATTACTATCCCACACCTCTTTTGAATAGCTTCTCTATCAAGAACTTATTGCAGATTTGGATACAAATGATGTTGTTGTGATCTTTATTGGTCATTTATTTTATTTCCTCCAAACATTGAGATAAGATGTCTTTGTAACCTCTATAAAGGAAAGTGCATCTAGGGATGGTAAATAAGGATAAATATTGGATGATGGGTCTGATTTAAAGATGTAAATGTGGATGATAATGGAATGTATAATGGTCAAGAAACAAATGAAGATTGGGGTTTTCAATCACACATAATGTTGTTGATTTTTGATTTGACATAACTTTGGATATGGTGGGTTCAAATACTTTTGAATATGCTCTTGTAGGACCACTAGATTTTTATATTATTTGGCCCTAAAAATAGCTACCATTTTATTATGGTTTAGATTGTAAGTTGTATTGATTTCATCTTTGATAATATCTCCATTAAGTAGCGAAGAATGTTTTTGCCCAACTATTGGCACCTCAATGAGGTTTTCACCAATGAAGTTGTCTTGATTATCCCCTAGTGCCTTTAAGAAGGTTTCACTAAAGAATGTTGACTTTTAACTTTGATTGTATTCTATCACCTCAAACAAGGTTTCACTAGAAGATTATTCTTATTCTACATGAATTTGGTATTGTCCCCCCTAATATTCTACAAATGATATGTTTCCATGGATGTAATTCAATAAGGTATGATTCTATCAGTCCCAATTGACACTTGTGGGAGATGCAAGGTCAATATAATGGCTAGGTTGGTTGGTGGTAATGGCATGTGGAATGGAAAGAGATCACATAATCCTTATAAAAGATATTAGGATAAATTGTGTTGAAACTGAAGTAATCATCCTAAAAAACTATAGAATAATCATAAATATATTCAAATGGATATATAAGGCATGCATAACCAATATTGTAACATCCATGAACGTATTCTAATTTTGAAGTTGATTCTGACTCAAGGGACTCTAAATCCATTATTAATACTGACATTGATTCAACTTCTTATATTAAATATGATGTTGGTTCAAGAATATAACATAACTCTAATGTTGATTATTCATCTAATGTGGACACTACTATAATTATGTCTTATTGAATGTTTGTTATGGGACAAGTAATGGCCTGTGATGGCATAATGGGGTCTATAGAGATTAGTTTGTCAAAGTGAGGCTCCTCAATGAGTGGAAAAATGTCAAGAGACAACTCCATAGAGACTGGCTTATCAAGGGAAGGTTCTTGAAAAATAGGCATATGGTCAAGGTAATGATTTTCCCAAAGGTGATTATAATCATTAATAAGTGATTCAACAAAGATTGGCTTGTCAAAGTGAGATTCCTCGACAATAGGTATAATATTAAAAGGTGAGTCATCATAGGTTAACTTGTCACAAATAGGTGGTTCAATAAAAACATCATGGATTTGTTTTTTCCTTGGTCTTGGTTTACAAGTAGTTTTAAAATACCAGTTTTTATTATATCTTGGCCCTTGAATGATTGGTTTGGTTGGAGAGGTATTGACTGGGTTGATTGTGTTTGGATGATTGGTATGAGTTTTTTTAAGTGGGGAATTTTTGAAATGGATTAGGAATGGATAGTTTTTGGATAATGATAGGCCTAACAAAGGTTGGTTCCTAACCTAGGATAGTAACTATGACTCATCTAGTCATGATGTCACAACCTTGTTGGGATAACAAGTTACTATATGTGGAATGGCCTAGAATGGTAATGATAGGGAATTATAAAGCTTGGTTTCTTACAAAATCCAAAGGATGAGGTCCTAAAATGGTAATGATAGGGCATTGTGAAGTTTGGTTGCTTGCACAAGCCAAAGTATGAGCTCTTAGGATAGAAATGGTAGGGCATTATGAAGCTTGGTTACTATCATAAGCCAAAGGAAGACATCTTGATATAGAAATGGTAGGGTGTTATGGAGCTTGGTTACTCACATAAACTAAAGGATGAGGTACTATTATATAAATGGTAGGGTACCATGGAGATTGGTTTCTCACACAAGCCAAAGGATGAGGTCCTAAAATAGAAATGGTAGGGCATTGTGGAGCTTGATTGCTCACACAAGCCAAAGAATGAGGTCTTATAATAGAAATGGTAGGGTATTGTGGAGCTTGATTTCTTACACAATTCAAAATATGAGGTATTGATATAGAAATAGTGTGAATTATGGAGATTTATTACTCACACAAGCCAAAGGATGAGGTCTTAGAATGGTGATCCTTAGATTTGGTGGAGCTTGGTGGCTCACACAATCTAAAGGAGGGTTAATGGTATGGGTAGTGGATTGGATTCCATGAATGGTGAGGGGATGAAGATCATACATCAACCAAACCAAATAAATTATTACCAAATACTATGCTTGAAGATCTTGGATTTTTTCCCTAAAATGAGGATTGTAAGGAGGATATGGATCCATCTCATAAACCACTTCTTCACCATAGGGGTCTCAAACAAAGTCAATTTGTGGAACCATTATATCATAACTTGGATTTTACATGACTCTACCATAAGTGTAATGAGACATATCCACATTAATGATGAACATTATATAGAAAGGCCTAGAGTTCTACAAACTCTAAAAAATAATGTCCAAAGGAAAAATAGTTAAAACTTAGTCTAACTTGGTCTAGGAGATATCTCCAAAATGGTTTGTGCTAAAACTTGGTATAAAATATTCTAACATCAAATGTCTCACACAAATTTTTAAGCAGATGAAATAAAATCATAATGCCAAACTCTAGGTTCAAAGTGTTCCAAACAAGTTTAATCTAATAAAATAAAAAGTTTCTAGGTCTTTTGGCCAAATGTGGCATCTAAAGATAGGCTCAAAATAGGCATGTGCTAGGACTTTTGGAAAAAAAACACAAAATCTAGACTTTAAAATCAAGGGTATGATTTAATTTAACAAATCCTAAAACACTTTAGCATAGACTAGGCATTTGAATTTAGACATGGACTTAGTCAATAGGCATAATGCATGAAATAAAAGGAATAAAAAATATAGGCTATTTCTCCCAAATAAAGGTACGAACACATAGTTCTCTAATTGAGTAGAAAATTAACCTAAGTTATAAAACCCAGAAGAGAAAGATCGATGTCTAAGCCTAAATTACATAAGGCATAAATATAAATCAATCAATGTTTGGATTTGAACTTGTCAAGGTTAATTAAAAACTCAAATTTTATAGGAAACTAGGCTTCTTTGATCAAACAACAAGCTATACAAAAGTGAATGGCATAATGACACTAGACAAAGATCCAAAAGGCACACATGGATTGGTTTAAAATTGAAAACTTGGACACAAGGCAAAACAAGTCTATGAAATGATTCAAGTAGTATAATGGCATTATTTCACTCTAAAGGTATGATCAGTGGTTTGTTTCAAGACTTTAGGGCACAAAATTAAAATTGATTGGGAAGCATAATGTTACCCTTTCCAATCAAGTGACACATACACAAATATTTATCAAAAATACTAAGGTAAATGTATGGTGTAAAATAGATAGTTTAATGCCTCTTCAAAAAATGAAGTGGTGTGGACACAAAACTTGTTTTGATATGGCATAACAAACAAAATATATAGCTTTAGACTTGAAAACCATGTAATAAAGGATAAAATGACATAAACATCTAAGTGTAACATCCTAGATCCTATAACTAATAAGGTTATGTAGTACTATCAAATTCCATCTATATACATGTTATTGATAGGATTTTAAGTGTTAATCCAAGAATAAAAGTGCATGAAGTAGTATGGTAGAGATTGTATGACAATATAGAAATTTATGCTACTCATCTTGTATCAACAGTATTTCTGTGGTAAGTGGGGTTGATCTAAAACTAAATTTTTGAATATCTCTATTGGCCCAAGTATGGTTAACACTAGATATGTCACACGTAAATTAAGTTTATATTGGATAACTTACTATGCAAGGGTCTTTTTTTATAATGATTCCATCTGTGTGCTTCTTAGTGGAATCCCTTGGTTAACCAGACCTAAATCAGGTTTTTGTTATAATTAGAAAGTTTAGCCACTCATCACCCTAGAAACCATAGTATTCATGCCTTGATTTATATACCTTACTATGGATCAGGGTGGGTATAATGCTGGGAGATGAAACCCTAGGTCAATGTACCCATAAATAACTTGTGAGGAGACTATGCCCGTTCACAATCCAAGCTACATAAAATAAATGACAAAGTGAAAAGACTTTAAAGGTTGTGTTTAGATTACCCAAACCATATGGGTCTTGGGTAGAGCCTTAATAAAAATATTTTCACACCTTGGATAAGGCACAATTACAAAGAAAGAGCACTTTTGGTTACCCAATTCCCCTAAAGGGGACAGGGGGAGATCATACATGCATCAATCAGTTTGTGAAAATAAATAACTCTAAATAAATAAGGCATAAAAATAAATGCTTCTCAAAAGCTTATAACTAAGTGATTAAAGTTAATTTTAATGCACTAAAAATAAAATGTGTAGTGAAGTTATTTTAGCCCCTTAACTGTTAGGTTGTGGAGCTAAAAGCTTCACTGATGCAAGTAGGGAAGGAGGTTGCGAAGGGTTGCGGAGTATTACAGATGTTGGCATCAGTCAGGCTAACCAACGTCGATAGGATCAGACAAGAAGGCAACCAACGTCAGTCAGAAGTCAACCGGCGTCGGCACCCCTAGGCAGACAGGGACTGACGTCGGTCACCTGTGTGGTTTAGACTGTGAATGTTACGGGCAGTTAGCTAATGAACCAAGTGTTTGCATGTCAAGAGCCAATTTTAGACTAGAAGCTATGGATCTAATTATTGTAATTAGGTGTCTAATTATTGTTTGCATGAGATCTATTTAAGAGACTCATTGGTTGTATTGTAAACGTATGCTAGAGAGTAAGAGAGCAATAATATAAGCTCCTTCAGAGAGAGGAAAGTAATGGTGTGTTCCTCCTAGTGCCACAGTACCAAGTGTGGGTGCTGGATTGGAGAATCAGTAGGGTTCTTTAGGAGTGTATAATCTTGGTCATTAGGTGAGCATGGCTACAATAAGAGATCTACATGGTAAGTAAGATCAGATTGAGTTGTAGGTTGTTGCAGGTTCAGGGGAGATCTACTTAAAGTATGTTTGTGTACTTGTGGAGTACATGGAGCACTTATGGAGTGCATAGAGCATAGGTGTAATGTGAACTCCAACTCTATGTTTGAGTTGGGTGTTGGGACCTAAGAGAGAGAGCTTTGAGGGAAGATTTACTATTTATGCCCTAGAGGTGTGGGAGCCCTAGAGGTGTGTAAGGAAGAAGAACTGTGGCAACCTTCTTTGTTGCATTTCCTTCTGAAAGAGTTTTAATACAAGTTGTGTATTATCTCTCATATTATGTGTTATTTTTGAATTCTAGTTACTTGTGTATTCTGGTTAATTTCCACATATTAATTTTCTTGGTAATTAATTATGTGCTTCTGGTTATTTATCCCAACATGTGGTATCAGAGCTAAGGTTGCAGGGAGCAGGCTTTGTGTTTGGTTACAGGTCACTCTTAGGGGTTTTTGATTGAGTGGGAGTAGAGCAATGGTAGATCAAAGTAAGCTAAGAATAGAGGAGTTGAAAAGCACAGATGGTCACTTACGGTCCTATGGAAAGAAAGAGCAGGGAAAAGAATATTATTGGTTGGTAGCAGATCAGCATGAAGGAACTGAAGATGTAGATGTTGCAGGTGTTGTTGCATAGGATGCTCTGGGAGGTTTCTTGGATAAAGTGTTAGGGTGTGGAGCTAAAAGCTTCACTGATGCAGACACGGAGAAGGCCATTGGAGGGGTTGCTGAAGGTTGCTGAGCGTCAGAGCAACTGGCGTCAATCTAATCAGCCGATGTCGGCAGGATAGTGAAGAGAAGCAACTGACGTCGGTCATGGGTCGGCCGGCGTCGGTCACCTCCAGGTAGACAGGGATCGACGTCGGTCGCTTGTGTGGTTTGACTGCGAGCTTATTACGGGCAGTTAGCTAACGAACCAAGTGTTTGCATGATTAGAGCTATTTTTAGACTGAGAGCTGCAGATCTAATTATTGTAATTAGATGTCTAATTATTGTTTGGATGAGATCTATATAATAGACTCATGGTTGTATTGGAAAAGTGTTCTAGTTTGAGTTGAGCAAAGTTTGCTCCTTCTGTGTGTGAAGTGAGTAAGGGTGTTCTTCCTAGTTCCCTATCAGTGCCAAGCTTGGTACTGGTTGGAGAATCATAAGGACTTGGTGAGGCAAGGACAAGGGTTCTTCAGGTGTGTAGGATCTTGGTCATAGTTGCATGGCCTATATAGGAGATCTACATGGTAAGTAAGATCATTGATCTGCAGGTGTATGTGTGTGCAAGGTCAAGGTTCACAGGTGAGCAGAATCGTGTTTGATTTACAGGTGTGCAGGATCATATAGACAGCAACACAATAGGGAGCAGTATCAGGTAGGATCTACTTGGAGTATAGGTGTGTACTCGGATAGAGCAGAGAGGAAGGCAAGGGAGTTCCTTCCATAAGTATGGTCTGTTGAAGTGCAGGTTATTGCAGGTTCATGGGAGATCCACTTGAAGTACCTTGAGTACTTGTGGAGCACGTGGAGTGCTTGTGGAGTGCGTGTAGCACTTGTGGTGTGCGTGGAGCACAGGAGGTGAACACCAACTCTGTATTTTGAGTTGAGTGTTGGGACCTGAGAGGGAGAGCTTTGGGGAGAAGAATTACTGTTCACTTGAGGTGTGGGAAACCTCTGTAAGGTGGTGGAGAAGAAGTGGCATCTTCTTTATTGTATTCTTTTCTGTATAAAGTGTTAATACAATTTGTGTATTGTCTCTCATATCATGTGTTATTCTGAATTCTAGTTACTTGGTGAATCTGGTTAATTTCTGCATATTAAGTTGCTTGGTTTGGTAATCATATTGTGCTCTTTTGGTGGAGCAAGATCCTGACAAGTGGTATCAGAGCAAGGTTGTTGGCTCATAGCTTGATACCACTGACAAGTGGTATCAAAGCTTTTGGTTGGGATACTAACAGATTGGTTTAGATCTGGGTAGTGTGTTTTGATTACAGGTCACTCTCAGGGGTTTCTGATTGAGTGGGAGTAGAGCAATGGCAGATAAAAGTAAGCTAAGAATGGAGGAGTTGAAAAGCACAGATGGTTACTCACGGTCCTATGGAAAGAAAGAGCAGGTAAAAGATTATTGTTGGTTGGTAGCAGATCATCATGAAGGAACTGAAGAAGCAGATGCTGCAGGTGTTATTGCACAGGATGTTCTTGGAGGTTTCTTGGATAAAGTTGAATCTTGGATAAAAGATTCGGTTGCCTCTTTCCATGCAGCCCCAGGTAGAGGAGCTGGTAAGCCTTGCCAAAGAATTGGCAAAGGGGAAGTGAAGCTGAAATTGCAGGTGGCCAACACACAGGGGTTGATGAAGGTCATGCAGGTCCCAGGTTTGGAGATATGGCTAATTTCTTCAGAAAGATTGGGTGATGAGAGATGCACAAGAACTCTCACAGCGGATGCACTTGAATTAGCTAGTGGTAAGAAAATAGGTACCCTTTATCTACTTGTTTATATTAATGATTCTTCTTTTGTTATGGAGACATGGCTTTGTAGGCTTGGTCACATGAGCAGGAAGGAGATGCATGTTCTTAAGTGGAAGACAGATATATTTGACAGGCTTATGAACTGGAAAGCCTTGGTGTTCTTGGAGGAGATGGCGGACAGAATCCAGTGGATGTGGCTGGATACTTCTGAGTAGGGCAGTTTGGACATGGGTATTGATTCAAAGGAGCTCGCAGGTAAAAAGTCATCACTCACAGGCAAACATAGATACCGATGTCGGTCAGGAGAAACTGGTGTCAAACAGACAGGTGCCGATGTCGGTCATGTGCAGACCGAAGCCGGCGATGTCGGGCAGGGTAAGACCGACGTCGATCAGGGGACCGATGTCGGCAGTCGGTAAGACCGATGTCGGTCAGAGGACCGACGTCGGCAGCAGGGACACCGTAGGGTCAGTAGTCAGGGACAGACGCATGGATCTGACGTCGGTCGGATGCAGACTGTGGGGTGACCGAGGTCGGTCATTGTAACAGATTTTGGGTGGACAACACGCTGTCAAGGAGTCTCAAACACCCATACGGAGGACTGAAGACGTAAGTAGGCCCTTAAATTCGTTGTTCCTCTTCTTTATACATGTTGCTGATTATAGAGCAGGAAGGATCCAGGAAATAGGTGTGAGCTTGGCATGGATGAGGATGTGATTCCTTGGAGGAGAACCAAACAGGTGTTTTTTGGTAAGGGTTGCCAGCTGGTATGAAAGCATAGAAACGAATGGATACCTTAGTAGAAGAATAAAGAGAACGGATACGTGAGATGGAAGACCAGGTATATGGTCTTGAGGAGCTGCAGGATAGTGGTACAGGTTTTGACAGGTGGAGGATGAAGCATGGCTTCAGTCAATGTCAGGGTAACTACTGTGGTTTGACTTACCAGGGGGATGGTGATTGCAACATCATTTTGTTGCTGTATGTGGATGGTACGCTAGCTAGCTGGTTTTGTACATATAGGGTTTTGCTGAGCTAAGGGTAAGATTAGTTCAGTGGCATGTCATGAAGAGTTTGGAGCAGCAGAATACTTTGACATGGGAGGCATGGAGATCACAGGTTGATTTTGTCTCGAGTGGGAGCTGATGTGAATCAGGTGTTGGCGAGGTTCAGGATGCAGAGCCGAAGCACACTAAGGGCTAGACAGGTACAGTGTCCAAAATCACATGAGGTCTGGTATAGACCTGAGTATTCCCATGCAGTGGGAGCTGTCAGAGAGTTAGGAGCCAATTCAGGGAAGTGGGTTCTCAGGAATTTGAGAGGGACCGGCAGTAGGGATTCATGCTATGCAGGGTCAGGACTTCACTACATGTATTTGTAGGTTTGGATGTGGCAGGGTACTCAGATGATAGGAGGTACACCACGGGATGTGTGGTGGGTTGTCTTCAGGATTGATCTTGAAGAGGGATACAAACCAAGAAATAGATTAGATGGAGTACAGGTACAGGTACAATGCAGCTGTTTATCTCCAAGTGGGAGATTGTTAGGGTGTGGAGCTAAAAGCTTCACTGATGCAGACACGGAGAAGGCCATTGGAGGGGTTGCTGAAGGTTACTGAGCATCAGAGCAACCGGCGTCAGTCTAATCAGCCGACGTCAGCAGGATAGTGAAGAGAAGCAACCGACATCGGTCATGGGTCGGCCGGCGTCGGTCACCTCCAGGCAGACAGGGACCGACGTCGGTCGCCTGTGTGGTTTGACTGCGAGCTTATTACGGGTAGTTAGCTAACGAACCAAGTTTTTGCATGATTAGAGCTATTTTTAGACTGAGAGCTGCGGATCTAATTATTGTAATTAGATGTCTAATTATTGTTTGGATGAGATCTATATAATAGACTCATGGTTGTATTGGAAAAGTGTTCTAGTTTGAGTTGAGCAAAGTTTGCTCCTTCTGTGTGTGAAGTGAGTAAGGGTGTTCCTCCTAGTTCCCTATCAGTGCCAAGCTTGGTACTGGTTGGAGAATCATAAGGACTTGGTGAGGCAAGAACAAGGGTTCTTCAGGTGTGTAGGATCTTGGTCACAGTTGCATGGCCTATATAGGAGATCTACATGGTAAGTAAGATCGTTGATCTGTAGGTGTATGTGTGTGCAAGGTCAAGGTTCACAGGTGAGCAGAACCGTGTTTGATTTGCAAGTGTGTAGGATCATATAGACAGCAACACAACAGGGAGCAGTATCAGGCAGGATCTACTTGGAGTACAGGTGTGTACTCGGATAGAGCAGAGAGGAAGGCAAGGGAGTTCCTTCCATAAGTATGGTCTGTTGAAGTGCAGGTTATTGTAGGTTCATGGGAGATCTACTTGAAGTACCTTGAGTACTTGTGGAGCACGTGGAGTGCTTGTGGAGTGCGTGTAGCACTTGTGGTGTGCGTGGAGCACAGGAAGTGAACACCAACTCTGTATTTTGAGTTGGGTGTTGGGACCTGAGAGGGAGAGCTTTGGGGAGAAGAATTACTGTTCACTTGAGGTGTGGGAAACCTCTGTAAGGTGGTGGAGAAGAAGTGGCATCTTCTTTATTGTATTCTTTTCTGTATAAAGTGTTAATACAATTTGTGTATTGTCTCTCATATCATGTGTTATTCTGAATTCTAGTTACTTGGTGAATCTGGTTAATTTCCACATATTAAGTTGCTTGGTTTGGTAATCATATTGTGCTCTTTTGGTGGAGAAAGATCCTGACATAAAGCTAAATCTTGGTTAACATATTATGTTGCCTCTTTCCATGTAGCCCTAGGGAGAGGAGCTGGTGAGCCTTGTCAAAGAATTGGCAAAGGGGAAGTGAAGCTAAAATTGTAGGCGGCCAACACATGGGTGTTGAAGGAGGTCATGCAGGTCCCAGGTTTGGAGATGTGGCTAATTTCTTTAGAAAGGTTGGGTGATGAGAGATGCTTAATAACTCTCACAACAGATGCACTTGAATTATTTGGTGGTAAGAAAATAGGTACTCTTTATCTACTTGTTATATTACTAATTTTTCTTCTATTGCAGAGACATGGCTTCGTAGGCTTGGTCACATGAGCAAGAAGGAGATGCATGTTCTTAAGAGGAAGACTGATATATTTGACAAGCTTAAGAATTGGAAAGCCTTGGTTTTTATGAAGGAGATGGCAGACAGAGACCAGTGGATGGGGCTAGATACTTCTGAGCAGAGTAGTTTGGACATGGGTTTTGATTCAAAGGAGCTCATGGGTAAAAATTCATCACTCACAGGCAAACACAAGTACCAACATCGATAGGAAAACCAATGTCAGTAGTAGGTAAGGCCGACGTCGATCAGGAGGACCGACGTCGGTAGCAAGGGGACACCGACGTCGGTAGGGTTGGTATTCAGGACATGCGCATGGAATTGATGTCGGTTGGATGCAGACTGTGTGGTGACCGAGGTCGGTCACTGTAACAGATTTTGGGTGGATAGCAAGCTGTCAAGGAGTCTCAAATGCCCATATGGAGGACTGAAGGTGGTAAGTAAGCCTCAAATTTGTTGTTTCTCTTCTTTATACTAGTTACTAACTGCAGAGCAAGAAGGATCCAGGAAACAGTGGGAGCATGGCAGGAATAGTTTGCAGAACCAAGTGGGAGATTTGGTAGGGTTGCCAGTAGGTATGAAAAGCATAGAGATGAATGGATACCTTAGTTGAAGAATAGAGAGAACGGACACGTGAGATGGAAGACCAGGTCATATGGTCTTTAGGAAGCTGCAGGATAATGGTACAGGCTTTGACAAGTGGATGACAAAGCATGACTTTAGTCAATGTCAGGGTAACTACTGTGGTTTGTCTTACCAGGGGGATGATGGTCATGACATTATCCTGTTACTATATGTGGATGGTATGTTTGCTAGCAAGGTTTGTACATACAAGGTTTTGCTGAGCTAAAGGTAAGATTAGTTCAGTGGTTTGCTATGAAGAATTTAGAGCAGCAAAATTCTTTGGCATGGGAGACATGGGAGATCACAAGTTGATTTTGTCTCTAGTGGGAGCTGATGTGAATCAGGTGTTGGTGAGGTTCAGGATGCAGAATCAAAGCACACTAAGGGCTGGATAGTTCAGTGTTTGAAATCACATGAGGTTTGGTATAGACCTGAGTTTGCCCAAGAAGTGGGTGTTGTCAGAGAGTTAGGAGCCAATTCAGAGAAGTGGGTTCTCAAGGATGTGAGAGGGACCAGCAGCAAGGATTCATGCTATTCAGGGTCAGGACTTCACTACATGGGTTTGTAGGTTCTAATGTGGTAGGGTACTTGGATGATAGGAGGTACACCACAGGTTGTGTGGTGGGTTGTCTTTAGGATTGATCTTGAAGAGGGATACAAGCTAAGAAATAGATTAGATAGGGTACAGGTACAGGTATAGTGCAGCTATTTATCTCCAAGTGGGAGATTGTTAGGTTGTGGAGCTAAAAGCTTCACTGATGTAAGCAAAGAAAGAGGTTACAAATGGTTACGGAGTGTTACAGACGCTGGTGCCAGTCAGGCCAACCGACGTCGATAGGATCAGACAAGAAGGCAACTGACGTCAGTCAGAAGTCAGTCGACGTCGGCACCCCCCAGGCAGATAGGGACCGACGTTGGTCACCTGTGTGGTTCAGACTGTGAATGTTATGGGCAGTTAGCTAATCAACCAAGTGTTTGCATGTCAAGAGCCAATTTTAGACTAGAAGCTGTGGATCTAATTATTGTAATTAGGTGTCTAATTATTGTTTGCATGAGATCTATTTAAGAGACTCATTGGTTGTATTGTAAATGTGTGCTAGAGAGTAAGAGAGCAATAATATAAGCTCCTTCAGAGAGAGGAGAGCAATGGTGTGTTCCTCCTAGTGCCACAGTACCAAGTGTGGGTGCTGGATTGGAGAATCAGTAGGGTTCTTCAGGAGTGTATGATCTTGGTCATCAAGTGAGCATGGCTACGATAGGAGATCTACATGGTAAGTAAGATCAGATTGAGTTTTAGGTTGTTGCAGGTTTAAGGGAGATCTACTTGAAGTATGTTTGTGTACTTATGGAGTGCGTGGAGCACTTGTGGAGTGCGTGGAGCACAGGTGTAAGGTGAACTCCAACTCTTTGTTTGAGTTGGGTGTTGGGACCTAAGAGAGAGAGCTTTGAGGGAAGATTTACTGTTTATGCCCTAGAGGTGTGGGAGCCCTAGAGGTGTGTAAGGAAGAAGAACTATGGCAGCCTTCTTTGTTGTATTTCCTTCTAAAAGAGTTTTAATACAAGTTGTGTATTGTCTCTCATATCATGTGTTATTTCTAAATTCTAGTTACTTGTGTATTCTGGTTAATTTTTGCATATTAAGTTGCTTGGTAATCAATTGTGTGCTTCCGGTTATTTATCCCAACATTAACATTAGTCTAAAACTTGCAAGAATCATTTACAAAATAACTAATCATAAAAAAAACATTTAGATTCCTATTAAGCACTAAAATAAAATGTTCAAGACTTAGCACTTACATATTTATGCCCTCTTTCCCACTTTGATATTGAAAATTTTAGAGGGTTTTGGCCTACCTTGAAGCACTTTCATGATTGAGAAAAATTATTTGGAAATAAGCTCTCAGGTTTCTTTATTTTTATTACATAGAGACTGACATTGATCCATAGAGACCAATGCTAGTTACAAGAGAACTAATGTCGGTTGTAACAAAATCGACGCTGATAAACTTAAAATAGATAGGTAGTTACCTATAAACCCATAGGCAAAATAAAATGATTTGAAAAATGTTTATTATCCTAAAATAATCATAAGAATAAAATAAGTCTCAAGATCCTGCAAGAAAAGAACTAGATAGAGACTTTGTAATTTATAAAACCAAGAATGACAACCTGCAACTTTCAAGGAAATTAAAACACCATGTTTTTCTATCGTGTTCTACCCTAAATAAGGAACAATGTTGGTTAGTATAGGACTGATGTTAGTTAGGGTAAAATGATACCAGTCACTATGTAAAATTATGTATAATTAAAAATAAAATATGAAAAAAAACAAGTAAAAACTCAAATTTTTAAGATGATCAGACATTTATTAGAAAAACTATGAGATAGATTTTAGTCTCCTTATTATATGGGATGATTAGATCCCACCATTCATAGAATTTTTGATCATAGGAATCTAAGAAGGAGGGTTATTAATATGTTAGTTCAAGCAATAAAAACTTCAATAAACACACTAATACTTACACTTCAAACCTAGATCATATGGGTGATCTTAGTAACAAAAGACAAATGAAAAAAAAAAATGCAAAAGACAATAAATCCTTTACCTTCCTTGGGAGCTCCAAAATGCATTATTGAGTAGCTTGTTCAGCTTGTGCTTCAAAGAGTCTTTTGTAAATGGATTTTTTATAGCTCCTTCTCTCCTTGGCACCATGGCTTGTGTTGTGGCTTGGCTCAAGATTTTATAATTATAACACTACTTGCAATGTAATTTTTGCATTATAACACTACTCTTCTCAAATTTTTAAAATCATTTGTGCATGATAAATTTTCACCAAAATAACTTCAAATTCAATAGGCAAGGCATTGTATTTATAATTTTAGGACCTAACCTCAACCTAATGTGAGTCAAGGTGGAGTTTAAACATGGAATGAGTTCAAAACTAACCTAGGTGAGTCAAATATAACCCTAGTAGAGTTAATAGTTGTCAATTAATCATGATTTGCAATGAAAAGTGATGGGTCTCCAAAATGAGACATTTTAGGATATTTTTAAAGAGGTTGACAAGACAAGTCACAAAGGTCATGATATAAGGCTAGGATATTTGCATTTTTGAATTCCCTTTCTTAGTTATTCATTATTTACACATAAATAATTCAACTAGGCTCTTAATTTGGTTTAACTTATTAATTAATTATTATTATCCATTTAGCTCTTTCAATATTTGATTTTTGTTCATGTACCCCATTTAATAGGTCCATAGGCCAAATTGATTGTTATGATGCCATAGGATGATTAGGGACGAATATGTGAGAGGTTATTATTGCATATGATAGAATACCCCAATTAGGGATGCCTCAATGTGATTCTAAACTTTGACAAATGATGCAAAAGCAAATTTGGTATGTTTAGTGATTTCTAGGCTTAATTTGCAATGGTTGGTAGGAATCCATCTGAAGTCTAGTCAAAGGCTAGTGGTGGCTAATTTTAGGTGTCTACAATTTATAACTTTCTTAATTTAGACTTGATTATGTTTTTTATGCTTCTTCCATTTCAAGGGCATTTGAAAATACTATTGTTATTTGGTTATATATGTATGTATACCTTGGACATGTTCTTATGTCCTATGTGTGTGCTTTCCTAATTGTATATGTGGACATTTGAACATTTCCTTATATGTGGCTCTATAACAAATTTCTTGTTGTTTATGTATCTAGACATTTGAACATGTCCTTATATGTCTTCATTCTCAGACTTAGTGGTATGTGTCCATGTCGCTTGTATTATGGCCCCTTGGCCTAATTTTTCATGCCTCATGTGTATTATATGTATGCTTTCTTGTATGCATATTCACCATGACACTTGTTTTTTATTGTTACACACACTAATTTTTGATGTTACAAGGTAACTCATGTATCTATCCTTCCTATTTGGGTGTCATGAAGGGCATCATGCCCCATCCCCTTAGGTAGCTACTCATATTTATTATTATACACATTAATTACATTTATCTTAACACCCTTATGCAATGATGATTACAACATACATCTTACATTATGATGTTATGTTTGTACATTGTATTGAAATATTGCATAGTTATCATATATGGTCTGGCTAACATAGTTTGCAGAGTTATCTTATTTTTAGGACAATTCTTGCATAGGTTACACAACTAACCTAAAAATAGGGGGCATTTACAGGGGTTTGTCACAAAGATTAGGATCTTACATTGTTATTCAAAGATCATTTTTATCACATAGGCTTGGTTTCATAAATTAGACACAAGTCAAAAAAAAGAAAAAATATGGACTCAAAAAGTAGTTTAGTCCCCCAAATTTTAGACCAGACAAATATTAACACTTATATCAGGACACTATCTCCATAGGGAACTAATATCCTCTACATGGCACTACTTTCTAGTAGCCCTATCTTCAAGGCAGTCTAGATTAGTTATAACAATACACCATGTACAATATAAATTTCCATAGATACAGTCATAGGTTTGATAGTTATGTTCAGATAGATACACTCATTTCAACTTAGATTTATACAAGTTGCTCAGATTGGAGGTATCATGTGTAGCATGATCACTCTCACATTCAATTCAGATATACATATATAGTTATTACATATTCAATCTAGAATCAATATATTCAGATATCATATTGGGGGAATGTGTGTAGCATAGTTTCCATATCCTTAGTTACACATAGGTTGATCAAATGAAATGGAAAACTCCATATCATTCTCTATTATATATATGCTTGATATCATATTATATGTTGTCACCAATTTCATGCCTTATTCTATCTATAGCAGTTGTGATTATTGGTAGCCCATATTTTCCTAATGTGCCTGAGTGGCTATGAAGCTAACATACAGAATTAGATATACCTAGTTAGATACTTTTAGCACTTTGTGAATTTTAGTTTCAAATGCATCTAATTTACATGGGTGGTTAATAATGGATTCATACCCTACTTGAGTTCTTGATCCACACACATGAGAGGGTTAAACACACTTACAATCTAATCCAAGCTATTCACAGGTCATGATCCATCAAGCAAGGGTGGGCAATGATAGATTCAAAACTAGATTGAGTCCTTGAGCCACCCATATATGAAGATTGAGCAAAATATCAATTCAATCCAAGCTATTAAATTATTTTATCACTATGTACACTCACACTTAGGTTATCACCAGGTTCATGCATTGGTTCATGTACCCAACAAGACATATTCATTCTTTTCCTCTTTCTTATATTTTTACTCATCTTTACTCAATTACTTTATTCAAAATAGTCTTTTTATTTTAATAATCTCTTAGGGATTGATATTTGCACCTTTCATTATAGGTTATTATCGTGGATCATGTTTCACATATGCATACCTAGCTTCTCATACTTAGCTACACAGGATTCACTTCTTGCGTAAGTTCAGGTATGCTTCATTTGCCTTTATACTAGTCATTTTGATTTAAATCATTTATAACATAAAGGAGGGGGGAATTCAATCACTTAAAAGTGGTATTTGGATGTTAATAGTGTTGTTTGAGATAACCTATTCCTAGCTTATCCCTAGACCTATCTTAGATATTTTATCACACTTTTCTATCCATTGTGCAGACCAAAAACATCCATAATTAGCTCAAACATAGTCCCAAAATTTCATTCCTAAATCATAATCCATTGTGCCCAATCACCTACTAGTTGGAAACTAGCACCACATTAAGGACACTAGAGCCACATGGCACTAGTGTCCCCAACCTGGAGCTAGTGTCCCTTGCCCTAACTTTCTTTAACAAATATATTTTCAAACATGTGCCCCTCCTAAGGTTGGGATAAGCATATTTTATTATCCACACAAGCTTTAGATCACTATAAATATAAGACTATTAGACCTCTATCCACTAGGTAGAAGATAGATGCAAAAATCCTATTCAAATAGGAAACAAGTTGAGCAAAATCAAAGTTATTATTACTTATATTTCCCTATTGCATACTACCATCTACAACTACTCAAAGCCCATATTTTAAATATTTTCAATCTCAATCACACTCAAGGCATTCAAGACCACTATCATTCTAGCATTCACTTGTAATTAAACCAAGTACTAGATGGGAGAACTACATCAAGTTTTATGCCTCTTCAGATTATTGGTATGTAGGTAACTCTCTTCATAGCAGGGTGTTAAGGATGTCCATCCTATCCTACTAATGAACACACCTTTTCATTTCATATCATACTTGTAAGAAGGATTAAGGTTTGCATAATAAATCATATATTCTATGAACAATACAAAGTTCCAAATTTCATGCACATAGAAAAAAAAACATAAACATAAATATAGATGCTCTCAAAAAGAGGAACAATCCTATAAAGAGGACACTAGCATGATTTTCAAGACACTAAAGCTACATGGCACTGCTGTCCAGATGGGGTGCTAATGTCTAATAAAGAATTAGACCCAAAGACCTTGTTGATGACATTCAAGTCTATCTATAACCCAATTTTAACACCTAGATCTTTCGTGATAGTTGTTTTTCCATATAAGTATCTATTTTCACATATTTGTTACTATTTTTAGAAATTCAAAATAAATCAAAATTTATAACAAATTAATGGTTATTTATTACATATTATTTCACTGATTTAAACAACTCAACCCTTTAATCTATTTTAAGATTTACATAGTAAAACCCTAAAAGGTTAAGATAACAAACAAACACAATACAAACAAATAATATAAATAAGACAAAAGAAATATAAACAAAGATAGATAAAATAAACAAATGCACAAACAAACCATGCAACAAACAAAGTAAACAAAATAATAAAAAAACTAAACAATCCAAACCAAATTAAAGTACAAGACATAAACTACTCTAAACACATAAAAATAAACAATCTAAGATAAACAAATAACAATACATAAATAATGGTTAATCATAATGTTAGTACAAATATAAAATAAATTATTCATGTATGTGTAATAGAGGTGTTACTCTTGGTGATAGGGTGACCCCTAAGTTAGGTAACAATGACATAGGTAAAAAAACATAAGAATAAAAGATAGGTTTTCCCTAGGCTACAGGGAAATAAAGACATGGACAAAAAACAAACCTTGACCCTAGGTTATAAGAGACAATGACACAAACAAACAAAGTGGGGAGAATATAAGAAAAGAAAGGGGTAGCTAAACTGACTCAAATGCACTAGGCAAGTGGATATTTCCTACATAGTTAAATGGATAAAAGGTTTAATGTGAACTTTAGGCCAAATGTAGTTCTCCTAGGATATGGGATAGAAGAAAATGGATGATAATAAAACATGATTGAATTGTAGATGAAAATAAGAATGATCTCAAAAAATGATGAATGTCTAATGAAAGAGAGGGATAATATTCAAAATCAAGAAAACATTAGATGTAATAAATTCTGCAAGTGCAAGAGTATGGTTTAGACTGAAACCACACTAAAATTTAAGAGATGATTATCCATAAATGAATTGAATTGGTGATTCATAGTGTCTACTACATCTAAGGCTTGGAATGATAATGACCTCACAAAATGTTGATAGAGTAAACTGAAGTTGCTCACAAAATAACAAGACCATTCAAACTAAAAGGGCTTGCAAAATAGTAAGTGTTAGAAAAGACAAGTGGTCATTAATGCATCAAAATTGAATACACAATGCTCAACGTATCAACTCAAAAAATGGTGAGAGTGTACAACTAAGGCCAATAAGGACGGGAAAACTAAATGACAAATGGTTACTCATGAAATATTTAGGAGTCCCAAAATCTTTGAGGAAAAAAAGTGGTAAAAAAATAAGGGAAGGTACAGTTGAGCTAACTCAAAATACCCCATGTATCTAAGTGCTACTAACATAGTCTGTACAAACCTCAAGTTGATGTAGTTCTCTCAAGTGGTCTACAAATGAAACTGAGTAGATAAGATGACCCATCCCAAAAAAAAATGATGACTTTATATTTTATGTGAAAATTATAAGTCAATTTTCATGATTTTTTGGTTTTTAGGATTTTCTAGATATTTTATGAATGTTTTTATAATTTTATAAGCATCTAAACTTAATTTAAGAATTGTGATATGTATAATGGTTCAACTCAAAAATGGTGAGAACATGGCTTAGGTTTATCATAAAAAGGCAATAGCATTTAACTTAAATATGCTCACAAAATGGGAAAGCATGGCAAAGGGATGACTGAGCTAAGTTTAACATGAATTGAATACTTCCTACATATTCCCATAGGACCTCAAGTCATTATAGTTATTCTTACACAAAAGGTGTCTAATTAAGTACCATCAAGTTTTAAGTAAAGGCAAATGGTAACCATAATATCTAGGTGATGAAAAAATGCATGGTAAAAGGTGTTGCTCCTAATTTTCGTATATATGGTTATAATTAGGAACAATGGAAAAAGGTTAATGTTACTAATTTTACCACAAGTATTTATAATTAATATCACAAGGTGGGAATGTAATAATAAATTAAGGATGAAATTATCAAGATCACTGTCATACTAATTGCATATACCTCCATTCATACATTTGATTCTAAAATAACTACTAGAACTGAATCTATCATCAACCATTAAACATGCATGAAGTAAAAATGAATCAAAACTAAGTACAAACATGATAAGTAAGGTTAGGTAAAAATAACTAGATGGTGAAGGATTAAGGGCATGGTACAACAATAAGAGGTTATAGTACAAAGAATAGGTATAATGTGGAACAACTTAGAAGATCCTTATAGACAATAATATAAGTCCCTCAAGCATAGAAATGTTTGAATTGAATTGTGTTCATTTGTTAATCAAGTTAATCTCCCTTTGGTATGGTAAGTCTACATGCTTCAGAACCATATTTGGAATTAACTACATAGGTCCCTAACTAGTTTGTTTGGAACTTTCATTTTTTCTTGGTTTCAACATTTACGTTTTTTTATTCTCCTTTAACACAAGGTCACCAAGCTCAAATTCAGGATATTTAATGTGTCTATTGTATTGGCCTTTTAATAAGATCTAATATTCTTGAATATTATTCAAGTCAGTGAAGCATTTTATAGAATGTATGTCTAGCTCTTACAAGTGAGCTATTATGTAGTTTTTTTCATCGATGATGTTCTACAATGAAATTTGGAGAGAATGCAACTCGACCTCGATGGGAAGAATGGCCTTAGTTACATAAACAAGTGAATAAGCTATAGATATTTTTGGAGTATGGAATGTGGTATGGTATGCCAATATGGTGTTAAATAGATATAAGTGCCAATTAAGACCAACATCATTGACAATATTCTTTAGAATATTGGCAATGGTTTTATTAGAAGCCTCAACTTGGTTGGTTCCTTAAAGATTGTATGCAGTAGATAACAATTTTTTAATGTGGTATTGAGAACAAAGTGCTTTCACATATTTATTCTTAAATGATCCACTATTATTAGATATGATTTTGGAGGGGATACTATAATAACATATTAAATGGTTTAATATGAACTTGGATATATACTTACCGATCATGTAAGTGAGGGGAATGGTTTCCACCCACTTAGTGAAATACTTGGTAATAACTAGGATATGTTTATGGCCATCTGAATATGTTAGATTGAACTTACCAATGAGGTTAAGTCCCCATATTGAGAATGACCATGGTGTTATCAATGGTTTGAGTGTCTTGGTTTTATCATTTAACAAATTGGCATCCTTCTAACACTTGACACACCTATTCACATATGTAGTTGCATCTACTTCCACCATTGACCAGTAATAACTAGTATGGAGTAACATTTTAGCTAAATTTTTTGAATTGGTGTGGACTCCAAATACTCCTTCATGAACTTTCCTAAATTCTAGTCTAGATTTTTTGAAAGGTAAATAATGAAGTAGAGTTACATCATACCTTCTATGATACAAGGTTGGTCTAATTATATAATATCAAGATGTTTTTTGGGTGAAGGATTTTTTTACATGATAAATTGGGAGGCATAGTTTGGTCTTAAAGATAGGCATATATGTCTGAGTACCAAGGAGATGTGAGAATAACAATGTCATAAACCATTTTGATGGCTGATCGTTCATGTGTTGGCACTAAGATATATTCAACAAGAAATTACTAATCCCTCTCTTTATCTATGATCTAAATCATAGAACCAATAATGGTCATGGCATTAGTTGTTTGGTTATTAACCCAAGGTATTATTTCAAATTAGATGTTGGTAATATGCTGCTTAAGCATATTGACCATATATTTATAGGGAAATAACTTCTTCTCCTTGGTCTAGTACTGGTCTATAACTTTATTTATGATTAACTGAGAATCATTATATACCAATAAACATTGAATGTTTCATTGTACTACTTGATGAAGCCTTACATTGAGTGCTTCATACTCAACCATGTTATTGGTACATGGAAATATAATATAAAAGGACTTGGGAATAAGATCCCCTTGTGTCATAATACAAAATATTTTAACTCCTTATCCACAAGTCATAAATGATCCATCAAATTACATCTTCCACTATTTATACTCAAGAGGTGCATCTACTTTTTTAGCAGTCATAATGGCCTCATCTGGAAATCCACATGTAAAAGGTGGAGTGTCTTGAAGAGTAGATTTTGCAAGTTGATTTATGAGTAATTTCCTCTTAATGGCCTTTTGATTGGCATATTTAATTTTAAACTCACTCAATAGCATGATATATTTTTCTATGCAACCTTGTAGAGCTTATTTGGAAAGTATATACTTGAGTGGATCTACTTTTGAAATAATAATGGCCTTGTTTAAAATATAATGATGTAACTTTTGGGTTACAAAAACCATTACTAAACATGATTTTTTAATTGGAATATAGTTGTGTTCATATGTGATTAGTGTTCAACTTAGGTTATATACGACATGCTCTTTTCCCCATCCATCGTGTTGTGCCACAAGTTCCCCCATGGAATTCTTAGTTGCTAACAAGTAAAAAAGTAATGGTTTATTTGGAAATGGTGGCAACAAAATAGGTGGGTTGGCAAGATATTCTTTAATTTATTTGAATGTTTTTGACACTCTTTATTCCAAGAGAATATAACAACATTCTTCATCAAGTGCGAAAATAAATAGAATTTTTCACCTAATTATGAGATAAAGCATTTGATAGATTGAATTTTACCCTAAAAACTATGGAAACACTTCAAGGTAGACATTGGTGGCATTTCTATATTGCACAAAATTTGTCTAGGTTGACATTAATACCCCTATGAGAGATAATAAATCCTAATAGTTTTCCATAAATAATGCCAAATACACATTTATTTGGGTTAATCTTGATGTTTTACTCATGAAGTCTCTCAAAAAAAAATCATAGTATGACTAGATGATCGACACAAGTCTTTGATTTACCTAGGATATCATCAAAATAGTCCTCAATGATGTCATGCACCATATCATGGTAAATCACTATCATGGCTATTTGATAAGTGGCCCCAACATTCTTAAGTCTAAATGATATCAACTCATAATAAAATGTTCCCCACAAATTGGTGAATGTAATATTGTGTTAATCTTATGGTGTTATTCTAATCTAATTGTAACTTAAAAATCCATCGATGAGATAAATAATTTCATAGCTAATTATTGAGTTAACTGTCATGTCAATATTAGGTAGAGGAAATTCATATTTCAAATAGGCTTTATTGATATATCTGAAATTAATGTAGATTCTAATACTTTCTAGTTTCTTATTCAATAACATAATGTTTGAAATCTAACTAGTTGTTTTTTCTAATGTATTTTACATCTAAGATTTTCTCCAACACTTTATTGACTAGCATAGTAATACAAGGATGTATCTTATGCAACTTATATTTAACAAGATTTGCATCAAGATGTACAATGAGATGGTGTACAACCAAATCAAGGTCCAAACCAAGCATGTCCTAATAGGACTATGCAAATATGTCAATAAATCCCCTCAAAGGGGGGGGGACTTCATGTTCCTCCTCAGTAAGGGACATGCCTAATTTTATCCACTTTGGATCTTCTAGAGTCCCAATGTTCACCCTTAAATTATCATCCACAAGTAGTATAGAACCGTCATCTAAAATATTTAGCAATGAGTTAAATTGATTGGTAATGGCAAAGTCCTTTAGATGGATTGGCTCATCTAATTCTCCTAAGCAGGATGGATTAAAATCTCCTAATGTTGGCATCAACCATGAAACAAATACCTTAGGGTACTCTTAAAAAATCTATGTAAAAGCTTGTTGCTCTTTAGTACTAATCTCTGATCTATAAATAGGCTTTGGGCTATAGGTCTATTATGATTCATAGGAAGAAGGCTAAACATCCACATATAATGGCACCAAAAATCAGTTTTTAATAAGAGACTTGCCTTTCTCTTTACTTTTTCCTTGGTCTAAAAGTTCCTCAGAGAGGTTTTCACTTTTAGACCTCAATGTTTGATTTTATTTTTGTTTTTGGCTAAGTAAGTTCACCCATTCTCCAAAGTAGGCAACATGATCCAATATAATAGAAAATCCCTACTTGTGATCTATAAGAGGAATGTGATTCCTCAATCCTAAAAAGTTTTATACGGCCTCATCATTTTCCAACTCATCTAATGGCATTGTTTACTCTTGTTGGTCTTAGTATATCAATTATGTATGGTAAAGGATTAAATTCAAAGGTTGATAAATAGGGTTAAAGGTGAAAATTTCATGGGGGTTAAACAAATTTGTAGCAGAAAGGTCATCATAGACACTATAACCAGACCTTGCATTGTTATTGGCATAGTCACTAGTCATTGGTGTTGGAACACAAATAAGGTATGTGTGGTCACCCCTAGGTGGTTTAAATCCAATACCATGGGTTATCTTATACTTGGTCATTGAGACTAGTTAGATCATGCCTTATTGATGTAGGCCCATGCATCTACCTTCATAAGCTAGGTGATCCATAATTTGGTTAGTAATTAGATACTTTTCACTTTAGCAATAGTTAGCTAACTCATCAGTGTAGAACCATGAATGATATTCTATTAAGGGGTCCTATTATAGGCTAGGGATAATTTAAAAATAATGGGCTTGTTTAATTGATATTTTCCTTTGGTTTCCCAATTTGTATGAGTATTTTTGGTCTTAGGTCTCCCATAAGCTTTTGGATTTTTAGGTAATTTGTTAATATGGAATGTATTATGGGTACTATATTCTCTAATAAATTTGTTAGTTATATAAAATTAGTTATAAATGTCTAGTGGAGGCATGGATAAGGTCGAGGTTAAGCTACCTGGGTCAATGTAATTAGCTTTTGAGCTTGATTCAATGGATTTTTCCTTTATAACTCTTTTTCCATCTAATTTGGGCATTAGATTCATGCAAAATTGGTAATTATAGTTTTAATATTTAGCCTCAAGGCATTTACAATTCTAATATGGATAAATATCATTTGGTATAGTCACTTCCATTCTTGAATGTGGAAATTTTATACACTAATTCAATGTAGAAGGTGTTATCACTTAGAAGTGCACCTTATTGGGAATGTGTATTTGTTCTTACTTATGTTGATATAATGGAAAGTATTCAATGTGTTTGACCTTGTATTAGAGATAATATATAGATGAAGGGATGGTTCCTTTTTTTACACTCACCTACTTATCTCTAAACTCTCTTAGATAGTGATTTCTTGACTAGGAAAAGGGTAGAAAGGGCAATGTTAAAGCTGAAAATGTAAATGAAAACTAAAAATTGGGTTGATGCACCAATAATAAAGTTAATTATGCATATAATGGACTCACTTAAAAATATAAATAACCTATACACATTAAATTAATCTTCATACAATGAATATTTCATATTTATTTTACACACTCATCTTGACAGACACTCACACTACCTTGGAAGGAATGAATAATGGTTGAATTCAAATCCCAATTAGGTAGAAATAAGATTTAAACTCTTTGTATGACTTAAAAGAATTATCATTTTATAAATAAAAGTGAGATATTCAGACATAAACATAGTTAAAAAAATCATTCACTAATTTAAAATAATGAATATTAAGAACACACTTCATGAACAACTAGAAGATGGAGGAAAATTTCAGCTCTTTATTGCTTCAAAGATGAGGTAGTAAAAAATTTGGTAGATTTTTAGTAAGATAAAAGAATAATATAATAATAATCATTAAAAAATTAATGTAAATATATAAATTAATAAGTAATAGATAAGACAAGGAGTTATAGATGACTCTACATGCAAGTTGACTTCACTCCTAGTTCAATTGAAATTTTAATTTCACCTTCAAAGCTTCCTTCCAACTCAACCTTGAACTGAAACTTCAAACTTTCAAACACACTTCCCAAATTTAAATATATAATTTTAAGAGTCTAAACATTATTTACCTTGGAATATGGCATGGCAATTATGGATATAATCTTGTTTGAGTTGTTTAAAATTCAAATGTCTCTTGCATGCTTTCAAAGTCTTCAGTCTTGAAGAGATCTTTAGCTAACTCCTATTGAACTTGAAAATTATATTAAACTCAATTTAATGTTCAATTAAATAATTTTAATATATCATACATATTTAATTTTGACTTAATATACCTTTATTTGTATCTTTGAGTTTTAATTGAGCTTATTGACTTGAAACTTAAAGTTTGACTTCACTTATCTTGACTTGCAACTTACATGCATCTTGACTTTCTAGATTGAGCCCAAAGAGGGCCACAATAGGAGAAAGATTGAATGTTTAACTTATAAGTGGTATATTTTATGAAAATATGTTCTTAAATATTAACCAATATTTGAAATCAACTTCTCCACTTTTCTAGAGTTAACTGAAGACTCTTATTGTTGACTTGACCTTTTCTAAATTTAGCCAAAAGGGGGAAACCTATATTTTATAATTTCATATTTTTTAAAGTATATTAATGACATTACAATAATTTTAAACCTTAAATTACATAAAAATAGACTTTTATGTCAAATTTCATGATATTTCATTCAATAAAACTCAAAATATGCACTTTTTGTGTTGACTAGCTTTCACAATTTCATTTTTGAATGCCTGTAGGTTACATTTTTTTCATTTTATTAATTTTTATGAGTCATAAATACATAATTATTTTTTTATGACCATTAATAACACCTCTCATAATTCCAACCATTGTATGTGCTCAATTAGTCTCTTAAACCTGTCAAAAATTACCTTTTATGACTATCTATCTTCCTTACTTAAAACCCTGATACATGCACCTTTACCTTTATTCATTTTTTGCCTCAAAATTTTGATTTAATTACATATATTAATTTAATTTATGACACATGATATCTCAAAAAAAAAAAAAAAAAAAAAATCAATGAGGAACTCAAAAATGTAATTATATCTCTTAAAATTGAGTCATTGGGGTTTAAGAAGGATTTTAGAGCACCTACTCATCTTAAAGATTATTCATGAATTAAAAAAAATATAAAATGAAACCAATGCATATAATATTGATTTAATAGGTTAACAAAAATCTCCCTAAAACTTTTTTAACCAATTATTAATCACCCTCATGTACTAAGCATTTCAAAATTGCCTTCACTAGCTTACAAGCAACAACTAGTTAGAGGAATAAAAGAAACCTCAATAAAAATTTTGAATTTTGATTTGATATTTAGCATGATTATGTCATAATTAAAGTTTTATGATTATTTTTATACCTTTTTTAATATTCACTACATTAATTTAATCTTCTTGAACATCTATACATAAGCAACTTTGACCAATGGTGGTAAAATTGTCAACATTCTTGGAGACTTTACTAAGATGTTTCCCTGCTAAACACTCAAGACCAATATGTGTGTGTGTGTGTGTGTGTGTGTGTGTGTGTGTGTGTGTGGAGTTATGAAAAAATAATCAAATTTAAAATTTAAAATTACCTCAATAAATTATAACACTTGTACATAAACACTTATTAAATTGAAAACTAGAACAACTACCAATTAAAGAATGTGAAAAATATTAATTAGAGGAAAGTAGAAAATAAAACAAATAATATAACATGTGTATAACATCACTTGGATTAAAATTAAATTTAAAAATACTAATATAATGTATAATAAACTAATCTAACAATTAGAGATATTCCTATACAATACCATTAACTGGTAGTGCAAAGTAGCTACCCTTCTTTACCAAGCTCATGTGACTAGGAAACTTGATCGCAGCCATGAGATAATGGAATAGAGGCAACTTTATGCTGATTATGAAATATTTTTATTCTTAAAAATAAACCTTATATACTTCCTCCACTTTTATTGAAACGTGAGTAACCTAAAGTGCACACTTGGGCTGTTTTTGAACATATTTAGGATATTCTTCATGTTCTAAAATAAACATGATAGGTAGTGGATTTTATTTGTTACTTTTACCTCTTTAAAATCTAGTTGCTCAGATTAAAAAAATTGAGATGGACCTTACATCATAATTGTAGGATTGACATCAAGAGGAAATACATCCTGATTCTCATATTCTAAGAGTGAATAAAAGTATGAAAATTGATTGAGAGGTTGATAAGATTTTTTTATAACATCAAAAAATTCATCATTAAGTGGAATTACCTCTTGAAATGTTAGTATTAGAGGACTAACTCTTTCTTGCATGTTGCCTTGCTTACCAAAACTACCCTTTTTTGTCTTTTCTATCACATATTCTCCTTGCATAAGAGTGAAACCTGATTAGTTACCTCAAATAAGTCTTCAAATATCCTTTCATTATCTTTCAAATAAATTAAGTCCTCTTGTGTCTCATCAAATTATTCTTTGTACCAAGGGAGAGGCTCATTATTTTGAATAAAAAAGGAAATTCAAAATAGAAATTTACTTTTTCTTGAGGATTATCAACTTATTATTTATTTTGGGAGATTATAACCCCCAATTCATATTCATCCTGATTGGATTGAATTGAAACTTACAAATTTTTGGGCTACTACTCAAGGGCTACAACATGATCTTTTTCTATGCCAAATTGAAACTCATTTAACCAACATAACTCTTGATCATCTTCTTTTGACAAATTCTTCTCTTCACCTACATGTTCTTTTTTACCTTATATACAATAGGTCCTTATTAATAAATGGAGATGGTGTGAGTGAAATAGGTTCCATTTGGTGGCATAGGAATATAGGTCATTATTGGATGCTCTTAAACTTGAGGTACTTGGTGAAGCTTTCTTGATTCAAAATGTATATTTTTCTAAGTTAAAGGGGTAACAATATAATCATTAGTACTTTTAGAAACCATATTAGGAACATTTTAATCATGTCTTACCTCTTGAATATCATCTATAGCTCTTTTATTGGGGTTTTTAATGGCTATATCAAAGCACTTTGATTTGCTAGACTCACCAGTTTGATTTACTACCACATGGTCATCAACTTGTCAATTTACCAAGATTACATCTAGTTTTATTTGTCCATGATTCATTTCCTTTTATGTAATTTTATGAATTTAAATGAATATTATCATCTTTATATGAAGAATATGAAGGTACAAAAGCTGTATTCTCACAAAATAGAGGATTAAAATACATAATAATTAATGTTTTAAGGTACTTAGATTGCTCAAACTAGTTTTATATAACATGGAGTCACTAGATGTTGAGTACATGATCAATGTCATTTATGTAAATTTATAAAACAAGAACCAATATTTACTAGTATTTTTTGCTATTATACCACTGGCCATGCCAAAAAAAATTATCATTCAAAATTACACCTTGTTAGGAATATGTTCCTATTCTCACTTCCATTGATAAATGAAAACTCTTAAAGGTGTGGTACCTTGTATTGGAGATAATATCTAAATGAAAGGTTAGTTCCCTTTGGTATACTCACCTAATTATCTCTAAAATCTCTTAGATAGTGATTTCCTGACTAGAAAAAGGGTAGAATAAGCAATGTTAAAGCTAAAAATGTAAATGAAAAATGAAAAATAAAAATTGGGGTGATACAAAAATAATAAAATAAATTATACATATAATAGACATAATTTGGAAGACAAATAACCTGCACACATTCAATTAATATTCATACAATGACTCTTGCATAAGTATTTCACACACAAGTCTTGACAAACACACACTATCTTAGAAGGAATGACCAATGGTTGAATTCACTCCTAGATTAGGTAGAAATCAAACTTAAACACTTTGTATGACCTAAAAGAATTATTTTTTTCTAAATAAACGTGATATATTTAGATATAAAAATAGTGAAAATAATTATTTACTAAGTTATATCAATGAATATTAAGAGCACACTTCATGAACAGCTTGAAGATGGAGGAAAATTTCAACTCTTTATTGCTTCAAAGGTGAGGTAGTACAATTTTGGTGGAGTTTTAGTAATCCAAAATCATAATATGATAATAATCATTCAAAAATAAATTTACATATGGAAAATAAGAAGAGAGATAGAATATAAGGAGATATATATGAGTCTACATGAAAGTCAACTTCACTCCTAGTTTAATTGAAATTTTAATTTCACCTTCAAAACTCCCTTCCAACTCAACCTTGAGCTGAAACATCAAACTTTCAAACACACTTCCCAAATTCCAACGTAGAATTTTATGAGTCTAAAAATTATTTCCCTTGGGATATGGCATGGTAATTAGGGAGATAATCTTGTTTTAGTTGTTTAAAAGTAAAAGTTCTCTTGCATGCTTTGAAAGTCTTTAGTCTTAAAGAGATCTTCAGTTAACTCCTCTTAAATTTAAAACTTGTATTAAACTCATTTTGAAATTTAGTTAAATATTTTTTATATTATATTCATATTTATGTTTGAATTTATTTATCTTTATTTGTATCTTTGATTTTGACTTGAGCTTCTTGACTTGTAACTTGGAGTTTGACTTCACTTATCTTGACTTGCACCTTGCATGCATCTTGACTTTCTAAATTTAGCCCAAAGGAGGGGTGGGGAAGTAGGATAGAGATTGTATTTTGACCTTATAAGGGGTATATTACATGAAAATATAGCCTTAAATATTAACCAATACTTTAACTTAACTTATTTACTTTTACATGTTTTAAACTCTACTTTTCTAGGGCTAACTGAAGACTCTTGTTGTTGACTTGATCTTTTATAAATTTAGCCAAAAGGGGGAAACATATATTTTAAAATTTAACATCTTATAAGATATAATATATACATTAAAACACTATCAAATTTTAAATTACATAAAAACAAAATTTCATGTCAAATTTCATGAGATTTCATTTAATAAAACTCAAAATATGCACTTTTTGGTGTTGACTAGCTTGCACAATTTCATTTATGAATGCCTATAGGTTAGAGTTTTGCCATTTTATTAAGTTTTATGAGGATTAAATAATTTTTTTTTATAATTATTACCATTAATAAATCCTCTCATCATTACAACCATTGGATGTGCTTAACTAATCTCTTAAACCTCTTAAAATTTATTTTTCTATCTCTTTTTTGCTTAAAACCCTGATACATGTACCTTTACCTTTATTCATTTTCTCCTCAAAATTTTTATTTATTAAAATTTATTATGGTTATTTATGACACATAATATCTCACAAAACTTTTATTTTACAATAAGGAACTGAAAAATTCAAGTATATCCCTTAAAATTTAGCCATTAGGGTTTAAGAAGAGTTTTAGAGCACTTGTTCATCTTAACGATTATTCATGAAGTTAAGCCAATATAACCTAAAAACAATGCATATAATATAGAATAAATATGGGAACCAAACTATACATAATACTATTTTAACCTATTCTTCTTCATCTTCATGTATTGATCATTTCAAAATTGCCTTCACTAGCTTGCAAGTAGTAGCTAGTTAGAGGAATAAATAAAACCTCTATCAAAATTTAGACTTACGATTTGTTTATAAGAATAGTTATAGCCTAATTAAGGTTTTATGATGTTTTTTAGACATTTTTGAATTTTCACTTCATGAATGGAGTCTTCTTAAAAAAATTTACATAAACAACATTGACCAATGGTGGCAAAATTATCAACAAAAGATATAACCCTAATTTCATAGATCTAGGGTTGACATAATAACATATTGTAATATATTTACAATTCCAAGACATGGAATATGGTTTCATGGTTCAAAGGATAAATTACCATTGGTAATATTCTTGATCTTTGTTATCGTATGCCTTGATAATAATGTTATCTGGCTACAAGTTGGTTGTTGTATATCCAAGATGTTTGACCAAATTTAGAGACACAATGTTGAGACCCTAACAATTGTCTACAAGGACATGCTTAGATATATGGTTCATTGTACTGACCTCAATATACAATGGGTTATTATGTATAGGGATTATGGATGACATGTCACTTTGGTCAAATGTAAGACATTGGCTAGGGCCAAGTGTCCTGCCATGGATTTGAATGTGTCGTAAGTGATTTCATCTAACATTATAGATTGGTTCAAATACACATTTAGGATGTATTTGTATATTTTAGACATACATATAAAATCAATGATGAATATGTGGGAATATGTCTTCTTTAGTTGTTCCATAATATCATAGGTCTTTCCCTCAATTTTGTTAGTTGGTTTATTTCTAATAGGTAAGAAAGGATGATTAGGCTCACTTGTAGTATTTGGTTATGATATTTTGATAGTGACCTTGGCTCATTGAGTTATGATTGCATAATATTGATCTATAACTTATCTTTGGTAGTTATTTAGGTAGGTAATGAGGATTGGAATGATAATTCTCTTATGATATGGAGTTGAGTTGTCAACATGGTCTATAGAGTAATCACTAGCACAATGGGGTTGATAGGCATTGTTTGGATGATAGGAATTATTGAATGAAGGTCTAGGTCTATTGTTAGTTGGTCTAGGATTAATGATGATAGTGGCAACATGACCACCTAAAATGTGTCCTATAACATTGTTATAGGTATACATAATGGCATGATGGCCTCCTTGGTTGGTTTGGTCATTTCACCCTTCTAACCATTCTACTATTATTATTTGGTTGGAATTATTGTTTCTAATTTTGTGGTGGAATTATCTATCTTTATTATTTTTATTATTAGTACTACTACTGATTATTTTTATTTTTGTGTTGGGGAAATAGATTCTAGTAGATACCCAAGTTATGATTGGTCATAGGAGTATAGGGTGTCTCTATCTATCTCTCTATTTTCTAGAATATTTTAAATCAAATGCCTAAGTTAGATACACCATATTATGGAATTTCCTCTGACATGATGGTACTCACAAATTTCATGTTATTTATACCAATCAGGAAAATGAACCCCTTCAAAATTGGCTTCGGTATCAACCAACTGATCATATTTACTTTAACCAATATTTGGAACACAAATTCAATAGGCTCACCAAGGTCACTAAATTATCTAGAAATGGGTGGTCTTCTCCTTAAAAGAGCATCTTATAATTGGTTTTTATTTTGTGGTGGTTGGTTTTTTAGAGGTCTTGGTGAAATGTATGGAGGAAGTGGTTTCTAAGTGGGTGGAGGTAAATGGATAGCCAATATTTTCACCATCTGAACATGGCATGATTTAGTAACCACATTGCCAAAAAAATTATTATTATGGTTATAGTGTTTTGGTCTCTCATTATTATTAGTCTAAGATGGAATTAAAGCTAGTATTTGAATTAGGTTCTAATTATGGTTCTGGTCTTGGTTTAAATTTAGGTTATGTTGTCCCTGATTTTGATTTTAGATCTAATTAGAAGAGGATAACTTGATTATCCATTTGCTGATAAGGGATTTCTCAATTTGTATACCTTTCTCTATAACCTCTTTGAATGTATGACCACATTGTAGCTCGATATGGTATGATATCTCACTATGTAATCTCTTAGTAAATATCGTAGTTGACTATTTATCTATCAAATTATGAGTAAACCAACTTGCTAGTACTCTCCAATGTTACAAGTATGTAGCAAAGTTTTCACCAATCTTATATTTAGCTTGGCTTAAATCCATAATAGTAATCTCATGCTTGAGATTATATGAAAATTTTTGTACAAACTTCTCTAAAATATTATTGAAGTTAGGTACAAAATTATTCAATAATTTCAACATCCATTCCAAGGCTTATCTAGCTAGACTCCTTGGAAAGAACAAAAGTAAGTATATGTTGTTATATGCCACTAGATGGAATGAAATAAATAATTCTTTCAATTTCTCTTTAGGATCAACTTTTTATTTGTATTTATCAAATTAAGGTGGATCATAACCTAGTGGAAATGGTATTTGTAGATATTCCATGTTAAATGGATAAGAGCACATTTAATCCAATTTATTTATTTGTTTTCCAATCTATATAGCTTGAATTACATCCATCTATTGTAACCCTTGGGAAGTTAAATTAGATGGAGTGGCCTATTTTCTTTTAGTTTGTGTGGTCAAAGGTGGATTACCTTAACCAAGGTAAGCATATTATGGAATGTTGGTAAAATTAGTTGGATGACCAGGAATTCATATTTCTACATTGGGATTATACTGTGGATATAGAATATGCTACTATTAAAACACATTTTGGTTTAGATTAGGTACATAACCTTACTAGTGAATTATGGTTATGGTAATGGAATTTGGCTCTATCAGATGTGTTGGTATTATTGGGTTTAGGAAGGAACTTGTTGCTTGCTTGTCAAACCTTATTGTATAAATGGAACACATTTTTTACTAGATCCCTATTATTGGAGGTGTTGATATTTGGATGTTTGTTGCATGTGTGATACCTATTAGGTGAAATGCAATTATTGCCTAGCACCTAGTACCTAATATACATAATAACCTTATTGTTTAAATACCAATTGTTGGATCAACACTTTCTATTAAATAAACACTTATTATTGGTTGGGAACTTGTTGTTGGTTAGGCACTTATTGTTAGTTAGGAAATTGTTTTCGAATAGGCACTTATTGTTGGTTAGGAAATTATTGGGGATTTGAAATCTATTGTTGTTAACCAATTGACACTTTCTAACCAATAAAAACATGTTTTTGGTTAGGAGATGTTTATGATTGATGAGGTATATTGGTCTATGTTTATTATGGTGGAACATTCATTTTAATTTTTTGAGTTGGCTCAGTGTTTTTCACTTGTTTAGATGGTAAGTGTACACACATAATATTTTCAAACTTTATCAATTATTGATTTTTTTTCTCTTGCAGGAACCCATCAACTATCAATCTCTTTGAGTGCATTCCTTAAGGGGTACACCAAAAAAGGGGTGGGAAGGTCATTGGTGCTTCATAGGATTGTTTTGCCTTACTACTATAGACATCCAGTTCCTAACACCATTTGTGTTAAAATTGTCAATCTTACTCAAATTACACTCAAATGCACATTTTAGGTCAAAATCCATAAAATGCCATAAATAGTTTGAAATTGTCACTTACAAGTGCCAGTTTAGGTCAAAGTATCCCTAAATAGGGAAATGCATTTTATGGGCTAGCTAACTTTGATCAGATCTTTTCAATTCAAAATGCCAATTTCACCATTTAGTGCTCTAGATCACTTTTTTCTTCTAATTCATTGGTACACATCACATACTTTTATTATTTGGTGTTGGCAACATCCTAAATGGGAATACAGATCCAATGCATTTAACATCACCTTCTAGTTATTCTCCAGTCAAATTATGATCTAGTAATATGACTTTTTGACTACTTTGATTAATTGGGGGCCAATTTTCAAATAATTGCACAAATATTGATTAACCTTGTTCAAGGCTAATTAATCCAAATCAAGAGCTTAAATGTATTTTAAATGAGAGTTGTTGAATATTTATTTTTAAAAATTGATTCTTATTAATTACATCATCAGGAGACATCATTTCTTGAGAAGACATCCCTAAGCCATAAATGCCACAAATATCAAGATTATGGGTCACCCATGTCTAGTTAATGCCTCCCATGCCTCTTTGATGCTTATTTATCTTGAGGATATTTATGAGTTTAATTCTAAATATTAGGATTATCCATGGCCACACATCTCAATCTTGAGATGGATGGTCATGGTTGATCTTGACCAATGTCAAAAATATATAAATAGAGAGGCCATGGACATGAATTTAAAGCTTGAATATGACAAAGATATTATGTTAAATTGTTTCCACAATCCTTTGCATTTGATCATTGATTTTTTTTGCAAGCTTCATTAATAAGCTAGTTTAGTGATTTAGAATCATGAGCCTAAGTTTTATGGAGTGTTCTTGAGACATTGGAGGAGTTTTCCACCTTTGTTGACAAAGACAAGGATGTTTTATCAATGGAAAACATGATTTTGAGCCACATGGGTATGGTGAATCCATTTGAGAAGGTAATATGATGTTTGATTTCTTTCATTTATTTCTTGTTATCTTTTTTAATTCCCATAGGAATAGATAGGCTTAGTTAGTTAGTTATTAATGTATTTTTCATGATTTATGGACTAATGTTTGACTAACTTGCTTTGTAATCCTCTCCACATATTGGCACACCCATTGGGATTTGATCCCCAAAGCATTGCATATACAATTTCAATGTACAAATAATATGGTTGAATATGAGGCTTTGATTGCAGGGCTCCATCTTGATATACAATGGGATATTCGAAGCTTAAAGGTCTATGGGGATTCATATCTAATCATAAATTAGACAAATAATCAGTATCAAACAAGGGATGATAAGCTTGTTCCTTACAAGAAAATTATTGATAACCTCAAAACACATTTTAAATCTCTATAGTTTGAGCAAGTTCTATGAGTCAACAACATATCTATCGATGCCATGGAAACAATTGGTTTCATGATTCAAATTCATGATAGTGTTAAAGAGTATCAATTTCCAATTGAAAATATTCTTTAATAGACACATATTCTATCAGATTTAGAGAGGATATGCATCGTTTTTGATCTTAACTCCTCACTTGAGCTACCATGATACCAAGATTTTTATAATTATTTCCAAAGTCATGTATTTCCTACCAACATTTCCAATAACCAACAAAAATTATTTCTTCATCGCTTAACATGTTATATCCTCCTTAGAAACACAATTTATCATAAAGGCTATGATGGAATGCTTATTCATTGTTTATCTTTGGGAGAATCCAAGTTGACACTGAAGGAGGTTCATGAAGAAATGTGTGGGGCCCATACCAATGGTGTAGTCCTAGCTAATAAACTCCTTAAAATAGGCTATTATTGGCCCAAAATGGAGATAGATGCTTGTAATTATGTAAATAAGTGTGTTCCTTATTATCATCATGGCAACTTGATACATACACCTTCCTTATCATTGCAGTTGATTACAACACCATGGCCATTCTCAACATCGGGTCTTGATCTCATTGGGAAAATTAACCTAACATCTTCAAATGGCCATTAGCATATTTTTACTATAACTAAATACTTTACTAAGTGGATTGAGTCCATTCTTCTCACTTATGTTATTGGGAAACAAATAGCCAAATTCATTCATTACCATATCATCTATCAATATAGCATCCTAGCCTGTATTATATCTGATAATAGTGGATATTTTGTGAACCAAGATGTGAAATGTATTTGTGAAAAATTCAAGATCAAGCACAAGAAATCCACTCCATATAATCCAAAAGGCAATGAATAAGCTGAGGCATCAAATAAAACCATTCTATCCATCTTAAAGAAGATTGTCAATAATGTTGGCTATAATTTGCACTTGAAACTCTTTCCTACCCTTTGGGCTTATCAAACCAATCATCACACCCCAATTAGAGATAATCCATACTCCCCTTTTTTTGGCACTAAATCTATCATCCTGATTGATATCGAGATTCCATCATTAAGAATATCACTGTATCATATTGAAGATAATGAAGACTATAGAGCCTCACAATTGAATGAACTAGAGCTTCTTGATGGTAAGCATTTGGATGCCCTAGAAAAATTGAAGGCCTATCAGAATAGATTATAGAGGAGCTATAAAAAATGCATCCTCCCTCAATAATTTGAGATTTGTGACTTAGTTTTGAAAGAGAACCAGAAGAATACGAATGCTAAACCCAAAAACAAAGGCAAGTTTCAGCCTAATTGGTTAGGACCATATATTATCATAGAAAACTATAGATCAAGAGAATATCTATTGGCTAAACCTAATGGTGAATAACTTTTATAGCCCATGAACATCATACACCTTAAGAGGTTTTATGCATGAATAACTTTTAACCATTGTCTACAAGACCCTTGACTTGGGGGCAACTTGTGTTGTCATAATTTTATCCCACCCTTTTATCTTACCTTGAACACATTTTATACTACCGTAGTCTACTTTTCATGATTCCTGACAATAAAGGCTTTGAATCCTTGGCAATCTAAACACATTCTTCATCCCATTCTAGATTTCTCTCTTCAAGAAACATCTTCTTTATTATGTTTAAGGTATGTTATAAGACTGAACACTTTTTATCCCTTGATCAATTATGATCTTGATTATGTCTCATGAACATTATGAACATCCTCAATAGCAGTTCTATAAGGTAGTTCAACTAGGATAGTCTTGTGCATGCAAACCATTACTACACTGTTATAGATAGGTGAATGTAGATACTTATTTTTTTACTTTAGGTTGCACATTATTCTATATCACATTTTCTACTCTTTATTTTTTATCAATATCCTTGATCTCATCGATTTATGAACATGGGTTATTGCATCTAGCTTAGATGTCTTATTGGAAACTCTAATCTCAGGATGTGCATCTCCTCGACTAGATGGTCCCACCTTGTGCATATTTTATCCTAAAAACACCAAAAACATTATAAATACTTTAAAATTTCCAAAAACATCATAACATGATCTATAAAAGAACCAAAACATTGTCTCACACTTTATACATTTGTACATTCCTATTCCACCATGCTATGCTCTTGCCATTTTACAAGCACAAAAACACTAGTTCATTTCATCTTGTCCCATGCACTTGCTATTTTATAAGATCATTCTTTCTCATCTCATCAGCTTCTTATTTTCTAGACCATTCTCATTTGCTTTTTGTATCTTCCATTTATTTGATAACATTAATCATGTTGGTCTGATCATCATTTTTCTTCTATCCCATTTCCTGGAAGAACTATATTTGACCTAAAGTTCATATGTGAACATGCATCCATGGAACTATGTAGGCAGCATCCACTTTTTTTATACATTTGGAGTCAGCTCAGCCAACCACTTCCTTTTCTTCTCTTCCCCCATTTCTTTTGTCATTATTCCTCTTTAATTAGGGAACAATTGTCATGTCATTGTTCTATGTTATAATGTGGTGGAAAGTAACACATATACCACACATGCATGAACATCTGTCTTAAAACCACTCTAACTTGGTTTTTGTTTATGTGTTTATTTGAGTTTTCTTGGTGTTTTGTTGTGTTTTCTTGGTGTTTTATTGTGTTTTCTTGGTGCTTTGTTGTGCTTTCACACCTCTCTTTTTATTTCTTCTCCTTTTCTATTTTTATTATTTCTTATCTCATCTTGGTCTTATGTTTTCTTGATTATTTTTTACTTGTCTCTTTTATGTTTTCAGAACATCTTGATGATTCACATGGATCTTGATTGTTTATATCTTGATCTTATGTTATTACGTTATTCTTGGATCATTTTGTTTATTTGATTATTTTTGGTGTCTAGTTTTTTATTTAATTTTGCTTTTCTCTTTTGTGTTTGAGAATTCCTTAGTGGTCCACATGGATCTTGATTATTCATATCTTGGTCTCATGTCGTTAAGACATTCTTGACTTTTATTTTTAAATATTTTTGTTCCTACTTAAGATCATATCTTGATTTCAAGTTAGGTTCATTTATGTTTATCTTTTTCTTTGTTTTTTTATTTTTGTTTAAATTTAAATCATTGTAACTCTAGTTTTGGTCATTATTTTACCATTATCCTTAGTTATAGGTATTCGCATTTGAATTGGCTCAATGCAATTAGAATCTTATGTCATTCTAAGTTATTCATACTTATGATGCCTAATTTATTTTTCTATAGCAAGCACTTTGTGCTCAGGTCTCAACATCTCAACATCAACATTAACTCTGATGAATGATTATCAAGAACACTTTGCAACACCTAGGCTCATGATATATAATTAGGCTTCTAGGTAACATGAATTTCAATCTTCTTTCTCTATGCTTAGATGTGCATCTCTTTGTATACATTGTAAGTATAATCAATTTTTGGTCATTTGTCATCATTCCTCATTCTATTCTCTCCCAAACTTGGGTGAACTACATTGGCCTAAAGTTCATGTTGGAATATGAGTCCATGGAACTATGTAGACAATGTTCAATTTCTATTGAGGTCAAATTCACTATCTCCAAATTATTTTCATCACTCTCATCACTTTGTGAATTCTCATATGCTTAGTTTTATATGGCTTTCTAAGCCATTACACCATCACATGTTCATTTTTACCTTCTCACTTTAACCTATCTTTTGGGTTATATCTTTGAGATATTTTGCTTGCCAAATTGTCCATGTTGGGGCACATCTAAACAATGTCTAAATCAAATAAGCTCTATAGGGGCAAGTCACTATTTATTCTTTATCAATGATCAATATTTTCCCAATTGGGGAAAAGCTATTTTATCATGATCAAATCTACTCTACTAGAGTACTTCTTATTAGATTCTCTTAAAAGACCCCGTTATAGTAGTGCTTCCATTCTTGAAGTAAAATGTTCTCTCTTTTCCTCTAATTCCAAGTTCTCCACATTAAAGCCCATGATGGCAATATTTTAGTGTATAACTTATCTCAAGATTGATCAATCCCATATGTGTGCAGCTTGTACTCTCAAATTGGGTACATTTAAAGTATGTCCCTTATATTTATAGATTGTATCTTTCCCATTCCCCCTATCTCTGGGACCTATTTTACATTTAATTATATTTTGATCATTGATGATAATCATATGTGAAAACATTAACTCATCTCAATGTGATCTATTACATGGGTTAACCTCTCACTTTCTCTCTCTTTTTGAGAGTCCATCCTTCTCTTTCATCCTAGTATGTCCTCTCAAGGGGGCATCATGGGTCTATTCCAATTTATTCTTGACAACTCTTTTCTTTAAAAATATTTTGCTTCACCTGAATGTCTCACTACACCTTCTCAAATAGGGGAAAATGTAGACATCTAATTCTTAACACCATTTGTGTTAATATTGTCAATCTTACTCGAATTGCACTCAAATGCACATTTTAGGTCAAAATCCATAAAATGCCATAAATAGTTTGAACTTGTCACTTACAAGTGCCAGTTTAGGTTAAAGTATCCCTAAATAGGGAAATGCATTTTATGGGCCAGCTAACTTTGATCATATCATTTCAATTAAAAATGACAATTTCACCATTTAGTGCTTTGGATCATTCTTTTCTTTTAATTCATTAGTACACATCACATACCTTTGTTATTTGGTGTTGGCAACATCCTAAATGGGAATACATCTCCAACGCATGTAACATCACCTTCTAGTTCCTCTTTAGTCAAATTATGACCCAGTAATATGATTTTCTAACCATTTTGATTAATTGAGGGCCAATTTTCAAATAATTACACAAATATTGATTAACCTTGTTTAAGGATAATTAATCCAAATCAAGAGCTTAAGTGGATTTTTGTTGCTTTTTGAAAATTGATTCTTATTAACTGTAGCATTAGGTGACATCATTTCTTGGGAAGACATCCCTAGATCATAAATACCACAAATATCAACATTATGGGTCACCCATGCCTCATTAATGCCCCCCATGCCTCTTTAATTTTTATTTATCTTGAGTATATTAATGAATTTAATTATAGATATTAAGATTATCCATGGCCACACATCTCAATCTTGAGATGGATGGTCATGGTTGATCCTGACTAATCTCAAAAATATATGAATAGAGAGGTCATAAACATGAATTTAAATCTTGAATATTATAAAGTTATAATGTTAAATTATTTTTGCAATCAGTTGCATTTGACGACTGTTGTTTTCAAGAGTCATTGATAGGCTAGTTTAGTGATTTGGAATCATGATCCAAGGTTTTATGGAGTGTTCTTGAGACATTAGAGGAGTTTTACACATTTTTTGATAAATATAAGGATGTTTGATCAAAGGATAACATGCTTTTGAGCCACATGGGTATGGTTAATCCATTTGGGAAGTTAATATGATGTTTTCTTTCTTCCATTTATTTCTTGGTATCCTTTATAATTCCCATAGGAATAGATAGACTTAGTTATTTATGCATTTTTCATGATTTATGGACTAATGTTTGACTAACTTGATTTGTAATCCCCTCTAAAACTACCACTTGCTATCAATCCATCCATATCCTAAAAACACTCCCCTAAGCTTTGCCTCCCATTTTGCACCCTCCTCTAGTCATTTTATGCCTTCATTATCCCTTTCCTAGATTAAAATCCTTTTTGGTAGTTTATGATAAATTATTAAACCCATTGAATTTATACTCTAATTGATGAAATCCATTTAGGGTCTAAGTTGGCTTTTGGTCAACATTGACCATGACCTTATTTTTTGGTCAATAACAATACAGAGTCGATTGGGCTGACCCTATGGGCTAAATTTTTTAAAAGGACTAGGTTAGATTTATCTATATATAAACAATCATTTTATCATTTATAATAAAATATAAGAAGAAGAGATGTATATTGTACATATACTTATCCACCATTCTACTTTAGGAGCGTAGATTAGGGTTTCAATATTTTATTTGGAGATATGAATCTTATCTTATGGAAAAGTCTTTTGGATGCATAGATAGGTTGTGTATCCTAGAGCTAATTTATCCTTATCATTATTATATACCACAACAACCTCTTACAAATCACCTTGGCCAAGGGAGAGATTGATGCTCGGCAAGTTCATCTTCAAAGGTAAGTATTCCTAACTTTTTTCTTCCTTTGTAAGAATATATAGATATGCATTTGTACTTTTCTCCCATGCATTAGAATTAAATATACATTTATGTGAGTATATTTCTTCTATGTATGTTTAATTTTTATGTTTACCACTCCCACTTTGTGCCATAAGTTTTGGTAAGCACTATATTAGACTTTACTTGTTATTTTAGTGAATATGATAACATAGGACCTAGTTAGGGTAATTGCATAGTTTAGCTTGACTATAGGCTTTGGAACCCTCCCTAGTGATATTACTGTGGTAAGAGATCACTTAGATAGGTTTAGTAGATCCATATTGGTCATGAAATCAAATAAATAATGTATCAACAATCACAAGTGTAAGTAGGATTTAATCTTCTCTGAGCTAGGATTAATTTATAGATCAGTTGTAATTCCCTTTGTATATATTTTGGTGAACGTGATGTGAATCTAACCTTTGCATGTTTTATTTCATGCCATCATTTTTTATTATATTTTTCCATTTTTATAGTAATATATCAAACCATTCAATATATTTTTAACTTTATATGCATAGGTTTAATACATAGTCACTTCAAAATGACTAAGTTATATCTATGGAAGTTTTCATAAATTACAAGTTACTAGATCAGCTATTTAGACATAGTATTATTATTCAATTCCATATTATCATACACCTTCAAATAGGTTGAATTTTTATATTAATTCCTTCTAAAAACATACATATCAATAAACACTATTGAACAGGTCGATCTTATTCACTATTCTTATTCAGCATACAAGGTTTTGTATAACTTGGTCAAACTAGTTGACCCAATTTGTAAAATTTGAAATCAGGAAATAAAGCACTAATTTTTTTTTAAAAAATATAAATAATATTCAAGACAAAAATGTTCATTTGTTTTATCTCTCTATCATTTTAGTACTTCTTTTAGTTCTATTTTTCACAATTTGGTAGTCTTCAAAACTGCAACCCTACATTTAACTAAGTTGACCGGGTCGATTTAGTTCTATAGTCTATCTTTTGTCTGAGAGACATAGTCAAATTTTTAGACTCTATTTTTTAATGCCTTAATTATACATAAAAACATAGACATAGTTGATTATGTTATGTGTTTTTTTTCATACAATGTCACATGAACTGACTCTATATTATATTTACTCAAGGAATTAACATCTATTTGATAGTAATTAATTTACATTTCCTTTTTTAGATATTTTCATGCTTAGTATAACTCACATAGTCTAGATTAGTGGTTTTCTAAATTACCATTTAGTTACAATATTTTACTCTTTTGTACACACTACCAAATCACATAACATTCAAAATGTATTTAAATAATTGTCTTTCCAAGGCCTACCTAAATGGATTTCATCACCAAGGTGGAAGCCAACTTAGTTTATAGTCAAATATAAATACATTGTTAATGGTATCTATTTAAAAATAACCTGACACACATATCACTATAAGATTTTGAAGGAAGGGGATAAGCCCTAATACCATTGCCAATATGGATCCCTTTCAGCCCAAATATCTTGAAACCAACTTTAGACTACTTTCTAGTTCCCTATTTCAACCAAATTTCATAAAAAATTAAAATTAAAACTTTATAATAATCCAATAACACTTAGGTTGACCAACTAGTTATTATTTACTTTTCAATTGATTGATTGTTATTTATCATTGTGTGTTGTATTACAAAACTTACATTGGCTAGTGTTGGTGCAAGTTGTGTGTTGTGTACCCCAATTGGATCAATCACATTGGTCCAATTATTTGTGTGTTTCATTTCATTCTTATTCCAAACCATCTTGTAAAAAAATTCTCCTATTTTAAAACACTATCATCTCAGTTGATACAGTCTTTTACAGGCTGTGTTTTACCTTCCTTCTAGCAGTATACAGTCGATCTAAATGAATGTGTCTTCTTACCCTCCTATTTAATTATCTATTTATTAGTACATAATCTACATGATTTTATATCCTTATCTACTTGTTTATATTTCTTGTCTGTAATACACAGTCGACTTGAATGACTATGTATTGTTATATGTCTATTGGGTTACACAACATAGTCAACTAATTTGATTATGTATCATATTCTTTGTCTTTGTATTTGTATCATAATCATCATTTTTATCCTTTTTATTTAATTATGAACTTCCTATTTGAGGACAACACATAGTTGAACTCAATATATATGATGAACTTTACCAATCCCAATAGGCTTCCCCATAAACATATTGTGGCTCTTACTCTAGATGAAATTAATGTGCATGTATCCACTCACACAACCAATTACAAGACTCCTCCTCATGTTTCCTCAATTTAAAAACCTATGTTCTCCTTATAATATTGACCTAAATTAGAGTATACTCTAGAAATGTTTTTCATCATTAATGATTTTTTTTAACATCAAGGAAAATACCTCTCCACTATTTATAACCTTATAATAAGTGGTTAATAAGAATAAACCCATTCACCTTCCCCCACATTCTCAAATGGATTCAATGGAAATAGATTATCTACTTCTCAACCTCTTCCTTATTTTTTGACTCCTCATACTGTGACCTCTTATTCCTTGATTTCTTCTAAATCCATGCCAAGTATCTATACTAATGTGGCAGGTTCAACATCTAGTGGACCTTTTTCAAGACCCACTCTTCTCAATCCCTCCACTAGTACATCATTTTTTACCAATGGTAATCATCCCACTAGTGATTATTTTTCTTCTAAACCCTCTACTAGGGCATCTTTTGCAACACATGCTACTCATGCCATTAGTGTATCTTTTTATACCAACACCTCTCAAGACACTAGTGTTGTGCATGCCACTACTCATAGTAGTACCTAAGCCACTAATACTAATGATAATTCTTTACATACTATGCACAATAATCAAAACACCCCTCAAACCCATCAAACTTTTGTTGAAAACTCAACCAAATAAATGCTTTCCAAACTAATAATGCCAACCAAATTATGCAAATTCAATATCACCTTATTATCTCTAAAATCACCCTCACAATGTTCCATGGGGAGTACATAACCAATATTCCCCCCACCCTTCTAGGGATTGCCATGGTAACCTTATTCCTCAACCACCTCTTGTTAAAAAAATGATTAAACATCTTCAAAATGAACCTCTTACACCTCGAATTTATAACATAGATATAGGAGCTATCACCCCTAGCATTAGCTATAATGAGACAATTGATCCTACCTTACACTTAATAACATTTGGGAATCTATACAAATATTGGCTCAAGTTAAATACTTTTTCTACTACCAAGTTATTATCAAAAACCCTCTCTATAGATGTTTTATATTGGTATAACTAACTCAAGTCTCATTCCATCACTAGTTCAGAATATCTAGTTAACACTCTAGTACAAGAGTTTCAAACTAGTAACCTCCCTAAAAATACCTTGGATCATTTTATTAATTATAAGAAACTTGAGACATAAACTTCATAATATTTAATCAAATGGTGGAGGACCTTGTCTAATAAGTTTGAACACAACATGATAAATGATAACCTATTTCATCTATTCACCAATGCTCTCTATCCTAAGTTACAATATTATGTTATAACTCTCTCTCCATGAAATTTAAAAGAGGCTCTCGACCAAGCCAAGTTCCAAGTGATCCAAAACTCAAAATATTTGGTTGAAATATAATTCAAGAAACAAGAACAAGTAATAATTCTATCTCTGAGAAGAGATGTTTTATTGTTCAAATTTGCAGATCCAAACATATGCCTATCTATGAGAAGAGATGTCTATTTTACTTTTCAAGCTACATATCTATTTATAAATATTTTTAAATTTAGGTTGATGATTTGGAAGGTCACCAATATTGAGGGAGATGAATTGGTTTGACTTCCATGAATTACAATAATAAAGAATTTGAGAAATTACTATTTTTAAAAACTTACTATTTTTAGACTACACTACTAAAATTAAAATTTAGGGAAATTATATTTGGTTTTTAGGGGTCAAAACCCACTAATAAAATCTTGGTGCCATCTCATAGTGTTCCCCTCATTCTTATCTTTCCAATGGTTCAAACAGGGAGTCAAGTAGAGTTATGGTGTAAAATTCATGGCTCTCAAAAGTTCTACCACCAATTGGGGTAAAACCGTCACCCAAATTATTGCCTAAAGTGTTGCTCAAATCACCAAGTTTTATAATTCATTAGTTTTATCCATCTAAACCTATTATGGGCACCCAAATGCTCATAAAAAATAAAAATCATCAATCTACTAATGAGGATGTCATTTATTCCTAAGATACCATTCATAACATTCAAGTTATTGTTCTCGACCCTACTCTAAAACAAGCTTCACCTTTAAACCACACCCCTCATCCTCAATTTTATCCATTAAAAAACATCAATGTTCATAATCCATTATCCTTAGTATAACTCCAAAAACATATACTGAGGCTTCTTCCATGAGACCTTAATCCCACTCGCCCTATGAAATCATGGTATGATCCAAATAAATTATATTGGTTTCATGCTTGTTGGGGTCACTCTCAAGAGAATTTTAGTAAATTGCATAAAGTAGTTATGGATTTCCTCATTCCAAATTTCAATCATGATTCCCTCATTCGTATATGTCAAAAATCATGTGACATTGCCTTCAAAGCTCATGAAACATAAAGTAAAAATCAAGCTTTGAATCAGGATAATGCTCATCTAACCATTTACAAAGATCCTCTTCCATACCATCAGGATAATAATGATAATCCTAGTCCTTACACCAATAAATTTGAAAGGATTATATATATACCCAACTACCAAAGATAATGTGGTAAAAATGAATAATATGAAAAGGGTAGTTTCCTTCATTGATTCTCATCCTACCCACAAGCACTAATCATCTCACACTTTTTGTGTTATCCAAGATTCTTCCCCAACTCACCTAATAGATTTCCGGCAAGAGGACCATATTTCTATTAAAAAATTCCAACACCTCCATTGGATAAAAGTTCTCATACCATTTTTGTAATTTCTCCAACCTCTTTACTTATCACCAATAATATTCAACCTTATAATACTACTTCTTCAAATCTATCAAAAGATAAGCCTAAATAAACTTCCCTACCCTCTCATGATAATCAACCAATTTGTACCCCAATTAAACCTCCCACATCCTATCAACACAAATTAACATGCACTAGTATTACTCCTTCGAAGGAGCTCCTCTAACATTACTCACCTCTTTTAATAATCCACTCATGGGTTATGATGAATAGGACCCTATCACACAGCTTACCAATCTCCCATCTCAAATTCCCTTTCCCAAACTCATACAAACTTATCTACATCATCACAACATCCTTATTCAACTCTTAATTGAAATGAGCACCCCCATCCTCCCCTAGCAGGATATGATGCCACCTTATCTAGGTCAGAATATAGTATCTTACACCAATGTAAAGAGATGTTTATAGATGTTGATGAAATAATGGAAACTTCTCTCTCTCTCTCTCAATTTCCTATTGCTTCTATGATTCCAGATGAAATTTTTATTCATGCAGATGATCCTCCCTTATTTATAAGTATCCAAATTGGTGACATCTAATTCAAGTGTGCCTTGATTGATGAGGGTTTAGGTACTTATGTTTTCTCTCTCAACTTTATTAAAACCTTTGGATACTCTGAGTGTAATCTTAAGTCAACATGCAACACATGTCAAGGTTATGATTGAAGGTAAATGCCTCCCTTATTATGTGTATGGATCCATATTATTATCCTACCTATCATTATTCAAGTGAAGGTTATGATATTAAAATTTCCCCTCTCCTATAATATCTTACTATTAAGCACAGAATATACTGAGAGGGTAGGTGAATCATTATATTATATATCTTATAAAACTTTCCTTTTATCAAATTCCACTTAATCAAACATTCAAGATATGCAATAAAACTCAAACAATAAACATCACATAAGATAGAGAGAGACACCAGATATAACATGGAAACCTAATGTGGGAAAAACCATGGAAAATCAATCTCAAATATATTCATGAGAACAAACCCATAGGAGCACCATACCCCTTTGCCAAGTATAAACCTTAGCTACAATTCATGAGCACCAACCCATAGGAGCTTTAAACCCCTTTGCCAAGCACCATCTAACACCTATTCATGAGCACTAACCCCTTTTTTGAGCACCAAGCCAGCAACAATTTGTGAGCACAAACCCATAGGAACACCAACCCCTTTTCCGAGCACCAACCTAGCAACAATTCATGAGCACCAACCCACAGGAGCACCAACCCCTTTGTGTATACCACACACCTATCTCTCAATGTTGCTATATAAACAAATGATAGATCAATACAACATCTCCTTCCTCTCTCTCTCACCTTTTCTCTTCTAAGCTAGATATAACAAATACAAATCATATTCATCTCTCACAATTACTCATCTAAGCTAGATATTACAATATCAAATCAACCTCTATCTCTCATATTTACAAATGGCTTCTCAAGCCTTTATTTATAGCTTTTGAAATGACCTTTGGCCTTCCCCCTTTGTGACCCTTCAATCCTCATGGAAAATGGCACCAATATTGGATGACCCTTCATATCCAAGCATTTGAAAAGTCATGTGGTAACCCTTCATGACCAAAAATGTTCTTCCCACTTTTGTCCTTATCTTTGGTGACTCTTCATATTCCTCAAAGTTTCCCTTCATGAGAAATTGTGCCTTTACTCTTTTGTCTTCACTTGGTGACTCTTGGTATTCCCCAAGATGACTCTTCATGGCAAAATGTGTCCCATCCTTATTTTGTCTTTATCCCATGGCTCTTTGACTTCTCCATGGGCCCTTCTTTTGTCTCATATCAACCAAAAATATATTCGTTAATATTAAATAAATATTAACTCATATTAGCCAAGATATATTTATTACAAACAACATTAAATGCAATGGGGCCTTTATAACCAATAATGCTAGACCTTTGACATCAATAAAAATATTTCTAACACTTGCTTGGTAGACCATAGATTCATTGCATGAGGGTTATCACATAGTTTGCCTACTAATGTGTCAAGTTCCCTCACAATGGTGAAATCTATATGATTCAAGGTGAAACTAAACCTTGTAATTTTGAACAATTTCATGATCATGGTGTATTCAATCGTCCAACCATTAAACCCTTTCTAAGTGTTTCATTTTGATCATCTTAACATTTTAATTTCCATATCAACTATATGTGTGGTTACCATAGTCATCCTAAACTCATCAAGAATATAACACCTAACCTCTTATACTTTTATGATGATGAGCTTGATGAGATCAAACTTGATAAAAAAATCTAATCTCTCTCCTCATCTCATTTCCTAACTTCCACCATATTTGAAGTTGTGTTCCCATCAACCACCTAGTGATGATATACCTGTAGTCTTAACTAAGAATCAAAACTATATTCATCATGCCACTTACTATGAGAATGTCATACCTAATTTCACAATTTATCTTCATACACCCATCTATGATGATGTTTATACCTTAGATAACCCATTTATATTAGGTCTTATTCAGGTTCAAGATGTTGAGATCTTTTGTTATCATTCTTATTTGTTTCAATATTTATGTTTATCTTATCACATTCTATCTTATATAGTTCATAATTTTATCATTATTCTTCGTATTCATAGGTTAGAGATGATGAATTCACATGACACACCTATATTTTCCAAAGAACCTCTTAGGAGCATGATTATGGATTGTGCTATGACTGGTCCCTATTGCTTCACTAGATACTAGGATCCCTATAGTTAGATTCCCCCTGAGATGTTTATTACTATCTTTAAACCCTCTATTCATCCTACTCATCCCTTATTTGAGACTAATCTATATTCTATTCTTGATCTACCTTTAGCTATGTCTCTTCCTAATTTTGATTATATTTCTCCTTCGGTCGAGCCTCATCTAGTCTCTCCACTAGCCTCACCTCCCCTTAGTAATGGCTTGATTATTTTACAACCACTTACTCTTATGCCTACCCAATGGGCTAATAAACCATATTGTGACATTTATAGAGTTTCTATTTATTGTACTAGAGATTGTAAACTATACCAACCTTCCCTAGCTTTTGCTTCCACTCCCTCTATCAATACACCCATAAATTCTACTAAGTGTATCTATTACTTCTATGACATAGATAATAATTCCTCCACCCATTATCAAAATTTGAGAAAATATATAGACACCTTACATCCTAATCATCCTTATCTTATAGAAAATTTTATACCTCCCCATAAGTTATTACCTGAGTATGTTCCCAACTATGGAGAGGTATATTATCTATGGCACCAATGTGGTTCCCATCACACTGATCCTTGTTGCATCTTCCAATAGCATCTCTATGATCACATTATAACCATTCTTTCACCTATTATCCATCCTCCCATAGGTCACCCATGTAATAAGGCTCCCCCTTCTTGCCATATGGTCCTTCCATATAAGGTTCCCCCTCCTACATATCTTCATTCACCTATGGTCCTTTTTCCATCAGTGGCTCCTTAATGTCCCACAAATTCCACTCTTATTCCTTCTCCTGAGTATCCTATATTGGATGGTCCTAATGATCATGATCATTTAGTCATTCCTACATTTTCTATTGATGAGATTCAATGAGAGGTATTTCCTAGTTTTCACTGAAGATCAATCAGACCATCATTATAGTTAGAGTTTAGCTACATAAAGATCTCTCAAATGTTATGGATAATGGTTGTGGACAAATTTACTAGTATCTATGAATATAACATTATGTTCCTTCACTTTTTTATTAATTTTGGATTAGATGTATTCTCTAATTTTATATTTATCTACCTTATATCATTTGACTTTGTGTCAAATTTTTATTCACTTATCTATCTTATATGGATATTTACATTTCATATTATATGTTGTCTATGGTGTCATTTTCTTTCCTTATGATCTCTTATGAATTATTTTTATGATTACATTATTTTCTATATGAATTTATTTCCATGGATGTCTTGTTATTTTCTCATGATTATTTATTACCTTATCTCCATAACATAAATAATCATTACTATGACTTGGTTATGCAAACCGTACTCCCCTTAGTATTCCTTATTTACCATGTGATTAGTTACAAAACAAGTCATTTCATTATAATCTCATTTTACTAGTCCATCTTAGATCTCCCTTTATTCCCCTTATTTCCTTTTTCAAACAAAGCATACACATGGTTTAACATTGAGATAACATTCTGGTTCATAGGTAAGCCTAAGTGCTTTAGTCAGTCATGTATCTAAATACTTAACTTCCTTTAACCAAAGTCTAAAGCTCATTCATGTGTATCACTTTACCTCTCATGATTGGTTATTACAAGTCCATATGAAGAAGGAATCTTAAATTCCATAAAAATTCAAAAGTCAAATCATTTTAACAAAAGGCAATAATATAAAAGGCAACATTCAAATATTTCAAAAGTCAAATCACACTAAAAGATGTGATTCAAAACACGTCTCCTTTTTCTAATAAAATTTAAAACTCCATAATTGGCCTTGTGATAGAGTCAAGGTCCATTGGGGTATGGTAGGCCATTAAATTGGGAAAGGAGAATAAAAAACCTTTTAGTGCTACCTATTTTCTCACATGAGTACCCAATCTTTGCAATAGACTGACAAATTTGTAATAGGTCCTGAAGAATGAGGAACACATTGTGGAAATGTAGCTTAATTTTAATTTTCTTGTTCAAAAAACCAACATGAGTTTATTTTAGTACCTCACTTATTTTCATATACAACTTTTTGTTTACTATAAATAGGGTATCCTTTATATATTGATGGTCACTAGTCACTTAGTGTATTTTCTATATCCTTAGTATGCCTCATGTTTCCTAAAGCCTTCTCATAGATGCCTACATTGTGATTTTTACAATCCCTCTTTCATTTATAATCATCCTAATATTTCCCCTTGATAAATATTGTTTTGTTCACTGATCACTCCCCCTAGGGAATCCATTTGTGAGTTATAGTGTAAGACCATGGATAAGACCAAGATTTCCTCATAAATTACCAAATTACCATTTCAAACATTCATTTTAAACATATTTTACTATTTATTTCCACCTCATTTGTGTTCCCTTTTTGATTTTCAATGGAAGACCATGGATAGGACCAGAGCTTCCTCATAAAAAAATTCAATACCTAAGTCACAATGAAATTACATGTGTCAAATTTGAGATAAGTAGTGCTTGGTCATGAGTTAAAAATCATTGACATGATTCCCATCTTGATTTATTAGGGTTTATTCTTAATTCATTGATATTTCACCTTTATCTTCTTATTTTCTGATTGCATGTAAGAATACAACCATTTTTCTTAAGTTTTTCATACTTCCTAGCTTGAATTAGTGTGATCAATTTAAGTTCATTTTTCCAATTTTGTTTCTCTTTTATACTTCCCAACATGATTTAATATGATTGATTGACTTAATTAATTTATTTTATTTTTATGCCATTTGGTGTTTCTTATGCCATCCATTTTATTAAATTATTGTCATATTCCCAATGTGATATAGTGTGATTTTACCTATTTTAATTTGGTGTAAATATTTTTCATTATTTAAAAACATTTTTTTATCCTTTTTACATAATTTTGTTTATTATATTTAGTCATATTTTGTTATTATAAATTTTATATCATGATATAGTGTGTAGTATATTTATTTTGATTACTTGTATATTTCCAAGTCATTTTTTCCTTTTTCTTCTTAACCATGCATTTGTATCACATAAAGCCAGAAAATAAAAAAATTCACATATATTTCCCATAGTATATAAAACAAAAGCTAAATACATGTGCTAGAAAGAAATATATCTATGCATCAACATCCACAACCAAATACAACTTATGGGATCAAATCTAATTGTCAAAATAAATATCTATAAATATCATGTGTTTTATACAATATAGCATACAAAATATATGGATACATTTCTAAAATTGGGCTCTATCATGATTATCTTGTGGCCTAGCCATGATACCCATAGATGCCTAGGACTATCCCCTCTAAATAATATATTTTAATGAGATAGTTTGGGATCTTAAACTTGCTACTTATCCTTATAAGCTAGCCACCTAGGCCTACACCTATCCTAAATAGATCATGGTAGTCATAGGCATTATTCTCTCCTAAGCTAAGTCCTACTAGGCCTATGCCTCTCCATCTCCCACACCTACTAGTGGATCTAATCCATCCCCATGTGTTTGAAACTACCTTTCATCCTCCCCCACTAGTATAAACCATCCTGCCTAAGTTGGGGTAGATGGTACCACAAGAACATCCAAAGTGGTGGGGTCATATGGTGACAACACCCTATCCAAAATGTCATAATTTGTGACCACAATCAGGGATCCTCATTTGACCTCCTCTTTTGACATATCTTCAAAATCAAAACTAGGTAGATATTAGATCACATATTTATCTCAAAATCTATCTATCTTCTATAACCATATGCAGTTAGTGTTCTATATCAAAACTTAAATCAAAATCACAACATTTCTTACCAAACCTAGTATCACCAACCATTATCTCCCTATCCCTTTGCCCATCAAGCATGGTTTATTCATCTAATCATCCCCTGAGCACCTCCTCCATAGATCATATCTACACTAGTGAAAGTCCTAGCATCACCACTCATGCATGTCATGGCCCTCTCCTAAGAGGTGTCTCTATAGACCAGCTATGTCCTAGAATGGCTATTAGGTTATCATGTGGTTCCACCCCTTCCTATGCCCTCTCTCACTATTGGTGCCTCTATCTATGGTATGGCCAAGGTGGTTGATAATAATGTGGTACCTACTATGGTACTTATTGTGGTGCCTCATGTGTCCCTGCATCTACATCCATGTCATCCCCTCCCCTAGTTATTAGCTTCCATGTTTGACTATTCCATTATCTAACATGCCACAACCTATTATAGGTATCTCCATTAATAATCCTATTCTTCCTCTCCCCCTTGGATCTCTATCATGTCATGCCTAATAATTAGGCACTACTACAGGGTTTTATGGATGTAGGAATCCAACATGTGCTAAAAAGTGTGCCAATAGATAAGACTCTACCCATGAAGTATAATGGCCCATGATCCATACTTGGGCTAGCCTTATCACCATAATCGACCAACAAGGCCATACAGTAGTAATGTGTGTGTAAGTCTACCACATAATCTCTCCTCATGTGATAGTCTAAAATTCTAACACATGGGGCATGGCCTAAGCTACATGGTCCTATCTCTATCTTGTCACCTAAGGTAACTTGCCATCGACCACATGGGGTAACCTAGCTAGTTGATACATAAGAAACCTCTCATATATCCAACTATTCAATAAAATAACCAACCCCATGGTCCTCTTCCATTTGGACTATATCCCATACATATCATGCATGAGCTAGACCTAGATGACATCCCCAAATTCATATAGTGTTCCTTGATCTAAAATAGATTGGCATAAGGCTATCATGTATAGAAGTACTTTATCATCTGACTTGTGACATAACACTTGTGCTATCACAAGTCTGATCATGACCTTTTAGATGTCTAGAATCTTAGTAATATATACATAAAAAAACTAACCCTCAATCTCAGGTATATCATATCCAAGCACATTACCCATCAAGCTAGTGCTCTCATCTCCTCCAGATCATTTGTTGTCCCTATGATCAATGTTGTTCTTCCTATCAAAATTCTCAATAATGCATGGACATATTCTAGCATGATACCCACCTCAATGATATCCCTATCCACCACCCATAAAAAAGTGTTGGTTAAACATTCCCATGCTGTAAGGAACATGACAATGAGATCAACATTAAATGGGATGCACCTCATCTCCATGATACCTCCAAAGCCTAGTGTGACTAGTCATGCTTTTTCCAAGTCATTCAATCAATCCAATATATTTGTTATCCATTATGCATCTATTAGTTGACAATACCTCTAACTTATCTACAAAATATAAAATAATAAAGTATGTATTAGACCTCCATGTCATAAATAATCAAAATACATTCTTAAAATTTTGAGAACCAGCCACCTTTGATTTAGTTTCTTAATTTTCTATAGAATTAGACCCTTTAATACTAAATCATCCCTATACTTTATTTATGATACTAGATTGGCCCTTTCACATTCCTACTAGATTGACCCTCTTAAGAAAAATATATCAGCCCTATCATATGCAGTCAGCCTTTACCCCTTACCAACTAATCCAGCTAACTACTACATAATTAGCCCTATTTTAGAATACTAAATTGACCCATGTTATGCAGTCAACCTTGTCATTCTACTCTGCCTTATGAACTAAGTCAACCAAGTCCACTCTGTTAATCCATAGTGGCAACTTTTTTCCTATTTACCATAAATGCTTTAGGTATTTATTGGTCTATCTTATTCCTACCTAATACCCCATTTTACCCCTAGTTTACCTAAAAATTCTATAAGGTTAATTTCAATCCCTATATTTTTCCTACTAATCAATTTTCTATTTTTATCTTAATTTTAAATAAAAAACTTATAAAATTGACATTTGTAATTACTTACCTATGCTGCACTCACTGCAGCCCTACGCATCCTCCCCATCTCAGTTGTTGTCTCCTCACCATGATGGATTTTTGGTCTCTAATCAGGTCTCTTAGATATCTATTTTCTTAGAATAGTAAAAATAAAAAATAATTTTTTTCATCCTATTTATATTTATCATTCAAAATTTATTTACTATTCAAATTTTTACTACTAGATTCCATATTTTGATCATATCTTTGTTTCTACTATATTTTTTTCAAACTGTAAAATTTTATATATTCCTAGCATCATATAGAATCTTTTCATCTATTATATATCTATTTTTCATTTTTTAAAATTTTTTGCTCTTTTTTTGTTAACTTCTACAGGTTCACCTAATGTTCCCTACACTAGACACCTTCATAATTTTTGCATATCCTTATTTATTTATAACACTAATATAAGTAAAGATATGTGTTTTTCAATTATGCCATTTCATTTATCTTAATTTCTCTTTAATATAATTTATTCAGCTTTAGGGTTATGTGTTATGTTTTTTCCTGAAGCACCATACCGTGTTTCACCTATGTGATACATGATGAGATTTGAGTGGAGCATATTTATACATAGAATATTTTTGAACTTTATCAATTAATGATGCTTTATCTCTTGTAGTAACCCATTGAGTCTCAATATCTTTGAGTGTATGCCTTAAAGGGTACACCAGGAAAGGGGTGGGTAGACCATTGGTGCTTCAAAGGATTGTTGTCCCTTACTACCACTTGTTATCATTCCAACCATCTCTTAAAAACACTCCCCTAATATTTGGCTCCTATTTTTCACCCTCATATAGTCATTTTATGCCTTCATTAGCCCTTTCCTAGCCTAAATTATTTTTTGGAAGTTTATGATACACTCTTGAACCCATGACCATGTACTCTAATTGATGAAACTAAGTTACGATCTAGGTTAGACCTTGGTTGACATAAACCATGACCTAATTTATTTTTTTCAATAATGATATAGAGTTGATTAGGATGACCTGTCAGCTAAACTTTTAGAAAGGGCTAGGGTTAGATTTTGATATATATACACATTCATTTTGTTAGTTATAAGATAAGATAAAAAGAAGATATGTGTGTGTGTGTATGTATATGTATGTATATATGTATATGTATATATATATATGTATATATGTATATATATACATATATGTATATATACATACATATACATATATGATACACATATATATGTATATATACATATATATATATATATATATGTATATATATATACATATATGTATGTATATATATACATATATGTATGTGTATATATATATATGTATATATATATATATGTGTATATATACATACATACATATATGTATATATATACATATACATATATACATATATATATGTATGTATATATACATACATGTATATATATATATGTATATGTATATGTATGTATGTATGTATATTATATATATATATATATATATATACAGACATATATGTATATATATATAGATATACATATACATACATATATATGTATATATACATACATATATATATAATATATGTATATATGTGTGTGTGTGTATATATATATACATATACATACATATATGTATATATATACATACATATATGTGTATATATATATACATATACATATATATATATATACATATACATATATATGTATGTATACATACATACATATGTGTGTGTGTGTGCGTGTGCGTGCGTGTATATACTATATATCTACTTACCCACCATTATACTTGAGGATCATAGCTTAGGGTTTCAATACTTTATTTAGAGATATAGATCTTATCTTGTGGTGAAATATTTTGGATGCATAGAGAGGTTGTGTAGCCTAGAGATAATTTACCCTTATCATCCTTGCATACGACAATAACCTCTTGCAAATCACCTTGTCCAAGGGAAAGATTGAGACTTGACAGGTTCATCTTCAAAGGTAAGTATTCCTAACTTTGTTCCTCCTTTATAAGAGTATATAGATATACATTTGTACTTATCTCCCATGCATTAGGATTCTATATACATTGATGTGAGTATATATCTTCTATGTATGTTTAATTTTTATATTTACTACTCGCACTTTATGCCACAATATGAGGTGAGCACTAGAATTAGACTTTACTTTACTTGTTATTAGTTTAGTGAATATGAAAACATAGGACCTAGTTAGGGATATTACAAAGTTTTACTTGATTGGAGGTTTTGGAACCCTCCCTAGTGATATTATTATGGTAAGAGATCCTTTGGATATGTCTAATGGATCCATCTTGGTCATGACCTTGAATATATAATGTATCAATAATAAAAATGTAAGATTTATCTTCTCTGAGCTAGGATTGATTTATAGATCAATTGAATTTCCATTTACATATATTAAATTGGTCTATTATTGGGCTTTTCCCTCTATTTCACACTTGAAGAAGTATCTAATTGAGGATTTGAGGTTACTTTTTTATTTTTGGAAATAGGAGTACATATCCCCTATTGTTGTGATCCACTCATGGCATTATTTGGAGGAATCTATTTTGTATTGTTTGGTGGTAAATTAGACCCACTTTGGTTTAAATTAGAATGCACTAGCATGTTATCTACAACATTTTGAGTGAGGTTTTCCATTTGAGTTGTAATTTTTTCCTTTAGAATAGGTACATTGTACATGTCACTAACTAGTGTAGTTTGGCTAAATGGGTCTCCATTTTAGCCTAAAGCATCTATTTGTGACCCTGTTGATGGAGATATGTAAATAAGAAACATGTTAGAAATAACCCTTGCATTAATATTTCAAGCTAGGTTGACACAATTTTGGTACACTTTTTGTACATGTTCCATTTGTTCATCCATAGGGCCTTTCCCTTTTACAAGTGTATTTTGGTTCTATTGTGACATTTATACTAAAGCTTGACTATAACTACTTGATACATATTTGAATGGTTGAATCCAAGGTGCATTACTAAGAGTTCTAATCAAAATTCTTAGACTTTTGTGTGGGAAGTCTGGAAAAAGATTGGATTTTAATTTAACATCTATGATGATAACTTCATCTTTATTCTCTAATAAATTACATTCAAATAAGTACAAATCATATCTTATCAACATTGGTGTCATAACATAGTAGGGCTTTTATTATTGGTTTTGTTTGATATTAGGCATCATTTGAGAAAGGTATTATGTCATTTTATCTGGTTATTGGCTTGGATAAGGAGGTATAGTCACCACATACTATGCTAATAGGTCATGCCATTATTCAACATATGAAATTTTATAATATGGATAGGGATCTGTCTCATAAGATACCTCATCATACAACTCTTAAATAAAAGGGTCACTAGTCTGAGATTTCTCATAGTCTGAATAATATATGGTCCTACTACATGTGTAATAAGGCATGTTCAAATCTATATATAGGTCTCATGAAAAATAAAGGGTATAAAGGTAACAAAAAATTGAGGTCTAAAAACAAAAAACCTTTGACTTTATAAAAGAGGCACAAAAGGTAAGATTACTAAGCTAGGCAAAGTCAGAACAAAAAAAACTTGAAACTGGTCTAACAAATGATATTGATTTTCCCAAAGGTGGTTATAATCAGTGGTAAAAGTAACATAAAATCTCACAACTCATCTATGGCTAAGGCAATTATTTTCCCAAAGGCAATTATAATCAATTATGAAAGTGTCTAGACAAAGTAGAACAATTATGAACTAGGATCAAAGGAAAGGTTGTTATAATCATTAGCATGAAAAACAAGGTTAGACTCAAAAATAAAGAACTCAAACAAGAACTCAAAAAAATTAAACTAAGGTAATTGGCTCAGATGACACTCGATAATTAGCTCACTAAACTTGATATTTGATTCACAAGAGGCTATTGGCATAATATAACTATGATAATTAGAATTTGGCACAACAAACTACAAACAAGGCATTAAAATTAGCTCAAAAGACTCTCTAAATAAGGTATAAATCAAATAATAATCACTAGGTCAAGCCAAGGGGTCTTTTAGATCAAATAAGAAATAAACCTAAGTAACATAATATAAACCATAAAAAGTAGATAACCTAATCCCAAAATAGATGAGGCTTCAGTGTAAACCTGATTAGTTTAATATTTGCACTTCGAAAGGTTTAATTTTAGATTTAATGCAAAAAGACTTAAATGTTATAAGGAAAAAGGGATAGACCAAAATGGGTAGTGTAAATGTGTGTTTGAAAAAAGATAGATATAATAATGGTTTTGAACTTGGTTTCAAAATATGATAAGAGATTTGAGCCAATTTAGGAAACATAATAATGTTCCTTCAAACAAATGTCATGACAATAGTTTTGGACTCAAAAATCCAAGGAAATGTTTGAATAGGCGACACACAAATATTTTTGGAATAAAAACTTTAAGGTAAAATGTGTGACATAAAATAGACAAAAGTAACACCTCTTAGACTAAAGTGGTGTGAAAATAACATGATGTTTTTGGACTTAATTCTACACAACAATATAAACAAACAATTTTAACCAAAAACACGTGTTTAAATCAAATATAATATAAGTAGCACTAATGGCTCATCATAAATATAAAATTGACATAGGTATGCATAGCTTCTACTAAAGTTTACACTGATATACCAATGCTTGTGAGTAATTAAGTGTTAATCCAAAAATTAAAGTATAGGTGTAGGTAGAGTTTTATGACCCCCTCTATCTCTCAATAATTGGTGCTTGGCATGAACTTAGAGTGAGGATCACTCAACATTTGTCAATAAATTTCATGGCAAGTGGGGTTGACTAAAAAACTATAAATTTTGCATGCACTAAATGGTCCTGAGTGTGGTTAACACTGGGATGCAATCATGTTAATTGGTTTCATACCTATTAACTTAGTATGCAAGGGTCTATTCCCTTGCCTAGTGACTCTATCCATAGACTACTTAGTAGAGTCTGATGTTTAGCAAGACCTGACCTAGGTTTTCATTAGGATCAGAGAGGCTAGCTAGTTATCCCCTTAGTAATCCTAATATCATGTGCCCAATTTATATCCTCCACTATGGAGTGGGGTTGGTACAATGATGGGAGATTAAAATATATGTTAATGCACCCCTAGATAACTTATGAAGGAGAAAGGAGCTCTTGCCCATAAGCCAAATGCAAGAAAATAAAATGGAAAAACTTTAGAGGTTATTTATGGGTCACCCAAGTAACTCAAGGCTTGGGGAGATCACACACAACATTATTTTTAACATGACCAAACAAACAAGGCAATAAAGTAAGCATTTTTGGTCACCCAAGTTCCCTAAAGGGGATAGGGGGAGAGCATACATGTAATAGTTTATAATTTGACATAAACAAAGAAATCTAACTATGAAATTTGAAATTTATCTAGTAACAAAAAATAAATATAAAGTGAAAAATATTTTAAGAGATCTAACTAAAATTTATGTTCCTTTTAATAGAACTAAATAAAAGTGTGATTGAAATTTTATCCCCTTGACCTTATTTGCACTTGTAAAAACTTCAAAAACTAAAAGACAAGTGTGATTAAGTAGATTTTAAGCATGAAATAAAACTGTATGTGAGATTTAACAATGTCTAAGCCTCTCTCTCCACCTTAGTTCCTATAAAATTATTAGAGGGTTTACTTGTTTTTAAGCCAAAAATCAAATGAGTAAACAACAATCCTTTTTCAGATCTTGATTTTTTGAAAAACATAAATCAAATTTGTCATTTAGTAGGGAAAAGTTGTTGTTTTCCTATAAACACAGACATAAAGAGTAACTTTGGCAAAGCCTTCATTTAGTAGAGTAAAACCACCAGTTAGGTTAGGCAAATCCACTAAAAAAAATAGGAAAATAGGCATACATAATGTAAATATACCTAGAAAAGCCATTGTTTAGTAGGGTTAAAGCTACCAAATTTGCAAAGTGAAGCCAACGTTTGATAGGTCAAAGTTGTAAGTTTAAATCCATAATTTTTGCACATATAAATATCATAAACAAACATGTTATTGGTGAATTTTCCATTACATAGGGTGAAGCTTATAATTACTCAAACAATAAAATGATGTTAATTTTAGGGCTAAAGCTCTAAACTTGAATAATTAAGTACATTTGTTGGAAAAATTATATTTAACATATCATTCTCCTTAGGCATATGGGATGTGTGGTCTCACTAGGCATGTTATTATGTACATTAGGTGTTTGAAAAGTAAATAAGTTGTAGATTGGTCCCTTATTATTCCAAATGACAAAATCAAGCATAAAAATACACTAGGACTAAACAGTCTTGCCTAAGAACTAGGGAGAGCATAACATAATAAGAAAGATCACAAAATAGAGATAAACATAATGCAAATATCTTACCTCCTTTGTCAAATTTGAAGCTAACTTTTGTCATAAGGATTTTTGTGCTCAAACTATGATTATTAGAGTCTTCTATTAATGTTATTCCATGGTAGTAGAATCTCTCCAATGGTCACTTGTGGCTTGGTGTGAAGATTGGCATAAATTGGGCATAATAACACTACTCTCAAAGGCTCCTTGAAGTATTCTAATAGAACAACATTACACATAAAATCTTGTTGGTATATGGTGTGGGAAATTTTATTTATATCTCAAATAGCTAAATCTAACTTGAGGGAGGTTAGGTTGAATTCTAATATTGGTTGAGTCTAAATTAACCTAGGTTGAGTTAGGCTAATCCTAGGTTGGGTCAAAGCACTCATGAAATCTTAACACCTTAGCTTCAGATATTTTTGAGGCATGAAAACTCACTTTATATATTTGTGAGGTTGTGACTTATATTTTTGGAATATTTATGAAATAATAAATCACTATATTAACTCCTTTGACCTTTAACTTCATATTTGGCTAAAAAATTCTTTTCTGTTAAATGAAATTCACTAATTTGATTTGGAATTTTTGTTTAGGCATGTTAATTAATATTTTTAATGTAATTAATATTTCTTAGTGATTTTTTCATTTTGGTATTTATTGTAAATGTTATGAAGTAATAGCTTGAGATATCAAAAGTGTCAAATTATTAGGTCGTAATTTGACTAGGGTTAAAACTAAACTAGGTTTTTGGTTCATATAAGATAATACACCAAATAAACTAGCATCATCACATTTTTTGGAAATTAAATACCTTACATAGATGAATTTGAGAAATTCATGTGATTTCTAGGCTTAAAATGTGTTATTTTCTATAAATAACATTGAATCCCAGATTAGGCATGAAAGTGGCAAAAATTAAGTGTCTACAATGATCTCCTAGAGGAATATTATCCCTCAAACATAGAAATTCACAAATGGCCTCATCATTCTCAAACTCATCCAGTGGCATTATCAACTCTTGTTGGTCCTAGTCTATTTGTTGTGGTTGATAAACGGTAAGTGGTGAAAGGTGATTGATAGGGTTAATAGTACATATGACATTAGGGTTAAATAATTAGTGTTTTCAAGGTCACCATAGATGATATAATTGGACCCTATGTCATTGTTAGCATTATCTTCACTAGTCATTGGTGTAGGAACTCGAATAAGATATGTGGGGTAAACCCTAGGTAGTTTAATTCCAATATCATGAGTTCATTTATACTTGGTTATGTAAATTGGCTCAATTATTCCTTATTGATGTGCCCCTAGGTCTCTACCATCATAAGATTATTTATTCATAATACAATTAGGGATATGATACTTGGCACTTTGATAATAATCAACTAGATCATTATTATATAATATTGAATCATCTTTGGCTAAAGGGTCCTTTTTTAGGCCAAAGGTCAATTTGAAAAATGGGTTGATTCATATCACACATTATTCTACTTATGTGTGATGCCATGATTCATATCATGCATTTTATACATGTTTACTACTAAGTGTTTATATTTGGGATTATCATTATTGTGATGAATATTACTTTGTGCTTAGTTTCTATATCTATTTTGGCATGACACTTGTATGTCTTAGAATACATGTTTCATATGTGTTCAAATGATATAATATTTATATGATGACATAATATAATCATGTTAGTACACATTCCTTATATTATTACATATTTTATATATAACATGATTTGTATAAAAAAAATTGAGATGAGTGATGCATAAGCTACAACACTCACCTTAAAATGGGTGCATACTAATGGGATTTCATTAGATATTCAAGCCTTGAAATACAAATAATTCATATGTTAGGTCAAATTTCATGATTCAAGTATACACCCTAAATTGGTCAAGAAAACAAACATATTATGTCTTTTCATAGTCCTTTTACAAGAGACTCTGACTAGAGAATATGATCTTTTATTCACATTTAGCCATGTCCTTTTATCTGACTTGTCTTGGGCTTACTACATTCCCTAAACATCATTTTGCTTATCATTGGTCATCCATAGCTTTTCAAACTTAACCCTTTCAGACCTAGGTATATATTTTAGGTCCAAACCCATACCCATAGATAATAGTGCCCAAATAGGACTATGGTGTTGAAACCTAGGGTGTCTAGTTTTTGGTGTTGTTGACCAAGAGCAATTTTGGTCCCAATAGTCAATTTCTTCTATAGGATGAGTCTTACCCCTTTTATTTACTTCATTCCTAAGTTTCCCAATGTTGTCCAAATGTAAATAAATCTCTAAAATTTTAAATAATGAGTCTCCTATATAAAAAAACTACACAAGGCATTTTATATCTAACACTTACTATTTCATCACATTAGACATAATAAAATCAATTAATAGTATAGCTCAGTGTCTCTGCATCACACATAAATTTGCATGCATGATCAAGGAAGCATCTAGGTAAAATTCATTCTTGCATCAATTATGCATGTTGATTATGTGTGTTCCCTAAGGGAGAGCTACATTTGATCTAAGACCCTAGATTGAAGGTTAATGTAGGTAGTGTTCAAGATAGCCAGGGTTCTAGATTGTGTGATCATTCTTCCCCTAACTTATTTTTCCCCCCTTTTGCTTTTGATCTATTTATTGTTTCTATGTGTGTAAATTAATACAAGTACTAAAGATTGAAATAGACATAAAATGAGCTCTAGTGACTCCCAAGACATGAAATTTGGTACATAAGGTCATACTAAGCAGGTGAACAAAACCCAAAAAGTTTTTTAGCTCAAGATAATAGCACTGGGGAGGAATATAACACCAAACACTAGGGTGTCTTATTTTTGACTCTATCTAATTAGAAAATAGAATCCAAAGTTAGATTTGTGACACTACCCCAGTCCTGCTCCTCAAATTCCAGACTTAGAATCTTTTATTTCAGCATGAATCTAGCTAATTTAATTTCTCTTTATCTTGTAAGATTATCAATTAAAATCTATATTTCTCCCTATTAAAGTAGATTTTCCCTATTATTCTAGACATTTATTGCTTAGGAATTAAACACTTAATTTCCTAAAATAATAAAAACATTTTGGTGAACCTGACGTGAAATTCAAACAAAAAACCTAAAACCCTAGCCACACTTAGGGTTTTTCCTTCTTATTTTGTGCAAAAATTTAATTGTATAAATTCTAATTTTTGTATTAATTTGTGTACATTTATCCTATTCAAAAAATATTTTTAAAATTTAAAATTATTGCATAATTTTCAAAAATTCTAAAACCCTAGATTCAAAACTAGGTCATCAAACAAGCCTTGCCCCCTTGCTAATTCTAGAAAACTATTTTGGAATTTTTAAAAACCAATTACCTTGTCAAAAATTATTTCAAAATTTTTAGTTTCTTGTGCAGAATTTTAAATTCCAAAATTCTAAATTTTGTATGAATTTTTGTTCATTTATCCTATTTCCAATCATTTTTAGAATTTAAAATTATTGCATAAATTTAAAAAAAATTAAAACCCTAATTCAAAACCCTATATTTATAAACTAGGTCCTCAAACCTCAAAATTACCTCCCTTATTGCAAATTTTTATCAAAATTAATTTTAAAAATTTGATATTAGTAGTTATTTGTGCATTTATTTACCTCATAGTACTTTTCAAAATTCTCTTTGGTGATAAAATGTCCACTAAGGCAATGCCTCCTCATCCCATAGATTTACTTTTAAAATTTTGTTACAATTATGACAATGATTGGATGAATTTACAAAATTGTGCATTAGCTGAAACTATAAAAAATGATTTCATTTATAGTGAATAAAATGACTATTATTGTAATGAAGGATATGATGATGTACATAATGATGAGGTTTAATCACAAATAGATGAATATTTTTATTTTTAAACCCATCTCTTTCATTCCTTCTTCTAATGAAAATACTTTTGATAAATGGAAAAGATACTTCTCACCTCATTCTCTTAGGCACAATGTACAAAATGCACAAATTAATCATTCACTTCCAAGTGAAACTCTTATTGGTGATGATTTTCTTCCATGTGAACCTAATCTCTCTCTACCTTTTGCTACTACTATGTTCAAAATACAATGATATAGATGCAATATAATCAAATTACCAAAACATAGTTCTAATGATGCATTATGTGCTCCTAACTCTACTCTTTCAAAATAATTTTCAAATTATAACTCTTCTACTCTCACTTCTCATGTTTAAAATGAAGAAAATGCATATACTCCATCCATAGATAGCATATATACACATGATATTCCAAATTCAAATGATAACTTATTGCATATTAGAAATAAATTAACTCTTTCTCTTACACCTCTCCCTAGCAATGATGGAAGTGATGATGAATATGATAGTGAACATGAAAATGAATATGAGAATGAAAGTGACTATGAAAATGATATTTCAAATTATTCTATTTTCAATGAATAAAATGCAAATTGTGATAATGCATGGAATAATGATGACTACTATGCATAGAGTGAAGAAGAAAATGCATCTCATGCTTTTAACCCTTCTCTCACTCTTCTCAAACTTAATGCAATTCCAAATGATATTTCTACTTCTATTAATGATTCTATCTCAAATTATGCACATGTTAATTCTAATAACACATCTTCTACTAAATTAGAATGTGATTCACTAAAACATAAAGATACCAATGAATCTCCCAAGCCACTCCTCACTATAGTAGAACCCAATTCTCACTCCTCACCTAAAGAGAATGATATCCCACATCCCTCTAGTAAGGTCCAAATTACCATTTTCCAAAGGTTCAAGTGAGCACACCCCCTCTTTATGATCCACTTGCTAAATGTAGCATTTCCATGGTTAAAATTAACAATTGAATTCAATTATTAAATGAACCACTTCAAGATACTAACGTACCATCCTAGGAGATCATCTCTTTGATGCATGTAGTTGGTGAACTAAAACACCAAGTACATCTTACCTTGAAAAAAAAATCTTATAAATTTTGGATGGATGCTAATGATTTACATGGTAACCTTGTTCTAAAGACATTCATAAAAGCTTCATTGCCTAAGCATTTCTATCCACCATCATTACCTCACTTTGATGGAACTAGAGATCCATTGACACATCTTTAGGCCTTTAAGAAGGATTTTCCACCTCATACGAGCCCTTTGATTCTTCTCAAGTTGATTCAACAGACATTAGTGGGGGAAACACAAAATTGGTTCTTTTATCTACTCCTAATCAATTCATTGCACACATATGATGACTTAGAAGAGGCATTTGTCAAAAACTACATCATAAACATGGGCCTACATGTTACATATGATAAACTTTCCACACTGCATCATAAACAAGGGCCTGCATATTACATATGATAAACTTGCCACACTACATCAAAATTTTTCAAAGCCAGTCAATGAGTATATCTTACAATTCAAGGATCACTTGTTAAGACTGATATATAAATCAGTAGATCTAGAGATTCAATATATCTTCATTAAGGGCCTTCACCAACCTCTCCTCAAGTATCTACTATATCAGATAGAGCCTTATTTCAGACATTTGTGTTATATAGTTCTAGACTTGGAAAAGAAATTGGGATTAATTAAGGTAGATTCAATTGATCATATCACTCTAGACTTCACAACAACATCTTTAGATACAACTCCTACCACTCAACATCTACCATGTCCTAGATAAGACAAGAGACCACAACTAGAAAAATAACTAATTAAGAACAAAGAGTTAGTTTTCAAAACACAACCTATATTATGCACTATAGATAACAATAGTACATCACCACTATATTTTGATTCAAAGTCAGGATAACCCATCTATCATATTATCAACACTATTAGATCGAAGGTTAATCACATTACCTTTTATTCACCAATGAGATCCATATCTCTTACATAGATAGCCACATCAGCCTTTTTAAAATTATCATCATATCTATAGACATAGAGATAATGACTATTTTGGACACAAATATTATATTACTAGATGTGTTAATAATGGTATTGTAGTATTCACATAGGGGGCACAGAGATCTCCTCCATCATGGAACCCTAGACCTCATTCCTCCATGACTGAGTCATCCCAAGACATTCCTTTATAAGAATCATTGATCACTCATCATGAATGAAATGTAAGTTTTAGGATAAAATCTCACAAGAGATCTCATATTCTAATTATTCAAAAAGTTTGGAAACTAATACAACATAAGTAGCCCACATATAGAAGTGTAGTCCATGGTATACACAGTGTAGTTCTATATGCATATCTAGTAGAGTCACAAGCACCATATTAGAGTATTGTTCCAGAGAGATATTCATTACAATTAAGTTTTCAAGGTCTTATCTTATGTAGCAATCCACTATGATTAAGACTAGTTGAACCCATATTACAGAGTAATACTTTAGATAGATATTCATTACAATCAAATTTTTAAGGTCTTGTCTTACGTAACAATCCATTACAATTAAGATTAAATGAGCCCTCAACATAGGTTTTAGCTCCATCTCAACATATTGCATATTCATATGCATCACAATAAAGGCCACAGGGTATTTGATTATAGATAGATGAGCTTTCTTCATATTAGATAGTATTAGCTATAGAGCACATTCCTACATAGCATGAGTAGTATGGGCACTTGTTCATGTGGTCGACATGGTTCAAATAGTGATATATCATAGTGTGATATAACATACATTCATTTCAACATCAATTCATAGCTTCACTTAATAGGGAAATTATGGAGCCAAAGGTCTATCTAATCTTTGTATTCTTGAGCCACTCTCAGGGAGGTAATATGCACACAGTGTTATCTTACTTTCCCCTCCTACTAACAACTAGCATTCTTGATTCCAAATAGCCATCCCTAGCCAAAACTAGATTATCAAAATATAGATATTACCACACCAAAATTATCCAAACATTTTCCCAATCAAACCAAATCAAACATACCTAAATCCTACTTTACCAATCCCAAAAACCAACTCAAATTTATCCAAATAGATTACTAATTACCACAATAAACAAATTTCTGCCTACATACAATTACAATTCAAAATCAATAATCCTAACATCACAATTATAAAAACATCAAAACCCATATCCCAAGTACCATTTACCAAGCACATGCAAATTCAAAATCAATACTAGATCAACCATTTCTAAAATAAACCACTTACAATCAATATACCAACATATTCTAGAATCTATAACACAAATACACATGAGTTCAAAATCAAACCATCAGCTATGTATATATCATGAAGTTTTCAAAACATATACATAATGTCAAAGTATAAGAAATAATTAATAGGGGTCATGCCCTCACTCTCAGTCTCACTCTCTACTCCAGTGCTAGTCCCATAATCCTGTCTAACACTCAATGACCCTGCGCCTCCTTGAGCTCCTGAATGCCTCTTGTACCAACTATCCTACTCTAATAGCCAACCATGTTCCTCATGCAAGTCTACATATTACCATTGAAGATCCATATAGTCATCTACAATCATCATGCTCACCATGCCACAATTAGGTGGAGGCATCCTATGCCTATCCAACTTATCTCTAATCTCATCCCTCTCTCTTATTTCCCTAACATATGTAGCTATAGCTATAGCAACATGGTAAAACAAATGAGCATAAACACTAGTCATAACTATTTCTCTCTCTTTCAAATCCTCTTCCATGACATCATCAAGAACATGCCATGTGAGTTCTCAGAGTGTCGACTCAATGATAGTCTCCCAAAAATCATCTCCCCTGGCCACCCCAATAGGTGTCTCATCCTATACACCTCCCATCTCACCTTCACACATAATAAACACAACACTACATTAGATATATACTTTCAAATCCAAACTAAAGCCCAAACATAGGTATAATTCAAATATAATCACTAATTACCTCCCATCATATGGATCGACTCAAACTCCTCATATGCAGGAACATCCACTCCATCCATAAGATATAATGGATCCCATCATTGCCTCACCCATAATGTAGTATATCCCTTAGTACATCTTATGTCATCCACATCAGGGATATCTATAACAACATCTCATACATCAAAAATAAATAGTGCCAAATTAGCCTTAGTTAGTCTAGCATAAGCCTTAGCTCTCCTTGGTGCCCATGCACTCCTCAACCATACCCATGTTGTAGGAGGAACATCCTATCAAAATCCAAATTGCCTAGTCATGCGCTCATAATAAAAACACTCATAAAATCTAGGATAATGATCATGTAACCAATAGCTGACCCTCATATATCGTAGCTACTCTCCATCCTTAGGCCATCCAAGAAATCCTCTATAGGGCCTCCATATGATATCTTGGGCCATCAATCTATCTAAAATCCTCCTATAGTGATCTATCCCAAGAGATCAAATAGTAAACTCACTCTTCCATCACTCCCAAAATGATTATGGATATGCCCAACTCACCCTCAATAATCTAGTAGGTCACACAACTATGATGTGATCATATGCCCAATAATGTAAGAAAGTGGTTGCACCCATAGCACCACTGAATGCCTCTTAAGTAAATATATACAAGTCCATGTATAAATGGGAAAGCATAGTCCTACCCCATGAGAACATAGTACCATACATCTTTGTACTATGAACCACCCTATGCATTAGATAATCAATATAAACTCTACTACCATCCACTACAACAAATGAAGCTAACAATATAGCTAACCATTTTTCTAAGCACAAAACACTTGATTGCACAATCACTAACAAGAGCACATCACTATCACTACCTTGATGATGTACTCCTATAGGCACCCCTATAAAGTATCTAGATGCATGATCAATGGTAGTTGCAACCATGTCATCTTGTAAAGGCACCCATTATCCATTAATCAACAAATGTATAATATGTTATACATCGTTTAGAGTAATAGTAATCTCTCCAGTAGGAAGCCAAAATGTATAAGTATCAACATTCCACCTCTCACATAAGGTGGTAATCATGTACCTATCCCATTAGATTATACCCAGGTCATAGGCATGACCCAATTTAACTCTATCCATAATAACATACTCATTAATAGACAATGGCAACATCCTCATTATCTCCATCACTTAACCTCTATATAACTCTCTCATTCATACCTAATCTTGTAAAAACACCAAAAAGCAACATATATATTAGAAAAGCATGTCAAGTAAACAACCAAGCTATACAAATAACATATGATAAATCAAAATCTTAGAAACTCATCCATGGTGGATAGCAACACTGCAAAAGGACACTATCACTAGACAACAATGGTAGAACTTGGACAACAGTGTTGCATACTAGACAATAGTCTTGAAACTAGGATAGGATCAGTAGAACTAGTCAAACCTCTTTTAGAGCACCTAAAATAACTAAAACATGACCAAAACAAGCTTCTAAATAGGTAAAAATAAAGTAACCAACTTACTCACCAGTCTAATCTCCCCACCAGCCTCAATCTGGGTTACTAGCTACTTAAAATGGGTCATAAAAGGTGCTCGTCTCCTCAGCATCTTGAACTTCAAATCTCCAATATCTCAAATTTATCACTACACAAATGAACCCAAAGTTAATCCAAATTCCTATATCAAATAACTCTTTTATTCAAAAGCATAACACTATTTTACTCATAGTGAGAGCCCCTTAGCTTTGTTTTAAAAACTATTTTGTTCCTCAAAATCATAAAGATGACACCTTAAACATCACATAATATTTACTCTTTCACTACATCATTTTCCTAATATGGAATTCGCATACCCCTATACCTCTCTTATACCTAGACATACAAATTGGTTCCTACCAATCCACACTTGTTCAATTTTCATACAAATTAGTCCTCACTAATTAATATTCATTCAAAACATCCAAGCAACCTCGCCTATTCAAATAATCAATCAAAGACACATTTCACTCCTAGTAATTAAATTTTAGTAGTTCATCAATAGACTCTCAATCAATTCAAACTATATGAACCTAGTTCCTATACATTTTTCCACTAGTCATCACTTTTGGCTCAACCTCCTCTATCACAAGATCTCATCCCTCTCCCCAAAAGGGGGGAATCATTCCTCCTATTCATATTTCTACACTTATCTAACACACCTATGCACTCTCATAAATAGACACACCATGGTTTTCATACCTCTAGTAGTCAAATTATCAAATTCGGCTTAGATCAGTTGAAACATATAGTGATTCAGACTAAATGGGTCACTCATCATGGTTTTTACACCTTTAGTATTTAGACTTTCATTATTACTCAGTTTATATTGGTCAAGATTAGACATTGGTTCATACTATATGGATCACTTAGCATTACTCAGTTCAGATTGGTCAAGATTATACAGTGGTTTAGACTATATGGGTCACTTAGCATTTCTCAACTCAGATTGGTCAAGATTATATAGTGGTTGAAATTACATGGGTCACTTAGCACTACTTAGCTCAGATCGGTCAAGATTATATAGTGGTTTAGATTACATTGGGCCACTCAACATTACTTAGAACATTTAGAGGGATACACCTTCAGTTTATAGATATACATATTATCCAAATACCAGATTTGGGGGTATGTACATTACTATATGCCTCACATAGACAACATGACATAGTTAAAAACTAAATTATAGATTATAGGCATAGTGTAGGTCACATTGTTTAGATCTCTAGTTTGGCACATTGGACTTGACATGATATATCATATCATATGTGGTTATACAGATTTTTAGATTATCAAGACGTATCACTCACATACCAGATTTAGGGGCATGGCATAAATGTTCATATCTTTCATCTTCTATGATTATAAAATTTATGATGGTAGGACATACCATATTCTTCTCACACATTTACTTGTATTTTCAATCTACACCCAAGCATTACTTAGGTTATCACTAGGTTGGAACGTACGATCATCTACAGTGATTGGTCCATAGTATTACTTAGACCTAGGAGTTTGTGTGAGACATAGGATAGGCATTAGTTTTGGACCTTTGAGTACTTCTCAAATCTAGTTTAAATTATTTATATTCATTATAGGGGGCATCTATTACAAGGACTCCTTTTTTCTCCAAGCACTATTCAGATTCAGTATAAGGGGTATCCATTATAGGGATTCATTCTTTATTCAAGCACTATTCAATATAAATATAGAAGAATCCATTATAGGGATTTCTTTCTTTATTTGATCACTATTTTAGTTCTTCATCCACTTCCTTAGCTAAGAAGTTGGATCCTTTTTATCACACTTATCTTCACATAGGTAAGTTTAGGTACACATCTTCTTTCTTTTTTTTACTCTAGTACTTCATTTCATTACATCACTAGATCAAAAGGGGGAAAATATATACACCCTAAATTGGTCAATCAAACAGACATATTATGTCTTTTCATAGTCATTTTATAGGAGACTCCAACTAGAGAATATGAGTTTTTATTCACATTTAGCCATGTCCTTTTATCTGACTTGTCTTGGTCTTACTACATTCCCTAGACAACATTTTTCTTATCCCTAGTCATCCGTAACTTTCTAGACTTAACCCTTTCATACCCATGTACATATTTTAGATCTAGACCCATCCCCCTAGGTCCCATACCCCCTAGACAAAAGCAACCAAATAGGACTAAAACATTGAAACCTATGGTGTCTAGTTTCTGGTGTTATTATCCAAGCATAATTTTGGTCCCAACGGTCAATTTCTTTCATAAGATGAGTTTTACCCCTTTTATTTTATTTATTCCTAAGTTTCCCAATGTTTTCCAAATTTAAATAAATCTCCCAAGTTTTAAATAATGATTCTCTTATATAAATAACTATGCAAGGTATTTTATATCTAACACTTATTAATTTGGCACATTACACATAATAAAATCAATCAATATTATAGCTCAGTGTCTCTACATCACACATAGATTTGTATGTTTGATCAAGGAAGGGCCTAGGAAAAATTCATTCTTACATCAATCATGCATGTTGATTATGCACATTCCCTAAAGGAGAACTACATTTGATCTAAGACCCTAGATTGAGGGTTAATGTAGGCAGTGGTCAGGACAACAAGGGTTTTAGATCGTGTGATCATTCTTTCCCTAGCCTAGTTTTTCCCCCTTTTGCTCTTAATATATTTGTTTTTTCCATGTGTGTAGATTAATATAGGTAATAAATATTGAAACAAACCTATAGCAAACTCTAATGACTCCCCAAACCTAAAATTTGGTATACATGGTCATATTGAATAGGAAAATAAAACCCAAAAAAATTTAGTCTCAGGACAATAGCATCAAGGAGGACTATAGAATTGAATACTAGGGTGTCCTATTTATGGCACTCCTATCCAATCAGAAAATAAAATCTAGAAATAGATTTTTGACAGTATCCCAGTCTTGCTCCTCAAATTCCAAACTCAGAATCTTCTATTTTAGCATGAATCTAAGTTAATTTCTCTTTGTCTTGCATAATGATTAGTTAAAATCTATATTTTTCCCTACTAAAGTAGATTTTCCTTGTTACTCCATACCTTTATTACTTAGGAATTAAACACCTAATTTCCTAAAATAATGAAAAAATAATTCAAATGAAATATATTGGGACATATTATGATCCAGAAGGGATAAATTAATATATTTTCACATATGTAGGGCATATGTAGTGTATTATAGAGGAAAAGGTGAAAACTTATATGACATAAAGATACATATTACATGGATTATATTTAGAATAAGTATAATATTAAATTATCCATATTATCATATTGGACAAAGTGACATACAAATTTAAGGCATATTATATCATATTAGTATATATATATGAGATATGTAGCATAGATGTTGTTAATTCATGTAGTTTTATGTTTCTATGATGGTAATAAAGGTAATGAAGGTAACACTTCAAATATATCATCCATCTAAATTTATTGATTTATCATTTTCATATTTACATACCATCCTATAAAGGGGTGCCACCTTTGGCATGTGAACCTATTATAGGTTCCACTAAAATAGTTATGAAAATATTTAAAATAGTGTGGTTGAGGTATCTACATTATTTAACTACTAATAAATTCCATGTTTTAAATGATATTTAGGACATATTATTCCAAACCCATGGTTCTAGAAAGTGACATCTCCTAGGGGCATAATCACCCCATTATCTAATGACTTCATAAGTGTGAGCTTGGTTCTCATATTCATAGGTGTATTCTTTTATTTTTTTTTCAAAGTTATAGTATTTAAATGATCTACATAACTTCACATTTTATTTCATGAGTAGAAATTTATTTTTTCATGTTTTATTGTATGTTTTACATGGATTAAGATAGATACTTAATGCATACATGAAGACACCAAATGTGGTTATGCCTAGTTAATTGAATTTATTATTTAACCCTTTTAATCTAGCATTTTAAACATTAGACTAAAAGGGGGATTTTTTAGACACATAAACTTGGTAATAGACACTTGAAAAATTTAGTTTTGACAAACAAATGTGGTTATGTTCTATTAAAAAAATTAATTATTATACCCTTTTAATTTATAATTTTAAATGTTATACCAAAGGGGGGTATTTTTAGACACATGAACTTGGGAAACACTTGAAAAAATCATTTTTGACCAATCCTTAATAGATATTAATTATATGTACACAATTAACTCTTTATCATATTCTCTTCTAGTCATTCATCTATCTATGGGATTGGCCTTCCCACATTTGCATCATATACATACAATATCTCCCTAGTCTATTCCCAATTATTTTATTATCCTAGGTAGACTTATCATTCTTGATATCATTGTCTCTTCCATTCTAGATAAATCTAGTAATAGTTAGATGATACTAGTCACCAGTATAGTTTGCCTTCACTGGTTGTGTCTTAGGTTCTCCAAATAGTTATTTTCAAACCCTTTCCTTGGGTTAGCCCACACTTTTTTCATGTTAGTTACAAAGAAAAGTTACCCAAAGAGTATTCTATATATACACATCAAGCTTAAGGATAGTCCTCTCTATAATTTTCTTGGAGATCTCTTGGAAAAGTAATTACACATTAAGAGATACATCTAAACATCCTTGAGGCACTATATTAAAGAATACAAATATGAAAACCCCTCAAAGGAATAGTCATTAAGACAAGTTTGAACACCAAAATAAAGGTTCAAGTTTCATATTTTCAAGTGTCTATTTTATTATTTTTGGAAAACTAGGGTCTATTTATTAAACAATAAAGGGTCTAGAGTAAGGGGGAAATCCAATCAAATATAGTAAAAATATAGGATTTGATTAATTTAATCAAATTAATTGCATATAGAAATAAATAAAATTATCTAGAGAAATAGGTTGAAATGAATGATTCAGGGGTTGAAATCTGTTGCACAAGACTGTGAAGATGTCAAAAACTTGGATCTAGATTTCATTATATGAAAGGATAGGAGTGCCAAAATAAGACACCCTGGGGTTCGGTGCATAGTCATTTTCTATTGTTATTGTCCTACAGACCTAAATTTTTTGAGTTTTGTCCACTATCTTTGTATGAGTTTGTATATGAAATTTTAGAGGCTAAATGTCAATAGATCTCATTGTAGGTCTATTTTAATCTCCAAACCCTAGGTCTATCTACACACATGAAACAATAAATACATCAAAAGCATAAGGTGAAAAACTAGGTTAGGGGAAGTATGATCACACGATCTAGAACCCCTATTATCCTAATCATTACATATATTAACCCTAAATCTAGGGTCTCAAATCAAATGTAGTTATCCCTTAGGGAATGTTCATAATCAACATGCATGATAGATACAAGAATGAACTTTCACTTAGGCCCTTCCTTGATCAAGCATGCAAGTCTATGTGTGATGTAGAATGTTGAGATATACTATTGAATAATTTTAATTATGTAATGTCCCAAAGTAATTAGTGCTAAATATAAAATTCCTTGTGTATTTATTTATATAGGAGACTCTTTATTTTGAATTTAGGAGTTTTATTCACATTTAGATGACATTAGGAAAACTTAAGGATAAAGCTAAGAAGGGATTAAGACTCATTAAGTGAGTAAAATTGATCGTTGGAGCTCAAAATTCCATTGGATAGTAGTGATGGAAATGGACACCATACAGTCCAGCACTATAGTCCAATCCCAACATTCCTATCCTATAGGCTCAAGACCTAGGGGTGGAATTAACATGAAAAATATGACCTGGATGAGGTAGAATGACCGTTTGAAATGATTGAGATTACTAGGAATAAGGAAAAAGGTGAATCAATCATGAAACAAGACCAAGATGAGTAAAATAAAAGGCATGGATAAAGGTGAACAAGGCTCATATTCTCTAGTTAGAGTCTCCTATGAAAGGAATATGAAAATACATGATATGTGTGGTTGTTTGACCAATTTAGGGTGTATAAATTTGCCCCCACCCTTTATTCTAGTGATGCAATGAAATGAAGTACTAGATAAAAAGAAAGAAAATAAAATGTTTACCTGAACCTGCTTATATGGAGATGAATGTGCTACAAAGGGTCCAACTCACTTCCTAGCTAGGGAAGTGGATGGAGAGTTGAATAGTGCCTAGAGAAAGAAGGAATACCTAAAATGGATGCCCCCTGTATTGAATCTAAAAGTGGAATTCATGTAACATGGAGGAGGGCAATGCGTACCCCTGTGCTGAATCTGAATAAAATGAGAAACACTTAGAGGCTCAAAACCAATGTCTACCCTCTATTCCACATAAACTCATGTAATTTGGAATGTGTGCATAGAATCTCTATGTTGTGAAGAGAAAAATATATCATGCCCCCACTCTGAATAACTGAACTAGAACTGAGAAATGCTCAAAGGCCCAAAACCAATATCTATCCTCTATCCCACATAAACTCGTGTAGTCCAGGTCTAGGTAATATAATGGACCAACCGTTGTAGATGGTTGTGTGGTCCAACTTGGTGACAACCTAGGTATAGTTAGGTGTAATATAAAACTCTGGTCCATGTGTAAGAATATAATGGCATGTCTGTCCATTTGATCTATATAATACTAGATGATGAACATGAACATCTGTGTAATGTCCCCAAATCTAGTATATGAGTGATGCATATATATAATTTGGTAATCTATATAACCACATGTGATATGACCTATTGTGCCATGCCCCATGTGAAAAATTGGAGATCAAAACAATGTGCTTTGTACTATGCCTATAATCTAGTATCTGTTCCTATAACTATGTCATACTATATGAAGTTGTATGTATGAGACATGTAGTAATGTACATGCCCCAAATATGGTATCTGAGTCTAAATCTATATCAAAGTGTATGATTTTAACCATTGTATCTAAATATTCTATGTACCTATAAATAAAAATCATTATGGATCCATATGATCTGAACTGTTGTATCTATAAACTAAGGTATATCCCCTTGAATGTCTTGAGTAATGCTTAGTGATCCATGTAATCTGAATCACTATATATTTTGAACACTCTAAGCTAAATCTAATAATATAAATACTGGAGGTGTAAAAACCATGGTGTATCCATCTATGAGAGTGGATAAACATTTGGGTAAGTGTAGGAATAGGAATAGTAAGAATGATGCCCCTCTTTTGGGGATAGGAATGAGATCATGTGATAGAGGAGTTTGAGCCAAAAGTGATGACTAGTGGCATAAGAATAGATTTAAGGTTGGTATGTGTTGAATTGATTGAGAGGTTATTTGATTGATTAGACTAAGTTTTTGAATTAGAAAAAGTTTTGATTGGTGATGATCAATGCATATGTTTCGATGTAATAAAAATATAGAGATGTGCATGCTCTAGTAGTCAAATAAAGTAGTAAGACAACGAGACTCATGTGATGTCAAAGGTATCATTGTCATGATTTCATGGAAAAAATAGTTTGAAAGATGGAGTTATGAGTTTCAAGTTATGGGTAAAATAGTATTTTAATTTGAATGAAAAAGTTGTTTGATATAGGAAAATTGTATTGATTCTTGATTCATTTGCATATTGACTAGTTTGAGATTTAGAGCTCTAGAGTGAGAGATATGTTGAGGATATGAGCACCTATCATGATCTAGTTTTAGTATTTGGTAGCCTAGGTTTAGGATGGCGGTAATGTTTCCCTGGTAAATAGTTGAAATGCATGATTTTTATCTATTTGGAAACCTATTTTTGATGTTTTTGAATTGTTTAAAGTGTCTTATGAAAATTTTGACTAGTTCTAGTTTTCTTGTGTAGGATTTAATGCTACTATCTAGGTTTCAGCACTCCTATCCAATGTTGGTGTCCTTTCTATAATATTGTTGTCCACTAGGCTTGATTTTCTAAGATTTTTATTTTTTACCTATTATTGTATAGCTTAGTTGTTTACTTGACATGGTTGACTAATACATATGTTGTTTTCTAGTGTTTTGTAAGGAGAGTTACAGATGAGGGAGTTCCATATAGGTCAGGTGATAGAGACATTGAGGATGTTGCCATTGTCTACTGATGAGAAAGCTATCATGGATAGGGTAGGGATATGTCATGTGTGTGACTTAGGTATAGTAAAGTGGGATGGGTATCTAATTATAGCTTTATGTGAGAGGTAGAATGCAAATACATATAATTTCTAGCTTCTTATAGGGGAGATTAATATGAATCTAGAAGATGTGTATCACATTTTACATTTTACAGTTAGTGGATGGTATGTGACATTATAGGATAACATGGGTGTTAATGTTATTAATCATGTGTCCTTATATTTTGCTAGTATACCTTTAGGTATACATCAAAGAGGTAGTGATAGTGATGTGATATTGTTAGTTATAGTATATTCTAGTGTTTCACGTCTATAGAAGTTGTTGGCCATGTTGTTGGCTTCATTTGTTACTATATATAGGAATGGAGTGTTAATTACATATAAGATGCATAAGATTGTTCACAATGTTGAGGTGTATGGCAATGTGTTCTCATGAGGTAGGACTATGCTTACCCACCTATACAAGGATATGTATAGGTTTACACATGAGGCATTCAATGGTGGTGTTAGTGTAGCTACCTTATTGCATTATTGGGTTTATGAGCACATTGTAGTTGTGCAATTGATTGGGTTACCTAGGCTAGAGTGGACACCACCATAGCCATTTAGGGAGTGGTGGATGAGTACATCAGCTATCTAGTCTCCTAGGATAAATCATTATAGATGAGTTTTAGATAGATTAGTGGCTCATGATATCATATGGAGGCCCTATAGAGGATTCCTTAGGTAGGCTAAATATGTAGTGTAGTTATATTATATGAGGGTTAGTTGTTGGATACATTACTACTAGGTTAGAGTGTATGATCATTTTCAGTATGAGCATGTGACTAGATATTTTTGGGTACCATAAGATGTGCCCTTTGTAGTATGGGTATGGGTGAGGAGTGCATGGGTACCAGTGAGGGTAGGAGCTCATGTGAGGCCTACCAAGGATGATTTATCACCATTATCTTTGGATGCATGAGATGAGGCTATAGATATTCCAAATGTAGATGATATTATATTTTTAGAGGCATGTACCACATGGTGGGCTCCATTATACCCTATTGATGGAGGGGATACTCTTGAATATGAGGATCCTGTGTCAATCCATATGATGGGAGGTAAGTACCAATTATATTTGAATTATATACAAGTTTGTGATTATTTAGTTTAATTTCAAAGCATATAACTAATGTAATTCCATATTTTGTGTGTAGGTGGAGTGGGAGGTACTCAAGATGAAGCACAGGCTAGTGCAGGGAGTGGAGATGATGAGTACTAAGAGACCATCATTGAGTTGACACTCTAAGAGCTTACATAAAATGTACCTGATGATGTTATAGAGGAGGGTTTGATAGAGTGAGTGATAGTTACATCTAGTGTTTATGTTCATTTGTTTGATAGAGATGCTATAGCTATAACTTCATATGTTAGGGTAGTGGGAGAGAGAGATGAGTTGAGGGCTAAGCTAGATAGGCATAGGATGCCTCCATCAAATTATGGTTCTGTTAGTATGAGGAACATGGATGAGTTCATAGATATTTATCTGTGATATGTAGACTTGTGTGAGGAGCATGGTTAGCTACTAGAGAGAGAGTCATTGTAAGAGGTATTCAGGATCTTGAGGAGGTGTGGGGCCATCAAGTGCTAGAGTGGATTATGGGACTAATACTGGTAAGGAGAGTGAGACTGAGAGTGAGGGCATGATGCCCATTCATGATTGATTGTACCTTGATATGACGTATATGTTTTGAAAACTTTTTTATATTTATGGATACTATTTTGATTTTGACTTGTGTTATGAGATTTGAAGTATATTGTTATGTTTGTTGTAAATGGTTGATTAGAAATAGTTGATTTGTTATTGATTTTGAGATTTCATATGTTTGGTAAGATGGCATTTTGAGATGTGAATTTATTGTTCATGATATTTTCAATTGTGATGTTAGGTTTGATTTGTAATCATAAGTGAGCAAAAAAAATTACTTGTCTTGTAATTTGTAAATTCATTTGGTAAAGTGAATTGGTTTAAGATTGGTAGCATGGGATATTGGTAAGGTTAGGAGTTAGATAATTTGGTTTGGCTAGGGATGGTTATTCAAAACTAGGAATGTTAGTTATTAGTAGAAAGGGATGTAATAAAGAATTTTATGCTTAATTCCCTAAGAGTGGCTCAAGAATACAAAGGTTGGCCCTTTGGCTCTGTCATTACCCACTAAGTAAATCTATGTAATCATGCATTTGTTAATCAATGTTTGGACTATGTGTCCAATCCCTCTAAGTAGTTGGTTCAAGAATACAAAGGTTGGCCCTTTAGATCCATCATTACCTTATGAAGTGAATCTATGAACTGATGCTAGTATGAATATGTGTCATATATCTATTTGAACCCTAATGTCCAACTAAAGAAGTACCCATACTACTCTTATTGTGTAAGAACATATGTTATATATGATACTCTCTGTTGTGCACTAACTGTAGTTGTGTATGGAGACTCTACCAAATGTAACCTTACTAGATGTGTAATTGAAGCTATGTGATATGAAGAAGGCTCATATATCTATAATCATAGTGGATTACTATATGAAATAATACCCTTTAGCCTCTACTATGATGTATATGACTAAGTGATAGATTGAGATGGAGCTGAAACCTATGATGGTGGCTCATATAATCTTAATCATAAAAGATTGCTACATGAGATAGGACCTAGAAAACTTAGTCATAGTGAATATCTCTTTGGAGTAATACTCTATGATGTGGGTTCATCTAATCTTAACCATAGTCAGTTACTATGTGAGATAGGACCCAGAAAACATAGCCATAGTGAATATCTCTCTAGAGCAGTACTCTATTGCGGTGCCTATGACTATGTTAGATATATATATGGAACTGCACTATGTACTCCTATAAATATAGATTTATGTGTAATTTTCTCTCATTGTACTAGTTTTCAAACCTTATGAATAGGTTGAATATGATATCTCTTATGATGTCCTATCCTAGAAGATACATTACTCTCGTGATGAGTAACTAATGATTATGGTGAAGGAATGTCTTGGGATGACTCAGCCATAGAGGAATGAGGTCTAAGAATCCATGATGGAGGATATCTTATTGCTCCCTATGTAAATTCTATGATTTCATTATCAACACATCTATTAATGAAATCCCTAAGTCCATAACAATCATTATCTCTATGTTTATATATATGATGATAGTTACAAAAGGGTTGATGTGGTTGTCTATGTATGAGATGTGGATCCCATCAATGAGTATAAGGTAATGCGATTAACCTCCTATCTAGTAGTGTTGATAATATGACACATGGGATATCGTACTCTGAATCAAACTATAATGGTGCCTTGTTGCTATTCTCTATAGTGCATACTATAGGTTATGCTCTAAAAACTAACTCTCTATTCTTAACTAGTTGATTTTTTGGTTGAGGTCTCCTATATTTTTGAGGACATGGTGTATTTTTTGTGTTATGAGTTGTATATAGAGGTACTATTGTAAAATATAGAGTAATTCAATCAACTGAATCAGCCTCAATCAATCCCAATTTCTTTTCCAAATCTAGAATTGTATAACATAAGTGCCTAAAAGAAGAATCTGTCTGATATAATAGATGCTTGAGGAGATGTTGAAAAATCCCCTTAATAAATAATTTTTGAATCTCTAAATCTATTGGTTTATAGATCAATATTAACATGTACATCTTGAATCACAAGATATAATCACTAACTAGCTCTAAAGTATCATGATGCAATGTAGCAAGTCTCTCATATGTAACATGAGGACCCATGTTTGCTATGTAATATCTAAGAAATGCCTCCTTTAAGTAGAAACAACATTTGGTAGTGCATTTTATTTGAGAGGAGTGAGAGAAGAGTTAGAAACATGACATGTAATTTATTCTTCACTATGTACATAAGAGTCATCATTATTTCATACGTTATCATAGACAAAATATTGTTCATAGTCACTCTCATTTTCATATTCAATTACATGTTCACTACCATATTCATTATCACTTCCATTTTCACTAGGGAGAGGTGCAAGAAAAATTTAATTCTTTTATAATATATAATAAATTATCATGTGAAATTAGAATATTATGTGCATCTATGTTATCCGTGGATGGAGTGTATGTATTATTCCATTTGAAATATGAGAAGTAAGATAAAGAGTGTTATCATTTATAAATTCTTTTCATAAATTAGAGTTGAGAGAATGAGATGGATCATTTGAACTATGCATTGGAAATTTGATTTTAATGCATTTATATTGTTGTATTTTGAACATAAAAGTAGCGCGCGTGCGTGAGAGAGAGAGAGAGAGAGAGAGAGAGAGAGAGAGAGAGAGAGAGAGAGAGAGAGAGAGAGAGAGAGAGAGAGAGAGAGAGAGAGAGAGAGAGAGAGAGAGAGAGAGAGAGAGAGAGAGTAGGTTCACATGGAAGAAAATTGTCACCAATAAGAGGTTTACTTGGAAGTACATGACTATTTTTTTCAATTGGTTCATTGTCCATAGGATAATGAGGTGAAAAGTATCTTTCCCATTTATAAAAATTATTTTATTTAGAAGGAATAAAAGAGATAGGTTTGACAGAATAAGATACATCTACTTTTTCTTCACTATCACTTTCACATGTATCATCATATTCCTCATTACACTAATAGTAATTATATTCATTGTAAATGAAATCATTTTCCACATTTTTAGATAATGTGCAAATTTGTGCATTTAGTGTCATAATTATGAGAAAAAATTAGAAATTGATCTGTGGGATGAGAGGGAAGAAGTGCCTTAATGGCCATTTTTTTTTCACCAAAGAGAATGTTTAAAAGTATTATTAAGAAAATGAAAGCAATAATACCTACTAACATATATATTTTTAATATATTTTTAGAGCTCTAAATAATTTGCAAAAATTCCAAAATATTTTTCTAAAAATTGCAAGGAAGGTTTGGGGTTTGAGGACCTAGTTTGGAAATATAGGGTTTTGGATTGGGGTTTTAGAATTTTTGAAAATTAGTGCTATAATTTAAATTCTAAAATAAATTTGAATAAGATAAATGCACAAAAATTTATACAAAAATAAAAAATTCAAAACTGAATTTTTGCACATAATAATTACAAATATTAATATTTTGAAAATATTTTTGATACTCCAAACAATTTTCAAAAATTCTAAAATATTTTTCTAAAAATTGTAATGGATGGAGGCTTAGGGTTTGAGAACCTAGATTAGAAATCTAGGGTTTTAGATTAGGGTTTTAAATTTTTTTAAAATTATTGCAATAATTTAAATTCTAAAAAAATATTTGAATAGAATTAATGCATAAAAATAAAAATAAAAAAAATTAATTTTTTGCATTAAAATATGAAGTAAAAACCCTAGGGGTTTCTAGGGTTTTAGAGTTGTTTGAAGTAAGTTAGGTTCACCAAATGCTTTATTATTATTAAAAAACTAGGGTCTAGTTCCTAAACAATAAAGGGTTTGCAGTAAGGGGAAAATCCAAACAAATATAGTAAAAATATAGGCTTTGATTAATTTAATCAAATTAATTGAATATAGAAAGAAATAAACTTATTTAGAGAAACAAGCTGAAATAAATTATTCAAGGGTTGAAATATGCTACACATGACTATGAAGATGTTAGGAACTTGGATGTGGATTTCATTCTATAAAAGAATATGAGTGTCAAAATATGACACCTTGGGGTCTAGTGCTATAGTCCTTTTTTGACACTATTATCTTAGATACCTAAGTTTTTTGGGTTTTATTTGTTGTCTCTATATGAACCTGTATATGAAATTTCAGAGGTTGATTATTGATAGAGATAATTATATGTCCATTTCAATCTCCAAACCTTATGTCTATCTACACACATGAAACAATAAATACATCAAAATCATAAGGGGAAAAACTAGGTTAGGGGAAGTATGATCACATGATCTAGAACCCTTGATGTCCTGATCATTGCCTACATTAACCCTCAAGCTAGGGTTTTAGATCAAATATATTTCTCCCTTAGGGAATGTGCATAACCAACATGCATAGTAGATGCAAGAATTAACTTTCACCTATGCCCTTCCTTGATCAAGCATGCAGGTCTATGTGTGATGTAGAATGCTAAGCTATACTATTGACTAATTTTAATTATGTAATGTTCCAAAGTAGTAAGTGCTAGATTTAAAATGCCTTGTGTAGTCCTTTATATAGGAGACTCTTTATTTCAAATTTGGGAGCTTTATTCACATTTGGATAACATTAGGAAAACTTAAGGAAAAAGCTAAGAAGGTATTAGGACTCAATAAGTGGGTGAAACTAATTTTTGGAGTTCAAAATGCCATTAGACAAGAGTGTTATAAATAGACACCTTAGGGTCCAATGCTGTAGTCCAATCCCAACACTCTTGTCCTATTGGATTGGGACCTAGGGGATAAATTAGCATAGGAAATATGACTTGGCTGAGGTGGAATGACCATTTGAAAGGCTCAAGATGACTGGGAATAAGCAAAAATATGACTCAATCATGAAACAAGACCAAAATGAGTAAAACAAAAGACATGGATAAATGTGAACAAGGCTCATATTCTCTAGTTGAAGTATCCTATGAAGGGACTATTAAAATACATGATATGTGTGGTTTGTTTACCAATTTAGGGTATATATAGTGTTAAAATCCAAGAAAGTTACATACATACTAGTTGATCACTATTAAACATGCATCCACATAGGTGAAAGAGATACATGTGGTTTGAGCCCTCTTCATAGTATTGGAACATGGAAATGTTAAATTAAACAATGGAATGTGGGTGAGGTTTTCCAAACCATATTTATTACCCCTTTTTACAAACTAATCCATGTGTTAAAAGGGGATCTAGGGTTTCAAGGTGAAGGTAGAAAAATATGAATTTGCACACATGACTAGACAACTAAATATTCATAGGAAACATCTTGACAAGTAGGCATAGTGATTTGTATAATAATAAACCAAAAAAATAGAATAAAGTTATGATAAATAGTAAACTTATTTGGTAGCCACATGCTTTTGACCATTACAATATCCACGTAGGATTATTTTAACAATATTTCTCCTAATCAAGGTAACCATATATCTATTTCATGACATTTATAATTATTATACATAGACATATACTAAAAATTAACCTTAATAAGATAATTACCATATCCTCTTAGTCATTTATATAAATAATAAGTGTAATAAATTAATCTCAATCTACTTGTTACATTCAGACTTGGATGATTTAGGGCTTATCTTATATAATTTTAATTATCAAAGGTTTTAGTTAGCTTAGACCACTAAATCCAAAATAGGTTGACATGGTACTCAAATTTTCCAATTTGATTTATAGCCTATTTGGAGTTTAGTATTATTATTTTTATTAATGATTACACATAATTAGTTCAATTCAATAGAATTAACATAATTTTATATTTATTAATTTCCACTTAATCTTATCTCTTCCTTAAATGTTTAGGTAAATCTATGCCATGTGATGGTGTTTGTTGATAGTGTTTTGCGATAAAGGTCCTATTTGCTAGTGTTAGATGACAAAGGTTTTTTAAGCTTAGTGTAAAGTTTTTTCTAATGAATTAATGATTTTTCTTGGTAATTTCACATTTCTTATAAGTACTTTTGGGCTTATTTGCCATCTTATTAGGTACTTCTACTATCTCTTCCTTCACCTCTTTGTATTCCTCGAGTATCTTTCACTCTTTGTTGACATATGTTTTCATGTTTTATAACTACAACACCCGTAAAAAATCATATAAAATATAGTTATGTGATAGTTATACATGATTAGAGAACTTTTATTTTTATAATTAAAATGTTTTTGTTGTTACCTTCTCAATTTCTCAAGTTTTCATTTTCTCTAAATTTTCTTTTATTCTTGTAGCCATGTTTCCAATATTTTCTTTGGTAGTTAAATTATAATTCTTGATGGACTACATTTAAAGGGCATGTTCACTAGTGTTACATTTAAAATCCATTTTTGAGTTGCATGATAATGTATTGATTTTTTTAAATTCAAACAAGAAACCTTCAACACATGCCTTCTAGTTATAAAAATCATCTAAACATACTAGGAGTGCTTGATATAATTTGATGCCACTACACTATTATATTTGTGTTTAGCATGGCATGAAAATTTCATGCACCCAAAAATAAGTAATAATTTTGAGTTATCTCACACATGTATGTAATTTTAAGATTTTACTAGGTAGACATTATCTTTCAACAATATCTTAGTTGTATTTATTTTTTACCCTAGGAAAAAGGTAATGATTTTAGGTACATATATTGAATAAAAGTTTTATATTATCAAGATTATTAAAAAAAAAATTAAAATAATTTGAAGAAAAATATCCAATGTTACATACATTCCAATCATGTATTTTTTTATCATGGAATTGAAATAGGTAATGACAACACTCATGTAGGGTTATCATGTTTAAAGTTTTGAATATCTTGTTAGCTAGTGTTGGATGACGAAGGTCATGTTCATTAATGTTGTAAGTATCTACATTCATATCAAGATAATAATCCATTTAACTACATCCATATAATGATTTAAATAGTATAATATAATAATCATGATGATAATTGGTAGGAAATTAAATGTAAATTGTGATAATCAATGTTAAGTATAATCAAATCGAACTAGCCATAAATATGTCATGATATAAAGTAATGGTCATGAGATGAATGAAAATATCATACATATTTTAAATTACATAATAACATGTACCAAAAATAATATTTTATATTATATTGACATGTGTAGAGACTCAAAAATTGATATTTTAAAAATGTCCACTAAAAACTATGTTTTAACATGGATCCTCGAGTCCATATTTAATCAACTTGATCTGACTTAGTAAAAGAGTAATTTTAAAGATGTAAATTATAATAGTAATAAATAATATTTTCAAGTATAAACCATCAATATTTAATTTATTTATTATTTTCCATGAGTAAATGAATCATGCCCTCTCTTAGTGGTCCATGAAATGAAAACTAAAAATTTATTCATCATTCTTTGAATTTGGGGTGGTGTAGATGAATGTTCATTCATTGAGACATGTGATGAGCGATCTTACATGGGCTCATATAATTCCTTTTAAGTTACACATTATTTTTTTTTATTTTAGGTTTATGTGACCTAAGATGTTGGAAAATTATGTGATGTCATATTATGTAAAATATGGAAATAATGCACTAATCTAAATTGAATTTTATACTCTAGATATCACATTGTTTCAATTTAAAATTGAAAAATCAAGAGGGTATAGTGTATTTATATAACTATAGTTATGTGTTGCTCATAGAATATGTCTTTATACCTAGAAATTATTTGTAATTTTAGACACTAAATTATGATATTAGATACTTAAAATTATCATCCTTAACCTATCTCAACATCACATGACTTGTGCATGCACATGAGTCTTCCACGTGATTCTCTCCTATCCTTTAGCCCTTTATGGGCCTGACCTTCCCAATTTTATATCATACACCTTTAATAATTTCCTAGTATGTGGCTAAATTGATCATTATCATATTCAAACTATCTTTTGATCATCAAATTAATATTATTATTTTTTTACACCTCTAATCATACATATATGTCTCTAAGTTTCTAAAACCATCCATCTCCACCAAACTCATCCATGGACCAATAAATTTCATTTTCTAATTTCAAAGCATCTTTATGGGTTGATCCATACATTCCAAATGTAGATGGCATGAAAATTCATCCAAAGAGTAATATTTTTAAACACAATATGTCTAATCCTATTTCCTTATCTAGCATCTATATAACACTTATCAATAAGATAACTATATATTTCACACATTGAGAGGAAAAACCTTAAACCTCCAAATCTATTAATCAATCACAAATAAAATGCCCTATCCAAGTCTTAAACACCTCTGAGTTAAGTCAAGTACCCATTGTCATGTGTTTCAACTTATATTATAGGTTACATCCATACCAATGGATCATAATTACACAAATACACTTAAGAGGAAGAACTATGTGTGGTTTGATTTCCCTCATTAGAGTATTGGATACATATGTAGATATAAACTATTCATTGGGGATTATTTGGGTTCAACTCAACCAATCACCTTTTCCCCATTTTTATAGGCTAACCTAGCATCAAAATTGGAACTAGGGTTTCAAATACAAGGGAACAATATTCTATATATTGCATCAATAGTGAGCTCTTGATATTGCACTTAAATATGGTTAAAATTAGGCACATTAGCCTATGCCAAAATAATGAGGTATAGTTTACAAGGATAAATATAGTAGAAGGTAGATGCTTATGTCTAGCTAGGTGTTCAGATCTTAGACTCATTTAGGGTAGATTTAGCTATACATTTTCCTGATCTAAGTAACTCTAGGTTAATTTTCAATTATAACTACCACCTTCACATAGTCTTGAACCATAAAATATTAGTAACATGCTAAGTACCCTAGTCTTATTATTATTTTAGCTGATATTTATGGATAATATAGAACCTCAATCTTATACACTTGGAAAACTTAGACCTTGTCTATTTTTTTTAGTTTTGTACCTTTCCCACTTACGTAAGTCTCATATATATTCTATATTTTATCACTTGGCCTATATATATTAGTCTAGATAGTTTTAAGTTGATGACCTAGGCCTTATATCTTGCCTAGAATGCTTAAAATATACTTATCTTACACCTCTATATGTTCTAATCTTGTACCTACTTCCTTGCTCCCTTGACACTAATGTTCAACTTTAATAATTTCATCAATAATATTGTCCTATCCTAATGTAAATGTCAAGTTCCCTAAGTTATCCAATTTTCAAATGAAACATATCTTAATGGTCAGACTAAGTGATTTAATTTTAGTTATTAATCCAAATGAATTTATATAAATACAAGATTAACCCTCATTCATTTCACACTAGGGAAGACCTAGAAAAAGACCAAAGAGACCAAGATAACTTAGAAAAAGTACTCTATCAAGCATTTAATTAAACAAAGCTTCCCTATTTCCACAATAATTATAGGTACAAAAATATATAGGTCAAAATTACTAAATGATCAGCCCAAGAGCCTAATTTTCCAAGTTACAAGCTAGGTCACTATTGTACTTGCTTTGCATAATATTGCATGATCACACATAAGCCAAAATATAGGGGAAAACTACATGAGTATGAGGCCTTATTCTAGAGTGTTGTATATGTAGGTAATTCCCACTAAAAATGGTATATTTAGGGTCATCTCAATACCATGTGCCCACTAACCCATTTTTCCCCCAGGTCACTTTGAAGATGGAAAACTAGGGTTTTTCTATTTCACAAAGAATAATAGTCCTTGACCAAGATCTAAATACACCAAATTGAAGGTGAAGACAAGCCCAAAATCATCTAGGTGGTTACATTATTTTTAAGTAAGTATTCTAATAGGACACTTATGTTGAACCTAGATAATAGCATTGATGCAACCATCTCAAGCTGATGTTAGTCTTCAGAGCTCCAAAAGTGGTAGATCTAGAATCTAAAAACTATTCTAAAATCTCCTTCCAGCCTAATTTTTTCCTATTCTAGATCAATAACTATATTAGTATCAAAATAAGTTAATTTCATTACTTCTTCATCATTTCCATATCTATCATAGTTGTACTTTTTATATTTAGACTATCTCAACAATATATCTGAGTTTAGCATCAAATTAGCCTATTATAAATTTGATTATCACCCTTGTGTCATTTCATATATATATATATACCCCTTTAATAAAATCTAGGGTTAACAATAAGATCACATTTTATTACATTTTATGGTTAAAATTTTGGTGAACTTGATCTTTGAACATCAAACCCTATGTTAATTAGGGTTTTCTAATTTTTCTATTGCTACTCCATAATTGATATAAATTTGAATCATGTTTACCATAGATATATCTATAAATTATATCATGGTCTAATACCTTATATTTGTTATGGTTTGTTACATTAGTTGCCTAGTTAAAACCATATAATCCATAAGGGATTCAAAACCTACATTCCTACATGATCCTTCTTATTCTATCATTTAAATTAAGAGGGGTTTAAATAAAAAACAACATTTTATCTCTCTTCAAAATTCCTTTTACAATGCCATAGATCCAAAATCTAAGGTATATGAAATTATTTAAAAATTGAGTAATACACATATTAAAATTTCAATCCTTGAGGTCCTACAGCAATCTAATTTATATAAAGATATCTTATACAAGGTATTGCATGAGACACAAGTTCTAATAAATATTTATTTCACTTATTTTTCAAATATTATGAAAGATCTCAAGAATAATAATAATCTCACCACCTTTGATCTAACAGATTTACCATCTAAATATATTATTAACCAAAATTTGCCTTTTTTCATACACTTGATAATACAAAGTAAATGTATCAAAAGAGTTCTCATTTATAATGGATCAGGTGTAAACATTTGTAGCATGAAATTTCTAACCACCATGGATATTAACACAAACCTTATTCAAAATAAAATTATGCACATAAAAAGGTTTGATAATTCACATAGCCCTCTGGTGGGAAAAATAACATTGATTATTATTGTAGGTCCCCAAAACTGTATTAGTATTAGAACAAGATAATAACATTACTTATTTATCATTTCCATATTTGTCATAGGTGTACTTCTTATATTTAGACTATGTCAACATAATAAATTCATTGTATGCTTATATCTGAATTTAGCATCAAATTAACCTACTATAAATATTATTATCACCATTGTGCCATTTAATTTATATATACCCTTTTAATCAAATCTAAGGTTAATAATAAAATAACCTTAGATAGCATTCTAGGGTTAAACATTTGGTGAACCTAATCTTTAAACATCAAACCCTACATCAATTAGGGTTTTCTAATTTTTTATCGCTACTCCCTGATTATTATAAATTTACAATTCATGTTTGTCATGGACATATTTGTAAATTATTTCATGGTATAATACCTTATAGTTTTTATGGTTTTATACATTAGTTACCTAGTTAAAACCATCTTATCTATAAGGGATTCAAAACTTGCATCCCTGTATGCCTTTATTATTCTAGCATTTATTTATAAGGATATCCTATACAAGGTATATTGTGAGACACAAGTTCCATGTAATATTTAACCTAATTATTTTGTGTATATTATGATATCTCAAGAAAAATAACAAGCTCACCACTTTTGATCTAACATATTTACCATCCAAATATATTGACCAAAATTTTCCTTTGTTCATACAAGTGAATATACAAAGTAAAGGTATCAAAAGAGTGCTTGTTGATAATGGATCAGGCTTAAACATTTTTACCATGAAATTCTTAACCACCATGGATATTAACACAAACCTTATTAAGAACATAATTTTGCACATAAATGGGTTTGATAATTCACATAGCCCTCTGGTGGGACAAATAACATTAAATATTAACATAGGTCCCCAAAAATACATTAACATCAAAATAAGATAATTACATTACTTCTTTGTCATTTCCATATCTATCATAGTTTTAGTTTATATATTTAGACTATCTCAAATTAATAAATTTAGTGTATGCTTATAATGAGTTTAACATCAAATTGGTCTGCTATATATCTAATTATCACCCTTGTGCCATTTCATTTCTATATAACCCTTTAATCAAATCTAGGGTTAAAAATAAGATCACATTATATTGCATTTTAGGGTTAAACATTTGGTGACCTTGATATTTGAACATAAACCCTAGGTTAATTAGGGTTTTCTAATTTTTCTATTGTTACTCCCTGATTGTTATAAATTTATAATCATGTTTTCTAGGGACATCTCTGTAAATTATTTCATGGTCTAATACCTTATAGTTGTTATGGTTTGTTACATTATTTTCCTGGTTAAGACCATCTAATCCATAATGGATTCAAAACCTACATTTTTACATGCTCCTTCTTATCCTAGTGTTTATAATAAGAGGGTTTTAAATCACAAATAACACTTGATCTCTCTTCAAAATTCATTTTACAATGTCATAGAGCTAAAATCTAAGGGATATGAAATTATTTAAAATTTGAGAAATACACACAAAAATTTCAATCCTTGAGCTCCTAAATGTATCTAATGTATACAAGGATATCCTCTACAAGGTATTGTGTGAGACACAAGTTCCAAGTATTATTGAGCCTAATTATTTTGTAGATATTATAAAATATTTCAAGAAAAATAAGAAACTCGCCACCTTTGATTGAATAGATTTACCATCCAAAGATATTATTGACCAAAATTTTCCTTTTTTTATACAAGTGACAATACAAAGTAAAGGTATCAAGAGAGTGCTCATTCGTAATGGATTAGGCCTAAACATTTACATCATGTAATTCCTAACCACCATGGATATTAACATAAACCTTATTTAAAACATAATTATGCACATAGAAGGAATTTACAATTCACATATCCATTTGGTGGTATAAATAATATTGAATATTATTGTATGTCCCCATACATTACCCACTTTTTGCTAAGTTATGTTGAATGATTTAAAATATAACATTCTGTTGGGATGGTCTTGGACACATGAAATGTATGTATTCCCCTCTATGTTGTATACATGCTTAAATTTTTATCATTAAGGATTCCATTACACATGTCCAATAGATCATAATCCCTTCAAACATTATGCAATGGTTCAACAAATAATTAATCCTAAATTTTAATATTACAAATATGAGTCCAAAATTGATACACCAGTACAAGAACCTAATTATTCTATGCTATCTAATGAATCAAAAATATGGTTCTCATGTTTACCTAAGTATTTAGATTAATTAATCTTATAGATAATAAAGTTTATTCTTATATATCTCCCTCATCCTATCTCTCCCATATATATGTTTACCTCTACCCAAAGGATATGATGTGAATGTTTATCATCACTATCATCAAGGACTTGGGTATTCTATGAACCTTTGATTTGCCTTAAATCAAAAGATTAAAGATCATATAGATGACCAAAATATTACATTTGAATATCCTCCAAAAAAATTAGGTTCATAAAAAATCAAAAATCATCCACACTAACAAGATTTAATAATTACCTTATACATATTTCAAATGATAGCATTACTTATTCTAATACACATGTAAAACATGAGGAGGAACATGCCATGTACCGTTTCAACCTATCCAATCATGATTCAAATAATGTAAAATGTCCAACTTAGGATTTGTAGGAACCATGTTGGGGAGATAACTATGACTATAAATTAAATGCAATCATAGATTAGTCTCTTAAAAAATTCTAAAAATACCAAAAAATAGAAAACATTCAAAAATCTAAAAACATTTTTGGCACTCACATGTTCTATTATATATTTGGCATCTATGTGTCAGTTCCATGTTGATGGATGGAATATTAAATTACTCCTACATACATGTCTGTCACACTTATACTTAAATGTGATATGGGCATACACAAATACATGATCTATTCTTATTTCAGATGTTGGGCCTTCCTTCTAATCATGTCATGCAGACATTAGGGGCATCTGATTCTTTGATATTGATACACATAGGTTATATGGTTTGATGATCACTCTACATTATCATGTTTGAGATTATATATATACTTACACATGCCTATTATCGATCATTATATATTACATAGGGTACTTGATATGCTATACCCTTTAAATTTCTCTTAACACATTTTTTACATGGAATACTATGACATGTATATGTTGGTTGTTTATGATTTCCTTTATGCACTTCCTTGAGTGTCTTTCCTTGTTATTGTCTTCCTTGTTTGAGAATTTTAATATGATCCTTTTATTGTGGCCCCCATGCCTATTTATACTTTCTTTGACATTTAAATATGTCATTATTTTTTGTATGGACATTTGAATATGTCATTCTCTCCTTTATGGACATTTGACCAAGTCATGTCCCTTTAATTGTGTGGCATTTGAACATGCCCCTTATTTGTGGTCTCCTTATGCCACTACCTTTTGACTTTATTTGGAGTGCTATTGTATGTGTTTTTGTTTACTTTTTGAGATTAATTTATTACTATATATATGTTTCCATGATCCTTATAATGCATATTAGGCCTACATGTGATCACATTGGCTTTATGTGCTTCAATGATATATTTACCTAAACATGTTTCATTATATATGCTACATGGTCACATTCATATATTATATAATTTTCTTATCCTTTTGAGGTGAGGTAACTACCAAATCCTATATTTACTTCATCTCAAAGGGTGGCATGTCATAGAGGCATATTATCCACACTTGACATAGGTTTTAGGTTCAACTGGGGCACACATTCATAGTTTCTAGATTCAATGGGGACATGCTTTGGAAACATGTTCTCCACACTCATTTAGTATATGTTACTATATAAGTTTTTTATATTTAGTGGGGACATTCTTTGGAAGCATGTTCTCCACACCTATTTAGTATTCATCATCTCCAGATTATAGTGAGGGCATGTTTTGGAAATATTTCCTCAATGTTGGTACTTACATCAGTTTTCATATTTATCCATATACAATGGGGACACAATTTGGAAGCATGTCCTCCACACTTACATGGTTTTCAAAATTTTCCAAAGAACATAGCTATATGATTCAAATTCACATTTGTGATATATTATATACATTGGTACCATTGTTATACACAATTTTAGCATGAAACATATATAAGGTTCATATGTTATGCAACATGTGCCTAATATTACAAAATTCAAATTATTTTTAGATTCTAAAACTCTTTTATGGACTGTGTCCCCATCATGAAATTTTTTGTGTTGATACCCCATGTACTTTTATGAACTATATTGAGCCAATCTACTGCAGTAGTTGGTTCAACTTTTGATATGGTTGAGGTGATTAAATCACTCAATCTTAAAAAGTTTTTAGGTTGGATTTTTTTTGTATATTCTAACCTCACAAGTTTATAAGTATTATTGGGTTTCATGGTTGAGTTAATCTCAACTTCTAGGTGGAAATTCACCTTTTGATCCGAAATTATGGGTATGTGCCTTCTAATCTCTCTCTCTCTCTCTCTCTCTCTATATATATATATATATATATATATATATATATATATATATGCACTTTAAAAATTTATCTATATTTTTCCTAATCTCAGTTTCAAATACTTACAATGATACATCTTTTTTAAAATAAGTTTTCAATAGGCAAGACAATTACATCATCACACAACTGTACTCCTAAACCTCACTATTTCAATTTCAATATATTTAAAGTAATTTGAATTATATTTTATATGCACTAATTTTATATTGTAATATTCTCTTGGTTATAGGTCAGTCACTAGCAAAGCACTTAAGTTGGACACATGTAAAGATAAGGTGTGTTATACACACCCATGTACACATTCATTTCCTTTAGACTAGAAATTTTAGTACTAGATTAAATAAGGTGAATGTATATTATATTTATGGATTATATAGAACCTTAATCTTTTACACTTGGAAAACTTAGACCTTGGTTGTTCCTCTTAGTTCTGGACCTTTCCTACTTCTGCAAGTCTCACATTTATTCTATCTTGTGCCCCTTAGCCTATATCTCTTAGTCTAACTAGTTTTATGTTGATGAGCCAAGCCTTCTATCTTGACCAAAATTCTTAAAATGTACTTATCTTACACCTCTACAAGTTTTAAGCCTATACTTATTTTATTTATCCTTGGACACTAACACTTAGGATAGATAGTAGTGTCAATGTTACTATCCTATCTAGACGCAACTATCTAATGCCCTAAATTCATATAATTTGTAAATTAAATGTATCCTAATGGTCATCCTAAGTGATTTAGTATGAGTTATTACTCCAAATGGATTGATAAAAATATAAGATCAAGCCACATTCATTCCACATCAGGGAAGACCTAGCAAAAGACCAAAGAGACCAAGGAAACTTATTAAAATCACTCTATGAAGCATTTAATTGAAAAAAACTTTATTATTTCCATACTAGTTCTAGGAAAATCACATATACAAGTCTACAGTACTAAAAGATCAACCCAAGAGCCTGATTTTGAAATTTACAAGCTAGGTCATTATTGTAATTGCATTGCACAATATTACGTGATTCACATACAAGCTAACATGTAGGGAGAACTACATGAGTTTTAGGCCTTATTCTAGAGTATTGACTACATGGGTAGTACCCACTTATAGTGGGGTATTTGGGGTCAGTTCGACACCATGTTCCCACTAACCCATTTTTCTTGAAGGTCACTATGAGGATAGAGAAATAGGGTTTTACCATTTTACAAGGAGTGATAATCCATGACCCAGATTTGAATGCACTAGAATGAAGGTGAAAACAAACATAGAATCATCTAGGTGGTTGAATCCTTTTCTACTAAGTATTTCATACAAGAGACTTACATTGAACCTAGAAAATAACATAAATAATTATCCCAAGTTGACATTAGTGTCTAGAGCTCCAAAAATGTTAGATCCAGAATCTAATGACTATTATAAAATCTCCTTATAGTTTACTTTATACTTATTCTAGATATATAACTGTATTAACATCATACAAATCTAAGTACATTACTTATTTATTATTTTCATATCTAGCATAGTTATATTTTCTATATTTAGAGTATCTCAACATAATAAATTTAGTGTATGCATATATCTAAGTTTATTATCTAATTGGCCTGATATAGATCTAATTATCACCCTTATGTCATTTCATTTCTATATACCCCTTTAATCAAATCTAGGTTTAATAATAAGATCACCTTAGATTGCATTTTATGGTTAAATAATTACTTTCCATAAATATTCAATTACAATTGTTCAATCATACTATGTTATAGCATTAAAATTTGTGTTATTGTTATATATTATAAAATATTAATATTCAACATTTATATCTTATTTAGATATAAAATAAGGTAAAACATTAATTACTTCATCAAGTACTCAAACCTGATATAAAAATTGAAGGCCTCTTTGGATGTTATTAGTAAAATCTAACCACTATGGTAGTTGACACTTTTTAAAGGTTACCAAAAGTGTTCATATGCAATGTGTATGTATATAAATCCTTAGAAACATGTTCTTGTGCCATTAAATGCCTAATTTTTCTACACTCACATCAGGTATTATGTGTTGATCTTTGTTTTCCTTCTTGTTATATATAAATTATGCTTTTAACCATAATATTACCCTTGAAAATGGGTTAGTTATTTGGATTGGGTAGCCTTAACCACTAACCATTAAATTTTTGAGTGTTTCCTATGTTCTAATAATATAAAGAGGTATCATCCCACATGTATTTATCCCACTTATATATGTGTGTGGAACATTTTGAACAATATATAATGCAATGAAATGTTTTTATTTTTCACACTTGGCACTATACATCTTTAACTTTCATGTATTCATAAATTACTCTAGGGACACTCCTTTGATGGGTTTTCTAATGTGCATGCCGTTGTGTCAATGTCTTAAGAGAGTACTAGTGGATTATTTAAGGTAATTTATAAATAGTGATCAAGTAATTTCCAAGTTACTAAGTGAGTTTAACCTTGAATTTTTTTTGTATTTATAGTTTAATATTTATTATTTCTTATTATGACTAACCCATGAAATGTGTCTAGGATGACCTAAAGAATACTTCCAAATTTTAAAAATAACTATTGAGTGCACTTGGAAATTGTCAGTATAGGTAAACCCCTATAGTATTTGTAATTGTGTTTACCAATAGTGTAAATTAGTGATCTAAGATATGGATAAGGTTTGTCTATGATTCTGGGATGTTATTATATAGACTAGGTTGATTCTAACTAGGTGTATTTGGAAAATAGAATTAGCCAAGATTATACATGGGTAGATAGATAGAGGGAAAGTGTGTACAAGAGTTAAATGTATATGTAATTTCCAAGTACATTATGTCAAATTTAATGTTTTTTAAATGTCTAATACCAAATAATGTGTCTACAAATGCCCCCTTTTAATCTAATATCAAAATTCTAAATTAAAAGGATAAAATAATAAATATAGTACCTTTGATAACTACACTTGATGTTGATAGGTATGACCATAATGTCACATTTTCTCCATGCAAACTTGAAATAAAATAGGTATAGTCAATATATTCTCATGATAATAAATATAAAATAATCTAGATCATTCGATCACTTGATATTGTAAATCAGAGAAATGAATATGCCTAATGATACACAAACCAAGATACCTTTTATTGGACTTGTTTGGAGAATATCATGGGATGATCATGCCCTAAGGATATGAAACCACAAAAATCATTATTTTATGAGTGTAAATGCCCCAACTACCATTTTATAAAGGATTTTATAAGTTGAATGATGTATTAACCTCAACCACACTAATTTTAATATCATTGTAGCCCTTTTTATAACCCTTAAATTTAGCTTGCATGTCAAATTGAAACCCTAAAATAAGTTCATATGTAAAATTGAAACCCTAAATCAGGTTCTTATGTAAAATAATCCATCATTATAGCCAAATATAGACCCAAATTCCTTGTGTAGTACCATCATTCCCCATCGATCCTCAATATACTAAATAGTAAAGTGTTTTGGATCAATAAAGTCAATGCCCCAATATGGTATGTTTATCCCTAAAAATAATATAGAATGCCAACATGTATATATAATAATCTCATAAAATTACTCAACCATTTCTCAAAATATTATATAATTCTCCATATATGCCTCAATCTAACCCATATAAATCATATAATTTATCTTAAAATGTGAAATATTTGTCTGCCATTTCCTTTAAATTAAAACAAGCCCATTGGATTCCCCCCTTTAACTATAAGAGATGAAGCCTATGAATAACTCATATCCAAAAAAAAATTAAGCATATCATGTGTTATATACAAAAGTATAATCATGTAAATTTTGAATCTAAAAATGATAATGTATGTCCTCATAGAAAATTTTGATCATAAAGTATGTATGAAACATGTAATTGAAGGTAATGGAAATATAAGTGTAAATGTATAGTAGATATAAATTAAGCGTGAAGTGATAAGAGTTATAGTAAATTCATGATAGAAATCATGAAAATATCACACAATATAAATATGCATGATAGAAATCATGGTACCAATCTCATAGTAATAGTCATATATATAACCACGCAAACACCACTCCACATAATATCATGATTAAATACCACACAAGCATATAATACATGGCATGGTTCTAAATTTACATGGACATAACATGGGAAATACTTAGACTAGAGATTCATTTAACACAAACAACATACAACACAACAAAACATAGTCACTGTAGTCATAGAACAAATAGTATAACACACATCAGTGATCAAGCAATGCCACAATCATCAATATGAAGCACATGTAGAGTATACAATATTAATCCACATAATCAAATAATGTCATCATCTTGTATTAAAAAACATAAAATACACTAAAAACTAACACTCTATAAATTATGATCAAGATCAAGTCATGTATAAAAGTATAATATGATCAATGGACCAATATATAAATATATAACCTAATAAATGTACGAAGATGCCCCAAATGTAGAAAGTTTTACTATAGGTGAAAGTGATTTCACACATTTTTATGTCCATGTATCATATTTAACCTATATTCCTTGTTTCCCACTCATGTATACCATGAAATTCATATACTTATAAATTGGATATGTAATTCACCATGTATATGATGAATAACATAAATCAACTATGTGTACCAACAAAACATGTCATGCATAGGTATTGGTTTTGTATATTTTTTAATATTTTATTTTTGTTTAATTTTTAAATTTTTTATTTGAATCATTTCTAAATTAACATATTATCACATCAAGGGGATTCTCAAATGTAGGTTATATATCAATTGGTGTAAATGTCACATATCATGGGAAAGGAGTAGCATACATATCATTGTCCAAATTAGATAAATGCTCATGACCTATAAAATATTCAATATCATCATCATATTCAATAGTATAATTTATGTTCTATGTAACTCTAGTATCCATAGTCACTTTTTGACTTCATTGTATTTTAGGAGAATGCATCAATTTTATTTGTGGAACACACTAACAAGGTTTTTGTGTAATTATCACTGGATATGATGGACCAAGTAATATCTATATAACTAAAATATATTACTAAGATAAAGGAAATTATATGACCATTCATAAAGTAAATTATATCACTATATTTTGATTTTAGTTTAGAGGTTGAACTTGTGCATGTTGTACAATAGCTTGTTTTAGAATCATAGGAGGAAATGTCTCTAGCTGAATGGGGTACTCATATAGAACACTCAAAATTTTATCCACTTGGTTATTATGGTAATAATTTAGAAATTTATGTACCAAATATGGTTTTCATTTATTTTTTATCATCCTAATAAAATTTTAAATTAACCAATGTTGGCAAAAATTAAGAACCAAGTAGTAATATATATAGGCCCTACCATAAGTGGTAACACAATGCCCCTAAGAGGGTTTTTTCATTTCCCATAGAAACATTTTACTATATTGGTTTTAACAATAAAATATATATGTGTACCCAATAAAATAAATAAATTTCATAGTATATATGTTTTAAATTTACATGTTATCCACCATAACACTATGTATATGAAGTGAGTTAATGAAAGCATGTATGAACAAAGATGCATTGCTATAATCATCCTTGATAATTTTATGGTAATAAAATGTGATATTAGGTATTTTTAATTGTTTAATTATAATTGCACCAATAATAGAATCTATATATGAACCTCCTTAGTTTTATAAGCATAAGAAGTTAGAGTAGGATGTGCATTGTAAGTCATGTGTACTTCAAGATAAGTCTTGGTTTATTCTACCACGTGTTTCAAAAATGGATCCAAAAATATTTTAATATTTGCATTAGGTTGTAAAACCAAATCATTATTAGGTATGCTAACATAATTTATTTAAATAGTGTTTTTCTCAATTAATATTTGTATCTTATACCTCAAACCAAAGAATCTATTAAATGACTGGCCATTCACCTATGCCAACTACAATAAGCATTAATATTAAAACCCTAGGTTGTACCTATTTTATAGAAACCTCCATTAATGGAAAGATAAATTTTTATTTCACTTTAATAACTTTTTAACACCTTAAGAGGAGGTCTTGATAATTATGTAAATTGCCTTTATTGAGGAGTTGAAAGGACAAACATATTAGTAGGTTTTGAAACCACATTTACCATTATTGTAGTATCATTATTACTATTATTTGACTTGGTTTTTAAATGTGTTTTTATTTAAAAATTTACATTATAATATGTGGGATGTTTGGTCCCATAATTTAAATTATTTGTGGAAAATAGTTTAACCTCTCGATCTTTAAGTATATAGCACATGTCATCTAAAGATTAGAAGTGTTTAAACATAATAGACTCATTGATGGATAAAAGTAGTATTTTCTTGAATATGTCTTAAAATTCCTTTTCATTAATATGATTTTTCATTTTTTAAAGAAAAATATTATAATGAAGCACATAGTCACTAATCGGATTGTTAGGTCTTTATTTATGTTTTAAAATTTGATCATAGGATATGTTCTCACTAATGTTTAAAGAGAATTCAATTAAGAATTGGTTAACCAAATTATTGAAATAATTATAAATTAAGGTTTTAAAACCATTGCAAGATATATTCTTAAAAATTCCTAGTAAAAATATTAATTAATAACCTATCGCTAGATGTATAATCTAAACATGCTACATGGAAGGCTCTAAGATATTTTTTTATCACATTTACCATTGAATAGTGTAATATTAGGTGTAATTAATCCTATAGTAAAGGGATAATTGGAAATACATTTGGCCAAAGGTTTGTGTAATAATGATTTAGAGTTTTTTTAATGACCATCTCTATAAGAACATTATTCCATTTGAGAAATCATGCTTGAATATATAACAATTATTGTATAAGTGCTTGATTGGTAGGCATATTATATTGATTATAAATATGTGGTGTCATATGATTTTTAAGATTAGGAGACACAAAATTATGTTTTTATAATGATATACATAAATATGGATTAAATTTTGTTTCCCCCATATTAGATATATTATGTGTAGGCATCACTTGTGTAGCTGTAGGTGTAGACATATGAATGGAAGTAGTATAAATAGTAATATAAATACTTATTATAGGATCAATGCCTAAATGGTGTATTATTATCATTCAAAAACTCATATTTTTTTTCCTCGTATATGGTTTCCTTAGTGTTTTTTTCATTTTTAACCTCTAGGATAACATCTAAGATATTATTTATGTCTTGTCCTTACTAAATATTTTTTGAAAATTAGAAAGTGGTTGTTTAACATCTACAACATTAAATCTTATGGAAGAGGAAGAGTGATAAGTTTGAACTTAAATAAAATCTATAATAGTATATGAGGATGTGATGGTAATCTAGAGTATTTCCTCTTTGGTTGATCTACTAATTGAAATTGATTTTTAAGTTGTGGTACTACATTAACTATTATATTTGTCTTATTCTTGTGAATTGTTTTAACATGAGATGTAAAGAGTAGTGGTAAAGAACAGTACTTTAAAGCATCATTTTATTCTAGATATGTATATATATTCTCATCATGTTTAAATGTAACACACATGTAATGTAAATGGTATTGTTTTCATGGTATGTATCCAAGGCTATTCCAGAAAGTAGGTTGTAATGTGTATCATGAAATATGATATGAAATAAAGAATCACCCTCTTTGGTCTAAGTGTCACATTCATTTAAATCATTCCATTTGGTCACCATATAATGTGATCTAATTTATTAATGATATGATTCTCTATGTTAATATTTTTTATATCTACTCTGAATGTATGCAAAAAATGATATGTTTCATATTTTTTTTGTTGATATAACATCAACGATGACTTATTTGATAAGTCTATGTGATATAATAACCTAGATAAATAGTGAATCATATTATCCAATTTTATACTTGATACCTACATTATTTTTTAATTATCTCATGATGAAATTATCCTAAATAGAGTAATCTTGTAAATTGTTTTGCATGTGTATCATAAGGGTCGATACAAGGTTCTTCTATTGATTGTAGGAAATGCATATGAGTGCATGTCTTTGAAGTTATAATTTCCTTATTAATTTTTGAATTTTTTTATGTATAAAAGGTCATACATTAATTTTAGAATGGATATTATAATGGGATGACCAATTTATTCTACATCTTGTCCAATATTGACCTACATATCCTATTTCTTATAGATATATTAATCCAAAACCATATTAGGTAAAATTTGTGTCATTTTTTCTACAATATATTTCATTACCAAGTGTTTAAATATTGAGATTAAAATATTTAATATGATTTTTAAGATACTACATTCAACCTTGCATAATTATGGTATGCATAACACATCTTAGGCCATGGTCATCTGTAAGATGCCCCTACCTTTTGGGATACTAGTTAATGGACCTCCTTAAATTTAAAGTAGTTATCACCAAATTGAGTAGAGATGGGAAAAAAATATAAGTATCCATAATAAGAGAGTGGTTATGGTTTTGGGAATGTTTAGTCATATAAATTACACATAATCCTAGAATACCAAAGAGTAAACATATAAGGATGACACCAAAAATCAAAGGGAACATAAAGGAATAGTAATCAATTTTGAGATACTATAAGGAAAAAATATGAACCCCTATAAGAATGAAACCCTAATGGAGACCTAGGGTTTGACATAGTTTGATTAGTGTATGGGTTCCCTAATAAGTTTTATCCTAATTTGGTTTTATAAACCCTAATAGGATATAAACTAGTATAATGATTCATATTAATAGATATGGAATTAAAGCATATATCCAAATGTAAAATATTGAAACTAATTGCAATGATTTAATAGGTGGCATATGTGAAATATAGTAAGTATAATAAAGGGATGAGTGATTAGATTTTATATTGATTGTCTAGTTGTGATTATCTTCTAGAAGTGGAAAACTAACTAAAGTAGGCATGTGATTAATCTAGGTTAGGAACTATGTTTCTTTCTTCACATAAGTTATATGAAATGTGGGCCAGTATCGACTATCAATATTGAATTGTAGTGGTAGGTAATGGCCTATGCATAAAATAAGTTTTTTGACCATATGATCACCTTCACCTATCTCTGAAAGCTTTGTATGTGTGATGTTGAACCATAATGATTCACGAAGTATCCAAAATCAGCCTCTCCTTACAACCCTAAGTGCACTTTTGAGAGATATAAACCTATAAAAACTAAGAAATATGAATGAGTTGAGCTGATCCCAATCACCCACATTTCATTATTGACTACTACCTATGTATTTGATACTTTAAGGAAGGAAAGTGATTACTTAATTTTGTTCCTTTACCATATGAATGCAACTAATGATTTTTATTTGATACTCAAAATGTTTGCTTTGACTTGGATTAGTATGTTTCAGACTTGGCTTATGACTACTCCTAGTGGATGATTCAAATTTTGGGAAGAATAGTTCATACTTGATTAATGTGCAATAGTGTATATATGTATACTAGATAAGTTCCAAGTCCTATCAAAGTTATAAAAACTCTCACCCATGATCTCTCTAGCATTCCATTACCATAGTGAAGAAAGCATCACACAAAGAAGACCCATGCAATAGTATATATTTGTATATTCTATGTCTTCTCTTACTTCTTAATCTCTTACAATTACAATAGGGAGTCTCATATAAATAGATGGGTGAATAGGCTAGGATAAATCATAGGTAAATGTTGCAACCCATGTAGATTGACACCTAATTAAAAATAATTAATCCCATGTACACATAAATAAATCCATAATTTAAACTTACCTCACAAATGAGTGTGAAAAGGGATTAAACCAAGTTGATTAGTAAATATCTTGAACCACCAAGTTTATAAGCAAACATTCCAACACCCTCACTTAAGTTCAAAATGGGGAGTGAGAAAAGAGGAAGCAAAGAGATTTATGGGTCTTAGTAACTAGGCATGATCAAGTACCCATGTAAAAATGCATGGTGAAAAACTAAGTATCCCTATTGTAACCAGTCCATATTACCAAAATACATGGATGTTGATTTATTGTAACTACCAAGTTAAATAGGAACTAGTGTTTTCTTTGAGGCTTACTTAGTGAAAAACACTAATCATGAAATTAAGGAAACAGAGTTATCCTAGGTGGAAAAAAATCATTTCAAGGTATTCAAAAAATATTAAAACCATAGAAAAAGTGGAGAGAGAACTTAAGTTTCGAGGTGTCCCAAGAATAATCCCATCAAATATAAGTGTACTCAATAAACTATCTCCTATAGAAAATGTGGTGTGCCAAGGTTTAGCAAGGAGCATGACACCTAAACCATTATGTGCACACACCCCCCTAATGTTTAAATAAGTGTAGTGACTCAAAACATTTATATGAGTGGTAAAATACCACTACTCAAACACTAAAATGTTGAAATTGGGCTACACTAGACTAGATGATCTTTAGAAGGAAAATAAGTTCCACTATAAATATGAAGGAGACCATCAACATTAAAGATGCCTATATAAAATATATCAATAAGATGTCCCTAGTGGTGATGGGCTAGTCATGAAAATAAATAAAAAAAGTGTTCATCATGGATCATACACACATGAATTAAAAACTCCATGAATCTCATTATGACTAAAAAAATGGTCCTATCCAACAAATAGTATCACCAAGTGATGAAAGAAAGTCCAAAATGTAGTCAATTTGTAGAAGATGTCATCTATAAAATGAGTTATGTAAGCTCCAAAAAATAAATATACCTAAAAATGATATTAAACAACTAAGGAGCATAAAAATATAAAAGGAGAAAAGTGTGGTTTAATATGTTGAGTGAAGGAGGAACCTCATCTGTAAAGTCCTAACCAAGAATACTTATGATGCCACATGAATGATTAGAATCCACCCGAAATGAATATTAATGGTTAAATAATATGTCTACATATTAGTGGGTATAAGTTAAATAATATAATAGTGTGAGGTAACATCCAAAAAAGTGTCAATATGATCAATGTTAGCAACTATAATTTCATGTTTTTGAGGGTAGATTTAAGGTGCTACAAAGCTCATATGTAATTAATCATCCTCATGAAGAGTAGAGAATACAAATGATGGATATCTACCATCAAATGATATCATAAAAGATGAAACACCTACTAAATAACCAAACTCATGTTGATCAATCCACTTAAATGGGCTAGATAGGGTAGCAATACCCTATAAATTCTTACCAATGCCCACAAGTCTAGTAGTGTGACCCATGAAATGAAGCATGTCAGATTCAAAGGTAGTGGTATGCCTCTCAAAATAGGTAGGTATATATTTAGGTAGAATTTGAGTGTGACATCCATAGTGTATAACAACATAAGGCATGAAAACATCAATTAAAACACTAAAAATAAAAGGAATAATGGGTTTCTCAAGATTTGGTAGGTCACCTTGTAAAAGCATATAAAGTGGATGTGTGCTATATTCAAGATTACATTATGGAATAGAAATAGGGGCATGAATGTCTAACATATCATTTTGGTGATACATCATAGAGATTTTTTTATAGGGAGTGAATGAGGGAACCCTTATTTTGAATGAGGGATCATAGAAATAAATTATTCTTCACTAATTTCCTATTCACTTCTTATATTTATAAAAAAAAAGGCTTTATAAAAGGCACAATAAGATCAAAAATCATAATATTAGAATGTGCATCAATATGAGAAATAGAAAGGGGTGTAGGATTATCTTATGTGTCATCAATAAATTATGGTGTAATTATACCATACTAAATATATAATTCCTCACTAAGAAATGAAGGAGTAGGAGAAGATGCCAAAGGTTCTTTATCACTGTCAAGAATCACATCCTTAAAAATAGGAGAATATGATGGAAGAATATCAAAAATGTCACCAACAAAAAAATTCTCACTAATAGAGACAAGATAAGGATGAGGAATAATTGGAGGTGAATTGACCTCCCCAAATAATGTTGCAATAGCATCCCAAGATTCCTTAGGTGATGTAGAATTTACAATGTGATACTATAAATTTTTTGAAACATTGAGGCATATGAAACAAAGTGCCTCATCTTGCAAGGCTATAATCCACACATTATTTTCTTTATCTATAAATTTTGGAAAATAACCAATCACAACTCTTCATAAGACTTTCATACTCAAATGAATTTGTATCTTCATCTTCCATGTGTTATATTTGGAGGTGTTTAGGTTCTTAAATAATCAGGACTCTATTGGTGAATGCATAACTGAGGAAAGAATAGACCTCTTACTAAACAAGCACTCATAAAGATAGAAAACCCCTCCCAAAATGCTTATAAGTATGAAATTATTTATAATGTTTTGGTCAAAGACATGAAATCAAAAAATAACCTCCTAAAAAATGGACATCTATCTCTTCCTAAAATGTGTCTATGTACATATCTCAAAAAAAATTAAAGTGTTTTTGTGAGGGGATCTGATCACCTTTTAGATTGGACCTCACCTTATAGTATTTAACACTTGGAAGAAATTAACAAGGGTCTGATATGTGGGTTTCAATGGGTTCCATCCCCAAATAGGTTCAAGAGGAAGTGCTCCTGACACTTAATACAAAGTAGAGTTGTGTGGCCTTTGAAGCGGACAAAATACAAGAAAAATTGCCTTAAAATGTCCCCCTTTTTACTCTAAAAAATAATTATAATCACCTTAAAAAATTTTAATTTTCATAATAAAATAGAACCAATTATTTAAAATTTTCCCCCCTCCCACCATCCCAAACCCCAATAATAAATAAATCACCACAAAATACAAAACCCTTTATCTATGAAAAAAACACATAGTGGTGAGGTATGGAACCCTAACCACTTCCATTTAAGATTTTTAATGAATTCTTATATATCCATTTCATATTTATAAAAAATATCACCTATGATCTCTCCATTATTATATTACCATAATGAAAAAATACTCATGCACAAGTATTTATCTATATATTATATGTCTTCTCTTCTTAACCTATTAAAATTACAATAAAGAGTCCTATATAAATAGATGAGTAAATGTGTTAAGACAACTCATATTTAAATTTTCCAACCCATGTGGAGTGGCACCTAATTAGGAATAACTAATCCTATGTGTACAAAACTAATGACCTAATTCAATCTTACCTCACAAATGAGTGTGAACAAGGATTAAACCAAGCTGGTTAGGAAATTTCCTAAACCACTAGCTAGTGTGAATGCAAACACTCCAACAAGTCTTTTATCAAGTGAGGCCTCAATTTGTATATATGTGAGTTTAATTAGGTAATTTATTATCCAATGACATGCTATGCATATAGGTAAATCCTAACAAAAAAATTTATTTTAAAAATTATTTATTTTTAGGAGAGGGACACTACCAACTAAACTAGATAAGTATCGATACTAGATTCTGACTGAACCTAGCATTACTTACCCATATATATGTAGATTAAATTGAAGGTTTTTAAATTTTTATGCAAGGTAGTACATAGGTTTGAAATAGATAGTGGATTTCCTATAAGTGTGTAATAGTAGAAGGGAAGATAAAAATCATAAGGTAGCATGTAGGTGTGAGAGAATGGCATGTCAGGACTATATTTATGTGTTCAAGTCATGTGTGGTAAATGTATGTCAAACATGTCTTTTTAAAGTAATTAATACCATATTTTAGTATCTAATAACTCCCACCCTTTTATTCTAGTAATGCAATTTCTAGATTAAAATGACAATATGTACCTAAGTATGTATAACATAGTTTTTCTCTAGTAGGAAGCTCTAATTTTGTAGGTCGATCAATATCAGATCCTAAAACAAACATGTATTAATAAATGTCTATATATTTAACATTAAAGTTAATTCTATTTCATTCAAGTTCACTCTATGTAAAATAAATTTCATGATTGAAAGGGAATGGACAATTTTCATGCAATCATCATATTTGCGGGTTTGATTGTATAGTTTTACTCAAGTTCACTCAATGTAGAATATAATTTCATGATCAAAAGATAATTAATAGTGTTAAGTCCCCCATTATGATTAGATATTTGATAAGTGTGAAGTGGAATGACAATCATTTTTCATTCAAATATGAATTGTGGTGTAGTGTATGTGCATGAACCAATATCATGTCTCATGAATTCTAAAGTGTATATATGTGCATGAACTAGTATAATTACCCCTGAATCTATACCAACTAATATAGAATGTTATAAATCTATACATTGGATTTTAGACCCTGTATCTCAAATATACATGGATGTGAAAACTTGTAATTCATATTCCCATAAATTATGTACATATTCCCATGTATATAAACCCAATAATGTATGAATATATATTAAAATATTTTTAAAATGAGTGTATATTCATGGTTTATTCCCCCATAATTTTTATTTATGTGACAATATATGTCATGTAACTGAACCATCTAATATTTTAACCATTTTGAATTTATAAAATTTGTACGCTGGTCTAAAAAAAAATCATGGAGGCTTATGTCTCTATGATAATCCCATTGTAATGCCCACTTTTGAGATGAGTTATGTATAATTTATTCACTCATATTAAAATAAAATTTAAATGTATCATTTCATGTGTAAAGATAGCATCATGTGAACATGTGGAGAGCATTTCATCATAGTAATGTATATGTCAATCAAGACATGCATGTACTATATGTACGGTAGGGAATATAAGTGTCATTTTTAAATATATGTATTAATGAATCATGTATTAAGATGATAAATTAATAATACCATGTAGTAAAAGTGCATGATATGGATCATCACATAACTCAAAGTCAACAATCTCAACAAGCACATTAAGTGTAAGTGTTAGTGTCACACATAATGTCAAATGCCACATATAAATGACATGAATATGTCACAAAAAATAACACCAAGGGTCATAAATAAGGGACATAAATATGTCATAAGTAATGGACATAAATATGTGACATCAAAAATTCCAAGGGCCACATGCAAGGGACATAATGATGTCACAAATAATGAATATATAGATATCACATCAAACAAGGCAAATGGCCACGTGTAAGGGACATAAATATGTCAAAAATAACACCAAATGGTCACATAAAAGATACATAAAAATTTCAAAAATAATACCAAAAGGCTAGATAAAATATAAAATCACATACTATCCTATCATGTAAGAGATTCACAACATTATTAGAGCGTATAAAAATTAAATACTAGCTTACACCATCCATATGTTTCAATGTCACATCATAATATAATATCATATTCATATAGAACTATTTCAGATATGGGTAATTAGAAAGACGTCTAAGAAATCTAAATAGCCCAACATGGTAAAGGGCTATAAAAATATATAATCTATAATAGTGATACCAATGGAATAATATTCCCCGTAAATTGGCATGACCATTAGGTAAAGGAAAGTCGTGTGTGTGTGTGTGTGTGTGTGTGTGTGTGTGTGTGTGTGTGTGTGTGTGTGTGTGTGTGTGTGTGTGTGTGTGTGTGTGTGTTTGTATAATAAAGTCCAACATATATATGTCCATGTATAAATTATATTTCTTGAATCACACTCATATATATTTAAATGTATATGTATGAAAATAATATTCCATATACCAAACATGTGATAGATAACATACATAAATAATGTCATCTAATGATCATGTCACGCTTAGATCTAAATTTTTAATTTTTTTATATTTTTGAATTTTGTTTTTTATTTTTTCATTCTTTTAAATTATTCAAGTAAGACTAAGTAGAAAATGTTTTTTAAAAAAAATAAAAAATGGAGGGATCTAAATGACCCACAACATGTGTCAAGGCATCATGAGCACTAGATTTGATAGCATGGCTATGTGAAGAAATTCAAATCAAACAATATTTCCACACTATACATGTGAATTGTAACAATGTAACATTTAAATTTCAATAATGTTGTTTTCAATATCTTGTGATTTATGGCTTAATTTTATGCACTTATTCATAGAATATCCCATCATCCTATGATAGTCAAAGTATTCATTGTTATCGGAATTTACTTGTGTATGCCTATTTGGTCAAACTCTTATGACGGATGAATATTGATAAGGATACAATTAAATTGATTATGTAATAGTTTATAAGGAGGTTATGGTAATTTAAATAATTTCATCTTCTATGGAGCTATGAATTGAAGTCAATTTATAGTTTGTGATACTACATTAACTATTATATTAGGATCATTCTTGTGAACTTTTTTAATAAGGAAGGTAAAGGGTGAAAGAATGGTGGTAAATAATAGTACATAAAAGGAACATTTTCTACTAGATATGTATGTATATGTCCATCATGTGTAAAATTAACACACATATGTAATGTGTAAACTAGTAATTTGACATAGAGAGTAGGTGAGTCTTGTGTTAGGCTCATAAAACTAATGAAATGAACACAATATATTCCTAACACCTCTAGCCTAGACACTAGGGAGAGCTTAGTAACAAAAACTAAATGAAAGCACAATAAAAACACAAAAGGCATAACTCTTTCACCTTCCTTGGGAGCTCAAAATGGCTTTGTTGAATGTCTTGCTCAGCGTGTGCATTAGAAGTATTTAAAAATGAAGGTCTTTTGGCTCCTTCTCTCCTTGGAACCTTGGCTTTGATGTTGCTTGGCTTACAATTTAGGTATGGTAAGCTTACTTACATGAGTCTCATGGGGAAAATCTTGAATAATAATTCTAAAATATCCATACTTAGAAATGAAGAGGTATGGCCTTATATTGATATCCTTAGGAATTAACTCTCACCCAAGGTGAGTCAAAGTTGAGGTTAGGATTGAATGGGTCAAACTAATCCTTGGTGAGTGAAAACTAACTCTAGTAAAATTGATAGTTATCAAGTAATTATGATTTGAAATTACTAGGCATAGATCTCAAATTAGATATTTTAGGATATTTTTAAAGAGCTTGACAACTTATAAAGACAATGATTAAAGGATAAGATATTTTGAATTTTGAATTTCCTTTTTAGATATTCATTAATTTTAAGTGAATAATTCAACTAGGAATTTAATTATATTTTGATTATTAATTTATTTTTATTAGCATTTTAGCTTTTTCAAGATTTAATTAAGTGTGCAAGTGCCCCACTTAATAGGCCCTTAGGCCAAATTCATAGTTGTGATGTTGTAAGGTGATTAGGGATGAATCTATGAGAGGTTATTATTACATATGGGCTAGAATCCAAAATAGGGATGCCTTAACATGATTTTGAGCTTTGATGAATGATGCACAAGAAAATTTGAGATGTTTAGTGACTCCTAGGCTTAATTTTCAATGGTTGGTAAGAATTGGCCTGAAGTCCAATTAGAAGCCAATTGCGGCAAGTTTTAGGTGTCTAAAGTTTACCTCCATGTGGAAAGATGTTGCAAGCTATAGGCACAGTAATGTCTTCTCAAAGAATGAAATAGGCCATTAAGAAAGAAAGAAGGTAATGATTGAATAATAAGCTCCAAACAATGTTTGAGAAGCATATAATGATTCTGCATCGAGGGAGTGGATGACATATATAATTGATGGATGGTCCCTCAAAAAGAAACAAGAAGAAGAATGAAATTAACTCATGAGTGAGATTAATCCAATCGAGATGATCCTTGCATGCATTTGATTTAAAAATAATGATTTTCCCAAAGGTGGTTATAATTAGTAATAAAGGTTGAGAAATTGATTTGCCCAAAGATAGTTATAATCAGTGGCACAGGCATATGCCCCAATTAGGGTTGATGAGTCAAAATAATGATTTTTTCATAAATGGTTATAATCATCAAGATGACCTAGATTGAATAATGATGTTTGATTATGTATCAATAGGTTATATCAGTGAGCATAACTCAAGGATATAACATGTTATACAAATTAAAGATGAGTGGGTACAAATGTAGATGTGATGGTCTTGTTGTCCCCAAAAATAGACTTCTCATTTTTTGGGACAACATGTGAACTATTTTGGTTCCTCAAACCAAAATAATATCTTCCTTTCTCAAAATTTGTTCTAAGCATTCAAATTCCTCATTTTTTTCAAGTTTCTCAAAAATCTATGGACTCTGTAGGCTTAAATCTATGAACTCCATAGGCATAAATCTATAGACTCTGTAGGCTTGAATATACAGACTCTGAAGGAAGAAAATCTATGGACTCTGTAGGCCAAGTTCAATGGGCTTCACAGGTAGAAATCTATGGACTCTATAGGAAAGAAGCAAGCTCTCAACACTTAGACGATTTCAAAGTTGGTTCAATAACAAGGTTCAACCAAAAGAGTTCATTGACGAGCTTCTAAGTAAGGATTTAACCATTGAACCATTGAACCTTGAACCATTTTGGTTTAATGGGTTCAATGGGTTTAAAGGTTCAACATCAACAGCAAGAGTTAAGCGCATTTATCAAGGTTCAAAGTTCAACTGCTTCAAATTTCAATCACTTCAAGGTTCAACAACTTCAAAACACTTATCAAAGAGAAGAAGGCTTGAACCATTAAACCGTTGAACCAATTTGGTTCAAAGGTTCAATGGGTTTAAGGTTCAATAGGTTCAATGATCAAATGGTTCAATGCATTTGGTTAAAAAAGATCAAAAGGACATAGCCAAATAAAAATAATGAACCGATTGAACCATTAAACCTTAAACCATTTTGGTTCAATGGGTTTAATGAGTTCATAGGTTCAAAGGTTCGACTAGTGCGATGAAGATCAAATATCTTAGAAAGAACAAGGAAGTCATGGACTAATGGTTCAGGAGGTTCAAAAGCTTATATAGGTAGGTTCAATCAAAAAAATAAGTTTCTAACACTTAGTCATTTTTAGGGAATGAACCATTGAACCATTGAACCACTTTAGTTCAAAGGTTCAATGGGTTCAAGGTTCAAGGTTCAACGAGTTCAATGAGGCTTGTTTCAAAGAGTCTTGGTTCAAGCGGTCAATATAAGCAAGGGAATGAACCATTGAACCAAAGTTGGTTCAATCAGTTAGTTCAAGCAACAAGTTCAAAGGAGTGCCCCAAGCATCAAAGACACAAGTGCCCTTGCAGAGGGAATTTCTATGTAAAAAGTGACTAAAGAAACAAAAAACCCGATAGGACTCAGTGGATGCTGTCAAATGTCATCTTTCGAGCCTCATTTCACTTTGTTTCTAAGAGCAGCAGATGTTGCCACGTGTCACAATTTGAGATTCACATAAAATCAACTAAGGCAAATTTCCAAGGGACAAATAGTGCTTGTAGAGGATACTCAGAATCCCAAATGAACCATTGCAAAAACTTGAAAGGCTGATTTGCAGCTCAAATAGCCCTTGTAGAGGGTAGAAAGGGAGCAAATGGACCAATTCAAAGGCCAAAAGAGCAAAGGTATTTACTTTGGAAAAGTTCTACCAGAAAAATAGACAAAGTGAATTCCTTCAGGAAAATGAACAAGGCAAAGGACAAAGTGAAATCCTCTAGACAATTTTTCTGAAGGAATTCACTCGAAAAATAAAGCAAAGCCCAGTAGAAAGACAAGGCAAGGAAGATTTCCTTTAGAAAAATTGCCCGAAGGAATTCCTTTGGACATTTTGTTTAAAGGAAATAAAGGATAAAGCCTGCCGAAAGCGAGAAGCCCGAAGGCCATCCGAAGGGTAGATACCCTTGTGGGGGGCTCTTCTCGACCCAAAGCAAACCAATTCTCAAGGCCTCAAAGGGTAGGTCCCCTTTGAGAAAGATCAAATGACAAAGCCAAATGAATTGCTGAGGAAAGTGATGTACCCATAGACGTCAAAGTCACAACAATGAAATATCCATTGATCCTTGTAGGTTTAAGTGTAGACCCGAATGCATTCAAAGGCTTTAAGGACAAGGCTAAAAGGAAGAACCACTGAGAGGAGCATAAAGAGTAGGAATGACTAGAAACATTTGTGCATTAGATATGTTTCTAGAAGTATACCACCAGGTGGATATTGAAAGATGCAAACTTTCAATAGCGTGACCCATCTCTCTACATTGAGAAAAGCAAATGGGTAAATGCCTCTAAATTCCAGCATGTCTTCTTAACAAAATTCAATGTAACATGATGTGTTACTATTCCCAAGTCCTTCTTCAAGAGGCTATATAAGGGACTCTCTTGTTATTGTGGATCTCTCTCTGATGATCAGAAACAAAACTCTACCCAAATTGAAAGGCATTACTGAGACTTTGAGCTTAGATTGTTGATCATATTTTGTTATTGGAATAAGAAAGCAAGTGACTTTTTTAGACTTTGTGATGTGATATCTTTATTGTTGGGGAAATTGTTCTTATGTCTTTTTCCTTAATATATTTTCTATTCCTTTAATTCAATAAGCATAATTAGTGAAAGTAGTTAGGAAAGTGTCCTGAAGCCAACTGTGGAGAGACTTTGTGCCCCTAAAATTGCCTTTAGTGTGTTTTCTTTTTGTTTGTGTAAAGGACCTTGGGATGACTTTGTGCCCTCATTGTCCTTAGTATCTCACTCTTGCACAATTGAGGTGGAGACTTTGTGCTACATCTCAATCTATTGGTTACTACGTCCTTGGTTACATTTTGCAATTACTACCAGGAGTATTCTTGTGGTTTGTTGAATAGTACTTCTGAAAGAAGAGGAGTGCTTTCTATCATTTCCCTTGAGATTTTTCCTTTGATTTGCACGCATCATCTCTGAAGAAAGAGAGATGGATGGTTTATCCTTCCCTTGAGTATTATTTTTTGTTTATATATATATATATATATATATATATATATATATATATATATATATGTATGTATGTATATATATATATGTATGTATATATATATATATAGGGAACCTCCCCTTGATGAGAGGAGAGATTAATCCCCTTTTGATGTGGTAAACCTACACATTTGGATGACCAATCTTCCTACTTTGGATGATCAGACCTATTTTGTTTATTAGTACGTTGATTGACAAAATATTCAACCAATAGTTTTTGGTGACTCTGCTAGGGATCAAAGTTATGTACATTCTAAAACCTCAAGTTTCAGATGGAATTAGTTTCTACCATTATCCATTATAGACTACATTTCATTTTTGTGTTTTACCCATTATTATTATAACCTTACCATTGACCTCCAAACTAACTGAGAAAGAATGCATAGTTTAAAGCCTCAAGCTTCAAACTAAAGGAAGGTCAATTATTTTCCATTTTTGTTTCACAATTTAGTAGATTCAAGGTATACATGAAGCCAAAGGGATAAAGGTATTGTTGACCCTATATTTGAGTTGGTACAACAAAGTAATTTTTATTTATTTCCTTCACCATCTCACCTCTAATGAACCAAGATCTTTCTTCCTACTAAAGTCAGATCTCCATTACCAAATGAAGTATCCACTTCTACTGTTGATAAAGCTTTGCCAATAATTACCCCTCTGAGATTTGTTATTCCTCCTTTTCATAGTCATGTAATGGTAGTTCGAGGCCTCTGGAGTAATTATTTTGGTCCTCTCAATCTTACTCCACCTCTACATGAGCTTCCACGTAGTTTAAGGAAGAATTTTCCCAAATTCTATGGTGATGGGAAAGTTCATCTTGATGAACACATTGCAGCCTTTAGCATAGCCTGTGGCATAATTGGAGTAGAATTTGAAGATGTAGCAGTCAGGCTATTTGTAGAAACATTACAAGGTGCTACTGCAGATTGGTTTTATCATCTACAGGCTTAGTCAGTAACTGATTAGAATTCCCTCAAAGCTAAGTTTGAAGCCAAATTCAAACTCACAGAAGATGCACATGCACTTCTGGCTCAACTTACATAGATGAAGAAAAAACCTCATGAACCAATGAGGGACTTCATAGCCAAGTTTGACAAACTAAGAAATAGAATTCCTGTAATTGCTCGACTTACAGCTGAGAATCTCAAATACTTTTTCATTAATTCTCAGTCACCTAAAGTAAATTTTATTTTGATATGTGTTGGTCAAATATATCTTGTTATAGCTCAACATTTGGCCACTAAGGTAGAAGATGATCTCATCTTAGTAGGGAAGATAAGAAGAGATCTAAATAGAAATAAACCTTCATCATCTTCTAAATATTCATCTACAGGCACCATAGATCCAATGGTGCAGAAGTTGGAAAATGATTTCCTTGCTTTCAAAAAGTAAATGGTGTAAGGGATGTCTTCTGCTCCTTCATATAGAGATATGCCAAGAAGTACATTTCCAAATCAGTCATATCAAGGCAATGTTGCCAGGAATCAAGGGCAACAAAATCATCTTCCTCCCTCACAAGGGAAACTTGCCCTGGAAGCTCCTCTAACCAATTTAATAATGGGATATCTTGAAGTAGAATCAAAGTTCTCTTTCCAACCTAAATTGAATCAAGAAAATGATGTTGATCTCCTTGTAGAAAATCAAGAAGAATTAGCTAGCAACTCCCACATTAGTTTCCTAAACTACCATGATGAACCTAGAAGTAAAGGAGAAGCTTTTGATGGATCATATGCAGTGTTTAATAGGTCCAAAAACCAATCAGTCCAACAAGCTGATGAAAGGAAGACAAAGGAGTAACCTCAACCAGTAATTACAATTACTAAGCGTGGAACCACTTTGCCTTTCTAGTCAAAAGATCTGGTGATCACCCAAAAGGTAAATACATCAATTTCACCTTCACCTTCTACTTCAATTTTTCAAACCAGCCCTCCTCTTATCCCTCCTAAAACTTAGAAGGTTGAAATACCTTTCTCTGTACCTAGCTCAATTCAGCCATTTGACATAATTGATCATGTCAAAAAGACCAAAATACAAATGTCTGAATTCAAATATTTGTAGTCCAATCTTGATCAATTGAATAAGTTGGTTTAATATGTCAAGAACTAAACCATCCCTATAGGACAAAAAGATAAAAAGGTAACTCCTGATTCCCCAAAGAACATGCCTATTCCAAATAATCTTGTCATTACTCCTCCAGCTGCCCCTGGGAAAAAAGAACCTTTCTATGTTTCCCTGTTAATAAATGGTCACAAGCTAAGTAATTGTATTATAGAATCAGGTGCATCTTACAATTTCATGCCTACTAAAGTAGTTGAATCTTTTAGCCTCACACTGACCAAGACATTTGGGAGATGTTTCTCCATGGAAAATAAGCAAGTACCATTGCTGTGGCAAATCAAAGATGCTCAATTTAAATTTGCATTCTTTCCAAACAAGAGAATTAAGATGACTGTCTTGGTGGCTGACATACCAACATCCTATGGCATTTTGCTTGGATGAAATTTTTGCAAGGACGTGGGAGGAGATCTAAGCATGGACTTGTCTGAGGCAAGAATCCCTGTCAAAGGTGTAATGAAGAGATTTCTCCCTAAAAAGGAGGAAAAATACATGGTCACCCAAACATTAGCCCCTAAAGCTCAAATTATTTTTAAATCCTCAGGTATGGGTAACTACTTTCTATCTACAGATGAAGTACATGAAACATCTAGTAAAATTCTTGAAAGTGTCAACCTAGAAATTAGTTCAACTAGAATAGCAGAAGAACTAGTAGGTTGAAATACAAATGAAGGACCCTCCTTCTCTAATGAAGGAAAGTCTAAGAAAAATTTAGTATCTGATGAGGTATGGACTTTAGAATTTGATGGCAGCTGCTCCTCTACTAGTTTGGGAGCTGGGATTGTGTTGATATCTCCTCAAGGAGATATGTTTCTTTCATCTTATAAATTACAATTTAGCAACACTAACAATTCAACTGAATATGAATCTCTATTGCTTGGATTGAAGGCTGCTCAAGACAAAGGCATCAAGTTTCTTCATGCCAAAGGGGATACTAAATTAGTGGTTTGTCAAGTGAGAAACTTATACCAAACCAAGAATGGAAGATTATGCCATTATCATAACCTGGTTTGGAACCAAATTGAAAACTTTAATGCTTTCAACATTTCTGCCATACCTAGGGAATCTAATGACAGACTTGATGCACTTGTTGTTTCAAGAACTCTCTTAGTTCCTCACTCAGATTTCAAAGAAGACAGGTATACTATTGAGCTAGTCTGTAGACCAAGTGTTCCTAATAATGTTGATCATTGACAAGTATTCAATGATGATCATCAAATCATTTCCTTCCTAGATCAAAAAGACAATTTTGAACAACTACATTTTGAAGGCAGTAAATCTCAGAAGTATGAATCAACCTCTGAATCTAGTTCAAATATAAATGAAGAATTCTTACAGTTGAAAGGAAATAAAATTTTCAAAGGCATGGTTTCTCTTGAGAAATTGTTTGACAAGCATGATAGATTCATTAAACAACAATAAACATATTCAAACTTCTCTCAGGGATTCGATCAAGTAAATTTGACTACTAAAGAAAATTCCAAGATAGTTAACATTGGTAAGTACTGCACCCCTGAAGAAAGATTCAAGTTCACCACTTTACCCCATCAATACATGGATGTCTTAGAATATTCTTATGATGACCTAAAGTCTCTCAGACTTGATGAAATCCAACATGACATTCCTCTCAAGGTTGACTCAATGCCCTATAAGCAAAAATATAGACAATACAATCCAAAAATATCAGGTACTATTCTATCTGAGATACAAAAAAATGTTAAATTCGAGAATCATCTTCCCAATCCATCATTCCACATGGATTGCAAACATAGTGCCTGTAAGGAAGAAGAGTGGCAAAATCCACATTTGTGTAGATTTTAGGAATCTGAATCAGTCATCTTTGAAAGATAATCACCCTTTGCCAATCATGGATCAAGTGCTTCAAATAGTGACAAGTTCAGAGATGTTATCAATGCTAGATAGCTTCTCAAGAAGAAGTTGGTGAAGCAGACTAACACAAGACTACATTCACCACACCTTGGGGTACATTTACATATAAAATAATGCCTTTTGGCTTCATAAATGTTGGTGCCACCTTTCAGAGAGAAATGGAATTGGCTTTCAAAGATGAGATAGGTAAATTCATAGTGGTATACCTTGATGACTTAACCATCTTTTTAAAGCATCGATCTAATCATGTATGCCACTTACAACAAGTGTTGGAATGCTACTGCTAGAATGGTATTTCCTTGAACCCTAAGAAGTCTATTTTTGGAGTAACAGAGGGGAAACTCTTTGGACACATTGTGTCTAAAGAAGGCATAAAGATTGACTCAGAAAAAGTCAAGTCTATTCAAGATCTTAATGTGCCTACAAGTAAGAATGTTGTTCACTCTTTCTTCAAAAAGGTGAATTTATTACGGAGGTTCATCCTCGAATTTGCCGAGAAGACTAGACACATTATAAACATGATGAAATCAAAGACCACCTTCAGCTGGACTAAAGAAGGCAAGTTAGCATTTCAGGATATCAAGACTACCATTGTCCATGCCCCTACCTTGGTTTGTCCAGATTACAACAAAGATTTTATCATATACAGCTATGCATATGAACACACACTTTCAGAAATTTTTGTTCAATAAAACAAAGAAGGTATATAATCTCCCATTTCTTTAATGAATTTCCCTCTCAAAACCCATGAGATGAAGTATTCAAATGTAGAGAAGCATGCTTATGTAGTGGTGAAAGTAGTCAAACATTTTTGCTTGTATATCCTGAATTCACACACTACTGCCTTAGTTCCTGACACTATGGTCAAGTCAATATTAACTCAATAAGAGTTTGCACAAAAAGAGGCAATTGGATTGCAAAGATCTAAGAGTTTGATCTAGACATCAAGCTAACAAAGCTGGTCATGGGAAAAGGCCTATACCAATTAATTGTTGACAATAAGCCAGAAGATACATAGCATAAAGAAGCTGAAGTGGAAGATACACCAATAGTCCTTTTTGTCTCCACTACCAATGAGTGGTATTCAAGTATTATTCATTTCCTTACTTATGGTGAATGTCTTGCTCATTTGTCTTATAAATAAAGGAGGACTATCAAGTTGAAATCTACCAATTTTGTCCTTTGGGACAATGGCTTGTACAAGAGAAGCATAGATAGAGTATTCCTTCGTTGTGTAGACAAAGAAAAAAAAAATCCAACTTTTGAAATCTTTCCACAGTCTAGCCTGTGGAGGACTTGTTGTGCTCTTGTGACTGCTCACAAGATTTTGTGAGCCAGGTATTACTAGACAACTCTTTTCTAAAATGCATATAAGTGGGTGAGAAAATGTGAACTCTGCCAGCAATTTGTTGGAAGACCCAAGTTAGTTGCCTTGCCTCTCAAGCTAGTGATCATAGAAGAACCATTCCAGCAATGGGGGATTGATTTTATTGGGACTATAAACCCATCTTCAAGTTTTGGACATGATTATGTCCTTACAGCAAATGACTATTTCACCAAGTGGGTAGAAGCAATCCTAACTAAGCATGCTATTTCAGAAGTTGTATCCTCAAGGAGAATATCATTTCTAGATTTGGAGTTCCAATCAAAAAATTTACTGACAATGTAGCTTGTTTTACTTCCCAAGAGATTACACAATTCTATTTCCATTATGGAATTACACTCTCTCACTCTTCTAATTATTTTCCATAAGGGAATGGACAAGCTGAATCAAGCAATAAGAACCTGGTAACTATCATCAAGAAGCTAGAAAATGACAATCAAAGGACATGGCATAAAGCATTGATTGATGCTCTATGGGTAGATAGAATCACACCAAAAAGGGTAATTGGTATGTCTCCTTTTCAACTTCTTTATTGTATCAATGATGAGATACCAATCAACTTAAAATTGCCAATCTTAAAATTGGCAAAGGCAATTGAAGATCAGACATATGAAGTCTCTCTTGATAAGAGAATCATGTGCCTGACTGAGTTGGATGAATAGAGAACCATGGTGGTGGACCGAATTGCTGCTCATCAAAGTCTTGTAAAGAAACTTTTTGACCAAAAGGCTAAAAATCATGATTTCTAAATTGGGGATCAAGTCTTACTATGGGACAAAAGGAGAGAACCAAAAGGGATGCATGGAAAGTTTGACTCTCTTTGGAGAGGTCCATTTATAATTCATCAACACAATGGTGAAAATAGCTTTCTGCTGAAATATCAAGATGGCACACTCTTTTCTATACCTCACAATGGGCAGCATCTGAAACACTTCAACTCTTGAAGTATCAGATCATTGCATCTGTACATATGTATATTTGTATAGTTTTTAATTCTATTTTGTTTTATTTGTTTCCATTTTTTATGCCTTCCATTTCTAGGTAACATGACTCTGTAGCCCAATGATACACATGAAGACACTGGAGATTCTAGATTCTACTCCCTTCAATTCTTTTTTATAATTGATAGAAGATCCCTAACTGGAGCTAGTTGTTGTCCCAAAAATAGACTTCTCATTTTTTGGGATAACATGTGAACTATTTTGGTTCCTCAAACCAAAATAATATCTTCCTTTCTCAATTTTTTTTTGAGCATTCAAATTCCTCATTTTTTTCAAGCTTCTCAAAAATCTACGAACTCTGCAGGCTTAAATCTATGAACTCTATAGGCGTAAATCTATAGACTTTATAGGCTTGAATCTATAGACTCTATAGAAAGAAAATCTATGGACTCTACAGGCCAAGTTCAATGGGCTTCACAAGTAGAAATCTACGGACTCTGCAGGAAAGAAGCAAGCTCTCAACACTTAGATGATTTTAAAGTTGGTTCAATAACAAGGTTCAACCAAAAGAGTTCATCAACGACCTTTTAAGCAAGGATTAAACCATTGAACCATTGAACCTTGAACCATTATGGTTCAACAGGTTCAATGGGTTTAAAGGTTCAACATCAGTAGCAACAGTTAAGTGCATTTATCAAGGTTCAAAGTTCAACTGCTTCAAAATTCAATCACTTCAAGGTTCAACTACTTCAAAACACTTATCAAAGAGAAGAAGGCTTAAACCATTGAATCATTAAACCATTGAACCACTTTGGTTCAAAGGTTCAATGGGTTCAAGGTTCAATGCATTTGGTTAAAAAATATCAAAAGGACTAAGCCAAATAAAAAGAATGAATCGATTGAACCATTGAACCATTGAACCTTGAACCATTTTCGTTCAACAGTTTCAACGAGTTCATAGGTTCAAAGGTTCAACCAGTGTGATGAAGATAAATGAGCTTAGAAAGAATAAGGAAGTCATAGACTAATGGTTCAGCAGGTTCAAAAGCTTCTACAGGCAGGTTTAATCGAAAGAACAAGTTTTTGACACTTAGTCATTTTTAGGGAATGAACCATTAAACCATTGAACCATTAAACCACTTTGGTTCAAAGGTTCAACAAGCTCAAGGTTCAAGGTTCAACAAGGCTTGTTTTAAAGAGTCTTGGTTCAAGTGGCCAATAGAAGTAAGGGAATGAACCATTGAATTGTTGAACCAAAGTTGGTTCAATCAGTCATTTCAAGTGACAAGTTCAAAGGAGTGCCCCAAGCATCAAAGACACAAGTGCCCTTTTGGAGGGAATTTTTATGGCAAAAGTGACTAAGGAAACAAAAAACTTGATAGGACTCAGTAGATGCTACCAAGTGTCATCTTCTGAGCCTCATTTTGCTTTGTTTCTAAGAGCAGTGGATGCTACCACGTGTCACAATTTGAGATTCACATAAAATCGACTAAGGTAGATTTCCAAGGGACAAACAACCCTTATGGAAGATACTCATAATCCTAAAATGAACCATTGCAAAGACTTGAAAGGCTAATTTACAGGTCAAATAGCCCTTGTAGAGGGCAGAAAGGGGGAAAATGGACCAATTCAAAGGCCAAAAGAGCAAAGGGATTTCCTTTGGAAAAGTTCCCTCGAAAAAATAGACAAAGTGAATTCCTTCAGGAAAATGAACAAGGCAAAGGACAAAGCAAAATTCTCTAGACAATTTGTTTGAAGGAATTCACCTGAAAAATAAAGCAAAGCTTGACAAAAAGATAAGGCAAGGAAGATTTCCTTTGGACAAATTCCCTGAAGGAATTCCTTTGGACATTTTGTCTAAAGGAAATAAAGGATAAAGCCCACTAGAAGAAATAAGCCCAAAGGCCATCCAAAGACTACTTGAAGGGTAGATACCCTTGCGATGGGCTCTTCTTGACCCAAAGTGGACCAATTCTGAAGGCCCTAAAGAGCAGGTCCCCTCCAGGAAAGATCAAATGACAAAGCTGAATGAATTGCTAAGGAAAGTGATGTGCCCATGGACATCAAATTTGCAACAATGAAATAGTCATTGATCCTTGCAATTTTAAGTATGGACCTGAATGCATTCAAAGGATTTAAGGCCAAGGCCAAAAGGAAGAACCACTTAGAGGAGCGTAAAGATCAGGAATGACCAAAAACATTTGTAGATCAGATATGTTTCTAGAAGTAGACCACCAAGTGGATAATGAAAGATGCAAACTTTCAATAGCGTGACCCATTTCTCTACATTGAGAAAAGCAAATGGATAAATGCCCCTAAATTCCAGCATGTCTTCTTAACAAAATTTAATGCAACATGATGTGTTACTATTCCCAAGTCCTTCTTGAAGAGGCTATATAAGGGACTCTCTTGTTATTGTGGATCTCTATCTCTCTCTGATGATCAGAAACAAAACTCTACCCAAATTGAAAGGCATTACTGAGACTTTGAGCTTAGATTTTTGACCATATTTTGTTATTGGAATAAGAAAGTAAGTGATTTTTCAGACTTTATGCTATGATATCTTTGTTGTTGGGGAAACTGTTCTTATGTCTTTTTCCTTAATATATTTTTTGTTCCTTTAATTCAATTATTAGAATTAGTGAAAGTAGTCAAGAAAGTATCATGAAGCCAACTGTGGAGAGACTTTATGCCCCTACAATTGCCTTTAGTGTGTTTTCTTTTTGTTTCTATGTAAAGGACCTTGGGATGACTTTGTGCCCTCATTGTCCTTCATATCTCACTCTTGCACAATTGAGGTGGAGACTTTGTGCTACATCTCAATCAGTTGGTTACTATGTCCTTGGTTACATTTTGCAATTACTACCAAGAGTATTCTTGTGGTTTGCTAAATAGTACTTTTGAAAGAAGAGGAGTGTTTTCTGTCATTTCCCTTGAGATTTTTCCTTTGATTTGCACGCATCATCTCTGAAGAAAGAGAGATGGATGGTTTATCTTACCCTTGAGTATTATTTTCTATTTATATATATAGCATATCTATAAGGAACCTCCCCTTGATGACAGGAGAGATTAGTCCCCTTTTGATGTGGTAAACCTACACATTTGGACAACCAATCTTCCTACTTTGGATGATCAGACTTATTTTGTTTATCAGCACGCTGATCGACAAAAGATTCAACCAACAAGTCTAATGACTGAAGAAGCCATAAATAACCAGGCACACAAAGATGCATAAAGTGATGAAATAGATTAATAATAATTGATCAATATAAATTATTTGATTGCATTTTAAAATGTGGATATGTTCATCCTTATTAGTATTAATACAATTAGAATGGTCAAGGGGTTTATTTGATCAAGGAGGGTGGGAAAGTTTACCAAGGTTACCATGGGGAAGTTTATATGGATATATTGCTTATAATATTTCTTGATCTAATTTTTATATAACATGTGATGGTATGCATCATGATATAAAACACCATAAGCACTTAGTTGTAATATGCATAAAGACTGACCCTTGATCTAATAAATAATTAAAAATAATATACCATGATAAAAACCATGATGACAATGTTGACATATTAATATGGATATACTCAAGAATAATGTGCAAGGAATCACCCAATGAATGCATAAATACTAAGTCAAGGCAAAATAATAAAATAAAATAAATAACTAAGCAAAAAAACACAAAAAACTTGAAAGAAAAAGCAACAAAAAGAATCATGTCATCAACCAAGTCAATATATATGTGTGAATTATCAATGGAATGATAAATGATTAGTGACCCCAAGAAAAGAACTTGAAAAGGGAAAGTCACACCCCCAATGGCAATGAAAGAATGGATTAGAACCAATAATGGATTTTACCCCACTAGGTCAGATTGAGGAAGACTGACTAGGTTTAAACATGAAAAATGATTTTGAATTTTGAAAATTTTGAATGTTTTTGGAATTTTGAGGTACCTAAACTCATCAGAGATTGACAATATACCACTCAAAAAATGATAAGAACATGGTTCAGGTTGCTCACAAATTGTGAGAGCATATGGAAAAGAGGGACTAAGCTAACCTCAACGTGAAATGAGTACTGACTACATAGTCCCATGAGGACCTCAATTTATGGTAGTTCTACCCCCAAAAAAGGTGATGACATCTGACTAGGTAACATGTTCATAAATTGACGTAAATGTCAAGGCAAATGAGAATAGTAATGGCAAGGTGATGCAATAATTCATGGTAAGGTGTTGTTCCTAATTTGCCCATAAGTGGTTATAATTAGGAAACAACAACATAGGTTGGTGATACTAATTTACCCATATGTGGTTATAATTAGTAACACAAGGTGGAATACTAATTTTCCCAAAGGTAGTTATAATCATTAGCACCAATCAAGTGTAAATCAAAGATAACTTATCAGATTCAATATCACACTACTTTAAAATACTTCCACTTAAACACAAAATTATAAAACTACTAAAACTAGATTAGAATCCCCTTGTAGAAAGTGCAAGAAGAACCAAAGGAACCAAGATCATAATGGTTGGGTAGGGTGGATAAAAATAGGCTTTGGTCAGTAGTAAAAGGTATGGTAAAATGGAATATAGTATGGTATAAAAAAGAATGTCGATATGGCAATGGAATATAATAGAAATAAGATGACCCCCAAATGATAAGGTAAGGTAAGTGGCAAGGTATGAAATAATGGTAAGAAAAATTTCAAATGATAACATCAAGGTAAATGGAAAATGAAAATGGCATGGTAAATGTTTTCAATAAGGTAAATGGAAAATAACAATTACAAGGTAAATGTTTTTGGCAAGGTAAATGTTTCAGTTATTCCTATTGATGTGGAGATGCACATCTTGATCAGTATATGATACAACTAGAATAATAAATCATGTAAATTTATATCCCTTACTTCTTTTGAATAGTTGTTATGTTAAAAACCTACTTCAGATTTATAATCCAATTATGTTGTTGTGATCTTCATTGGTTGTTCATTTTGTTTCCCTCAAACATCAAGACAAGATGTCTTTTTAGCCTCTATAAAGGAAAGTACAGCTAGGGATGAGAAATATGGATAAATATTGGATGATAAGTATGATTTGGTAATGTAAAGGTGAATGATAATGAAATATATAATGGCTGGGCAACAAATGAAGATTTATTTTTTTAGGCACACAATGTTATTGATTTTGGATTTGACATAATTTTGGTTTTGGAGGGGTTGAAGAATTCTAAATATGCTCTCGATAGGACCACCATATTTTTTTTATTATTTGGGCCTAAGAGTAGCTACCATCTGATTATGATGTCGATTGGAAGTTGTAATGATGTTATCTTTCATAATGTCTTCATCAAGCATTGAAGAACTATTGTTCTTAGCTATTGTCTCCTCAAAGATGTTTTCACCAATGAAGTTATCCTTATTATCCCCTAAACCCTCCAAAAAATTTTCACTAAGGAATGTTAAATTTTGAAATTAATTATCTTCTAGTGCCTCAAATAAGGTTTCACTAGAAGATGTTGAGTTTAAACTTTGATTTCCCCTTAGGACCTCCAAAAAGGTTTTACTAGGTGATTGTTCTTCTTCTACATGAATGTGGTCTTGGTTCCCCTGATATTCTGCAATTGATATGTCACCATGGATTTAGTTCAATAAGGTATGATTCTATCCTTCCCAATAGACATTTGTGGGAGGCAGAATGTCAATATAATGACTATATTAGATGGTGTTAATGGCATGTGTAATGGTAATGGAATGGAAAAAGGTAGCACAATGCTCATAGAAAATACAAGGATAACTTGTGTCAAAACTAAATTAATCATCCTCAAAATTTGTATAAGGATCATAAATGTATTCAAATTGATCTATAAGGCATTCATAACCAATATTGTAATATCCATGAACATATTCTACTTTTGAAGTTGATTCCAACTCAAGGGAGTTTAAATCCAATGTTGAGATTAACATTAATTCTACTTCTGATGCTAAATATAATTTCATTTCAAGAATAAAACCTAACTTCCATTTTGATTCTTCATCTGGTGTGGATACTATCACAATGATGTTTAGTTGAATGTTTAGTTTTAGATAAGCAACAACCTGTGATGGCATAATGGGATCCATAAAGACTAGTTTGTTAAAGTGAGACTCCTCCATGAGGGGAAAAATGTCAAGAGACAACTCCATAGGGACTCAATTCTCAAGGGGAGGCTATTTAAAAATAATATAATGGTCAAGATAATGATTTTCCAAAAGGTAGTTATAATCATTAAGGAGTAACTCAGTAAAGACTAGCTTGTCAAAGTGAGAATCCTTGACAACAAGTAAAGGATCAAAAGGTGATTCATCATAGGTTGAATTTTCACAAATAGATATTTTAATAAAAATATCATATATTGGTTGGTTCTCTTGGCTTTGGTTTATAAGTAGTTGTAAGATACCAGTTTTGAACATATCTTGGTCTTTGAATGATTAGATCTATTGGAGAGATATTGATTGGCTCAGTTGTGGCTTAATGATCGACATGAGTTTCCTAAAGTGGGGTATGGTTGGCAAGGGATGAAAAATGGCTGGTGGTTGGATAATGATAGGTTTATCTATGATGGGCTTAACAAAGGCTGATTACTAGCTTAGGATAATAATTATGACATGTCTAGTTGTAATTACACAACCTTATTAGGATAATGAGTTGTCATTCATGGAAGGGAATTAAATGGTAATGTAAGGTCATTTTGAATCTTGGTTACTATTACAATCCAAAGGACAAGGTCCTATAATAGTGATGGTTGGGTGTTGTGAAGCTTAGTTTCTCACACAAGCCAAAGGACAAGGTCTTGGAATGGTAATAGTAGGGCATTGTGAATCTTGGTTACTCACACAAGCTAAAGGACAAAGTCTTGATATATTAATCCTAGAACATTATGGATCTTAGTGGCTCACACCATCTGAAGGAGAGTTAATGGTATAGGTGGGGGATCAAGTGCCACAAGGAATGAAAGGGTGAAGTTGGTACATTAATCGATGCAAAGAAGGTATCATTGCATGCTTATTTTAAGGATCTTGGCTTCATTCCCCATATTGAGTATTGTAAGGAGGATAAGGATCCATCTCACAAACAACATCATCCTAGTACGAGTCTTGAATAAAGTCATCATTTGAACCACATTATCATAACCTAAATTATACATGGCTCCAATATGAGTGTAACAACACATATCTGAGTCAATGATAAATATTTTTCAAAAATTCCTAGAGTTATAAAAACTCTTAAAAATAAGTTCCAAAGGAGAAATGGTCCAAACATAGTCTAGCTTGGTCTACAGGTGGATTTGTATCTATAAAATGGTCTATGCTAAAACTTGGTCTAAATAGTCAAACGTCATAATGTCAAATGTCTTAAACAAAAAGGTCAAGTGGATGAATAAAAATTGGAATGGAAAACTCTAATTACAAAGTGTTTCAAACAATTCTAATCTAAGAAAACAAAAAAAAATTAGGTCTTTCAGAGAAGGAACAAAAACTAGGCTCAAAATAGGCATATGCTAGGTCTTTCATAAAAGGCACAAGATGTAGACTTTTAAACAAAATAAGGTATGAGATTTAATCTAACAAATTTGAAACACTTTGACATAAACTAGGTATTCAAATTTAAGCTTGAACTTGGTCAGTTGGTATAAGGCATCAACAATAGGCATATAGAAGATAGGTTATTTTTCCCAAATCTAGGCACAAATAATAGTTTTCAAATTGAATAAAGAATTAACCTAAGTTACATAACCCAAAAGAAAAATATTGATGTCTAGACCAAAATTACACAAGGCATAGGCATAAATCAATCAATGTTTAGATTTGAACTTGTTAAGGCTAATTAAAAACTCAATTTAAAAATCAAGGCTTTTTGAACAAACAACAAGCTAGACAAGAATGGATAATATAATAGTATTAGGTATAGATTCAAAATTCACACATGGTTTTGGTTTCAAAAGTGAAACTTTAAACATAAGGAAAATAAGACTTTGAAATGATTTTGAGTAGCATATGACGTTATCATGCTCTAAGTATGTGATCAATGGTTTTATTTCAAGACTCAAAGACATACGACTCAAAATTAATTGGGTAGCATAGTGACACCCATTAAATCAAATGACACACACAAACAAAATTGATAAAAAGACTAAGGCACATGTACGACGTCAAATGGGTGGTGTAACACCTCTTTGAACAAATGAGTAATACATAAAAAAGACTCATTTTTAATGTGGTAAAATAGATAAAAATAGATAGTTCAACTCAAGACCATGTAATAAAATATAAAAATGACATAAACACCTAAGTGTAACATCCTAAATCCTAAAACTGATAAGGTTTCATAATACTGTCAAATTTCATCAATATACTTGCTCTTGAGATGATTTTAACCAAAAAGTAAAAGTGTATGAAAATTACGGTTTTTAGGCCCCCTCTTCTCTCAAGAGTTTGTACTATGACATGGAAATTTGGGCTACTCACCTTGCATCAATAGTATGTCCATGACAATTGGGGTTATTCTAAACTATCAATTTTTGTGTGTTTCTAGATGGTCCCAAGTGTGGATAACACAAGAGATGCTCATGTCAATTAGATCCATTTAAATTGGTTTTTTGTGAAAAGGTCTTGTCTTTTTCACAACCACTACATCCATCTCTTGCTCAATGTAGTGCAATTTCTAAGCTAATCATACGTTCTAAGGGAAGTAGTTATTAACTTAGGTAGTTTAATAACTCAAACTACTATAGACACCTAAAATTAGCCACCAATGGCTTCATATTATAATTTAGACTGATTCTTACTAACCTTTGTAAATCCAACCAAGAATCACTAAATGTCTCAAATTTGGATTCATAACATGCATTTGGCCTATAGACCTATTAAATGGGTCAAATACACACAACATTAATTTAAATCTTAAAAAATGCTAAAATGCCTAAATATAATTAATTAGCATGTAAAACCTAATAAAATTCCTAATTGAATCATCCATGAATAATTAAATGAATTATCAAAAAATAAATTCAAAAATCAAAGAATATCCTAGAATTCATAATTAACTTTTTATGAGTTGTCAAATATCCTAAAAATATCTCCAACATGCTTATTCATTTCTAATCATGACCATTTGACACTTTTTAACTCTAATAGGGTTAATTAACTCACTAAGGTTAAGTTTGAACTCATTATAATCTCTAACTCACCTTGGGTTTGGGTTAGTTGTTATTTCTATAAATAAAATCCATTGCCTATCGAATTTAGGAGGAGAGCTTGAGCATATTAAAGTTATAATGCTAGTTTTAGAGCATGATTGCATGACAACAATGTTATAATGCTAGTTTCACAAGACAATACATCAACATACATCAATAAAGCATGATCCAAATAATGGTGTTAAGAATAGAAAGAGCCACACAACTCCATTTTCCAAAGATTTCTTGAGCACAAGCCAGACAAGCCAAATAAACACATCATTTGTAGCATTCAAGGAATATATGGAATTTGTAATTTCTTTTCATTTTAGTTGAGCTTTATCATTTATTTTTTTGTTCACTAAGATCCCCCCTATGATCTAGGTATGCAATATTTATGCATGTTATTGTGTTTTTATTCAGGTTTTCTTGTTCTAACACATGATCTAACCACCCTTCTTGGATTCCTTGATCACAACTAGCATCCTAGCAATTAACTAGCTCAATTTATATACCCCACCATATATTAGGCTTGATATGATGCCAAGAGATGAATTCTCAGGTCAAATCTTCCCTAGAGAACCTATGAGGAGGTGATTAAATCCCACTCATAAGCCAAAATACATGAAGATTAAATCCTATAGATTTGGGGAGGGCCTTTTGGGGTCACCCAAACCATATAGATTTGGGGAGGGCCTTAGCAACTTTATTTTAATTCTTTTAGACTAAAGTGACAAAGGCAAAGAATGAGCACTTTTGGTCACCTATGTTCCCTAAATGTGATAGGGGGAGAGCATACACATGTCACTTAGTTTGCTATAAATAAACAACTATCAACAAATAAGCATAAAACAAACAACTTTTAGGAATATGTAACTAAGTGTGAAATTTCATTTTAGTGAACCAAAATGAATTTGTGTTGTGAAATTTTGGCGCATTTATTGAAAAAAAATTAAAAACTTCAAAAACAACTAAGGTATGAAAAGAACTAAGTTTATTTCAAACACCAAAGACAAAGTGTGCAATATTTAATCATGTTCAAACTTTGATTTTTCTACCTTACAACCTACAAATTGTTAGAGGGTTTGCCTACTTAAAATCTCAAAAGAGAGTGAAAAAATAACATTTCAAAATGATCTCTCAAGTTTCTTATCTTTTATCTTAGAGATATCAACATCGATCAACATACAAATCAATATCAGTCATCAAAAATTGATGTCGATCAATCCACATAGGGATCAATGTCAGTTGAGATGATCAACATTGGTTCTTGAAAAAACACAAAAAACATAATATGGTTTGATAGAAAATATGATTATTAAAACAATCCTAAAAATTAAATACCTCTCTGGATCTTGTAGGAAAATGGCTAAATAGATAATATGCAAGCTCTTCAATATTGAATAAACACAAAAAAAATCAAGATAATACTCATTAATCATGCTTTTTCCATGCTCTTCTTTATATAGGGATCGATGTTAATCTAGGAGAATTGAAATTGGTCTAGTAGAATAAATATTGGTATAGGAGAATTGATGTCAGTCTGGGAGAATCGATGTCGGTCTCTATCAATTTTGAAATAAAACAACATCGATCCATGTGCAACGTATGAGTTGCTAAAAATAGAAATATGTAAAAAATGAACAAAAAAACTCAAATTTTGAAGATTTTTAAGCATACATTAGCAAAACTAAAAGTATTATATAAATATCCTTGCTCATGTGGGATTATTGAAGTCCCACTGGGTGTGCCAACATGTGAATTATGAATTTGACAGAGAGGGGAGGTTAGTCTTGTGTTAGTCTCATAAAACCAATGAAATGAACACACTATATTCCTAACACCTTTATTCTAGACATTAGGGAGAGCTTAGTAAAAAAATTAAATTAAAGCACAAAAAAAACATAAAAGACATAACTCTTTTACCTTCTTTGGAAGCTCCAAATGGGTTTGTTGAATGGCTTACTTAGCTTGTGTATCAAGAATTCTTTGACAATGGAGGTTGTTTGGATCCTTATCTCCTTGACACCTTGTCTTTGATATTTCTTGGACTATTATTTGAGCATGGTAACCTTACTTGCATGAGTCTCATGGGGTAAATCTTGCATAATAACTCTATAATATCCAATCTTAAAAATGAAGAGGTATGGCCTTGTATTTATAGCCTTAGGAATTAACTCTCACCCAAGATAAGTCAAGGTTGATTTTAGGCTTGTAATGGGTTAAAAATAACCATTGGTGAGTTAAAAATAACCATTGGTGATTTAAAAATAACTCCATTAGAGTTAATAGTTGTCAAATAATTATGATTTTCAATTACCAGGCATGGCTCTCAAATTAGATATTTTAGGATATTTTCAAAGATCTTGACAACTCATAAAGTCAATGATGAAAGGCTAAGATATTTTGATTTTTGAATTTCCTTTTCTAGATATTCATTAATTTCAAATGGATAATTCAATTAGACATTTAATTCTATTTATCTTGTTAATTGACTTTGATTAGCCTTTTAACTCTTTCAAGATTTAACTAAGTGTGCAAGTGCCCCACTTAATAGGTCCATAGGCCAAATTGATAGTTGTGATGCCACAAGGTGATTAGGTATGAATCGATGAGAGGTTATTATTTCATACAAGCTATCATCCCAAATATGGATGCCTCAAAATGATTTTGAGCTTTGATGAATGATGTACAAGTGAATTTGGGATGTTTAGTGATTCCTAGGCTTAATTTTTAATGGTTGGTAGGAAACGGTCTAAAGTCCAGTCAAAAACTAGTTGTGGATAGTTTTAGGTGTCTACATAATGTATATGGTATTTATTTATATGTATGTATTAATGTTTATCACAAAATTAGGTTGTAATGTGTATCATGAAGTGTGACTTGAAACGATCAATGCAACATCTTTGGTCTTAATATCACATCCATAAAAATTGTGCTAAGTAGTGGCCATATCTTATGATATAATTTAGTAATTCATGAAATAATGATATGTTTCAAACTTTTTTTAGTTGATATTACATCAACAATGACTCTTTTTACAAGCCTCTATGATATATTAACTTGGATAAATAGTGCATCATATTGACCCACTATATACTTGATACCTAAATTATTTTTTAATTCTCTAATGATGGAAGTATCCTAAATAGAGTAATATTTTAAAGTGTCTTGGAATATGTGTATCATAAGATTCAAAATGAGGTTCTTTTGTTTATTTTAGGAAATGTATATGAGTACATGTCATTGATTTTGTAATTTCCTTATTAGTTTATGAATCTGCTATGTATCAAAGGCATTGTCATCCATTTTGAATGGATATTGTAATGGGATGAATAATGTCATATGCATGTTGTCCCAATACTTTCGCTCCATATCTATTTTTTTAAATATCTTAATCCAAAACTATATTGGATCAAAATTTTGTCACTTTTTCTACAAATAATTTCATTACCAAGTGTTTAAATATCTAAATTTAGATATTTAATATGATTTTGAAGATATTGAATTTGAAATTGTGTAAATGTGTTATATATAGTACTAATTATATCATGATCATCCACAAAATGCCTCCTTCCTTTGGGAGAGAGTAGCATCGACCTCCATAAATGGAAATTAGTTATCAACATTGAGTAAAAGTGGGATAAAAAAACAAAATAATCCATAATAGGAGAGTATTTAGGGCTTTGGGATGCTTATCAATATAAAGTACACAAAATTATATAATATTTGATAGTAAAATTTGAAGGATGACCCTTAATATTACAGGGATCATAAATGAATATGAGTTAGGATCGAGAGACTCTAATGCTAAAATATAAGAACATAAAAGAATGAAACCTTAATGGATAATTAGGGTTTAACGTATTTTGATCATTATATGGGTTTTCCAATATATTCTACCCCAATTTTGTTTTAGAAACCTTAATAGGGTATAAACTAGTCAAATAATTTTGATTAATAGATATGGCACTCAATCATAAATCTGAATGCAAAATATCAATATTGATTGTAATGATTTGATAAAAGGCATATGTTAGATATATTAATTACAAAAAATGGGTGAGTACTTAAATTTTTGGTTGATTTTATGACTATGAATATATTCTATAATGGTAAATTACACTAAATTAGGGATGTGATTCATTTAGTTCAGTAATTATGCTTTTATTTATGTAAGGTTAGTTTTGTCAAATTTGGGTCAATATCAATTGTTGATACTAAATTATAGTTTTTAATATTTACCTATGTAAAAAATAGGGTTTAATACCATACAATCACATTTTCATATCTCTAAAATATCCATATGTGTGATGTCAAACCTTCATTATGTGTGAAACTCCAAAAACCAACCTCCTTTACCTTAAAACCTTAAGTGTGCTTATGAGGGATTGAAACCAACAAAACCCAAGGAAGTGTAATGCAATGATTTGATCCCAATCTCCCATATTTTATGATTTACCATTGCATATATATACAATAGTCTAAATATGTAAATTAAGCCACATGTATTTCTCCCACCTAGTGTGATTGTGCAATTTTACTCCTTCGCTATAGGAATGCAACTTATGATTTGGATTTGATACTTGATAATGTTTGATTTAAATTGGTTTTAGTATGATTTTTACTTGTATTGTGATAACTTGTAGTGAGTGATTCATAATTTGTGGAATAATATGGAAGGTTTTCTTAATGTGCAATAGTATATAGATGTGTACCAAATAAGTGCCAAGTCCCCTATCAAGTGAGGTCTTAATATGTATATGTATATGTATATGTATATGTATATATATGTATTAGTCCAATGGGTAATTTATTATTTCATCCACATGATAATTAAATTTTGAGAAACAAAGTAAATGTTTTATTTTAAAAATAATTTTTTTAGGAGAGGTTTGGTATAAACCAAATCATGTCAGTATTGATTGGTATTATTGACCAAACCTGACATTACTAACCCATGTACAAGTGAAATTGAACTAAAGTTATGAATATGTTTGTGATAAATATTAATAAGGTTTGAAATGCAAAATGAGGTTCCTATAAATGTTTAATAGTATAATTAAAGGATAAAACTCATAATGTAGCATATAATTATGAGATAATGGTAAGTTAAGACCATATTTTTGCACTCAAGTCATGCGTGGTAAATGTGTATGTCAATCTTGTCAAATTCAAGTACTTCATACCATATTTTAGTATCTAAAAACCCCATGAATAAAATAAAATATAATCCCCATACAAAGATGAAAAATACATGGCCCAAATTGATCTATTTATCCCTCAAAATATTTTAGAATACCAAAATTTATCCCAACATATCATATAATGCCTCATTTTTTCCTCAAAATCATGTAGAATGTCCAAATTATTCCTCAGACTCATGTAAATATGTCTAAATATACTTTATTTGACCCATTTTAATAATATAATATGTATCAAAATTTGAACTGTTTTATCTTACATGCCCCGAATCTTTAAACAAACCCATTATATTTTGCCATTTTGATATGAGGGATGAAGCCTATGAATCACTCATATAGAAATAAATAGTTATGTGCATCATGTTTTCTATTAAAAAATCATATTCTTGTAAATTATATGTAAAAACATGATAAGATATATCCTCATTAAAAACTTGTTAACTCTATAAGCACATATAAAACATGTAATCCAAGATAAAGACTGTGATTTGTTAATCACATACAAGATATGATCATTAAACTAATTTTAAATTAATCATCAAATGTAGATATATATATTCCAATAAAGTACAAAACAATTATAATTGCATGATATGCAAAATTTTAATCATGGAAACACTAAGTAGAAATATATATCACATAATATAAATGTGTGTGATATAAATCACAACACCAAACACATAATGACAATCAATTTATGACATATAAGTATATGTTAAATGTAAGTAAATATGAACAGAAACACAATATCATAGTCATTAACTAAAAATCACACAAGCATAGAAAATGTGACTCAAATTTAACTTGACATAGACATGACATACACTAGAGGATCCTCTAACATAACTATCACATGACATAATAAGACATAGTCAATGTTCTGATAGAAAATAGAACACTTAGCATATAACATAATAATGATAAAATTATTTGAACCTTTTTATATATGTGGTGTTAAGGTTTAATGGGGTATAATACCCCATGCATGAGGATGAATAAAATTATTCTAGAGTAGTCCAATTAATTAAAAACTTAGATAAATGAATATTTTGAATTAAATTGTTGAACTATGCTAGGTATATAAAATACAATCAAAATAAAAGTTTGATTGCATAAAAATGAAGAAGGTATAATATTTAGATCTTATCTACAAATGTGTTGGTAGATATGAGAAGTACATAGGTGGAAATAAGAAAGGACAATATTAGGATCTAGTTGTCATATTATAAAAAAATTGTTTACAGAGGCTTGGACACTTGCATCATCCCTAGGACACATGAATCAACACTTATGTCTTGATCTTGACACAATTGTCTTATGAAAAATATTCATTATAATTGTGAAGTGACCACCTTGATCATTCTAGGTTTTTTAATCACCATTATATTAATGTCTTTTATTGATATGCACAAGCTATCAATATTTATATGTGTATCAAACCCTAAATTTTCACCTTAGGTCTTTATACCTTAACAAAAATGGTTTAGTTGGCTCATGGTGTTGAGCTCACCTCAATAACCCCACTATCGATGAGCATTGCCTACATAGCCAATACTCCAAGGAAGGCCTTAGACATATGTAGTTATCGCTTAGGTTTTGGCTTGTGTGTGCACAAGGGTACAATATACTATATAAAAAGGCATGAAATCATCTAGTTTGTAACTTGACAAATATTTATCATGGTTTTTTATTTGAGTGCTACAAACCTATAATATGATTTCTCCTATGATTGATATGAAAATAGGGAAGAATAAGGTAGTATAACTTAGTTATGAAATCAATTGAGTGAGATTGAATATGTTCTTGCTTGGTATTTTCTAGATGAATAATGAGTAGGATTAGATTTTTATTTATACCATACCTTTTGAAAATATCTCATGGTATGGTTTAATAATACAAATGGGTTGACCCATAGGATTCAAATTAAGTGAGTTTTGAGGATTAAATACTTGATATGAATCCAGGTACTTGTGTCAACACAAGTGTCCCTATGTGGGACACAATTATCTATCAAGATAGGAAGTTACTAAGGATATGATATTTATATTGAAGGATATATATCAGGTTATAGTATTTCTATACAGTGTAAGAGATCTAGGTAATTAAAAATGATAGGGTCAAACCATAAGATAAATAAGTAAGCACATTGAGATGATGAATGTGAACCTTTCGATAGCATGGAGGTCTAGAAATGAAGGGTATATCCTTGATAAGTATTTGTCAAGTATACAAGACTGAGTATCTATATAAATCAGATTTTATTATTTACATTTACCCCCTATTTAATCTAGTAATGTATAAATATGAAATTTCTAGGTTAGAGGAAATAAATATGTACTTGGGTGTGCATAACACACCTTACTTTTTCTTGAGCCTAATTTTAGTGTTTTGATGGTTTATGAACTATAACTAAGATAATTTTATAGTATAAATCAATTCATATAATCTAAAATTTTAAATAATTGAATTGCTTATATAGAAAGAAAGCAAGGAAGGAATACATGTGTTTGTCGATGCAGCCATGTTTCCCCTTGGTACTTTGGCTAATAGAGGTTAAAAAATAAACCTTGATATTTTAATATGATGATTATAAGGTAATTTTTCCCCCAATTCAATTCAATGGTGAGTTTTGACATGGCCATTGAAATCATTGAATCAATCACATTACTAACGTGACAATGAAATAAAAACTAAGTTAAGTGGTATAACCAACTCAACCTAAAAATGGAAGTAGTGTTATACCATTGAGGTAATTTAATATCAACCACATTACTAAATGAAACCAAATATTGTAGATAGAAAATGCTCCAAATGATGCTTTCTTATGAAAATGGTACTTCTTGATAAAGTATCAATGCTTCTTGGTAAACATATTTGAATAAGTTTAAATATGTATTTGTAATTTTTATTTTAATTACATGGAATATGCAACTATAATTTATTTCAATCTGAAATATCTATCAAAATATAGCCTATACTCTATAACTATGTATAATATTTGTCACAAACCTTAGAAACTATGTCCCAAATCTATAAAAATTTGTGTAATGTATAGGATTCTAGCCTATGTATATCTAAATCATGTAAATGGTAATGAAATTATAGAAGTTTTGAGAATTTTATAAGTGTCTATATCATGTTTTTGTGACATTCCTACACTAATATTCCCTGCCCCCCCCACTTTGAGGTAATGAAAATGGAATATGGTAGTTACCTTACCTCAAAAGGATAAGATAACTATATAAATTATGTATGAATCATGTAATTATAAGAGCAACATGTCTAAGTAGATATATAAATGAAGCTCATAGAATTTGATCACAAAAATACACAATATGAATGATATGTATCATGGAAATGTCTATAAATTAATAGTACAAGTTAAATAAAAAATCAAAAACATACACAAGATCATTAAATGTCACACAAAATGGGTCTAAGGAAACCAAAAATAAGGGGCATATTCAAATGTCACACACTCAAAGGAATAGCATATCCAAATGTACAAATATAAAATAAAATAAACATATAATTACATAAGGGCCAACAAGCAAGGAATATATTCAAATTTTTTACAAGCAAGATAATAACAAGTAAGAAAAAAACACTCAAGGAAATGACAATGTGAATTATAAGCAACCGGTATAAACATATGATATTAATCCCTACATATATGTGTTAAAAAAATTGTCACATGACATAGCACATCAAGTATAATGTGAAATATGTAGACATGAGTATAGGTATGTGTAAGCATTGGTATATGATATCAACATGATAATGTATAATTGATCATAAATTAATATAACCTATATCAATCATGATCAATAAAACATATACCCCAATTGTAGAATCTTATATGGGAAGAGGAAAGGTCTAACACTCATGTGTGTAAGTATCATGGGTTTGGTGTATTCTTATATCACACTCAAGTATGCATGAATCACATATTTTTATATAAAATAAATTATATGTTATCTACTAACATAAATAAAACAACATAGATGCCAAGAAGCTAGTAAACATGTGATTGCTAAATATTTTTGTATTTTTAAATTATTTGAATGTTTTTATATTTTCTTCAATATTTAAATTTCTTTTAGGAATATTTGAAAATGAAAAATATCCAATCTATGAACCCATATAATAGATGCTCACAGGTAGCTCTAAACTCAAAATATGGTACATCAAATGATTGATACTACCAAAGAACATGTATAGTTTTCATATATTAAATTATATAATATGTGGTACTTTGCATATATCGTATAAGAATTTATGGCCATGAAGAGGTAATAGGATTAGGGTTTCATGAAACCCATTTTTCATTTCTTTTTTGTTTCCTTGGTGTAACTATAATTAGAACATGTTTAGTTTCTCTTAGCAATTGGTGGATTGTGTAGGTGTAGATTGTATTTTGTGAAATCCATTATGTATCTCTTGTGTAATGATATCTCAAGTATGGGCCACCCAAGAAATGTAACTACCTATTTATTACCTTTTCACATATGATTAATCTTAGTATGTTGTAAAATTATTTGTCTAGGAATAAACTTATCTTGTTCAAGTGGATGTTCATATAGAATTACGGAAAGTGTTACTAACCTTATTGTATGAATGTATTTAATACACCCATGATTTTATGGAAGGTATTATGAATATTTTTTGTATCCAAGGTCATCCTAATAACATATAAAATAATCTCATGTATGTTATTATTAAAAAGTTAGTGACCACATGTGTTGGACCAAATTATAAAGGTAAATTAATCTTACCAATAACGTGTCAAGATGTTATATCAAATGTTTTGACCATTTTGGTTAAAGGGATAAATCATCATGCGTATATCCCAAATTTATAATTAACGACATGGTACATACATTCTCAATAGAACCATTTACAATCATAACACTATGTATAGGATGATGATTAAGGTATACTTGAGTAAATAATGAATTAATATCTGAGTCACTTCTACAATTTCACTATCATCAAATGAAATAGAATGTCTCTAAACCATAAGAGCTAATGTGTGTGTAAGTGTTAATAATACCATATAATGTGTGACCATAATGTGATGGAGTAGGATATTCATTATATTCTATTTTCACTTATGGATATTTCTTGGAATGATCTTGTAATGGATTTTTAAATATATTTCAGTTTTGATGATCACCAGATTATGAACCTGAATCCTTTAGAGGATCATCAAAGGTAATCTATTGGTTATTAAAAAAATCCTTGGATCTTATTTTTCAAGGTATAACATATATTTGTATAATTTTTGGGCCTTGGTGATAATAACAATATGCATTAACATCATATGCTTTTAATAGAGGTCGACTCATATCAACCTCTATGAAAGGAGGGATAGATATGAGATGACACTCCACAAGCCTCTTAAGTATCAAGGATGGGGACTCATGTAATCATGTAAATTTTATCTTAATTAAATTATATAATATGAGTTTATTAGGTTGTTATCACACTGAATTAGCCATTGTGGTTTTATCTATTTTAGGTTCTATAGGTTTTACCTTGTAGTTTTGTTTGATATGAAACTTGGTAGTATATGTATTCGATGTGTTTTCTACATACTTAAGCTATTTAAAGGAAATAAGTTTCATTTCATGATCTTGAATAATATGGCATAGGTCATAAAAATATTTAACTTATTAAAATAATGGACTCATGTAATGGGGCAAGAAAACTTTACTTAAATATGACTTGAAGCTCTTTATCTGCCATTGGAATTGTCATTTTGGCCAACATTTTTTTTAACTCAAAACATATTCATTGATAGGTTCATTGGTTCATTTTTTAATCTTAATAATTTTTACACATGAAATATTTTTTAGTGATATTGATGGAGAAATATACTAGAAACTAATCCACTCAGGGTTTGAATTCTTTCACTAATTGGATTGGTAAGTTATAAAACCATCTTAAAGTATATTCCTTTATGTTCCTTGGAAATATTTTGGTCAAAAATTTATCATTTGAAGAATAATCAAGGCATGTTGCATATAAATATCATAGATGTTTAGGATCACCTTTGCCATCATAAAATGTGAACATGGGTGTAATAAAACTAGTTGATAAAGGGTAAAAAGATATCTTAGGTGCTATATTATTATGTAATACATCATGTGAATAAATAGCATGAGTTGATTTCAATACATTTTTTTCAATGTTGGTAACCTTAGCTTCCAAATTTTTTATAACTTAGAGAATATTTTTCACTGTAGACCCATTGGGATTAAGATTTGAGATTTGATAATACACCAAAGAGGATGAAAACACCACTTGTGTTGATGTAGGCATTGAAACTGGTAATTGGGTTAAAGTATTAATTGTTCCCATGGAGGATGTATTAATAGTTGTTTGATGTTAGAGGAACAATGGTTTGAAAACATATCCTATGCCCCCACTATATGTAGTAGGAAATGTTGTTCTCAAGGGGAGGTAAATGAGAAGGGATGTGTTATATGCATATCTAGTAGCCCCAATATTTATATCAATAAAGAGAAATGTTTGTTCACTAACATCTTTTTATTTTTGAGTTTCTAATATAGTATTTAGAATATTTTGGAGATATTCAAGATTTACATGAATGTACTCTTAAAATAATGCAATAGATTTAACTTGTTCTTAGTCAACTTGGTCACTATCATTATGTTCATCTTTCATTATCCCCGTGATCAGTTTCATATTACATGATATTTTTTTTAGTATGTAGCTCATTATCATTATTGGCACTCTCATTATTAGCATAATTTCACATGGTATTAAATTGAGACATTTTAGGTGGACCAAGGGGTAGGTTAAGATATTTAATAGGAACACCACCTAATCTATGACTATGCCTAGGTTTCATATAAATGATAGAATAATTGTGAATAATTATAGTAAGTAGAAACCTTAGGGTGTTGAAAACCTTAGAGAAAGCTAAGATTTGAATGAGAAGACACAAACATTGAGTTAACCAAATGTTTAACCCTTTATATATATATATATATATATGGTGTTAAGGGTTAATGGGGTAGAATTTTCTATGCTCAAGGATGAATAAAACTATTTTAGAGTAGTTCAATTAATTTAAAACTTAGATTAATGAATATTCTACATTAAAGTGTTGAGTTATGTTAATTATAGAAAATACACTCAAAATAATAATTTGAATGCATAAAAATAAAGAAGAGATAATACGTATCTTATCTATAAAAACATAGGAAGATCTAAAAAGTATAGAGGTGGAAACAGGTAGGGATAATATCAAGATACAGTCATCAGACTCTATAAATATTATTTCTAGATACCAGGACACTTATGTCAGCCATGAGACACTTGCATCAATGTTTTTATCCTAATTTCAACAAAACTATCATGTACAAAATATTCATAATATTTCAAAGTGACCACCTATATCTTTCTAGTTTTTATATCACCTTTATATTAGTGTATTTTGTTATCATTCATATTCTATCGATGACTATATGTGGATCAAACCGTATCTCTTCACCTTAGGTATTTATGCCTTGCCAAAAATTTGTTAGTGAGATCACAATTTTGAACTAACCTCAAGGACCCCAATTTCAATGAGCACTACTTGCATATACAATACTACAAGGAGGGCCTTATATAAATTTACTTCTCCCTTAGGTTTTGGCTTGTGTGTCCATAAGAGTGAAATATATTGTATGCAAAGGCATGCAATGATATAACTTGTAACTTGACAAATACTCCTCATGGGATGTTCTTTGAGTGTTTTAGACATATAATATGAATTATAGTATGAATGATATGAAAATAAGTAATAATATGGTAGTATAACTCAATTTTCCAATTAACTTAAATAGGTGCATGCTTGGTATTTTCTAGATGAATAATGAGTAGGGTTAGATTTGTATTTATACCACACATTTTGAAAATATCTCATGGTAGGTCTCATTAAGACAAATGGGATAACCCATAATATTTTAAATATTTTAAAATTAAATGAATTTTAAGGATTGTACACTTGATAAGAATCTAAAAACTTGCATCAATGCAAGTGTCCCTATGTGGGATGGAAGTGTCTGGTAGGCTAGGAAGTTGTTGAGGATAAAAATTGATAGGAAAATATATATGTATTGGGTTTTAAGATTTTTTTATATTTTAATATATTTAAGTCATCATAAATGATAGGGTTTTACTATAAGATAAACATTTAGGCATATTGAGATGGTGAATGTGATCCTTTCGATAGCATAGAGGCTTAGAACATAAGGGTAGATCCCTGATAGGTATTTATCAAGTATAAAAGGTTGAGATGCTATATAAATTAGATTTTAGTATCTAAAAAAATAATATTATGATTACCAATATCAAATAATCACATATAAATCAATGTTAATATACACAATCAATCAATGTCACCATCTTGTATATCAAAGCACAATATCTATAGAAAGTGGCATTCTTATAAGTATCAACAAGATCAAGTTGTGAATAAATATTATAAGTATATTATTATGATAATTATAATTTCATATAAATATATAACCTAATAAGTATACCAAGATTCCCCCAACATGGGCATATCATGGGTGTGATAAATGTCACGAATTTATATGTCCATGTCTCAAATGTAACTTCTATGTATTACATCTAAATTATGTGTATCATAAAAATCATGTGTGTAAAAATGGATATTGAACTCACTATTTATATGATAAATGGCATCATAAAATTATGTGTACCATCAAATGAATCAATACATAGGTCCTATTTTTGTATTTTTGTAATATTTGAATATTTTTACACTTTTTGAAATATTTATAGAAATAAACACTTAGTAAATTAATCAAAACCAATATGCAAGACTTTAAAATAGAAGAATAGAATGGATTAAAATTGTTAATAACATATTTCAATGTATATAGTGCACCAAATGAAATACCAAAGTAGTTTCAATAAAGTAACACACATGTATTGTGTGGTAAATTTGTCTTAAAAGAGTATCCAATAGAACTCATAATAGGTGCATGCCACTAGTATTAAAAATTTAGTGTGCTAACATCATAAAATGTGTATGATTATAATGTAATAAATATTACAAGCTCAACATGTGTCATGACAAAAGTAAGCATAGATATTCAACATGGAGAAGTGGACAAGTAGTATGTCACATCGAGGTGTAATATGCCTCGAAGAACATATCACAAAAGTAAAGTACATTATGAAATTTGAAATCAAAGAGATATTATAAATTTATATGTTTCTAATTTTTAAATGTCTTTCAATAATCCTTTTAAAATACTCTTCTTATAAGTAATTATGTTTTCAAACTACAACTAAATTTTAGTTAACTAATTATTAAAGTTAATTAGATTTATAAATTTAAATATTTTATAAATCAACTTTAAATAAGTGCATGAGTTGAAGTTATATTTAAACTTTAAATAAGTCCATAATAACTTATAATAATTAATAATAAAATATTATTTTAAATAAATACCAACAAATGTCTCTAATAGGATGGGGGGCAGGAATGAGGGGGCACACTTAACCTTAAACAATTTAATTAAACTGTTAATACAACTCATGATGTAAATGTAATAATCATAATGACTAAGTCTAAGTAATTCAAACCATTAATTTCATTTTAAATCATTATCCATTTCTACCTTTCAAAAACACAAATATATCATAACATAACAAACTCCATTTTAAATCAATCAATTATATTAAATCATCCAATCAAAATTGAGTAATCATGTCACATAAAAATATCATATGCATATATAACTATAAGAATCCCTCAGTTTCTATTTAGGGATATTTCTATTAATGTTTTTTTTTCTTAGATTTTACTTTCTTATTGGACTACATCAGTTTAGCTATAGGGATTCTATTTTGTAACCCGTGGGGCTTTGTTTTTTGACTATGGGTCTTTACTTGTTTTAAACTTTTAGTTTCCAGAGACCTATAAAACCAGATTTATTTTAAATATATAATTAAAAAAATATCATATGTATATGTCAAAATGAAATGAAACCACAATGAAGGCTCAAAATAACATGTATCATTATCAACCATACTGTCAAATTTTTATATAAAATGTACATTGTGAATAGTTTGGAAAGAATCTAAATGCATTGTTAATATCAAATGAAATAATTATTCATCATAAAACTCTTCCCCATCAGTTAATAGATCCAAAAAAGGTGATCCATGCTTCATCTTATACTCGATGTATTCAAATGGTGAAGTTGGCAATTTAATTTTTGTTATGCCATCAATTTCATAGTCAACTTCAAGTTTGAACTTCTTAAAAAGGTGTATTATCATAATCTAAGAAAAGAGTAACTTATGAATTTATGAATAAAAGAGGCCACATTATTATGAGTATATACAAGGGCATTTTAGGTAGTCAATAAAAATATTTTGATTAATTTTAGGAAATATTTTAGAAGCATAGAATCAACATTTGGAAATATATCATTATTAGCAGTGTGTATTTATTGAGAAGAAAAACTTGGTAGAGAACATTCGATTGGATGAGACCCCAAAATGTATCTTCATAGTATTATATAAAGATAATTTCCATGAAGAGATAAAGTAGCACAAGGTGAAGAATTAAAAACATCCCGAAAGTCAAGATCATTTACATTGAAATGTAAAAAAACTCTAGTTCCATGATTGAAATATCATGTGAATGCATTAGATACTCTTTAACCTTAGAAATGTCTACCTTGATAGGTACTATGAGGAGGAGATTCATTATTTTTATATTGACTCCATTTGCCCCAAGTATTTATGCCTACATTATGCAAACCTTGACTCCAACCATAAATTTTATTTCTATTATGTGAAAATGACAATTATGTAAGAAATTATATTAAATCATTTCCAAATAACCTTTACCACTATCACATATTTTTTATTAAGTATCAAATATTTTAAAATTGGATATAACCATTATCTTAGTATCAAATACAATACAAAAAACTAATGAAATTTCCAACTTGCCACAAAATTCCACAAACTTTTCACTGAAAACTTATAATATTCCAAATTTCAAATTTTTGATTAATAATGGAACCAAAATTATAGGATTTTAATAAGATAAACTATTTGAAACTAGTTTTTAATTAAATTCATAATTAATTGAATAATTTCATACTCAAATTTCTAACATTTATAAATAAACCCTTGATATTCTGAGTAATTTCTTGTCGAAACTGATAAGAGCTTAAAACCATTAAGAGATGTAGTCATATAGATGTCAATATTAGACCAACTAATGTTTTAACATAAAATAGATTATCATTTCAAAATGCATACATATTATTTAAACCACCTTCAAAAATAATTAACTTAGAAATAAATAATTTCTACTTCATCAAGATATTCTTGAATAAATTTCTCACAACCCTTTTAAAACAATTTCATGAAGGTGTGGTAAACCAAACTAAGAAAGATGAACTTCAATAATTTCATATTCAATATCTGAATAGCTAATTGATAGTTTCTTAGCAACACAAACTGATTTTGAATGCAAAACCTTGTCAAACTCAATTAGGAAAACATTTGAATGAAAATTAACATGTCAAAATCATAAATATCCAATAAAATTACCTCCTAAAAGTTTACATTAAATCAAATTCAAATCCCCTTCAAACATAAACAAAGATGAGAAAATGGATTAAAAACCCAAAATAATATGTTATATAAATGAAATATACATAAACTTGTGAGTAACCATGCATCCATACTTTCCACTACTGCTTCATTTTTTTTTAATTTCATTCCATGATCAATAATATATTCAACATGCATATTACCATTAATATTCTTCTCGACCAGACAAATATTTTAAATGCTAGTATTTTTTTGAATGTTAAACCAAGAGATAATGAATGTATTCAAACCAAAAGGTAATATATTCATAAAAATACAAATATCCAAATTCATAGAAGTCACCACATTGAAACTACTATTTTTCAAATACATGTTCAATAATTTTAAGACCCAAAACACAATATACATAATTGTATCTATCATCAAATGTTTCAGGCTCAACACCCAAGACCATGCATATAGGTTAAACAAAACTACCAAATATCACTAATGTTTTAAAAAAGTTTGAAAACTAAAAAGCATTTTATTCATTCGTGCGTGTATATTTTAAACTATCATCTACTCAATATGCTCAAAATTAAAGTAGTCATTTGAATCAGAATTCAAAATACCTTTTGATCACAATACTCAAAAATTTTACTCTTGAATATCTAAATGACACCAATATTCATAATTTTAAGTAGTATTATTAACAAATGGTTTCATTTTCAAACTACCAATAAGATAAAAGAGCATACATTTAGATGATGACTCAAATTTTTAAATTTAAATATTTTTAGTCTTTCACAAAAACTTCACTGCCATATCTAAAACCTCTTTCCAACTCCTTATATATCCTTAGACTATAAAAAATTTATGACAATCAAAAAATACTATAGGTTTGAATAAAATTTGTGGAATATGGATTATGTAGAGTAATTAAGTAATTCTATGGATATAAAAATAATACAAGATACATCTAGAATAGTTAAGGGATTTAATGGATAGAAACATAATACCCTAGGATACATAATGATACCTCTTTAGGTGGGATTTACCATAATATCCATGCCATTATTTTTTATATAGAATAATGGGGTATTCAAAATGTTGTTAGGATTCCCTTAGATGCAAATGATTAATGCAGTTCCATCTATAGTGCATTGATGTCTCAAGACATATATTGCAATAATATAGTCATAATGATAGGTGTGTGCTATGAGTACCCTCTATACCTAGTGGTATCTCCTCATCCACCCCCACCACCACCATATTTGGTTAATACACCCATATAATATCATTATATAGAGCCAGTGGTTAGACATATGCAAGATATTTTTATACACCAATTTAGACAAAAGTAGCTAGGTTTACTTAACAATCATATATTCAGAGCTAATTTCATTAGAAAGTTATTCAAAGCTCAAAAAGGCCATCATATCTTTTGGCATGTACTCTTTTATCACCATAGACACTTTATTATGATCCAAAATGAACATAAGTAGTGAGAAATTCTCCTACTATACAATGGACCCAATAAATTCATTGGCCTTCTAGAGTTACCCATCACACAAGATTATTCAATTAATTCTCATGATAGTTATAATATAGCACATGATTTATCATAAGATTGTAATACACCTACATCAAGTAATTTTTTATCATTACAAGTGACCATTATAATATTTTATATAGGAATTACCCATGGTCCTCTTATTAGTTTGATCATTCGTTAACATTTTTAATTATTAAATATTTCAAAAAAAATAACATAATTCAAAAAATAAGAAAATACAAAAAAACTAAAATATTCAAAAAACCAAAAATTTAGGACCTAATCATGACATATTTACTAAATTACATTATTTACATATGTTATTTATCACATGTTTGGTATTTGACACATTATTTTCATACACACACATTTCATGGTATACGAGTGTGATATAGGACCTATAAGTTCCACATGGACATAAAGATGTTGGACTTTCCTCTACCTAGTGTCCATGTCAACACTGGGGGTATCTTACTCCCTGGGTTTCACTATTATAGGTTATATTTTTCTATTAAATTTATACCATTTTGAGATACCTAGATCAATTAAATATATCTCACTACTTACTAATATCTTACATAATGTTGTATGGATATACAATTATACTATAATGTGACATTAATACATGTGGATGGTGTAGGCTAGTCTTCAATTATTTTATGATCCATTTATGATGTTACTTTATTACATGATAGGATATTTTGTGCTTGTATATTACGTACATCCCTTATTATTTTGTTTGATGTGAAATTTTTATGTCCATTTTTTGCAACATATATATGTCCCTTATGTGTGGTCCTTGGCCTTGTTTGATAAAACATCTCTATGTCCCTTGTTTGTGATATTTTATGTCATGTGCATGTATCCCTTACTTTTTTGTTGTGATAATATTCATGTCCCTTGCATGTGTCCCGTATCATTGTGTGTGACACTAACACTTGATCTTGTTTCTTTTATTAAGCTTGCTAACATTGAGTGATGTAATTATCCATATCATGAAACCTTTATAATGTAGTCTTATTTGGTTATACTTCTATGTTGAAATTTATTGATACATCTATCTAAACATGAAACTTATATGCCATACATTACATATTTTATATGCATGCCTTGATTTTCATATATAATACTATGATGACATACTCTCCACATGTTCATATGATCATAAAGTATGTTATCTTTATACATGATATGATATAGTTAACTCTTTATTTGAGATGAGTGACTTGTGTGACACATTCCTCATATCAAAAATGGGGCATTATAGTGTTATTTTCATAGAGACATAAGCCTCCATGAACATAAAATTAGTTCAAAATATAGAATTTATAGATTCAAAATGATTCAGATATCATATGGTTTAATTACATGATAGATATTGGGACATCATTACACATTATGGGAGCATATGCCATCACTCTAAAGAGACTTTATCATATATTTATACACATTTGGGTGAATATGCATGGGCATATGAAAACAATTTATAGGTATCGGATGTTATACCCTTAACCTATAGAGTGTCTAACGATATGTGTGGTTGATTTGTGCATTACATATCTTTCATATTGTCTTGTCACATTATATATGTTCTTAGTAAGGTTAGCTTATGAAATAATCATAGCTAAGTATAGTATATATAAGAGGTAGTGGTTAGTATTTGATCATCATATTTCAAATTTTTCTCCTATTGCATTGTTTTTGAGGTTTCCCCTCAAAGTGACTCAAATATATATATATATATATATATATATATATATATATATATATATATATATATATATATCAAGTATTATACTATTTTATAAATTATTATTTTGGATCTAATTATTATGTTCTTAATTGTATGATATATTATTCCACTATTTTAAAACATATAATTAATTTCATTACACAATAATTATAAGTTTCCACATACACATACATCAGAGATGCAAGTTCCTAAATTCATCATATATATGTAGAGCATTTTATATCAATTAGTATAGATTTAGGAGGTGTGATACTAGTTGGTACACATATACACACTCTTGGATTCATGAGGCATGATACTATTTCATGCACATATAGAGCTACACAATTTACATTTGAATGATAAAAGGTTGTCATTCCACTTCACACTTATCAAATATTTATTCATGATGGGTACATGAACATTTTTCATTCTCTTTTGATCATGTATTTATTATACATTAAGTCAACTTAAGTGAATTTTAATGATTAAAATTATGATCATGATGGGGGCATGAACATTGTTCATTTGATTTTGATCATGCAATTTATTTTACATTGAGAAAACTTGAGTAAAGTTTAATTAATTGGAGATAAATTATATAATTGAATATTTATTTCATCTACAATGGTTGATTTAGTTTATTTTAGTGAACCCATCATGTGGTTCCCCCTTTATTTCATGTGTAGTTATTTGGGTTAGTACATTATATACTTATCCCCATATTAATTAATATTGGTCATGTTATCTTCCCAACCTAAGGGCATTCATAGTTATATAAATATGTGGCACAATCACCTAACTTTCCATGTGTTTCAGTAGGGAAGCACAAGTTTTATCCAATGCTTCAACAATAAAGCATAGTCTCTATCAAGTTTCAATGGAAACATGGTTTTCACCAAAATATAGGTGTACTCCTTCCTTGCTCATTAAATTTTCTAAAAAATAAATTTTAGATTAAAATTTTAAATCTATGGAAATTTACTACACATGTTGGTTACAAGTTTTGTTATATGATAACATACACAATTAGAGATTCATACCAAAGATAAATTATGTTGTGCACATTAAGGTATGTCTTTTCCTTTTACTCTAGAAATTATTTTAATATAATGAAAAGGGGAAATTTATAGATACTAAAATCTAGTATTAATCACTTGACAGTGACAATATTGGCATTCATTTACCATGCATGACTTGAGCTCACAAACATGGCCCTAATCCACCATTATCTCACACCTAGATGTTATCTTATGAGTTTTACCCTTTCATTATACTATTACACACCTATGAGAACCTCATTATCTATTTCAAACTTGTTTAATTTCTCTCACAAACATCTCCAGACCTTTAATTCAATCTGCATGTCTACAAATCGGTAGTACTATGAAGTTCAATCAGTATCACTAATCTATACTAACATGATCTACTCACTACCGAACCTCTCCTAATAATGGGAGAATTTTAAAATCAAACATTTCCTTAAGGTCAACCCATCTCCATAGCATGTTGGTGGCATAATAAATTACCTAATTGGACTATATATATATATATATATATATATATATATATATATATATATATATATATATATAGGAACATACATATATATATATATACATATATATATATATATATACATATATATATATATATACATATATATATATATATATAACATAGGAACACAATTGCATAAACACAAGGTATGATAACTAGTATCAGATATGTAGATAATGGTTAATCATCAAATAGGGGTGATTAGGGTTATCTCATCCCATTACACTTTTTCATATTTATGTAGGTTTCTAGATTTCATAATCACACTTAAGGTTTCAAGGTGGATACTAATTTCTAGAGTTGCACACATCATTAAGATTCTACATCATACATACAAGGCTTATAGAGATAGGAAAAGGTGACCATGCAGTCATATTCCCTCATTCCTGAACATGCCATTACTAACCACTCAAGTATGTATCAATAATCAATATTAACCCAAATATGAAATAAATAACCCCATTTAGATGAAAACATAGTTTCTAAACATGAAAAATCATAGACATACTTTATTCTCTTTTCCACTACTATAATATAGTCACAATTAGATAGTCAACTACAAAAGTGAAGTACTCATCCCTTTATTGTAATTATAATATTTAGCAGATGTCACTTTTCAAATCATTGCAGTTATTTTTAGTATAATACATTCAAATGTATGCTTGAAAGTCATATTTATCAATATAAATTATTCTACTAGTTTCTATCCTATTGGGGTTTTTAGAACTAAATTAGGATAAAACCCTTATGTATCTATGGGCATTTTTATAAAATTTCAAATGTGTTAGTGTGGGTAAAAACTAATAACCAAGTATAAATATTCATATATCCTACCATAAGTGGAAACATAATCCCCCCAAGAATGATTTATCATTGTCCATCAAATCTTTTTATTGTGTTTATCATACATATTAAATTTTTATGCATCTACCCAATATTGGTAAGTAATGGCATAGTGCATTTATTTTCACTTGACCTATTTTACACCATAAAATTCTACCTAATATGTGATTCAATGAAAGCACATATTAATAAAGGTGCATTCGTATAATAATCATCAATAATATCATAGTCCTCAAATGTGAGCATAGATAGTGGTACTTTTATATTAGTAAGTGTACTAATAAGACTATCTATAGGACAAGCCTCCTCAACTATAGAAGCATAAGAACTTATAAGAGGGTGTGTATTGTAAATATATACATCAGGATTAACATTGATTTCTTATTCCTCATGTTCTATAAATATATTAGAAAGTATCTTAATATTTACATTAGGTTATGCAACGGAATCATTAGTAGGTGTGTTATTATCATTAATATCAATAGTATTATTCTTACTTGGGTCTTGAATATTATGTCATTAAGTAAATCATCTAATATTTTAATGTCTTGTGCATCTATGCCAATCATAATATACATTAATATTGTAACTCTTAGGTTATGGAATTATAATGTCAATCTCCCTAGGTAGAGGGAGAGATATGAGGTTACATTCAATTAATTTTTTTCAACAAATTATGAGGAGGCTATGATTATAATGTAAATGGCATGCGTAGAGGAACAAAAAGGATCGACTATTAGTAGGTTGTGAAATCATTTTAATTTTTGGTATACCCTCATTCTTAGAATCATTGGTCTTATCTTTGAAAGGTGTTTTTTCTTTTCTTTTCTTTTTTCTCTTTTTTTTAAATTTAGCATTAGAATATGTTGGATAATTTTTCTAATACTTTAATTTATTCATGGAAAGAAGCTTAACCTTACATTCTTTGACTATATGGCATATGTCATCAAAATATTGAAAATGTTTGAACAAGATAAACATAATTATGGATGGCCAAAAGTAGGATTTATTTGAAAATATCATTTTTGAAAGCATATTATTGTAATAAATTAGATCATAACAAATTATATCATTAGGTCCTTTTTTGAGTTGAGTTGTTCAAATTGAGCATATGATATCTTATCATTAATTTAGATATAGAAATGAGTCAAGAATTGGTCAAAAAAAAAGATTGAAGGCATGTACTAGTTGGAAGGAGAGGCCATAAATCATTCGCAAGTCATAGTCCTTGATACTCCTAAGAAAAAAATCTGTTTATAACTTATCATTAGATGCATAATCTAAGCAAGATGTATGGAAGGATCTAAGATGTTGTTCTAGATCACCTTTACCATAAAATGGTGTAAACTTAGTAGTAAAAAATCATGTAGGTAAGGGATAAGTTTTAATATCTGAGGCCAATGGATTGTTTAATAATTCTTAAGAGTTCATGGCAAGACTTGTTTTATTAAACTTTGTGATATTTGATAAATCTTGGCTTAAATATCTAGATTTTTTTGTATAATTGTTTGATTGGTAAGATTGGTAGCAATATTAGATAGATTAGGAATATGTGGTGTCACATGAGTTTTAGGTCTATGAGAAACATAAGAAAGAGTATGTTGAATATCAATATCCATAAATATATTAGGAATAAATTTTGGTACCCCCATAGTAGGTATATTAGGCATCCCTTGTGTAACCACAGGTATAGACACATGCATAGAAGAAGTAGGCATAATAGTGTGTGAACAACTAACATAGGATCTAACCTCTAAAAAATGGATTAATATAATTCAAAATCTCATCATGTGATTATTCAAGATTGGTTTCCTTAGTTAATTTTTTCTTTTTCATCCCTAATTACATGAAACAATGCTTAAATCATTTATGGATTCAACTCAAGATATAATTTAAGCTCATTTTTATCTATATTATCAAAACAAACATGAAAATCATTATTATATTTTGTGTTTATATCTCTATGTATATAAAATAAGTGTACATATCATTGGTCTCTTCTTTTATATCCATAGTATGATTTGTAAAGGTTATATTAAAAAAAATTGAAACCCTAATAGAGAAAAGGACCGAACAACCTTAAGAGGGGATAAATCTAAAACCTTTAAGAAATTTTTTAAACCTTGACATAAAAATAAACCCAAGGGTTTTATGCTTATTTAAATGATCATATTCACAAAAATGTTTTACTTATTTTACACATAGGATATATAAAGTTAAGGAAACTGTGCACTAATTCAAGTTATAATGTTTTATCTAGTTTTGGCTTAAGTGTACTTAATAAGATAAAATTGAGGATAAATCATATTTTCAAAAGATATGACATTCACATACAAATATGAGTGTAGCTAGTTTTTTTTTTTTCAACTTAATATTTATGTAAATACTAAAGGAATTATGTAATTATCTTATTTTTTGAATGTGTGTGTCTACAAAATGGTACCCTCATTAGTAGAGATCAACAGGGGAGTTTAAATACTTAAATTTGGAAAAATAATGCTTATTATAATAAGGACAAGTCTGAACTTCTTAGGCACTTCTGGTAGTGAAAGATTGTTTATTAGAGTGCATAATTTTTTGTGTTAATTGAATTAATTATATGGTTCTTTCACTCAATGCACCTATGTATATTAGTGATTCTTATATACTCAGGTACTTGTGATTTGATGGAACAACTTTGTTTTCTTTCCCTTTGATTTTAAACCCTAGTTCTTTGCATTATAAGATGAAATCACTATGAATGGTAAAAATGGGTAAAGGGGATGGATTAAGTTAAACCAAACCACCCCCTGTGGATAAGTGTAGACACTCAAATTTGGTCATTGATAATTTATAACATTAGTTTTAGCCCATTTTTACTTTAATTGACTTGAACACTTAATATAGCCATATTTTTCCTTCTCACTCTATCCTAAGTGCCTATATAGACTTATCCCTTTTTGAGTTACTATCTTACACCTACATAAATGTTATTAATCAATAAAACCCTCTCTAAACATTTGTATGGACATTAAAATTTTAAAAAAATAAAACATTACCCTTCTAGGATAATATATCTCAGTATGGGATAGTAGTTGAAGTTGGTCCTAGCCCTTATTGGTCTATTTTTTCCTTCACTTGGTAACTTCTCTTTTTCAAAATTTAAACCTTCCCTTCTAGGATAATATCGACCAGTATGTGATGATAGTGGAAGTTGATCCTAACCCTTATTGGTATATCATTTCCTTCACCCTAGAAATTACTATTTTTTAAATCTAAACCCTCCCTTAAAGGTTCATCCATATTTTTAAAATAGGTAATGTGAGGGTTTTCCCCTTTGGATTGATATAAAGTCACATATAATACATCTATTCTACAATTTGGAAATTTTAATATTGAGGCACACTTACATTTTTTCACGTTGAGCAATAGTCCCCTATTATTTCCAAATCTAATTCTAATAATTTGAAGCAGTACTTAGCCAAGTCAAGAGCCTATTCCATTCAATTCAAAGTAAAGAATTATAAATTACTCAATCTATATCTAAATGTATACATGTAAAAAATGAGAACAATTTTAAAATCACTCTAAGTGGGAGAACTATGTGGGCTTGATTTTTATTTTCGAAGTATTGGATATGTAGGCAATGATCAGTAATCACAGTGATGATTGGATTCAGTTCATCCCATTACATGCCCCCCTTTTCTATTTACATGTTTTTAGATATTGTAAGCCCTATTATGGTTTCAAATTTGAATAATTAATTTTAAATTAGCCTACACACTTTTTAAGGACAAATTTATACATGAAATCATGTTTCAAGTAGACACAAGTGATTGTGCCTTCAGTTTTATTGATTTTCAGCAAAGGTCAAGATAGACCAATAGTGAACAATATTGGTTGTTGATATTGTCCTCTTCCAAATTATATTTTCTTAGATCAATGGAAGCTCTTGTTTCAATTTCATATGCTCAATCAGATATGTTTGTTCATTTCTATTCCCCTATCATTTTCACATGGTCAAGTTATAAACATAAAACAAATAAGTCCTCTTATTTTTTTCAAATTTACTTATTTCATTTCAATTGTGTTTTATCTATTTCAATGCTTTGATTTCATTCTCCTTGTTACAAGTGATTTAAAGTGTTTGTTATATTTATATTCATTTTATCTTAATTATATTTAATACATCAATTAATTCCATATTCTAATATTTGAACATTTATTCACAAAAATTGTCCTAGGATTTAGCTAAATTCCTCAATATCTAACACTAAAAAAACTTTATTTCAAACTTTTATCTAGTATCTGACACAAATAATTTGCTTTTGACCTTCAATTTAATAGCTGACACTGAAATCACTTTTTGGGACCTTGAATCTAATATCTAACACTACAAGCACTTTCATTTGACTTTGGATTTTAGGGGAATTTATTAATCTCCATACACTACATTTTTCCTTCTGATAAGATCTAAATTTCAGTTTTTTGTTTTTTTCTTCTCAATCTAAAAATTATATATATATATATATAATGGATAATCATATAATAAAGTAAATCAAATCACATGTTAAGACACAAGCACCATTAACAATTTTTTTTAAAGTCAAGTATGGCATGGGAATAATAGAAATCATACATTCAAGATGCTATGAGGTTTACTCATGAACAAGCTCTAGTGTTACTCAATTATTATTATTTTAATATTTAATGGGATATTTTATTGGCTACTACTAGATAATAAAGGGCATTTATGACACCTTACATTGCTCCTCCTCTTAGACCTCAAAGTTGTAATAGTTACCATCCTACTCCCATTATTCATAGATTTCATTAGGTTTCATGGTCCATTCTAGTAGTAACTAAATAATTAGGTCACCATAATAGGGAGGAAGTCAACATGTTCTTCCTCCAACTCCTCCACCTCCTCCACCTCCAAAGAGGTAAATAAATCAATCTAAAGGGTATGACATCATGGATCAAATAAAAATACCCATGCTAAATTTGAATTTTGATGTTAGTAAATATTTCATTAGTTTATAGGGATATTTTATATGCTATATTGTGTCAAATATTATTTCTAATGATACACAACATGTCATAGTTGTTTCAGTAATGATCACCTTTAAAAATACTCAAAAGGTTTTAAATTTTGAAGAAAAAGAATTGCCAACACAACATGAAATTACATAAAGTCTTCCTCTCTTTATTTAAGTTTAAGTACCAAATAAATTAATCAAATAGGTATTGATTGATGTTGATTATGAATTGAACATGTATAGTAGTCCTTTCATATAACAATTGGGTATTAACATTAAAAGTATCCAAAAAACAAATCAAACTATTAATGGGTTCAATAAATCTTCATGATAAGTACTTGGAATAATATATTAATATGTAACATTTAGAGATAAAATAATGTCTACTTTATTTCATGTTATGCCCAAAAATTTACATTGTAATGTATTATTAGAGTGATCTTGGATACATATGATGTAAGATATACCATCTACATTGAATAGGTGTCTTAGATTCATGCATGAAGGATGCTCATATGAATTTCTTATAGATGATAACCCTTTCCAATTCATAAATTCAAGGCATCTCAATCAATATTATAAAATGTGTCTATAATCTTACTTTCTCAAGTTATCCCTTAAGATCAAAAAAACACATGAAATGAGATATTCAAATAATGGAAACTAGAAAATATAATAAGAAAAATTATGAATAGACCAACAAGAGTTACATGAAAACGAGATATAGAAATTGAAACTAGCACAAACAAATATACAAATAAAAATCCAAAAGGAACAAGTAAGATTGCATAAAGGATAATTACAAAAGATGTAGTTAGAATTCCAAAAGTTACAAATAGAACAACTTGAACAAGATAAATCACAAAAATAAAAAATAAATGACCCAATTAGAATAATAAAATATACATAAGGTACAAATGAAATAAGAAAATATACAAAAAGAACATCAAGATATTTTGGATAAATAACAATCTCTTCGTGGTCTCCGTTTACTTGTCAATTTAGAGGTACCAGATAGTAATATTTAAAATTATTATGATAGTGATGATGATGATTCCAAAATGGTTAATATGATAGATGATCAAATACACAACCTTAATTTCAACCCTTCAGAGTATTTATCTCATACTTTATTCACACCCAGTGGTTCAGGGGTATACCATGATGATTGAAAATTAATTGTTAAAGATTAGCCAAATTCAAAGGGTAACCATATTTTATATATGCATAAATATGATAATTCAAATGATTATTCTAATATTATATCTCATATGGAATTTGTGACAAATTTAATTAATCATCCTATCCACGTCCTTTAACTCTTAGACTTCATATTAATGGAAATAAATGTACCAAAATAGAGATTACATCTTCTCATGAAGAAAACATATGTAACATGACACTTCTCCAACATCTTGGGTATGATAATCAATATTGGGGTAATATTACTAGGCCTCAATGTTGTACTGGATCTATTGAGTTAATTATTGAGCATGGTCATTGATGTCTTAGGTTATCATTGATGTCAAAAAGAGCATATAGTTCTAGTACATGAATTACAAAGAAGTTGTGTTTGATAGCTTGAAGAGATATGGCATATTTTCAAGTCTATAAGGATAAATAAGAAGTTGTGAGGCATTTATAGATGTCTTGGTGAAGCTATGGTATGTCACATGATCATTTGAAAAGACAAACATGTATCTTTTACATTAAAATAAGCTCATCATTGAATGTCATGTAGATACGAATGAACCAACAAGTTTGTTTATTTAATGTAGGTAATCATAAAGTTAACTAAGGTCAAAGGATTTCATGGAGATGTTGTCTATAGTGCCAAGAAGGTACCCTAAAGATTTGGACTCTTGAAGTGTTTTCTAGATCAAGTTATAAACCTTGAAATTTTATCTTATAGACTATGATGGGTTAGATATCATCAATTTTAAATACATTGAAGTCTTAGGTCACTAGTCAGTAGATCTAATGGTGAGTGTCCATCATCTAGATCTTGATCCAATGGTGCATGTGAAGTCAAATTGTTAAAGTTTCCTAAGATTAAATGTACTTGTGATAAGTGTCTCTATCTCATTAAATTGATAGATGATCAATGGTTCATGTGTGTTCATATAGATAAAGATTGATGATGCAAGTTGAGCCAACGATTCAAATGTGTAGAAGGCACATAGAACTTCCAAGTGGCATAATCATGGGAGCTCTGATCTAAGATCAATGTTAAGCATTGTAAGGTAAACTCTAGTTTAATTATGAGGATATCGATGGTGTTTATTTTATCTATCTACCAAGGAGTATGATATGTGCTTAAGGTTTTTGATGTTTAGTGTTTGAACAGTGACCGTTGGAATTTGAATTTTCAAATTAATGAGAGAAAACTAGACTATAGGTTTTTAGCTATAATTTTTGATATATATAGAATTTGATAATTGCGTAAAAGGCAAAGTTGTAGATAACGTCAAGGCACATATATAATATTTTATTATAGGGTATTAATTTTTACATATCTAAATTTATGGAGATTTAAATTTTACTATTTATTCATTTATGGTGGTTGTATATATAAAATAATGTTTGACCAATTTGTGTTTTAGAAAAAAAGTTTTTTGGCAGGAGTAATCACTTGAGAATGTCCTAAAGGTCATATAGAGTGGAACGATTTATTTTAAATTGATCATGTGTTCTTAATTTTCTTGATGTAGCGCTAAATGGGTTAATAGGTCTTCATGAGACCTATAAGTGCTACTAATTCCTAATTGAAAGGTGTAGCTACTTGAGCGTGACCCATATATGCTATGGATGACTTATGAAAATGTATTTGAGCTTTGTGTTAGCATGATGGATGTCTTAAGGGTTAAGGCAAGTATTATGGCTGACCTATAATTTGATTTTCATGAAGACTATAAATAGTGGAGACCAAGGAAATGGTTTCTAGACTTGAATGTGTATGTGTTGATATAGCAAAAGATAGAGATGAAAGAAAGAGATCAGTGAGAGTGTGATCAATGGATGGAATAAAGTAAATAAAAAACTGAGGATGAGTGAAGAAGATTAGAGTGATCTAAAAGGGTGGTTGGATGTAGTTCTTGTATGAGTAATTTTGGGTATATGTGAAGAGTTGAAAGTGAGGTGTTATACATTGTTTCTCCAATTAGATTGGTTTGCATTCATATTTTTGGATTTATTGATTTCACAGGTGTTGTGTGGGTTCTCAACATCTAGAAAAAGTAGGTGTTTGTTCATACTTATGGGTGGGTGCTCTTTGTGAAGTGGGTGATTCACTAAAAGTTCTCATGTTTATGATCATATTATAGGAAAGTAGTCCATGTGTTTTAAGACTTGAGATTGGGTTTTATTCCCCAAGAGAGTTTCCCACGTAGATCTTTTGTTATGTGTGTGATCTTGCATCATATTTATTATTCATTATTATGAACATATTGAATTCTTTATAAATGCTTATGATCATTGATTAAGAGTTTGAAATATCTTGCATCACTATTTCATCCCCCTCTCAATGATTGTACCTCTAATAATTGGTATCAGAACAAGACGTTCATTTCAAGTTTAACCACTTGAAGGTGATCATAGGTATAATGAAAGGTAAAGAGGTTAAGATTTTTCTTCAAGGTGAACTAATATGTGTTTTATCATAACTCAAATGTTCAAGGGAAAAATATGAATGTCTAAAAGAAAAGTTTGAAAGATTGAATAATATGATAGGGAGTAAAAATTTAGACCTGACTTCTTATTTATGTCATGAGATGCTTGCAAACATTGATAGTGTGTAGACAAAAACAAGAATAATATAAGCAATAGTCAAAAAAATTCAAGTTGTAGTTGATACAAATTTGACTCAAAGAATGGATTAATTAGAAAGTAAGTTTATGACTTATATTGATGCACTTTTATCAAAAGACAATCAAAAATCTAGCTCTACAAAAGAATCTATGGATGAGATGTCTTGAGGTATTAATGATCAAACTAAAGGGGTGATTAACGTGAATAACTATAGTTATGTTTTCAATGGACACTATTACACTTGTAGTGAATATGGTCACAAATATAAGGACTATACTTACTCCCCAAAGATAAGAAATGAGGTTATTTGCTATAACTACAATCAATAGGGACATATATCCAAGTATTGCAAAAGGGACTTTTGAAAAAAGGAATTTCAAGTTATTGACACCATCAAATGGTTTAAGAAAGACAAAACCAAGATTCAAAGAAAGAAGGAGTAGGACTCAAAGGAAGAATCCATGTTTGTATAATTACCTTACATACTCAAGAGGATGAAAACAAGAAATGGTACATAGACAGTGGATGCTCAAGTCATATGATAGGAGACAAGAGTAACTTTATTTCTCTCAAGAAACACAATTTAAGTTCAGTAAGGTTTGGTGATAACAAATTTGCTAACATAATTAGGAAAGGATCTATAAGTTTGGATAATGGTCATACTAGAACTAAAATTTTTCTATATGTAAAAGGTTTGAAACATAATCATCTAAGTGTTATACAAATGTGTAAACAAGGAAATGTTGTGACTTTTCATGACAAAGGGTGTGAAGTGAGAATTTCTAAGTCTGACAAATTAGTTTCAAATATTCAAAAGATAGATAATAACTTATATGTCTTCCATGAATACAATAAAGAAAATTTCTTCATGAATCAATTAGAGGAAAGATAGATTTATCATAGAAGACTTAGACATCTAAAATTTGATAATTTAGTAAGGATTAGTTCAAAAGGACTAATGAGGCATATGCCTAAAATCACTAAGATTCCTCATAGTCTCTACAAAGCATGCCTTCATGGAAAGTAAGTCAAAATAAGATACAAATCTAAGGAACATTCTATTATAGTACCATTGGAGTTAATCCACACAGACCTTTGTGGACCATGAGAACATAATGCATTCAAGTTAATAGCTACTTTATTTTATTAATTAATGACTTCATTAGAATGACTTGGATATTTTTTCTTAAATTGAAATCAAAAGCTTTTGGAAAATTTAAATCATTTAAAAATCTTATTGAAAATGAAAAAGGATCAAGAATCAAGTGTGTAAGATCAAAAAGAGGAGGTGAATTTTGGTCTTATGAGTTTGATGACTTTTTTGAGGAATGATAAATTAGAAGACAATACTCTACTACTAGGACACCCCAATAGAATGGGGTAGTTGAGAGGAAACACATAATTATCCTAGAAATGACTAGAACCATGATTCAAGATTCTAAACTTTTAGATGGTTTTTGGGAAGAGGTTGCCAATTTTTCTATTTATATCTTAAATAGAATCCAAGTTAGATAAAATGGTGATAAGACTCCATATGAGCTATGAGAAAATAGGGCAGCTAATATCAAACACTTTAGAATGTTTGGGATTAATTATTTTATGAAGAGGAATGAATAAAATCTTGGAAAATTCTACTCAAGATATGATGAAGGCATATTCTTAAGGTTATTCCTCTATAAGTTTTGATTATAGGTGTTTAAATAAGAGATTCCACAAAGTTATTGAAAGATCTAATGTGAGAGTTGAAGAGACAGGTGACATCAATAATCCTAGCTTGTAGACACTTGACACTACTGAGGATGTTATTTCAAATAATGAAATCATACTTGCTCAATCAAATGATGAAGAGGAAGAAGTAAGATAGGATACTAAAACCCCTTGTAGGAGAATATAGAAGGATCATCTAGTTTCAAAAGTTATTGGAAATGTGAATGATAGTTTGAAGACTAGGAAGAGAAGGTTGATCAATTATAATCAACAAGACACATCTTTTTTATCCAATATTGAACCCAAAACTTTCTTAGAAGCTAGAAAAGATGATAATTGGACATTTTCCATAAAAGAAGAACTTGATCAAATAGTAAAAAAGAAACATGAGATTTGGTTCCTAGGCCAAAATACAAACATGTGATAGGAACTAAGTGGGTTTTTAGAAAAAATATGAATGAGAAAGGAGTGGTCACAATAAATAAGACTAGACTAGTTTGTAAAGGATATGCTCAAGTTGAAGGAATATACTTTGATGAGACATTTGCTTCTGTAGTAAGAAAAGAATAAATTAGACTCTTTCTATCATATACATGCTTCAAAGGTTTCAAAGTTTACCAAATGGATGTGAAATCTACATTTTTAAATGACAACTTAGATGAAGAAGTTTATATTGATCCACCTGAAGGTTTTTTAATGACAAGTAATCATAACTATGTTTACAAACTAAAGAAATATTTATATGGTCTTAAACAAGTTCATAGATCTTGGTATGATAGATTATACAATTATGTATTGATTCAAGGCTTTAAAATAGGTATAGTTGATAGTAATTTATATATCAAAATAGATGGCAGTCATCAATTACTAGTAGTAGTCTGTATTGATGACATAATATTTGGTTTTGATAATGACAACATGAGTAGAGAGTTTTTAACTGCTATGAATACTAATTTTGAAATGTCAATGCTGGGATAACTTTATTTCTTATTAATATTACAAATTAACCAACTTAATGAAGGGGTATTCATTTCATAGGCAAAATACATTGAATATATGCTAATAAAGTTTTGACATGTTGGATTGTAAGCCAATGAGTAATCCAATGATCACTGGATACAAGTTAAGTAAACAAGATGACTCACCAAAAGTTGATAAAATTTTATATAGATCCATGATTAGAAGTCTCTTATACTCTACTACTTTTAGACTTGATATCATGTAAGCAATGGGCTTTATAGGAAGGTTTCAAGCTGGTCCTAGAGAATATCACTTGAAAGCAGTCAAAAGGATCTTAAGATATCTTAAGAGCACAATAGAGTATGGTTTATGGTACCTAATGAGTAAATAATTTAGTCTAAATACATACACTGATGTAGATTGGGCAGGATGTGTAGATGATAGGAGTACTAGTGTTGGTGTCTTCTTCATGGGTGAATGCTTTGTGTCTTGGCTAAGCAAAAATCAAGCCTTTTTATCTCTATCAATTTTATAAGTTGAGTATATATTTGTTGCTTCTTATTGTACTTAGGTAATTTGGATGAAACAAACCTTGGAAGATTATAAGGTAAGATAAAATGGACCATATCATATCTATTATGACAATACTAGTGCAATTAGTATCTCTAAAAGTTTTGTTATGAAATCAAAAACCAATCACATTCCTATTATATATCATTTCTTAAGAGAACAAGTAAGTAATCAAATTGTTAACTTAGAATATGTGTATACAAAAAAAAACAACTTGTAGACATTATGACTAAACCATTGACAAAAGCCACATTTGAATATATAAGTCAAATATTGGGAGTCATATCCTTATGTGTGAACCATTAAAAGGTCATATGAGTAGGAGGATAATGTGTGGTAATATTATTGTTATTATGAAGAAAGTCTCAGAGTTCTATATATGACAGGTTGTGTATGTCATGGTTTTATGATAGTGCTTTTAAAAAGGTTCTAAACCATGATGGTTTGTAGATGATAAAGGGCAATTATTTTATTGCTATGAGATCCATATTGTTTAAAGTGTTTTTTTCAAACCTAGTTCATTGAGAAGACTTATTTAAGATGATCTTTTTTAGGTGGATCATAATGTTAGGGGGAACTTTCTAAACTCTATAAGCATAATATTTGAATGCATAAATTATGTCGAGGAATGATTTTTGGCATGTTGAGGAAGAGACCCTTTATCATTAATGTCAAAGGGGGATAAATATCATAATGAAGAAGTTCAAATGAGTAAAAATTTATTCTAAGGTCTTTTTCCATCAACAACAAAAGGGGAGAATGTTCAGCATGGTCATTGATGTCTTAGGATGTCATTAATGTCAAAGAGAGCATATGGTTCTATTACATTAATGACAAAGAAGTTGTGTTTTATATCTTGGAGAGATATGGTATATTTGTAAGTATGTAAGGATAAATAAGAAGTTTTGAGACATCCATATATATCTTGGTGAAGCTCTGGTATGTCACTTGATCATTTGAAAAGAGAAACATGTATCTTTTAGCTTAAAAAAACACAAACCATCATTTCACATCATGTAGATATGAATTAGCTTGTAAGTTTGTGTATTTAATGTAGGTACTCATAAAGTCAACTGAAGTCAAAATATTTCATGGATATGTTATCTATAATGTCAAGAAGGTACCCTAAAGATTTAGACTCTTGAAGTGTTTTCTAGATCAAGTTATAAACCTTCAAAGTTACTCTTATAGACTGTGATGGGCCAAAGATTGTCAAGTTTAACTATGTTGAAGTTTGAGGTCACTAGTTAGTAGATCTAATAATGATCATTTATCATCTAGATCTTGATCCAATGGTGCATGTGAAGTCAAATAAAGGTTCCTAAGATTAAATGCACTTGTGACAAGTCTTTTTATCTCTTTGAGTTGATAGAAGATCAATAGTTTGTGGGTGTTCGTACAGATAGATATTGATAATACGGGTTGAGTTAAAGAGTTGAATGTATAGAAAACACGTAGAGATACCAAGTGGCATAATCATAGGATTTATATCTAAAATCAATAGTGAGCATTGAAAGGTAAAGTTTTGGATACTTATGAGGATATCGATGGTGCATATTTCATTTATCTACCATGGAGAAAGATAGGAGGTTAAGGTGCTTGATTTTAAGTGTTTTAATAGTGATCATTAGAATTTGAATATTTAAATTAATGAGGGAAAACAAAACTATAGTTTTTGAGCTATAACTTTTGATATATGCAAAATTTGATAATGGTGTAAAAGGCAAAGTTATAGAGAACTTCAAGTTACATCTAGTACAATTTATTATAGGGTCTGAATGTTTGTACAATCAAAGTTATAGAGCTTCAAAGTTTTTTTAATTCATTCACAGTGGTTATATGTACAAAATAATGTTTGAGAAATTTGTCCTTTAGTAGAAAAGTGTTTTGGCAGGAGTAATCACCTAAAGATGTCTTAGAGGTCATATAGAGTGGAACCATGTATTTTAAATTGATTTTATGTTCTTAATTTGTTTGATGTAGTGTTAAATGGGTGAATAGGTCTTCATGAGACCCATAAGGGCTATTAAGACCTAATTGAAAGGCAAAGTTGCTTAAGTGTGACCCATAGATGCTATGGATGACCTATGATAATGTATTTGAGCTTTATGTTAGCATGATAGACGTTTTAAGGGTTAATTCAAGTATTATGGCTGATCTAGAATTTTATTTTCATGAATACTTTAAATAATAGAGACCAAGGCAATGGTTTTTAGACTTGAATGTGTATGTGTTGATAGAGTAGAAGATAGAGACTATAGAAAGAGATTAGTGAGAGTGTGCTCAGTGGATGGATTGAAGTATAGAGTAGATTAAAGATGAGAAAGGAATATTAGAGTGATCCAAATGGGTGTTTGGATGTATTACTTGTATGATCAAATTTGAGTATGTGTGAAGAGTTGAAAGAGAGGTGTTATACATTATTTATTCAATTAGATTAATCTGCAATCAGAGTTCTAGAGTTTTTGATTTCATAGGTGTTGTGTGGGTACTCAAAATATAGATCAAGTGGGTGTTTTTTCATACTTAGGGGTGGGTACTCCTTGTGAAGTGGTTTCTTCACTAAAAGGTCTCATGTTTGTAATCATCTTAGAGGACAAGTAGTCCATGTGTTTGCAAGCTTGAAGGTGGGCTTTATTCCCCAAGAGAGTTTTTCACATAGATCTTGTGTTATGTGTGTGATATTACATCATATTTATTATTCATTGATATGAACATATTATAATCTTTATGAATGATTTGGTCATAAACAAAGAGTTTGAAAGGATTACAATTGAAGTTTGAAATATCTTTTGCATCACTAATTCACCTCCCTCTCAATGATTTTACCTCCAACATTAATATGAACACTTGGGTCAAAAAAATGATTCATTATATTTCACAATGATCCTACTTTGAATAAATAAAATGAAACATTGAGAAGATCATGTATAAGAGCAACATGGGGAAATATTGGGTAAAAATCATCACTATGTCACATTTTTGCATAAAAGTGCAATGGTTACAATTTCAATAGAGGATAAATATGTAGAGAAAGAATAGACAAAGTTAAATATTTCTTCATTTAACATTCCAATAAATATGGTTAGTACCATCACATAAATGGCACATGATATAATACATATAGCAAAGTAGAAGAAATCTAAAATTTCAAATCCATAATATGTTATAGTTGGTCTTACATATACCAATATAAACAATAATAAGAGGGGCATACCAAAATTTTAGGAGAAAGAGGATACTTATGATCATGATCATGTATATGATTAGTAGGATACCTTTGATAATAGAGGATCGACATCTTACCCTAATTGTGGCTTAACACAAAATTCAAATGGTTCTTACATATGTTATGTAAGAATTCCATGGGACCATCTTGTGGATCAAATTATTGGTTAACTCCAAAACATTCATGTAATCAGAAAATCAAAAATTTGTTATACTTAGCTTCTTGTTTGCTTCATCATGTTATTCTCCTACTTATTACACACATGTGATTTATTTCATTAGTTCTTCTATCTCTTGGCTCTTAGTGAATTTTTTTGCCTATTATCTCTCCTTTTTCACTTTCCAAATCTAAATAATATATGACAATGATATATATTTCCATCATTTTCCATTTACCTTAACTTTCATAGTATGAATAGAACATACTACATTTTTCCATCAAATATAGTATCGACTAGTAAAATACATTACTGACTGCCATAATTGTCCTATCAATCTTGTCCTATAACATTTTTCACAGCCGAATAAAGAAGTGAGAAAATAGAGCCAAAATACATCTAATTTTTTAACATTTCACTTACATTTTACATAATAGTATTATTCATGAAAAATATTTTCCTTGCATGTTATATTGCTCATACATGTGTGTTACATACCTTGACAAGTGTACATTTGATGTTATGATGGTGTACATTCATTATTTCACATATTTCTTATATTTCCCACATGGTTTATAGTTACATTCACCTATCAGTGGGGGAATATTTCTCATACATGATGATGCCATCATTTTCAGTGTATAATTTACCTTAACACATGTAGATTGTTCAAATCCCTATCATTTCTTCTAATTTTGAACCCATGGTTGTTTACTCTCTTTTTTCTAACTTACAAAATTAAAAAAATACAAAAAACATAAATATCTAAAAAAACATTCTAAATATTCTAAAAACTTAAAATACATACCTGAGCATGATTAGATATCTATTTTACATCATTGTAATATATTATTTATCTCATGATTGGTATAATATATACTATTTTTCTACCACACATGCACTTATAAGTGTTATGTAGGACATAGAAATGTTACCTGGGTTAAGATGTTGGACTTGCCTCTACCCATAGGCCGTGCCATGTTGGTGGACATCTTTTCCAAAGGTTAAAATATTTACAAGTGTTATCATTCTATGAATCTTTTATTATGTTGAGCTATATAATATTTTACAAATGTCTTGCTAACATCTCTATCTTATATTGTGTACATGGTTATGTTTTTTACTAGGATATGATTGCATTGCATATACATGGTGTAGACTAAATTTTTAGTTATATATCCTTTGATTATATCACTTTTACATAGTAGATTAGACTTTATTTATTTATTGACAATTCCCTTGGTCCTTGTGTGAAATAATTACTTGAATATCTCTATAAGATTTTTCATGGTATATGTCAAAGTAGAATACATCCTTTGTTATTAGCCCTTGTCCCTATGTTTTGTGAAACATTTAAACATGCCCCTTGTTTGTAAGTTTATTAATGTTCTTTGTGTGTGGCCATTAGCCTTGTATGTTCAAACGTTTCTTATGCAACATTTTAACTTTATGGCCTTTAGCCTTATTTTATGACATTGTGTTTGTTGTGTTGATGTGCTTGTTGAGATTGTTGAGTTTGATGAGTACCCTGATCCATATCATGTACTAACTATTATAAAGTATTATCATTTAAAAATTTACTAGTATAAGATTCATTGATACATTTATATAGGCTTTGCCTCATATGTTACATACATTCTTTCAATAGTAGTTATCTTATTATGTGACACATGTTTTACATATGCTAAAATATTCGATGATTACATCTTGATATGCATGATACAATTAAATTTTATTTTTTGATGAGTTAATTTTAGGAAACACTCACTCACATAAAAATAGAGGCATTTAAGTGAGATTTTAATTCTTGAGATAAGCCTCTATGAGCAAATTCAATTTTGGTTTCAAAATATACTTTCAAATGGATATAAAATGGTTAAAAATTCAATTATTAGTACACATTATGGATGGATATGCACTCAAATTAAAATAATAGGTTTAAAATTCATCCAGTGTTTGGGTTCATGATATAGATTAATGCACAAAATTTAGATAGAATTTACAAATTAGCATTTGCATATAGTTACAAATTTTACATTATCAAATGGGGTCATGAAACATATTCATGTTATGTTTTCAATACTATTTTCTATCCACAGCCATGGTAGGAGAATGTATGTACTCCACTCTCTTTTGATCATAGATATAGGAACTAAGAAACAAAGTGAAAACTGAATATACAAGCCATCTATAGTGGTTGATTCAATTAAAGTGTATAGTGCATAACTTTGAAGTTATGTTCCCTCTAGCATTATTGTTAGCAAATCCATTATGGATTCCAACATGTTTCTATCATGGGGTTACAAAAACCAATAGTGTAAATTAATGTTTCTATGTCCCTCAACGGGGTTTAATTTTTGTACTTGTTTAATTCAAATTGGGGCTTGATCACCTCAATTCACCTTAGTTGAACAAAAAGTATCCAATTATTTCATGGGAATCACCAATTCTCTAGTGCTTCAAAAAATCTTCTTTAATCAAAGTTATAGGATAAATATTAGTTTCACACATATAGGTATACTCCTTCCTCTTTTTTTAAAATATTTTCAATTCAAGTTACATTTCAAATTTCAATTTCAAATATGAACACCAACTACTTTTGCGTCATTTCCATATTTTATATGGAAAATCTTGCATGATTGGAGAGTCATCCCAAAGGGAAAGTGTGTTGTATACACTTAATTATATCTTTCCTTTTACTCTATTAATTTCATTTCTAGACTAAAATGGGGAAAATATAGACACTCAAATTTGGTCGTGAATACTTGATAATGTTAGTTTTGGCCCACTTTTACTTTAATTGACTTGAACACCTAATTTATACATATTTATCCACCTTAATCTATCCTAAGTACCTATATGGACCTATCCATTTCTAAGTATTTATCTTACACTTACATAAACATTTTTAATCACTAAAAACCTCTCTAAGAATCTGTATGGACATTCAAATTTCAAAAATCAAATGTTACCCTTCCAAGATAGTATAGACTAGTATGGGAGATTAGTGGTAATTTTCCTTGACCCTTACTAGTCTATCATGTCATTCATTCAATAACATCTCTTTTTCAAAAGTTAAACCTTCCCTCCTAGGATAGTATCAACCATTATGGGATAGTATTGGTATTTGGTCCTGACCCTTATTGGTATATCATATCCTTCACTTAATAATATCTCTTTTTCAAAATTTAAACCTTACCTTCTAGAAGAATATTGACTAGTATGGGATGGTAGGGGTGGTAGGTCCTAACCTTTATTGATCTATCATGTCCTTCACCATAATAACAACTAATTTTCTTATGTATACCCTCCCTTATAGGTTGGTTCATTATTTTAGGATAGGTAACATGATGTTTTCCAATTTTAGATTATTATAAAGGCACATCTGAGTCACCTATTCTACCACTTAGAAATTTCAATATTGAGGCACACTTAAACTATTGCACACTAGTCAAAGCTTCCCTATTCTTTATAAATCTTATTCTAATCATGTTAATTAGTACTTAACCTCATCAAGAGCCTATTTTATTCAAATTAAAAAAAACACTATCAATTATTAAATCCATCTCTAGATAGATACATGTAGCAAAAGGAGCACAATTTCACAAAACACTTTAAGTGGTAGAAGTATGTGGTCTTGATTTCCTTCTTTGGATTATTAGATATGTAGGTAGTGATCAATCATCATAGGAGTGATTGGGGTCACCTCAACCCATTATACTCCCTCTTTTATCTTTACAAGTTTTTAGTTATTCTAATCCCCTTTAGTGTTTCAACTTTGAAGATGTCACTTTCAAGTCATATGTGCACATTTGAAGGCCAAATTTTTTCATACAAGCATGATTTAAGTAAACCTAGGTGACTATGTCATTTTTCCTAATTTTTATAAATTTTAAAGATAGACTAGTAAAGGATGGTAGTGGCAGTCGATAATATCCTCTTTCATATAATATTTTCCAATATTAGTGATAGCTCCCAATTCAGTTTTGAATGCTCAATCAAATATGTTATTTCATTTCTAGTCATTTATCATTTGGACACATTCAATTTACAAATATAAAATAGATAAGTCCTCTTATTTTTTTCATAGTTAGTATTCTTTTATTTTGATTATGTTTCATCTATTTCAGTATTTTTCTTTCATTCTAATTGTGTTTCATCTATTTCAAAATTTTACTTTCATTCTGCTTGTTTCAAGTGATTTACAACATTATATATATATATAAATTTTATCTTGATTATATTTAAAACACAACATAATTCTAAATTTTTATAAAACAATAAGAAATGTGTATATATCTAATACTCCAAATAAGGAATTCAAATCGAACGTAGTTATCCCAACTGGTTGAGTGTGTGCAATTATTGTAATACTAGCATGTAGTATAATCCTATATATGGTTTTCAACAAATGAGAACCTATAATTTTGGCCTTTTAGTTATATTAAAACTTAGCTCAAATCTTTCTCTTTTAAGGGGAATCAAATTTGGAAATTTTAAGATAGTTCCTCTCAATGTGAAAATTTATTTCTAATGATATATATATATAAGTGTTAGATATGAATAGACTTAATCTTGAAATATTTATATAGTTCATTCTTTAGGTAATTTACTCTAAAATGAAATGTGAAATGTACAATTTGACTGATATGGATAATTTGAATTTGGTAAAATGACTATTAAAATACATATAAATATACTAGCCCATGTGGATGGATCCACTATCTAACACTATCTAAGGAGTTGTGGACCTATCCAAAGAATAGGAATAGTGATATGAGATCAGGAGATAGTTTAAGAATGATATTAAGATTTTTAGGTACAGATTAGGAAAATATTCTGTAACATCAACTATAATTCAATAAGTTCAATCTTATATATGGATGAATGGATTTGGAAGAATGTAAGGAAGAGTCATGTATATGTGCATAAGTCAAGTATATTAAGACTTAAACAAAACTAACATTGTCAAGTGTCTAATAAAAAATATGATTGTCTACATTTTCTCCCTTTTATTATAATAATGGAATTTTTAGAGTAAAAGTGTAGAAGGTGATACCTAAGGATAACTATGATGGGTATGATAAAGTAGGTACTAAGGGTTGCACTTTGCTCCATGCCAACCTATAATGAAACATGTATAAACTAGTTTTTAATTTATTATATAAATGTAAATTAGAACATTTAACATGTGAAATTAAATATTTAATATGGATACACTAATAGGTATGTTAACCAAGGTGTATTATATAAACTTGTATTGTATAGACAATGGAAAATTGAGGTGATTATGCCCATTAGAAATTCTATTGTTAAACCATGGGTTGATATTAATATTCCCCAACCCTCATTGAAAAAGGAGAAGTGCCTAAAATTTAAGTCACACAAAACTTCAACACCATAATGGAATCCATTATGGGTTCCAATAAATCTAAGAAATGCTTGAGAATCTATGTAAATTTTTTGAATCATCCATTACAAATGGATTATATTATTCAATATTAGTGATCCCTAAATAATGTTTGTGTAATGCTTGAGTGTAATATTTTTAGAACATACCAAATATGCCTGACATGTGTTCTCAATCCAATAACCTATGCAACTTGAGTCTAATAACTTGTGCCAAAGTATCATAATATCTATGAAACTATGAACATATGCCTCACATATGCCCCCAGTATAATGATCTATGTAATCCAAGTCATCTAATATATGAAATAATTTCATGAAACCTATGAAATGTGACTAATACTTATGTAAATGTGTGATATATGCCCTTAATTTTGAGCCAAACCTATCATACTATGAGTAAAACCTATAATAATTTACTTAAAAATATACCATTTTAAAATAAATATGTAACCAAAATATAGAATATCTATCTACGAAGGTTTAGTATCTTAGATAATCCATTTCTATTCCCCCCTTTTGAGGTGAGGGATGTATCCTATGAAATACTCATCACAAAAGAAGGTATACACATCATGTTATATACAAATATATAAATATATACAAATATATATATATATATATATATATATATATATATATATAAATATATATATAAGCAATGTAAATCATATATTAACATGTGAAGAATATGTCATAATAGTAAGAATAGATCATTTGAGTATATATGAAACATACATTCTGACACATACAAGTATCATGTTAAGATAAATATATCAATGAAATATGTAGTGAATAGGAAACATAAAAATGAGAAACTCCATGATATGTATCACCACCTCATAAAAAAGGAGTGTGTGATATGGATCATGCCACAAACAAGCTCAGTAGATAATTTTATATTTATCCATGCATAGAAAATAGATTCAAATATTGGACATTAACACACATAATACCACTAAATATCACATAATTAAATAGCCACATACAATAGATAATCAAATTTCATATAAGGTAGGAGCTGTATACAAAAAATATTTTTAAACTTGATCAATTATTGATGTTTTCTCTATTATAGGAACCCATTGAGTCTTAATCTCTCTGAGTGCACACCTTAAAGGGTACACCTACAAAATGATTGGAAGAATTTTAGTGATTCATAATATTTTTGTTTCCTTTACCACCACCTAAAACCAATACAAATCCCTCCTATACATTTCCCTAAGAATTGACACCTCACCTCACACTCTTTTCTAAGCAATTCACCACTTAAATATCCCCTACCTAAGAAAAAACCCTTTTTACCAAATTCCAAATGTAGTTAAATGGTTTGATGTAGTTTTTGGATTAACACAAGTTAAAAGACTGAGTTGGCCTAGGCTGACTTAGTTCAAAACCTAATGACTCTATTTCCAACTAACTATATAGACTGGGTTGATTACATTGGATAAAATTATGTAATGGCTTAGGGTTAATTCAATCTATATATACACCTATTTCACCCTATTTCCAAAAGATATAATCATTCATTTTCACTTTTTTATATACATTTCTACCATTCTACCTGAAGGGTCATTTCTTAGGGTTTTATCCTTCTTATATGAGAACCTTTGTCTTATGAAATCTTGAGATTCACTAGGAGGTGCTTGGCTAGATTATAGTCCATTATCCATCCTTATCTTCTTTAACTATACACAACCTCCTCTTTAAAATCACCATTGGCCAAGGGATAGGTTGAGGCTCAATGGGTTCATCTTCAAGGTAAGTATTCCTAACTCTTACTCTTATATTTTATTAGATAGATTTACATGAATAATGGCTAATGAATGTAGAGATTACCTCTACATTGACTTGAGTATATTTTTAATTTTCATGTTTATTATTTATGTTTATCCCCCATTTGTACCACAACATTTAGTGAGCACTATATTAGATTTACTTTATTATTGCATTATTAGACCTAACTAGGGTTATTATGCGGTGTTGCCTAAATAAAGGCTTTGGAATAATATCTAGGCATATTATATGATAAGATATCCCTTATATAGGTTTATAAGATCTATATTAGTCATGACCCTAATTATCAAAGTATTTTTAGTGGTATATTTAGTTGATTTATCTTCTCCAAGTTAGGATTGATTTGTAGATTATATTCAATTTTGCTTTCATACATGATCCACACACAATGGATAATCAAATGTTACACAAAAAATATATTCAATTAGAGAATCAAAGAAATAGAAACACACAATGTGACAAACGAGTAAACATCACATCATGTAACATGTAATAACATCAAACATCCATACAACAAGTAAGGCTAATATACATAATCAATGTTTTTCACCATCCCATGTAGAAAAATAGAATATTTAGTGAATGGTAAGAGTTATTTTAAATCATGTATAATCATTATCTTGACATAATTAATGGAAATAGTCATAGAAAGATAAAACTTGTGTATAATCGCAATATCCCCCCAATGGAAACATGTACCCAATGTAGGAAGGTATATCTTAGGTGTAGAAATGTCTCGCATCTATCCATGTCATATGAAACAAGTATATCATGCATCTCACTCATGTATATTATTAAATTCATGTGCATAAGAAAAATAGATATCTAATCTACTATATATGATGAAGGATAAACAAATCATGTAAATAAGTAATACATGTCATGCATAGGTTCTGGTTATTTTATTATTACTATTTTTTATTTTAATTTAATTATTGTTTTTTAATTATATAATGTTAACCAAATATACCATCAATGGGAATCTCACATGTAGGTCTTGTGTCAAATGTGTCTAAGGTTACCCTTCATGTTCGAGTATCAACATATGTATGCGTGTCAAAATCTAAAAATAATATCGTGTTGTGATATATCCATCATGATCATCATCAACCATATAATCATGTGTGTGTTTTGTATTTATATGAACCTTAATATTATATGGAGTGTGATTCATAATATATAAATGTGGTGGTTTTCATTTTGGAACATGCAGAGTCTATAACACTAATATAGGGCATGATGGAGTGCATGATGGCTATTGAATCTGGAATGACCCTCTAATGTAATCGGTGATAAAATATTGGTATTTGAGTAAAATTACCTACCTCCATCTTAAGTGTCTAAGTAGAATGAATCTTAGTAGACTAAGCAATTGACTACAGTAATGATGGGGGTTGAGGAGAGATAATCTCATGTTGAAGAGGGTGATTCACACATATATGTATTGAATATGGTATTTAATACATATTATGTATCTAATGATGTATTAATAATATTTAAATTACCATTTACTCCATAAAATAAATAATAAATTAGTAAATATGGTAGAAAACACTTTAAGTGGTAGTAAAATCTTCACAAGAAGGTTTTATTTTAGTCCATCAAATCCATTAACCATCTTCATCGTATCCAAAAAAAATTTGTTTGTTTATATCCAAGACTAGTAAGGATATCTATGGTGTAAATATTTTCACTAAATCATTATCTATAATGACACTATGTATAGGCTATGAATCAATATATGTGCATATAAACAATGCCTCATCAAAATACTCATTGTCAACAATCTCATGGTCATTGAATGTGATAATAGGTTTTTATGTATGTATAGTATGAAGTGTGCCAATAATACCATCTAATGTATGTTTCTTCCTTAGTTTTATAAATATATGAAGTCAGAGGAGGATGAACACTATAATTCATATGCAATTTAAACTTAGTAGTAGTCTATTATACTATATGATTAAGAAAGGGGTCAAAAAATATTTTCAACTTAGTATTCCCATTTTGATTTGCATTTGAATCATCTATAGATGTTTTAAGATCAATTATGTTATCATCTATCAAATCTTGTATTTTACATTGCAAATTTATGCATCTATTTATTAAAATTTATGCACTTCTATGATAATCATAATATGCATTATTATTAAATCCTTTGGATTGGGGCTTATTAATATCAGCATCTTTTTGGGGATGGAGAGAAATAATATTTCAGTTTAGTAACTTTTATAATACCTTATGAGAAGGTTATGGTAAGTGTGAAAAATTCATCCTTAGAGGAGCTCAAATAACAAACTAATTAGTTGGATATGAAACTATGTTAATTGTTACTTTTGCATCATTCTTCGAATCACTTGATTTTGACTTGAAATTTGGTTTACTTGGAAACTTTAAACCAAAATTAGTTGGAGGGTTGGACCCATACTTCAGCTTATTCATTGAAATAAGATTAACTTCTCTATTCTTAACTTTGTGGCATAGGTATCAAAATATTATAATTGATTTAACACAATAGACTCATGTAGAAGAGAAATCATGATTTACTTGAATATATCTTGTGGTTCATTATCATCCATTAGATTTGTCAGTTTAGAAACTTTAGTCTTGTACTAGTTCTCATAATCACTAAGAGACTCATTAGATCTTTTCTTAAGTTTTACAATTTGAGCATAATATATCTTCACATTGATGTCAATTGAAAAGTGTGCTAGAAATTGGAATGGGGGATCATAAAACAATGTAAAGTTTATTCCTTGAGATTTTATGGAAATAACTTAGTCAATAAATTATCATTGGATGCATAATATGAACATGCTACATGAAAGGATTGAAGGTGTTTTTATAGATCACCCTTATCATAATACAATGTAACCTTAAGTGAAAAAAAACCTATGGTTAAGGGATAAGTTGATATCTCAAGTTTTAGTGGATTATTTAAAACACATGAGAGTCAGTGGTATGACCTACTCTAGAAGAACCATGTTATAGTTGTAAAATATTATTTTTTATTATCAATAATTATTTACATAAGAGTTTTAACATCATGATATTATAGTAAATTAGGCTCTTATGGGATGTTGATGGAGGATCAGTGCATAGCTCATGAAGGAAGTGTTCAATATGAGGAGTGGGAATGGGAGTTTTTTCAGGGAGAGGTTTACAAGGGCTAGCTTGTTGATGAGAAGGCAGAGAAATAAGAGCTTGAAACATAGCTAGAGGATGCTATAGAAGATTTTTTGGAATAAATTAGGGTTCTATAAGGCTCAGAGGTGGGGCATGAAAATTTCCCTAGTATTTTTATTATGCTCAAGATGAATATAGCATTGGGAATTTTTAAATCTAACAAAATTTTGGTAGAGGTGGATCCTTGGTGTAGGGTGTGGGTGGCAAGGGAGTTAGGTCTAGAGTTACCCCCTTTATTTCAAGATCTGTACTCAAGATTTAAGATTTTAGTTTGATCCCCTAATATTATCCCCTCTTATGGTTTAACTTTGTATAAGCCTAATACTGAGTAGCTTATAGTTGAGGTGGGGGTAGAAGATTGGGTAAATATTGGCAAGGTGGTAGAGCTTATTAGAATGCCTTCAAATTGTGTTCCCTCTCTAGTTATGAGGGATGTTGATGATGCTAAAATTAATTTTTCCCTAGATAGGAGCTTGATGGAGATTATGCATGTTCCTTTTGGTTTAATTGGACTGAGGGTTACTTATTTCAATGTCAATAGATGGATTTCAATTCTCTCCTTTCGACAATGTTCTCCCCTTCAGGGTTTTGTCATTATTTCTTATGGTTCTAAGTCCCTTGAGGGCTTAATGTAGTTGGTGGTTTAGTTAGTTTTTGGTTTAGCCTTCATAATTTGGACCTCTAAACCTTCATTTTGGGTTATTATTTTGAAGGTGATCCTTGTGGCCAATTCATTGTGAAAAGTTAAATAGAAATCAATGTCTTTTATTTGCCTAGATCCATAGGGTTGTAATTTCATTTGGGAGTATGGGCCTCTAGCGTAAGGCAATTGGGGTTTGCCTTGAAGGTTGTTTAAAGGCATTTGTTCTTATTTTTCTCTATTGATGCTATTAGTGAGAGATGGTGACTTCATTCTCAGTGGATATTTCCTATAGATGGAGTTTTTATCTTGGTGTTAGGTTCGTTAGTATGGATCTCTAGTTTTAGATGTTGGTTATTTTTTGGTTTTGTCCAGAGGGTTTTGGCCTTGGATAAAATAGGTTTATTTGGTATATATTGTCAGTTTGATGGTGTTTTTGGTAAAAAAAAATTGTAGTTTTTTTTTGAGATAGTATTATATATTCATTTTTTGGTTTTTGGTTACTAGTTTATTATCAGTTTTTGGTGTTGGAGTAAACCCATTTTTTTGGTTTTTTGGTGAAAACGTGGTAGGAGATTATCAAATTTAATAGTTTTGGTTACCATTTTATTTTATTTTTGAAGTTATGATCTATAACATTTGATAAATTTTGTTTGTTTTGAATGGTTAAATTCCTTAACAATTTTCATTGTTAAGTCAGACCAATTTTGTTTTATGGAAATCATATGTTTTTATGTGCCAGTGACCCTTATTCCCTAGCATCAATCTAAAAAAAAAGGAGTTTGAGCATCAGGCATATAAAATATCATATCAATAGATGGTGTGACATTAGTAACAACCATATAATATATGATAGTATAATGTGTAAATATATTCATACTAATATGAGGAAAAAATTATTGTTTCCCCCACACCTTGTGTGGGCATCACATGTGTATCCATAAGTGTAGACTTAGGGATAATATAAATAATAGTAGTTTAAACACTTATTATATAACCATTATCTCCAAAAGGTGTATTAGTAATAGAAAATATCTCATGTTGTGGTTCCTTATATGTGAAAACCCTGCCATTATTTTTTATTTCATCTCTAGTTACATGTAACAATGCATCATGAAAGTGTCGATTCGTATGAATAGATTTAGTTAATATCTATCTATCAAGATCATCAAATATACCTTTAAAATTAATTATGTATTTCATTATTATTAAAAATTAATTAACGATAAATTATAAAATAGAGATAAATACAAGTATTTGAAACCTTAGGAAAATATAAGGAAACACTAAAGAACTTAAGGTATAATTTATTTAAGATAAGGATCAGGTTCACCAATACTTTTTTTTATCTATTTTTAGATTAAGTAAACTGAAGATAATAAAATTAAGGTTAAATCAAATTGCATAAGATATAACATTCACATAAAATATAAGTGTAACTCATAAAGTTTTTAATTTATTGTAACATAATATTTATGGAAATATTAAAGAAATTGTATAATTAGCTTGTTTTTAGAATGTGAGGGTCTACGATAGGGTAAAATCATTAGCAAATATCAAAACTGGGATAGTGAATGATCAAATATATAAATAAATGTCATGTTATTTTTGGGATAATTTTTCACTTCATAGACACTTCTAATAATGTAAAACTATCTATTAGAGTACAGAACCATCTATGTTAACTGAATTGATTTTATGGTTATTTTGTTCATTGTGCCTATGTTTTCTAGTGCTTCCTATATATTCAAATTGGATTCCAATATTTTTTATCTATTTTTATCCTAAGTGCACTTAATATGAAAAAATTAGGATAAATTAGATTACATAATATATAACATTCACATACAAATCTGATTATAACTAGTAGAGTTTTATTACAACTTATTATTTATGAAAATATTAAAGAAATTGGGTGATTAGATTTTTTATAATGTGTTGGTATGTGATAGGGTACATTCATTAGTAGAGATTAGGAAGTGGCTAGTTAATTATTATAACTAGAAATAAAGTGCCTATACTTACTGGGACAAGTTTGCGCTTTCTATGTACTTTTGAGAGTGTGGAATCATTTGTTGGAGTGCATTGATTTTATGGTTATTTTTCTCATTGTGCTTGTATTTTATAGTGTTTCCTATATATTAAGATTAGCTTCAAATTTGTTTTATCTATTTTTGGATTAAGTGCACTTAATATAATAAAATTGAGGATAAATCATATTGCATAATATATAATATTCACATACAAATATGAGTGTAACTAGTAGAATTTTTTTAATTATTAAAACTTATTGTGGATACTAAAACTTGATTTATATAACATATCAGTCTTGTATACTTGAAAAATACCTATTAGGGCTGTAGCCTTCAGTTCTAGACATTCATGTTTTTTAAAGGCTCATACTCACCATCTTATTGTGCCTAATTGTTGATCTTATGGTCTGACCCTATCATTTTTGATGGCCTAGATATCTTACATTGTACAAAAATATTAAAACTTGATAGGTATCCTTAATTTCTAGTTTCATATCCTCAATAGATTCCAATCCTATAATACACTTGTCTCCCACATATGGACACTTGCATCAATGTAAATGTCTATATTCTTATCAAGTGTCTAGTCCTAAAAACTCATCTTATTTGTAAATATTTTGAATCTTATGGATCAACCCATTTGTCTTATTAAACCCTACCATGATATATTTTCAAAAGGTGTGTTATAAATATGAATCTAATCCTACTCATAATTAATCTATAAAATACCAATTAAGCACCTATTCAATCTCACTTAATCAATTACATAATTGAGTTATACTACCCTATTATTCCCTAGTTTCATATTAATCATAGGATCAATCATATTAAAAATCTACAGTATTCAAAGAATAACCTATGAGTATTATTTGTTAAGTTAGAATTTATATCATTCCATGCCTTTACATATAGTATATTTAAACCTTGTGCACACATAAGCCAACTCCTAGGTGAAAAAAACATAAGTCTAAATCAGTCTTTAATGTATTGGTTATATAAGTAGCACTCATTAATAGAGGGGTCCTTGAGGTCAGCTCAACACTGTGAACTGACTAACCCATTTTTGGAAAGGTAAAAATACCTAAGGTGAAGAGTTAGGGTTTGATCCATTTATGTTCATTGACATCTTATGCATGCAAATAAAATATATCAATAGAAAGGTGACATAAAATCCAAAAGGCTCTACATGGTTACTTGATAATATAGTGAATATTGTATTCAGGGTGTATGTAATGGAAAATGCAATAAATTTATAAATCAATCCTAGCTCAAAGAAGATAAATTCTACTTACACTTCTGATTATGGATACATTAGTTCAAGGTCATGACCAAGATAGATCTACTAGACTTTGCCAAGGGATGTCTTACCAAAATAGATTCATGAAGAAGGGTTCTAAAGCCTCTAGTCAAGCAAAACTATGCCATAGCTATAACTAGGTCTTATGTTTTTATATTCACTAAACTAATAAAAAGTAAAAAATATATAATCTAGTGCTCACCTAAGCTTTTGGCACAAAGTTGGGGTAATAAACATGAAAATTAAACATGCATGGAAGACATATACTCACATCAATGTATATGAAATCCTAATGCATGGGAGAGAAGTACAAATGCATATCTATCTACTCTTACAGAAGAGTAATAAAGTTAGGAATATTTATCTTTGAAGACAAAAAAATTGAGCTTTAATGTCTCCCTTAGCCAAGGTGATTCACAAGAGGTTGTTGTGGTATGTAAGGATGATAAGGATACATCAGATCTAGGATAAACAACCTATTTATGTATCCAAATAACATCTCCACAAGACAAGATCCATATCTCCATAGAAAGTATGAAACCCAAACTACGATCCTCAATTAAAATGGTGGATAAGTAGATGCACAATATATATATATATATATATATATATATATATATATATATATATATATATATATATATATATATCTTCTTTTTATCTTCTCTTAAAAATGATGAAATGGATGTGTTTATATAGGAAAATATAACCCTAATCTTTTTTGAAAGTTTAGGCTGACAAGGTCAACCCAACTAACCTTGTATCATTATTGAAAAAAAAAATTAGGTCTCATTGTAGGTCAACCACGTGCTGACCTAGACCCTAAATAAGTTTTATCAATTAGAATACAAGGTTGATGGGCTAACAGTGTAATGTAAACTATTAAAAAGGATTTTAGGCTAGGGAAGGGATAATGAAGGTGGAAAATGACTAGAGGAGGGTGCAAAAGAGGAGGCAAAGCTTAGGTAAATGTTTTTAGGATATGGATGTGTAGATAACAAGTGGTAGTAAGGAAACAATAATCTTGAAAAACACCAATGGTCTACCCACCCCTTTTTTGGTGCAACCCTTAAGGCATGCACTCAAAGATATTGAGACTCAATGAGTTCCTACAATATAAAAACCATTAGTAATTGATAAATTTTGAAAATATTGTGTATATACATATGCCCCACTCGAAGCTCATCACGTGTCATGTAGGTGTAACACAGGATGGTGCTTTGGGAAAAGAACATAAAAACACACAACACTGAACTTGAATAAAGTGTAGTAAGAATCAAATAAGATAAATAAAAGGATAGAATTGAAAAAAACATACCTTTGCTTACTTTAGTGTTGTAGATAAAGAAGGAGATGCAATAAAATGTGAAGGTGTCCAATGTAGGGAACATTAGGCAAACCTATAGAAGTTAGCAAAAAAGAGTGAAAAATTAAAAAAATTATAATATATCCATATAATAGGTGAAAATATACTCTATGATGTCAGGATTCCAGAACATTTTACAATTTGGAAAAATAGCTAGTAGATACAAATATATGATAAAAATAAGAAATATGATGGTAAGATTTGGAAGGTAAATAATTTTTAATAGTAAATATAAATAGGGTGAAAAATAATTCATTTGTCATTTTTACTATTCTCAAAAAAGAGAGTTCTGAGAGACCTAGTTGGAGACCAAAGAGCCATCATGGTGAGGAAACAATAGCTGAGATGGGGAGGATGCATAGCAGTTGTAGCGAGTATAGACATGTAAGTAACTAAAAATTTCAAATTTTTGAATATTTTTATTTGAAATGGAGTCAATTATAGAAAAAATATTGGTAGTCAAAATCTAGACACTGAAATGAACCCTAATAAATTTTTAGGTATACTAGGGGTAAAATAGGGTATTTGGTAATAAGGAGTAAAACTAATAAATTCCCAAGGTATTTATGTTAAATGGTCAAAAATTCATCATTATGGATGAACATAATCAACCAAGTAAATTTAGTCTGTAAGGCAAGGGAGAATAAAAAGTTTGATTACATAGTAGTGGGCTGATTTAGTTTGCTAAGAGGGGGGCCAACTATGTATCCGTAAGATGAATTAATTGTTTTGAAATGGCCAAGGTATTGTTGTTGATAAAGGTTGAATATGTATAATAGGGCTAATATAGTACTGCAAGGCAAAAAGGTGGCTAACCTAGTATTGTATATGTTAATTTAGTAGGAATTTGATAGCTGATTTAGTATCCTAAATAAAGCAAAGGGATGATTTAGTATTGAATAGGTTGATTCTATAAAAAAAATGGCAAAACTAAATCAAACTAGCTAAGTTTTGTGAAATTTGAAGAATTTATTTTAATTATGAATGACATGGAGAACTGATACATCCTTTGTTGTTTGATATTTTATAGAGACACTAGAGGTATTGGTGATTGATCAATGTATCATGGCTATTATATTTATTAGAGTGGTTGATAGACCGTGGATAGAGTGTGACTAGTTATATTAGGCCTAAGAGGTATTATGGAGATTAGGTGCATCTTGCTAAGTGTTGATCTCATTATCATGTTCCTTGGAGCATGGGAATGGTTGGCCAAAACTTTTTAATGGGTGGTGGATGGGAATACCATAGAGTTTGGTATCATACTAGAGGACATCCACACATTGCTTGAACTACTGATAAGAAGGACATCAATGATCATAAGGACACCAGATGACATAGAGGAAAGGTGAGCACTAACCAGGTGGATGACATATTGAGATAGGATATAACCAAGTTTATAGGTTAGCCTTATATATATATATATATATATATATATATATATATATATATATATATATATATATATATATATATATATATCAAAATTATATACATATAGAAGGTCATGATTGTACTTTTGATAGCACAAGTGTTATGTCACAAGTCAAATAGTTAGGTCATACCATATATGATAGCCTTATACCAATCTATTTTGTATCAGGGGTGTTATATGATTTTAGGTCTCTAATTTGGGTCCAACTCATGCATGATATTTATGAGATGTTTTCCATAGGGTAGAATACTATAGGATTGGTGGTGTTTCTAAGTGATTATATATATGAAAGGTTCTCTGTGTATCGACCAACTGGGTTACCCCATGTGGTCGATGATAGGTTACCTTAGGTGACTAGATGGTAGTAGGACTAGGTACCATAGGTCATGCCCCATGTTCCAACTTTATAGATGATCACATGAGGGGAGATCATGTGGAATTTATACACACACATCGCTATTATTTGTCCTAGTTATGAAATCATGGCAACATGGTTAACTCAGGTGAAAATCATGAGCCACTATACTTAGTGGGTAGAGATGCAGCTAGTATCACACTTACTAGGGTAGTTTAGACTCCCACACCCATTAGATCTTATAGTATGGCCTTATTTTTGGGCATAACATGTTAGAGAGATGAAGGAGATAGGAGGAGTAACACTAGTCAAGATAATAATGATCAGGTTATGACATGTGAGATCATAAACTGGTCGAGCATGATAGTAGGTGACTAGAGAAAGAGAGGATATGGATTTGGATGTAGGGATGCAATAGATACCACATTAAACACCATAATAGGAGTAGTAGTGACCATGTCAACCACATCATAGATAGAGGCACCACTGATGAGATCAGACATAGGTGAGGGTAGCCCCACAATATGACTCAATAGCCAATCCAAGATAGAGCTAGTCAATAAAGGCACCTCTTAGGAAAGTGTCATGTGTGCCTGAGTGGTGACTCCTAGATTCACATTGGTGTGGATTTTATTGATATAAGAGGTGCTTGAGGGATAAATATATGGAGAGACAGTGTTCATTAGGTGATTAGATAGGGAGATGGTGGTTGGTGACACCAGGATTGGTGAGAAATGTTGTAATTTTAAGATTTGATATACCATAATAATTACATGTGATTGTATTAGATAGATAGATTTTAATGTGTGTGTGTGAAATATAATATATATCTAGTTTTGATTTTATATATCTTTAAATAAATGAGGTCAAATGGGGATCCTTGGTCATGGTTTTGCATCATGACATTTTGGACAGGAAGCTGGCACTATACGACCCCACCATGTTGGATGATCCAGTGGTACCATCTACCCTAGCTCAAGTAGGTTGGTTTAGATTGGTGGGGGAGGCCATAAGGTAGTTTTAAACACACTTAGATGGATTACAACCAATATCAAGGGTAGGAATGGGAGAGTCACATACTTGATAGACCTTGGCTCAGTAGAGAGCCACACACATGGATACCACTATCCAACTTGGATAGGTACAGGCCTAGGTGGCCAACCTATATTAATAAGTAGCAAGGTTTATATCTTGGACTACCTCATTATAGTGTATCATATAGAGGGTAAAATCCTATAGATCTATGATCAATGTGGCTCGACAATAGGATAAGCATGATGGAACCCAACCATAGAGATGGAGCTATGTATTTTGTATTTTAGACCATTGTATTATATAAAACACATGATATATATATATATATGATATATATATATATATATATATTGACAATTGACTTTGATCTCATGAATTATATTTGGTTTTGGTTGTTGATGTGTGGATATATTTATTTCTAGCACATTTAGTTTGATTTTGTTATATATGTTATGGTAAATATATGTGGAGTGTTTTATTTTCTTGAATTATGTGATACACATGCATGGTTAAAAATAAAAAGGAAAAATTGACTTGGAAAAGTATCATTAATCACAAACAAATGTATTACACACTATATCATGATGGGAAATGTGCAATAAAAAAATATGACTAAATATAATAAACCAAAGATTGTAGAAAGTATAATAAAATGTTTTTAAACCATGAATAATATTTGCACCAAATTAAAACAAGTAAAATCACACTATATCATGTTGGGAAGTATGAAGATAATGCAATAAAATGGAAGGCACATAAAAACAAAATGGTATGAAAACAAAATAATTAAGTCAATCAATCATAATAAATCACATTGGGAAGTATAAAAGAGAAACAAAATTATAAAAATGAACTTAAATTGATCACACTAAGTCAAGCTGGGAAGTATGAAAAACTTAAGAAAATGGTTGTATTTTTACATACAATTAGAAAATAAGAAGATAAAAGTGAAAAATCTATAGATTAGGCATAAAGCATACTATATCAAGATGGGAAGTATGTCCATGAGGTGTAACTCATGATCAATCAATCATGACTTATCTCAAATTTGACACATATAATTTCATTGTGACTTGGGTATTGTAAAATTGTGTGAGGAAGGATAGGTCCTATCCATAGTATTACACTAAAACTCAAAAAGGGAACATCAATGAGGTTGACACAATAGGAAAAATATGTTAAAAGGGTATATTTGGAATGGTAATTTGGTGATTTTTTAGGAAGGCCTAGTCCTATCCAAGGTCTTACACTGTAACTCATCAATGGAATTCTTAAGGGGAGTAATTAGTGAACAAAACAATATTTCTCAAGGGGAAATATTACGATTGTAAAAAATTAAAGAAGGAATTTAAAAGCCACAACATAGGCATCTATGGGAAGACCTTAGGAAACATGAGGCATACTAAGGATATATAAATACACTATGTGACTAGTGACCATCAATATATAAAGGACACCTATTCATAGTAGGCACAAAGTGGTATATGTAAATAAGTGAGATATTAAGATTGACTCATGTTAGTTGTTTGAATAATGAAAGTAATATGGACCTGCCTTCCCATAATGTGTTCCCCATTCCTTAGGACCTCTTACATATCTATTGGTCTACTACAAAGATTGGGTACTTATGTGAGAAAGTAGGTAACACTAAAATATTTTTTAACTCTCCTTTCCCAATCTACTAGCCTACTGCCCCCCAATGGACCTCAACTCTATCATGAGGCCAACTGTGGAGTTTGAGCTTTGATTAAAAATGGATATGTGCTTTGAATCATGTCTTTTAGTGTGATTTGACTTTTGGAATTTTTTTAATGTTTCCTTTTGTATCATTGCCTTTCATTAAAATGATTTGGATTTTAAATTCTTATGGATTTTAATATTCCTCCTCCATACAAACTTGGAATGACCAATCATGAGAGACAAAGTGATGCACATGAATGAACTTTAGACTTTGGCTAAAGGAAGCTAAGTATCCAAACACATTACTGACTAAAACACTTAGGCTTAACTATGAACCAACATGTTATCTCAAGTTTCAACCATGTGTATGCTTAATTTATGAAAGGAAATAAGGGGAATAAATGGAGATCCAATATGGACCATTAAAATTAGATGATAATGAGATGACTCATTTACTAACTAATCACATGGTAAATAAGGATTACTAAGGGGACAAAGGTTTATATAACCGAGTCAAAATAATGATTAACCATGTTATAGAGATAAGTTATCAAATAATCATGAGAAGGAGACAAGACATCCATAAAATAAATAAATGAACTTATAGATAAAATGCATATAATCATGAAAAAAATCCATAAGAGAACATAAGGAAGGAAATGACATCAAAGACAACATGTAGTGCAAAATATAAATAACCATGTAAGATAGATAAGAATTTGACACAATGTCAAATGATATAAAGTATATAAATGTAAATTTGGAGCACATGTCCAATCCAAAATTAAAAAATAAATGAACACCATGTTGTGTTTATATATACTGGTAGATTTATACACAAACATTATCCATAACATGTGATAAATCTATGTGAAGTTAGACTCTAACCATAATGAGGGTCTCATTGATCTTTAAAGAAAGCTATGAAAATACCTCTCATCGAATCTCCTTGATAGAAAATGTAGGCATGCTTGAAGGATCATGATTTTGAGGGCCATCGTGTATGGGATACTTATGAGAAGGAATAGGAATGGAATTTGTGGGACATGAAGGAGTCACCAATTGATAAGGGACCATAGGTGAAGGAGGATCCATAGGTAGAGGGATCATAGGTAGATAAGGGGCCATAGGTGGGGGAACCATGAGAGAAGAGGAGGGAGCCTTCTTGCATGGGTGACCTATGGGAGGAGGGTATTATGTACAAGAATGGTCATAATATAATCCTAGAGATGTTGTCAAAGGATGCAAAAATGATTAGTGTAATGGGTACTACATTAGTACCACATACAATATACCTCTCCATATTTGAGAATATACAAAGGTAATACTTTTGGGGGAGGTATAGACTTATCTATAGGCTAAGGAATATTAAGATGCAAGGTGTTTATATTTTCAAATCTTATGATAATGAGTGGAGGAATGATTATCTATGTGATGAAAGTAACAAATAAATTTGTTAATAGACTTTGTGGGTGTCCTGACAGAGGGAGTGGAAGTAGAAGCCATATAAGGTTGGTATAATTTACACTCTATAGTCTAATGATTGGAAACTCTATTAATGCCATAGTACATCTGATCAACCCATTAGGTAGGAAAAGGATAAATCTATAGTAAGGGGAGTAAACCATCACCAAGGGGAGGTGGGGCTGGTAGAGAGATTAGACAAGGCTTGACTGAAGGATAAATAGGATTATAATCAAGAAGAGACTCAACCAAAGGGATAGTCAGAATAGGCTCAGCTGAGGGAGGGGTAGGATGCATAGATTATTTAAGTATAGTAGTAAGCATCTTAGGGACAAGCTGGCTATAGGGATATTAGTATCTAGTAAAGTAAAAGGGACCAATCATAACATGATCCAAAGAGGTTCTTTAGAAACTAGAGGTATTTTCACCATCTCTACCCTATGAACAAGAGGAATAATGATAAAATTAGGAATTATATAAGACATAATGCAATAAGATAAATGGAAAGACTGAAATGAATAAGAATGATAATTAATTATCTCAACATCTCGAACCTAAACAAGACCTCATAGAAATGGGTCATCTAAGGTATAACCATCATCATAATCAGGTGTATGATGATCAATTATGTAAGTAGGGATAACCTTATCATTAAAGGTGGCATGATGAATAGAGTGTCGAGTCTTAGTTAAGATTATGGGTATATCATCATTAGGTGGTTGATGGTAATGTGGATTCAAAGAGGGTGAAATATAGGAAATGAGATGAGGAGAGATATCAAAAAAAATTATCTTAAATTTTATCTCATCAAGCTCATCATCATCAAAATCTGAGAGGTTAGGTGTTATATTCCCAATGAGTTTGGGGTGACCATGGTAACATTGCATAGAGTTGATAGGTAAATTAAACCATTGAGATTCTTGGAATGGAATGCTTTTTAGGGGTTCAAGGGTTGGAATTTTGAATACACCATAGTCTTGGAATTATGCAAAATTATAAGGGTTTGTGTCTCCTTGAATCCTATAGATTGTACCATTATGAGGGAACTCGATGCATTTGTAATTAGAATAGGTAACAACCCTCATGTGATGATTCCATGGCCTACTAAGTAAGATTTTATATGAGAGAGGAAAATTTAAGATTGTAGCCTTTACTTGAATAGTGACAGGTGGGATGGTGATAGGGAGCCACACACAACCTAAGGGAGGCATTTGCCTTTGGTCATAGCCTTGACACATGTTACATGTAGATTTAAGATTACATTTGAAGTATCTAAGGGTTTTAATAAATTTGAGAGAGGCAACACAAGTACCTAAACCCTTATCAATAAAAACATGTTTGACTTGTATGTCACCAATATAAATGCTTATAAAGAGGGGAGTATCATCCGCATGAAGTAGAATCTCATTGAGAATCATCAAAGCAATGGGGAATTTTAGAGAGAGAGATAAGTCACCATGGTTTTGCCAATGTGTATAGACATATGTTTACACTATTATAAAATGTTATCTTCTAATCTAGATAAGGTAGCTTCACATCCTTATATGGGAGGATAAGGGATGTTCATTTCAAATAAGATCTACATAAGGTAGTTAGCATGACATAGAGAGGTCCAAATGAGTTTGATAAATGAAATTTGATATGGGATATTATAAAGTTATGGTAAGATCCCATTCATCATTATCAATGAGGGGACTATTGGATAAAGGTGCATAGTGTTAGAAGAGTTCCTCAGAAGGAGGAGCAAAAGTGCATGTAAATTTGTGTTGATATGATGCAAGAAGTTTAATTGGGGATCAAGTTGGTTTATTATCATGAGATGAGGTAGTTAATGTAGGTTTGGTTTGTGATAGATTTAAATAAGTATTGTGAGAAGATTTAGTATCATTGGTGATGGGTAAAGAGGTTAGATAAATTATATAAATGGTGTGAGAGATGTTATCCAATGGAGGGGTTGGAATTGGATCAATAAAATAGATAAAGTCTTTTTGCCCCAACTATGTTAGGTCAGTGGGGGAAGAATCTTGGATAATACAAAAAGTGTGAGATAATTGGTGAGTGTGGGTGGGATGAGAATAAATTAAGGAAACCACCCTTTGCATATTATTCATGTTAACCACATTCTCTTTGGGATTAGGTTCTATAAGATTATCGATGTTATTTTTGGAAGGGGTAGGCTTATCATGATTGTATTAGTGATTTCAAAGAGGGTTTTGTAGGTGGCTAGATGAGCATTAGCCTAGTTCAAAGATTGAGTTTTGTATAGTATTTCATGATCTTAAAAGGCAATGTCATAGGCTTATTGATGTTTATGAATGAAATAATCATGGTCTAAATTGGGACTAAGGGGGAAATCCATAATTAGGTTATGAAATTGCTTATAAGTCTCATGAGAATGACCCCAACTAGCATGAAATCAATATAATCTATTTATATTTTAAAATGATTTCATAGGATGAGTGGGATCAAGCTCTTGTGGGAGAGGACTTGGTAGACATTTTTTTAAATTATACTAAGGATAATGGCTTATGAACATTGATGTTACTTGTTGGATAGAAGTGAGGAATAGGGATGTGGCTTAGAGGGGAAGCTTTTTCTAGAGCATGGTTGAGAGCAATATCTTGAATATTATGAATGGTATCAGAAGAATCAATGACACCATCATTAGTATCACGATGATTTTTATTTTTCATGAGCATACGAGTTTCCATTGGAGGTTGGGATGGTTTAAATTTACACATGAATAAATATTGGCACTTGTCTTGGTTGATGGCCTCTTCTAAAGTTTATGGAGAAAGAGTCTGGACCCAATATTGCAACTTATAATAGAGAGAATTGGTGAATATATGAAAGAGGTTATCATCTACCATGTTATGTTCACACTTGTTAGACAACGGCTTCCACCATTTGATGAAAGCTTATGTGATTTCTATCTCAATTTGCTTGCAATTAATAAAACGAGCCAAGGTATTTTTAGGGAGGTCACTAGTTTGAAACACTTGTATTAGAGCATTAACTATATCTTCAAAACTAGTGAGGGAATGAGATTTTAGTTGGTTATAAAAATCTAAAGCATCTCTGGAGAGAGTTTTTTATAAGATTTTGGTAGTGGAAAAAATGTTTAACATGACCTAATCTTTGTATAGATTTCCAAATGTTTTTAAGTGTAGGGTAGGATCGGTTGACCCATTATAGATAATGGTAGGGGTGATACCTCCTATATAAATGTTAGAAATTTGAGGTGTAAGAGGTTTATTTTCAACATGTTTGATTATTTTGTTAACAAGAGGAGGTTGAGGGATAAGATTTCCATGGGAATCCCTAAGGGGGCATGGGGATAATTTTGCTTGTGTACTCCCCATAGAATTTGTTGAGGGTGATTTTGGAGATGAATAAGATGATTTTGCATTTGCATCATTTGGTTGTCATTATTAGCTTGGAAATAATTCATTTGGTTAAGATTTTACAACAAAATTTGATGGGTTTGAGTGGTGTTATTTGTAGCATGTAAATCATTAGCATTAATACTAGTGCCTTGGGTACCACTGTGAGTAGTGGCATGCATGTTATTAGTAGCTTGAGAGGAATTATTAGCAAAGGAAGCACTAATAGAATGATTTGATTGTGTTGTGAAATATTCACTAGTATAAGGATTAGAATAATAAGCACTAGTGTCATAATTACCATGGGTAGCCAATGATGCATTAGTGGAGGAATTGAGAAGAGTGGGTCATGGAAACAAACCACTAGATGTGTAACCTACCATGTTATTAGAGATACTTCACATGGAGTTGGAAAAAATCAAAGAAGAGGTCATAATATGAGAAGGGCTTAAAAGATAAGGAAGAGGGTTAGAGTAAAATATTCCATTTCCCTCAAATCCATGTGAGAATGTGGGGGAAGGTGAATGGGGTTCTTTTGTTTGGCCATGTATCATAAGGTGATAAATAGTAGAAGGGTCTTTTCCTCAATGTTAAGGAAATTCATTAATGAAGAAAAGCATTTTTGGAGTATACTCTAATTCAGATTGATCTTCTAAGGAGAATAGAGGGTTGAAAACTAAATATGCATGAGGAGGAGTCCCTTAATTTGTAGTTCAAGTGGCTACATGCACATTACTTTTGTCTAGAATAAGAGCCACAAGCTATTTATGGGAAAACCTATTATGTTTGGTAAAGCTCATCATATATGTTGAGTTCAATTCTATGTTATCCTCAAATAATAAGTTCATGATGAGAGAAAAATGTTAATAAGGATAAATATGATTTAAACACAAAATGAGCAAAAAGGATACAAAGTCATGTAGGTTGAGTGTGTGTTATAACCTAGTAGGTAGAGAATAATACAAAATTGTGAAAGTTGACTCTGTATTGCAAATAGGGGGATAAAATAGGCTAATAAAGATATGTAGTCATGCAAGTCAATTATGTATTATTGGACAGAGAAATGAAAAGGAAGAAATAAAAAGACACAATTATATAGGTCAACTATCACCTATTAATAGGAGGAAAAAATATAGTCTGTAAGAGACATTATTGACTAGGATAGTAGTGTTTTGAAATAGGGAAAAAAAATTAAAGATAAGTGAATCAAGAATGAAAGAAAACACAAACAATTGGATCAATGTGAGTGATATAATTGGGGCACACAACACAAAACCTTTCACCAATGTTGGCTAATACATTTTTTTTTAATATAACATGCAATGATCAGAGATCAAACAATAAACTAAAAACTAAATGCTAACTAAGTGGTTATCCTAAGTGTTATTACATTATTAGAAAGTGTTGATTTAAATGTGATAGGAGAGTTAGCTGAAATAGGGAACTAGAAAGGCAATTTATGGATGGTTTTAAGACATTTAGGCTAAAAGGGATATTTTTTGGTAACGGTACTATTTTGGTATTGGGTTCTACCCCCTCACTTCATAATCCCATAATGATAAGGGTGTTGGGTGATTTTTTAATATATACCATTAACCACATATTTATACTTGGCTAGAAAACCAAGTTGACTTCCCCCTTGGTGATGAAATCAAAGAATGTAAGCCTTGGGAAGATAAGTGTTTAAATGTCTTTTGAATTTTATGTGATTTAGTAGTGTGTGAAAAAGAGTAAAATAGTTTAACTAGAATGGTAATTTGAAAAAACACCTATTTAAACTATGTGAGTTACTCTAAGTATGCAAATAGCTAAAAATGAAATGTGAATTAATTACTAACAAATAGTTGTTGATTCCTTGATTAAGAATAATACAAAGTCAGTTCAAGAAAAACTATATGCAAATAGTATAGAATAGATTTGATTGGGTTGCTACTATTTTATAGAAGTAATGTGTTTAAGAACTATTTTGAATAGGTCAACTAAGTCTCTCAGATAGAAGGTAGACTACAAAAATAAGTCAACCAGGTCAACCTAATTAATTTTAGGTTTTTAGTTTTGAAGACTTCTAACTTGTGAAAATAGAGTTGAAGAAAGTAATGATATGACAAAGAAGGGAAAGAGAGGAACCTTGGTGGGATTAAATATGGTTAAGGTTGAAAATTTTATGCTAAAATGCCTTAATTTCTGATTTTAAATTCAGAAAACTAGATAGACTAGTTTGTCCCAATTATGCAAAATCATGTATGTTGAAGAAGAATAAGGAATAAGGTCAACCTATTTGATAGTTTTTATTGACATGTAACCTGGAAAAAATAATTAAAAGATAAGGTTGTCTAGTTTGATAGTGTATTCTAATCTAGAATTGAAGAAGGGTAATATGTTGACCTATTTGATCTGATAACTTGTAGCTGATGAAGACCTACATAGATAGAATAGAGTAATTTTGAATCAACTACGTGTTAAACCTATGCACAAAGAGTTAAACTATACTGATTGGTTTTATATAGTGCTACAAATATAGGAAAATATGATAAAATGATAAAAATGATGGCATGAAGGAAAACCTGCAAGGGTTAGATTCACGTCAGGTTCACCAGAATGTATGCAATGGGAAATGCAATATATTTATAAATTAATCATAGATAGGAGAAGATAAATCTTACTTACACTTTCGATTGTGGATAAATTATATATTTGGGGTCATGACCAATATGGATCTATTAGACCTTGCCAATGGATCTCTTACCAAAATAGATTCACTAGGGAGGGTTCCAAAGCCTTCAGTCAAGAAAAACTATGAAATAACCCTAATTAGGTCCTATGTTTTCATATTCACTAAATAATAACAAGTAAAAAAATATCTAATGCAGTGCTCACCAAATATTGTGGCACAAAGTGGGGGTAATAAACATAAAAACTAAACATGCATAGAAGACATATACTCATGTCAATGTATATGGAATCCTAATATATGGGAGAAAAGTACAAATGCATATCTACCTACTCTTACAAAGGAGGAACAAAGTTAGGAATACTTACCTTTAAAGATGAACCCATCGAGCCTTAATATTTCCCTTGGCCAAGGTGATTTTCAAGAATTTATTGTGGTATGTAAGGATGATAAGGATAAATCAGTGTTAGGATAAACAACCTATCTATGAATCCAAAAGACTTCTCCACAAGAAAAGATCTAAATCTCCAAAGAAAGTATGAAACCCTAAGCTATTCTCCTCAAGTATAATGGTGTATAAGAAAATGTGTAATATATATATCCTCTTATTCTCTTCTCTTAGAAATGATGAAATGGATGTGTTTATATAAGCAGATATAACCCTAGTCCTTTCCAAAAGTTTAGGCCAACAAGGTTAACCTAATCAACCTTATATCCTTATTGACAAAAACAAATTAGGTCTTGGTCAAGGTTGATCATGGGCTGACCTAGAACCTAAATAAGATTTATTAATTAGATTAAAAGGTTGATGGGGTTGACAATGTAACATAAACCACTAAAAAAGATTGTAGTCTAGGAAAGGGCTGAGATGAAGTCGTAATAATGAAAAATGACTAGAGGAGGGTACAAAAAATGAGGCCAAGCTTAGGGAAATGTTTTTATGAGATGGGTGTGTAGATAAAAAGTGGTAATAATGACACAACAATCCTTAAAATCACTAATGGTCTACCCACCCCTTTCCTAGTACACCCCTTAAGGCATGCACTCAAAGAGATTGAGATTTGATGGTTCCTGCAAGATAGAAAGTATTAGTAATTGATACATTTTTAAAATATTATGTGTATACATAGGATATTTATGTCAATATCAAGATAGAAGCATCAAGTCAAGTGTTCCATGGCTAATTGTAAGTGTATAGTCCTCCAAAAAAATATTTACATAATCTGATGAATGGATCCAGACCTCACCCCTACATGTTTCCACCTTTGTGCTTCTCAAATTTGCCTATGCATTTATAAATAAGATAAGTATTATCTTTTATTTCTCTTTATGCAATCATACTAATATTTTTAATGTACTTTATATATTTAACATAACTCAAAAATTTAATTTAGAATATTCATTTATTTGAGTTCTCATTTAAATGTCCTACTCTAGAATAGTTTTATTCATCCTTGTGGATAGGTTATTCTACCACCTTAACCCTTAATAACACATTAAAAAAGGTTAAACACTTGTTATTTATGGAATACTAAATAAAATAGGTAATTATCTTGTTTTTATAATGTGTGGACATATTATAGGGTACAATCATTACAAAAAATCAAGAAGGGGCTAGTGAATGTTTAAATCTAGAAAGAAAGTACCTTCGCTTGCTAGGATAAGTCTATAATTCCTAGATGATTCTGATAGTGTGTAACCATATATTGTAATGTGGAACCACCTATGTTTATTGTGTTTATTTTATGTTTATTTCACTTATTTTATTTATTTCTTCAAATGCTTACTTTATATCTATATACCTACAACCTAATGCAAACAACTATGTTTTCCTTCTCCCTGATTTAAAACCCTAGATTTTTGCACTATAAGATGAAATTATTATTAATAATGGAAATAGTTTAAATGGATAGTTTATAAGACCATTTCCTCCCCTTACAAATAAGTGTTTCCTATGTATCTATACTTTGAAGAGGGAAGTAAAACTAAACGTAGTTCTCCCACTTAGTTGAGTGTCTGCAATCAATGTAATACTAACATACAATGTAATTCTATGTATGGATTTAAAAACTTTACAACTATGTTTTTATATTTTATTGGTATTCAGACTTAGTTCAAGTATTTATCCTTTTATGGGTTTCATATTTGTAAACATTAGGATAACTCCTCTCAATGTGCAGAGTGATTTCTATAGATAGATAAATAGATAATTTCAAGATATGAATAGGCTTAGGCTTGATATATTTATATAGTAGACTCTTCAGGTAATTTCATTTTAATTGAAATTTGAAACATGTGGGTTGACCTATATGGATAATTTTAATTTGGGAAGATGATCTGCTAAAAGGGGTACAAATAGATTCATCCCATGTGAACAAATACACATTGTGGCACTTTCTAAGGAGGTACAAACCTATCTAGAAAACATGAACAATGTTAGGAGATCAAGTTAGAGTTTTATAATTATATTAATATGTATAGGTAGAGACTAGGGAAATCTTATGAAATGCAAATTAAAATTTAGGAAGGTCAATCCCATATATGGATTAATGTCTAAGGAAGACTATGAACAAGAGTCATGTATGCATATATAAGTTAAGTATACTAATGTTTAGTCAAAACTAACATTTTCAATTGTCTACATATAGAAATAAACACACTAATATGAATTGAAACATATTTCTAGATGTGATCAACTGATTTAGAAATGATAAAGTAAGAGAGGGATTATACTCAATTGATTATACTTACATGTTTCTCATAGAAGTCATCACTAAATCTCTAAATGCTTTATATGTGATTCATCGACATCTCAGATCATAAATAGAAGTTAAAAACATGTTTGGATGCTACTGGAAAAGTTAGATAGTTGCATCAACTAACACTATCAAGGTTTACTAGTAATGTCACAACACATATTCAGGGTTTGATATCTATAAGATCCTTTTTTATGCATATAATGTGATTATTTTTATGCACACCTCTCTGATCCTACATGAAAATGCCTAATTTTTATCTCTTTCATCCAAAATCTAATTATGCTTACTTGAACACAAGATACCCTTAAAATGGGTTAGTATTTTTGGTTAGAATGATCCTAAACACTCCCCATTAAATGTGTAAGTATTTCCTACATTAAATTACTTTAAAGAGACCTCAAACCACACATAGTTCTCCCATTTATGTGTGTGTGAAATATCTTGAGAAATCTAAAATGTAATGTTATCCTTTGATATTTCATACTTGGCACCATCCAAATTTAGATTTGTGTATTCATATTTCACTCTATGGACTTCTCTAGTGTGGATATTTGAATATTTGAGATATATGTATATTTAAAAATGTTCCAAGAGAATTTTAGGTGTTTACCAAGTGATACTCAAGTGTTCCTAGTGACATAATAACCTTAGGGATAATTTGTATTTATAAATGAAACTTTGTTAATTGTCACTATGACCAACCCATGAAACATGTATAGGCCAACCTAATAGAGACTTCATAATTTTAAAAAATAGTCATTGAGGGCCCCTGGCCACTACTAGTAAAGAGAGACACCTACGATAGCTGACACTATCAAAGTTTAGTGGTACTACCTTGTGAGAGTAAAATAAGAATAAAAAATATGGAGACAATTTGTCTAAGATTCTAAAATGTTCCTATATTGACTCAACTAATTATAAATAAATGTATTTGGTGAATAGATATTGATAATACATCAAATATGTTTACATGTAGAGGGAAAGAGTGCTCGAGATTTAAATATAAGCACATTGTCCTAGATGTCAAAGTATTTCAAATTCTATGTTTCCAACATGTCAAATACCAAATTTAGGTACCTATATGGGGTATGTCAAATATGATAAGAGGCAACTAGAAGTCACTTGAAAAATTGATATGTATGGGGACAAAATATGCCTAGTAATTAAGTAGTCAAAATTACATTAAAAACATGAATCCATATTTATATTTATTTAAAAAAATTATTATCATATAAGAGGGGTATGGAGGTAGGTGATGGAAGAAGTGAACCTATTAATTTAAATATTGATCAAAAAAAGAATGACACTTAATGAATAAACTAAGTTGTAAATTTAAGAGGGTTGGGGGGATAAGGATGTAAAATAGGGAGTGTGTAAGTGAGAGGTAAAGGAAAATGTCAAAATATATGTGCCTATGATAATTAGAAATATATTTTTTAAATGGCATCCTTGCTTTATGTTTTATTTCTCATTAATGGGAATGTAATAATATTCCACAACATTTACTAATTTAGAAACATCCACCATAGTCCTAAATACATCTTATTTTATATTTGCATTTACAAGAAATGGGATTTGTGAAATTTCAAAACCTTTGAACATGATGTTATCACTCAAACTGTGTACCCACTGAATTGGATGATTTGGTTTAGTGATACATTAGGGTCATCCCCCAAGGTGTAGGACACTTACACTCCTTAGGATAAACCTCTAGATAAGTTTTAATTCCTTATAATCTAAATTCATCTGATTTAAGATCAACATGCAGACCTAAAAGAGTTGAATAAAAACTGATAGCTAATCCTAAGTCTAAAAATTATTGTGGGGAAAAGAGTTAGATGGGGTTGCTAAAAGTAAAAAAATGGTGATGCACCAAGACTAGATAAATTACCTCTATAGGATTTGAATAACACACTAAAATTACAAAACATAAGGAAATATTACACAATCTCTAGCATAGACACTTCAATTTCATAATTAATTCATATGGAGGTGCAAGACACAATACAACACTAAGAGGGATGATAAATGGTCCATAAATGGCTCCTATATAGACTTGTAAATTCAAAAAATATGACCTATAAGAAAAATATAAGTTTTGTATAGAGGTACGAAGGGATGGTCCATAATGAGAGGGGAGAGAATTACTGTAGGCAAATATTAACATACCAAAAGAAATGCACATATAATGCTAGAATGATGAATAAAGGCAAAATCAATTCTCATTAGTTGCAAGGCTCAAGTGGTAAAGGGCTCATGGAGGCCAAATTTTAGTAGCATTGTTGTGCTTGAAAAATGTCAACCCTTTTACAATGAAAGACCCAAGATTTTATAGGTAATTGGAAGCCCACAGGTCATTGATTACAATTAAAAATATAGCTAAGATAATTAAATTAAATATCAAAAATTAAGATACATAATCTCTCTATAAATCAAATAGGGGTGGCCAAATGTAATCAAGACTCTAACTACATCTTTTAGGCATGGCAATGATTACCTCAAGCTTAAACCTGTCAACTTGACTTCTTCTCTTATTGGTTATGGAGTAACTAGTATTTAATCATTCAATAGTTGCAGATTAATTTGAAAGGTTTCATGTGCAATAATGTGGTTGTATATCTGATGGAATTACTACCTTGGAATATTTTAGCATAATCCTACCACTTTTGCTTTTAATGCTTCTCCCTACAAACTTCCATGCCATATTTGTCATTAAGACACTCCTTTGTCTTGTATGCTTTGGTTATGATCTTTTTGTGCTAGTCTTACTCATGCCTTAATGCTATTAGATATATATCACTAAAAAATTTAGATTCATGCTTAATTCATTATACTATTCCAATTGTAATGTCTTCCTGAGTTAATCATCTTGAAATCTTACAATCCTCAAACTGTCATGTTCTAATTATGAAAATATTTCTTATGATGGTCTTGACAATCAGATAGACTATCAATTTTAAGCTTGGAGATTGATGATGTTTTAATATTTCATTTGATGTCTTCTATGTTACTTAGATGCAACTTGTGCACATCTATGGGCTTTAGATCACTAACTTTGTCACTACCATGTGTCACTCTCTTAACACTTCTGGGATCTTTATGTCTTTAGCCTCAATCATTACCACATTTTATCTCCTTAAGAACTCATGGCCTTAGAGAGTCAAGTCTATTAGGCTAATGCACCAAATTTAATCTATCTAAGCCCCTAGGGTTACAGGAAGTATCCATGTAGTGTATTTTTAGGGCCTCAGTACCATACGGGTATAAACCCTTAGCTTGGAATTTTAATTCCCTTGAGATTCTATGTTTTTAATACCTCCATGCTTCCACATTAATTGGGGAGCTACCACATGTCACCATCTAATTAGATCAAGTTTGGGAAGCTCTGATAACTTTTTGGGATTGTATATACTACCCTAGGGCTACTAGGTAGTGATATTTCATTGTGTGGCATCATCCTACTTACCTCTAGCCTAAAGGGATTTAAACTTGTATAGATGATTTTGGGTCACCAAGTCACTGAGATTGCAACACATAGAAGCATCATGCTTACTACTTGCCTAGCATTTTATTGATACCATTGCCTCACTAAGCAATTTTTTTAAAATTGACTAAGTATTTAAAAAACATTTGAATAAGCTTGGTTGTTAGGAGATTGACATGTGACACTAGGTGACCCTTAAAGAGAAATTTCTAAGTCCTACTAATTGAAAAAGCAACATGTGGTTCTAAGAAAATGCAAAGAATCGACTAAGTGTTTTATTTTTCAACTCCTATGGGCTCTTAGAATTTTTTTTTGGAAGTTTCACTAAGTCTTTTGCCTTGGCCATTTTTTATCCTCTTTATAACTTTGAAAACTTACAAGTGATCTTAAATCCCAAAACTAATTTGGAACTGCTTCTGAGTTCATGTTTCTAAGTGTCCATTTACTTCTCTTTTTTCCCTACACAAGATTTAATATTTGAATGCACTATGTGCAAAGGGTGTGCATTGAAGACTATGTAGTAGGATAAGCATTGAATATCTACATCATAGTGGTGTTTGAAAGTTATGAATCTATAAAATGCATGAAGACCAACCTCTCTTGAAAGTTTTCTAAATCAAAAGACTTAGACATTTTTAATAGTCTCTGAGTTAATTTTGAACCCCTAAAATGCTAAACTTGGGTGATTTTGTTCCATGGTGATCAAAATGGTCAACATTATGGCAAACTCTACTAGCTACTTTCCTACTAAGAAAGAAACTAGGTGCCTTTGAAGCAATCCATTAGGCATGGAGTCATCTAGGGTCCCTTGCTCTTCTTTCTCTTGATTGAGATTAGGCACAAAAATCCCACTTGACCATATAAGGAACTGAGATACCTTCTATAAGGACAAACAAAGCAAATAACTATGTTGAATGATACTTATAAGAAAGACAAATATAAGCTAATAGAACTATGCATAAATACTTGGAGGAAATAAAACTACTCTAAACAAAACCATGTGAGCATGACACTTAGGTAAATTAAAACATCTAAACTAATATTTACAAGGGTGATCATGATCATTAGAGATATTTATTTAGATGAATCCCATTGACTAGAATGTGTAACACTTATCTATTGAGTATTGTAAGTTGGTATGCACTGGCTTACTTGAAACTAGCTATGGTATATAGACCACTCCATATAGCATAAAATTTGTATGCTTCCTAACATTTGCTTTATCTATCGCACTTAAGTACCAAGTTTCCTTCATTTAAGCTCCTATCAGTATCCCTTCTATTAAATGTTCTCTTGGTTTATGCTTACTAAATCTCTATAGTGCACATAGCTTGTGTCTGGAATTCTTTGAGCTCCATTAGCTCAGCTAACCTTTCTATCATTGGATCACTATTGAGTAACTCCAATTGATGGGCTATATCTAGTGAAGGAAATTTAAGAGATGTGGGAAACCTCCCTTCCTTTCCATAGACTAACATGAAGACCAAATTCCCCAACACTCTTTTCGATAGTATTTAATCTACCAAGAAGGCCATCTTGAGCTTGGCATGTAAAGATCACTAATTATCTTCCATGGTTCACTTAATGATGTGAATCAAGTTCTTGTTAGTTGACTTGGATAAACCACTACTTTAGGGGTAATAGTTTGAAGAGGTGCTCATATGTATGTTATATCTAATCACCCATTCATTGATATTGGCTTCAAGGAAAGCCATGCATTGTTTGAGATAATAGTGGCTAGGACACCAAATATTGTGATAATGATTTCATAAAATTATAGGATAAAAACCTTGTTATCTTCTTTAAGCATTATTTATTTCATCCACCTCATGAAGTAGTCAGTTTCCATGAGGATCTCTTTTTGTCTAGAATTTGATGGCAAATTTATCATGCTAATGAAGTCCAGGCCCCACTACATAAAGGGTTGATCAGTTTGTATTAAGTGAAGGGGTATGGTTGTCAATTTTTACTTGCCTAAAAATAAGGTACACTTCTTAGAGTTTCATACCCATGCATGTGCATCCTTGAATAGAGTTGGCCAATAAAAACCAACTCACATGATTTTTATTACAGTGGTTTTAGGTGGGTAATGGCCTCTTGATGGCCCATCATGGAATTATTCTAGGATCATATTCACCTAATCTTATTCTATGCATCACAAGATAACTCCATGAATGTCTCTTATAAAAAGGGAACCATTTAAAATCACATAAAGTATGGCTTGTAATATGAAGTGCCTGCACTTGGATTTATTCAATACATATGGATACACACTAGTCTGAAGGAAGATCCTCATTCTCTCCATCTAGCATGTTGGGGTGCCTTAGACTTCTTTTTAGCTCTCATTAAATTTTAAAACTACATAATCTTCATTCTTCACATCCTCTATTAATTTCTCATAGAGTCCCTTGCCTCACACCATCTTGGTGATTTATATGTCTTTATCATATTCCATTACCTTTGTAACCAAACTTACTTTGTTCTCACCTATGTCCATGTTGAATAAGAATTCTTGTACACTTGAGTATGATACCATGAGGTGGATCTTATTATTGGAGAGCATGTGCCTAAACTTATTGAGCTCTCTTATTAATATAAAGGTGTGAATTTATACAAATTTATAGTGTAACTCATAATCTTTAAAAATCTAGATAAAGAAAGTGATAGGCTACTCTAGTTAGTCATTGTTATGTTGCACAAGAATGGCTAATATGCCTTCAATTCTACCAAATGCATAAAATATGAAATATTTATCATAATAAAAGTTTATCAAAGTAAGAGCTTATATGATGATGTACTTGATATCTATAAAACTACTTTGGCATTATTGGTTTAGCTGAATGTAACACTCTTCTTGAGCATTATTATGAGGGGCTTGACCAAAGTTTCAAAACTCAACATAAACCTCCTAAATAAGTTATTTTATCCAAGAATATTTGGAGACATTTCTTTTTACCTAAGAGAGGTAATGATATAATGGCCTCAACTCATTCGATATTAATGGCGAGTGCCTCTTAGAGATGACGTGTCCTAAAAAGGGACCATTTTAGATAATTTAGACCTATTAATAGTCCAAGTAAAAAATAAATATTAATAATAGGTCTACACTATTCAAAATTCTATAATTTTAAATTATATCCAATATAATAAATGGGGAATATATTAAAATTATTACCATACTCCTAGTCCAATTTATTTAAAATATATAAAAACTATTATTTTTTAAAAATTATCTCTATTTAAATTTGGGGACATGAGTATAGATTATATGAAATAGTCTTTAAAATTTTACCTTCATGCATTAAAAATATGCACTTTCTTGGGTTTGGAGAGATCCTAAACTCTCAATAATTTTAAAAGACTTGATTTAGGTGAACTAAATGATCCATTATGCTCTTAGAGAAAATAGTTATATCATCAAGGTAAAACAAGATGATATTATTAAGGATTCACTTGAATTCCATATCCATGGCCCTCTAGAAGGTGGTTCCTATGTTTGTCAAACCAAAAGGCATTATTTTGATATGTGAAGGTACCCCACTTAGTGGTAAATTCTATTTTAAATTGATCACACTCTCTCACAAGTAACTGGTTATAGCCTGAATAATTGTTCAACATTGAAAACCTTTATGCACCCATAACTATTTATAGAATTTAGTCCATTAAAAGAAGGGGGTAGTGATCTTTGAGGTAGGCTTTGTTCAAGTCCCTAAAGTCTACACATAAGTGGATCTCTCCATTATTCTATTGCACTGGGACAATATTTTCCACCTACAGGAATATATGATTGTAAATATCATGTTGGCCTCAATGAGATTTAAGATATCCTTATTAAGGGCTTAATCTCAGAGTTAATTAGCCTTTACTTATGTCTAAATGGCATTACATTAGATTCAAGCTCAATCATATGTTTGGCTAAGCCTATATCATAGCCTCTGGGCTTTTGATAGCTGCATGTGAATATAACCTCATGTCTTCTTCTTAGCTCAATGAATTATTTGACTTCAGATGGGGAGTATACCTTTCTAACTTTTAGGAGCCTATCATCAAATATGGCCATTGGCCTGAATATTTCCTCCTTTACCATCATGTTTCTCTTCTCACCTTTAAATTGGTCATTATAGTCAAAGATAATCTCTATAATGACCAATCGTCTAGGTAGCTTATTTCATTTTAATTGGATGTTTTGATCCTCATATTGTGTTTGTAACCTTGACTAGTTTTGGTAGAAAACTTTGCCTCTTCTTATAAAAACTTAATGATCTACTCAACATTATCAAACACTTACTAATTCACATCATTTATCATACACTAAAGGTCTAAATATAAGATTTATAAGTTATCCTAAACCTCCCATAACATCAATAGGGAGGTCATATTAAGATACAATTGTGGCAAGCCTATCTACATTAATATTTTTCTTGCTCAACACAGCTTTTATGTTGAAAGCATAAAAGCTTCCAATGAGATCCCAAACTCTATGTTTATTAGACTTTATTAGGTTATTCTTAGATGCATTTTGGGTTCTCATCTAATTTATAATGTGCTTACTATCCCTAAACACTTTCAGTATTTTAATTTTTTTCTTTTGTGCCAACTAGAGGCCTCAGATCAATGCCTCATATTTGGATACATTATTGGTGTAATTAAAATTGTAGTTTGTATGCATGAAATTATTTATCATTTTGAGGAGAGATTAACATAATGATTTCACCTACACCATTTCTAATTTTGGAGCCATAAAAATATAGCTTCCATATTCCTTCAATGTCTTCTTAAGATTTTATGAGGTTTGGCACAATAGAGTCATCATCAAGGATGCAGTAATTTTCTAGTCTTATTTCCTCCATAAAATCATATGGATCAAATCCATAATGTTCATTAGCCCATTTGTGTAGTGTTACATATGTGACTTCCTCTATAGGTTTAGTAGCTTCATGCAAGACTGAACTATATTCAAATTCATGTATTGTATAGTTCATGTCAATGGGATTTTATGAGTATGAATATATATGATCTCTATAAATGGGCTCAACCTTGATGGTCACCTTGGTTCCATATCTAGTCCTTAACAGCATGTGTGACTAATAAAATGATAAATACCAACCCATTTTTTTAATGAAATCTCTTAAAAGATAAATGGAAAAAAAGGAGGTAGGTCTATACTATAGATGTGTTGGGTAATGGAGAGACTAGAAAACAAATATAAGGTTAGGTTTAAGCCTTTAATAACTCTTATAGTCTTTATAGTTATTCCATCTAGTTGAATAACTCCTTTTACAATTGGGGTATACTCTATACCTATAATATCAACTATCTTCTTAGGAATGACTAAGATACTTAAACCTTAGTTGATTATATAGTTATGGATGAGGTGCTTACCTATGAACAAGGAAATATATAATAGTGGTGGCTTTGCACTTTTGCTAAGTTCTCTTTTCCTTGGTTGACACAAGCTTGTAGAAATGGTTAGAAAGGCCTTTACAAGTTCACAAGGATGAAATATCTTCAATGTTTCTTACAACAAATTCCTTTGGGAAGGGATGGATAGGGCCTCCCACATAGTCACATTCAAGCCTTTTTTCTTCATTTTTTCCACTATGTTGATGGTAATTTGAGTCCCTTTCATTTGAAACTTTGGGATAGCAGCCTCCTCTTTAGTGTGTTGATTGGCTTATGGTTTATTCTCCTTTTGAATAGGTTGATTTGTTTGTGCTTGGATGGTAGTAGGAGTCAATTTATATTTGGAAACTTCACATGGAACTGATGAATTAGAAGTTTGGCCTACTGAGGGAGATTTCTCACCCTCCATCACCCTTCTTTTAAACCTTTTATTATAGGCCATTGGGTTATTGATTATATCTGGTACTTATTTTTAATTTATGCCAATGAATTAATTCTCTTACCAATTTACCAAAGTGGCTTCATCTACCTATGTTTGGGACTCTTCACACACTTCTTCCCTATATGAATCTAATTCTTTTGGTTGTTCTTGAGGGTATGATATAATTTGCACCATTAAAGTTTGATTTAGCACTCTATTTGTGTAAGGTACTTGATTATGTGGTTGATTTCAAGGAAATAACTACTTATAATCTTGGGTTAGATTTTTTTGAGTGTGAAAAATGGATCTAGAGGTGCTAACAATATTAGCATTTTGCATATTAGGCAGTCTAGAGTAAATGAGTTGGCCTTGAGATTGTGAATTACTTTGATAAGACAACTTAGTAATTTTGGCAATATTGATTAAATGATTGTTAAGGTTTATAATATTGGGCTTGCTTCCTTTTTAAGGCTAATATCTAATTCCAAAAACTTTTTAGAAATGACTTAACTTCATGTAGTTCACTAGGAGGAGTGGAAGATATAGTTGGTGGGTTGGTTACAATAGGGATAGGTGCCAATGAGGGTTAAGCAATATGATTAATGGGTGATATTTATAGAAAGAGAGGCATGGGAAGCCTAGGATTAATCTTTATGGCCTGAATTAGAAAATTATCAACCCTAACAATAATGTCATATACATCAAGGAGTACTCCTCTCATACATTGGACCATTACAACTATATCACCATTTAGAGCCCTTAGATAATATAAAAATGTAGTATTTTGAGATGGTATAAACAAGGGTGGAATTATATCCTAAACTCTCTAGAATGTAAAATTAAAATCAACCATCATCTCATGTAGAGCTCTCTTAATGGTGGTAAGTTGTTCCATAAAATATAGATGGTCACTCTTATATTCAAATTGCTTGCACACTTTTTTCTCCTATCTCATGCCAGTTGTGAATGGAGTTAGGTGTTAAAATATTATACCATTGGAGGGATTTTCATTTTAATGAAGAGGTGAGTATATTGACATCTACATTATCTTTAGTGACATTATGGATTGAAAATATGTTATCACTATCCTATATGTGTTTTATAAGGGTGGTTGCACTCCCACCAATAAAATATGATAATATTTTAAGCACTAAAACTAGAATGTCATCATATTGAGCTAGAGCCAAAGGACTACCTCTATTAAATGGCATAAATAGCTAGTTTCTTTAGGCAAACATGAAGGTAATAGGAAATAACCTTCTTTTATGTAGGGCAAATATACTAAAGGGAGTAGTAGACTGAGCTCTTAAGGAATATCACCTTGAATTTCTAGCTCTCCTAATAGGAGATGAGGATGTTATAACTCTTATTCATTTATAAGGTATAGGTAATTAAATATAATCAAAAATAATACCTCCTAAAAATTATCTCATTTGTCTTGATATTAGATGAAGCACTAATCCTTGAAAACCAAAAATAATTGGAGTTAGCAGGTGATATATATAGTTTCTTCAACATTGTTGACTAATAACAACACTAAGATCTTAAATAAATCTTGTATTAGTCCCACTAAACATGCCAAAAATTGTTATCACTCAAACTATGCACCCGTTGAATTAGAATATTTAGTTTAGTGAGACAATGGGATCATCCCCAAAGGTGTGGGACACTTACGCTTCTTGGGATGAACCTTTAGAGTAGGTCACCTTCCTTATAATCTAAATGCATCTAATTTAGGATCAACATGTAGACTTAAAAGAGGTAAATAAAAATATATAGTTGATCTTAGGTCTAAAAACTATTTTAGGGAAAAGAGAGAGATAGGGGGTTGATAAAAGGGAATTAATGGTGATGCACCGAGACTATACATATCACACCTACATGCTTTGAATAATGCACTACAAGTATAGAAAATAAGGAAACATTACATAATCTCCAACATAGACACTTCAACTACATAATTAATTTGTATGGAGGTGTAAGATATAATATAGCAGTAAAAAGGATGATAAATGATCCATAGATGGTGCCTATATACACCTATGCACATAACATATGACCTACAAGAGAAATATAATTTCTTCACAGAGGTGTCAAGGGATGGATGATAATGAGAGGAGTAAGAATTAACCACAAGAAAAGATGAAAAAATCAAAATAAATACACATAGAATGCTAGAATCATGAAGAAAGGTAAACTCAATTCTCATCAGTTTCAAGACTCAAGCGGTAAAGGGGTCATGGAGGGAAAATTTTGGTAGCATTTTTGTGCTTGAGAAATGTTGACCCTTTTACAATGAAAGACCCCAAATTTTATAGGCAATGGGAAGCCCATGGATCATTGATTACAATCATAATTATAGCTAGGAGAATTAAATTGATCATAAATTAAGACACATAATCTCTTTGTAAATTAGACAAGGGTGGCCAAAAGTAATCAGGGCTCTAACTGCATCCATGAGGCATGGTGATGATTGTCTCAGGCTTGAACCTGTCAACTTGACATTTTCTCTTATTGGTTTTGGAGTAACTAATATTTAATCATTCAATAACCATATATTAATTTTAAAGGTTTCATGTGTAAGAATATGTTGTAAATCTGATGGAATTACTATCTTAGAGGATTTTGGCCTAATCTTGCCACTTTTGATTTAAATGTTACTCCCTATAGACTTCCATGTCACATTTGTCATTTAAAACTCCATTATTTTATATGTTTTGGTTATGTCTTGTCATGTTATTTTTTCTCATGCCTTAATTCTATTAGCTATACTAGCATAAAATTCTATAGATACAAGCTTAATTCATTCCATTGTGTCAAACTAAATGTCCTCTTAAGTCATTCATCTTGCAATTATGATCCTAAAAATACCACATTTTGAATCTACAATTATTGCTTATGAAGATCTTAACAACTGGACATGACATAAATTTTAGGCTTGGTGACTGATGATGTGGTGCTATTTTGTGTTACTTGGTAGTGACTTGTGCCTATTTGTAGGCTTTAGCTCACTAAATTTATCACTACCATGTATCAATCTCTTGACACTTATGGGATATTTATGTCTTTTTCCTTGAACATGACCATCTATCATTTCCACATAAACTCATGACCTTAGGGCCTTAAGTCCATTAGTCGAATGTGTCAAGTTTAATCTATATAAGCCCCTGAGGTTATAAAAAAAATTCATGTGGCATCCTTTTTGGGCCTTGGGACCATGGGGGTATTAACCTTTGGCTTGAGATTTTAATGCCCTCAAGCTTCCATGATGTTAATACCTAATTGATTTTATATTCTCTATGGGATACCACATGTCACTATTGATTAGATTGGGCCTATGAAGCTATGATAACCTATTGGGCTTACATAGACTACCCTAGGTCTATAGAGTAGTGATATTTCACCATGTGGAATCATCTCACTTACTCACTAGCACAAAGGGATTTGATCTTATATAGATGCTTTTAGGTTTTTGGGCTTGTGACATGTATAACCATCCCACTTGCTTTCTCGGGGCTTTGCTAACATCATTACCTCATCGAGCAGCTTTTTGAAAATCAACTAAGTCATTAAAAGAATTTAAAATAGGCTTGGTAATGTTAGGAGATTTATGTGTGGCATTAGGTGACCTTTGAATATAAATTACTAAGTCCCACTGATTAGAAAATTGACATATAGTTTTAGGTGAATGAAAATAATTGACTAAGTCTTTAATTACTTGATTCATATGGGATTCAGGAAATTATGTTGGTAAGTTTTGCTATGTATTCTACCTTAGCCATTTTTTTTGATACTCCTAAATTTGAAAACTTTCAAGTGATCCTAAAGCCTTGAACTAATCTATAACTACTCCTAAGTTCATGTTTCTAAGTGCACACTTCTTTTACCTGCATAATCTTTAATATTTTAATGCACTCTACTCATAAGGTGCACATTGAAGGCTACGTAGTAGGATGGGCATTGAATACCAACATTTCAATGGTATTTGAAATTTTTTATTATATAAAAGGTGTGAAGACCAACCCTCTTTAAATTTTTATAAGTCAAAAGACTTGGCCATTTTTGTTAGACTCAGATTGAATTTTGAACCACTGAATTACTAAAGTTGGGTGTTGTTATTCCATGCTGACCAAAAATGGTCATCATTATCACTCAAATAGTGCACCTAGTAAATTGGAATATTTAGTTCAGTGAGATAATGGGATTGTACCCTAAGGTGTGGGACACTTACCCTCCTTGATACAAACCTCTAGAGAAAGTTGGCATCCTTCTAATCTAAACAAATCTAATTTAGTATTAACATACAGACCTAAAAGAGCTGAATAGAAATCTAAAACTAATCCTAAGTCTAAAAAATATTATGGGTAAAATAGAGAGATAAGGGGTTCCTAAAAGGTAAATAATGGTGATTCACCAAGACTAGATATAACACCTCTACAAGCTTTGAAGAACACACTACAACATAGAAAATAAGGAAATATTACATAATCTCCAACACAGACACTTAAATTCAATAAGTAATTTTTATGGATGCACAGGACATAGTAAAACTAAGAGGATGACAAATGGTCCATAGATGCTGCCTATATAGATCTATATATGCACAACATATGACTTACAAGAGAAATCCAAGTTCTACATAAAGGTGTGAAGGTATGGACAGTAATGAGAGGGGTGAGAATTACCCATAGGAAAAGATAAAAAAACCAAAATATGTGTACACAAAATTATATAATAATGAAGGAAGGCAAACTCAATTCTCATTAGGTGCAAGGTTGAATGGGTAAAGGACCTGTGGAGGGAAAATTTTGGTAGCATTGTTATTTTTGAAAAATGTCAACCCTTTTACAATGAAAGACTTAGGATTTTATAGGCAATGGGAAGCCCATGGGTCATTGATTAAAATCAAAAATATATCTAAGATAATTAAATTTAAAATCAAAAATAGAGACATATAATCTCTCTATAAATAAGATAAGGGTAGAAAAAAGTAATCAGGACTCTAACTATGTCCTTGAGGCATGGCAATGATTGCCTCAGGCTTGAACCTATCAACTTGACATATTCTCTTATTAGTTATGGAGTAACTAATATTTAATAATTTAATGGATTTAACTTAATTTTAAAGGTTTCATGTGAAATAATGTAGTTATATATATGATGTAATTACTACCTTGGAAGATTTTGGCCTAATCCCACCACTTTTTTTAATGTTATTCCATGCAGATTTTTTTCATTCTTGTCATTAAGACACTAATGTATCATATATGCTCTGGTTATGATCTTTTCATGCTATTCTCACTCATTCCTTAATGCTATTATCTATACTAACATTAGTTTTTGAATATTTAAGCTACATTCATTCTACTATGCCAACTACAATGTCCTCTTGAGTCATTTGTCTCATAATCCTATGATCCTCAAACCATCACATTTTTATAATAATAATATTGCTTACGATGGTCCTTATGGTTGGATAGGCTATCAATTTTAGGCTTTGAAAATGATGATATGTTATTATTTCATTTATTGTCTTCTACATTACTTGGTTGTAGTTTGTGCACATCTGTGGGCTTTAGCTCACTAACTTCTCCACTACCATACATCACTCTCTTGGAAATTTTGAGATATTTATGTCTTTGTCCTCAATCATATCCACATGTCATCTCCTTGAGAACTCAGGGCCATTATGCTAATACACCAATTTTAATCTATTTGAACCCCTAGGGTTATGGGAAGCTTTTATGTGGTGTATTCTCAAGGCCTCAAGACCATAGAGGTATTAACCTTTGGCTTGAGATTGTAATACCATAATATTCTATTTTACTAATACCTCCACATTTACATATTCTCCAAGGGGTTTTCATGTGTCACCATTTGATTATATCAAGCTTGGGAAGCTCTAATAACTTGTTGGGCTTGTACGGACTGCCCTAGGGCTATAAGGCTATGATATTTCATTGGGTGGCATCATTTTGTTTACCTACTAGCCTAAATATATTTTAACTTATACAAATAGTTTCAAGTTACCAATAATGAAACATGTGGAAACATCTTACTTGCCTACTTGCCCATGCTTTTGCTGACATCATTGCCTTGCCAAAAAAATTCTTAAAAATTGACTAAGTCTTTAAAAGACTTATGAATAGGCTTTATTGTTAGGAGATTGATGTGTGGTACCAAATGACATTTGAAGAGAAATGGTTAAGTCTTGTTGAGTGTAAAAGTGACATGTAGTTCCAAGCAAAAGCAAAGAATTGACTAAGTCTTTTATTGCTCAACTCATGTGAGCTCTAATTAATTTTTCTAAGAAGTTTTTATAAGTCTTCTAACTTATCCATTTTTTGTTTATCCTCATCAAAACTTTGAACACCTACAAGTGATCTTGAATCCCCAATCTAGAACTGCTCCTAAGTTCATGTTTCTAAGTACACACTTCTCTTTTTTTTCCTATACAATATTTAATATTTTAATACACTCTATGAAAAGGGTGTGCACTTAAGGATGTGTAGTAGGATGGGATTTGAATAGAAACATCATAGTGGCATTTGGAAGTTTTATTTATGTAAATGGTGTGAATACCAACCTCTCTTAAAAAAATTCTAAGTCAAAAGACTTAGCCATTTTTGTTGGACTTTAAATTAATTTTAAACCCCTAAACTATTGAACATGGGTGTTTTTGTTTTATGGTGACTAAAAATGGTCAACACATGATATAGGCATCTATAACCCTAATTGATGTGACTATAACACCCATTCATTTGATCATGTTACACATATGTGTCATGTGTAGGATTCCCACACTCCACACTTCCTCTAAAAACCATGTTTATCCTTTGGCATACTACCTTCCAAGATCCTCCATGATAACTATATGTAAAATTACTCATAAAACTCTTTAAATATTTAATATATTTTTTAAAATTCATCCCCCAGTTTTATATTCTTTTCAAAAGAGGCCAAAGGCCAAAAATAAAAATATGAAAATATTAACTATTAAAAATGGATTTTTTTAATAATGCATCCAAATGTTACAAATGTTTTAATTATTTTTTGATTTATATAATATAAATAAGATTAAAATTTTGAATATTAATTTTTTTTAAATATGAAAATAATCATACAAATATGAATGTAAAAGGGTAGGTAGATAATGCACTTACTATATTTGGAATGGAGAAAGTAGTGGAGGAGATATGCACTTAGATTAATTATAATTTATTTTGTTCATTATGTTCTTAACTATATCTAAAATGGCTTTGTATCTAATATATAAATAATTGGATTATGAAGCAATATTTTTAAACTTGCATAAACACATTTGATGAAACTCAAACACTTACATTGATCAGTACTATCTAGGATTTACTGATACTGCCCTTGTTAAATGTGTAGGTATGTGACACTTGTGCTCATTTCACTTACATGTGTATATTCATCTTGAATATGCACTCACCTTTATTCTTATGTGATCTCACCTTTGATCCTATGTGATAATCCTTGTTTTCCTTCTCCTTCCTTTTAAACCCTATCTTTCAACACAATATAAACTTTGAAAAATGGATTAGTGTGTTAGTTTGGAAAAATCTAACCACTCATTTCTTAGTGTTTGAGTGTTTCCTAATTCCTAATACTCTAAAGAGGGATAAAATTATATTTAGTTCTTGTACCTAGGTGTGTGTGTGCACTAGAAAATTAATCTAAAATGAAATGCAATGTTTGGCTATTGACACTTAGCACCATGCAAATTTTACATGTGTTTTATTCAAACTTGGATTTGTAATTTCTATTTTGAGGGATATTTATGTGTATGCCTTTAGATTAAAGTCTCAAGAGAGAGCTAATGTATCTCCCAAGTTTTCAAGTGGTTATCAATGTAAATATCCAAGTGAATAGAGCCTTAGGATTATTTTGTATTTATAGCATACTCTTTGATATTTCCAATTATGACCACTGATGAAATATGTCTAGACCAACCTAATAGAGACTTCACTGTTTGAAAAATAGTCATTGAGTTCTCCTAAACATGAAAAATAAAGGGGGAAACCTATGGATAAATTGTATACAACTAACTATTATTGGTACTATGATGGGAATGAAAATAAGTGGTCTTAAATATGGAAAAACATTGTTTAGGATTCTATAGGGTTCTTACATAGACTAGGGTGATCTTGAATATGTGTATCTACTAACTTGGCTTTTCTAAGACAACAACTGGGTAGACAAATAGGAGAAAGTGTGCATAGATTAAAATGTGTGTGCAAAGTCTAAGTACATAATTTTTTTCCAAAGTTGATGTTTCAAAAGTATCTAATTAAAAATTTAGGCATGTACAAATGTTCCCCTTTTAGTATAGTATTGAAAATGCTATATTAAAAGGATAAAATAATATAGTCGGTACCTATTATTAATTACACTTGAGGTTGATAGGTATGCCCTAAATGTCCCATTTTCTCCATGTAAAAACCATAGGTAAATATGTATAAATCAATGTTCATTCATGATAAAAAAAAATTAAATGATCTAGATCATTGAATTATATTATCTTTAAAATTTAATTAATGAATACACTCAAGGGTAACAAGCTATGACTTGTTGAACTCATTTGGAGATGTCATGGGGTGATTATGTCCGAGGAGATGTAACCACTAAAACCATGAGTTGATTATTTTTAATTCCTCAACCACCATTGTATATGGATAAGTGTTATAATTTGAGTTTTATAGAAACCTTAATTGCACTACTATACATATTGTAATTATTTTATAAAACCCCAAAACTAGATTCGTATGTAAAGCTCAAACCCTAAAATTAAATTGTATGTCAAAATGAGACCTCAAAATAGGTTTGTATGTTAAATTAGAACACTAAAACATGTTTTTATGTCAAAATCAAACTTTAGATCAATCTCTATAGATAAATTTAAGATATAAAGTGCTTACTTAGTATCATCATTCCCCATCGATCCATATATATATATATATATATATATATATATTTTGCATGAATAACATTCATGCCTTATATATAATCCATTTTCACATCAGAGTGATATATAATAACATTATTATTTTTACATAATGTCATATAGTGTTCATCAATTACTTAATTTAAAAAATGATAAATTTTCTTAAATTTACCTATATAATATGTCATAAATGTTACAGAATACCCCCAACTATTCCTTACAATCATGTAAAATGCCATTAATATATATTACATATGCCTCAATATGTTAGATTTATCCCAATTGAATCATATAACCTAATCCAAATCATGAATTACATATCTATCATGTCTTGAATCTTTAAAACAAACACACTATATGCCACCCTTTTTATATGAGGGATGAATCCTTAAAATCGCTCATTTTTAAAAAATGAGTTATCTATACCATGTTTTTTATACAAAAAAGTAATCAATAAAATTATGCATATAAACAAGATAATATATACCATTATATAAATATTTAATCATTCAAACATATATGAAACATGTAATCTAAATAAATGGGCATACAAGTGTCATGTCAAGTGTATATATATATAATCACAACACCAAGATCAATAATAGTCATACATGTGACCACACAAACTCACACAATACCATGACCATGAAACACATGACCACTCAAGACACGACTCAACTCTAACTTGACTCTAACTTGACATGGACTATAGGATCCTATAACACAAAAATTCATGATGTGATAATAAAAAATCAACACACCCATATAACACACATCAATGATCACACAATGTAATAATCATCAATTTAAAGCATGCATTTAATAAGTAATGTTAGTCTAAATAATAAATCAATGTCATCATACAATATAAAAACACAATATCCATAGGAAATAACATTCTATAAAGTATTAGCAATAGAAAATCATGTGTAACAATATACTATGATCAATGGACCAATATAGAAGACATAACTTGATAAGTGTGTAAATATGCCTCGAGTGTAGACATGCCCTCAATGTAGATCCCATGGGTAAAAATAATGTCACACATATGTATGTCTATGTATTATATGTAGCATGTATGTCATGCATCCCACTCAAGTTTACTATGAAAATCATGTGTGTATAAAATGGATATGTAATTCACCATGTATATGATAAATAACATTAATCAATCATGTGTATTACCAAAACATGTCATGCATAAGTCTTGGTATTTGTATCCTTTTGAAATTAAGCACACATTCATCAAATCAAGAAATACCAAGATGTAAGGATTAAAAATAAAATAATATGATGGATCCACATAATCCATATCATATGTCAACTCATAGTGTTCACTATGTGTAATAGCAAATTAGTCTCAAGGAAGTGAAGGCAAACAATATTCCCCCACTATATATGTCAATTACAAAGTTATGTTTCATATAAGTATGTGGAGATATAAAATATACCTCCAATGGGAAATAACTTGTATCTACACACACATCATTAAATATAGACATATAATGTATGTGATAATGTAAGATCAATATAAGCCATACTAATATAAAACATAGATAGCCAATATGGAGGGGTAAGAAAGTAGTATGTCACATCAAGGTGTAATGTGCCTTAAAGAATTTGCAATAAGATCCCACTATTGTAAAGGATATGTCATAATACAATAACTAACATGAATGTTCATAGAAATATAAATAATTAAAAGGAAAGAGCCAGTGAAACTTCATAATCAAAGAAAATCTAAGGGATAAAATAATGGTCAAAATAATAGAATATGTACATGTGTATATTAAGATAAAAGAGTAGAATAAATAATTAGTTAACTCAAGAGATAATGAACAATCAAGAAAACATAAATAAACCATGTAAAATAGATTGTGCTTGAGCTATCCAGTGATCCAATTAATGGGATATTCATATGTAGGTCGTGTATCATATAAGTTGTAATCTTCAAGTGTATTTCCATATTCAACCCATAATTTAGACATGTTACTCCAATTAATATCATATTATTTATCTTTAATAGGGTATGTACAACCAACTGCACCATATGTCAAAATTATTTTAATAAATTTTATTTAATTTTAAATATGTTCATCATAATTGGTGTCATATACCCAAGTTTTTTCCTTTCAAAGTGCATATGTGGAGAATAATTAGATATCATTGCTTGATCAGGAGTTAAAGAAATGGTTTTTGCTTATTATTTTTGATTCAGAGGTATTCATATCTTAAAATGGAAATATTCATTCCTTATAACTCAAATATAATGTGATCATGATTCTTGTTAAGTGTTACATCCATTTATCTTATCTATTAATTTCCTAATATAGCATTATATTGGATTAAAAAAGGGTCAATGTTGAATATAACAGAATGAAACTTGAGACCAAAAGTTATGGACCACGTAATGGATCTTATTATGAATTATGTGGATAAATTATTATTATTCAAGTTTTCAATGTGATCTCTAAGATATTTTATAAGTGTCATGCTACATACATTAATTTCATAGGAATTATCAACCATGACATTAGTGCATTGCTTACAATCTATGTGAGGACTAATAATCAAAGGTTATATGAATGAATAAGGATTTATGGTTTCCATATTAAAAACCAAATTTTAACATTAGTATTCTTATCTGCATATTACTTATGAACCTCCTTTTTAGGTTCATAAATTTTAGGCAAGTTTTTTTTTGGTAATTATACCTCAAGAGATGGATCCATAATTGCAGTCGATTACTTAATATTTGAAGGTGTGATTCAGTCTAGTGGTTATTTCTTAGATGTATCCAATGTAATGTCACCACTATAAATAAAATCTTGTATTATATGTTTCATAGTATAACACTTTTATGTGGTATGTCCATAAACTCTACGATAAACATAATCTTATTTAGACCTTCATGTAGGACAAGTGGTAAGTAATATGAAAAAAATGTTTTGAAGTATGTTACTAAGATTTTCACTTGGATAATAATTAATCTTATGTAAATTTCATGATTCACTAGGCATAAATTCTTTTTTCTTAATCGCTATTAAAGATGAAATATTTTGAGACATGCATATTTTGATTAGGGATCTAAAGATACAATTTGTAGTAGCATGCCTAGGAATTTATGCATGTGTAAGTTTATCTTTAAGTGACTTGACTTTTAGAGATAAGGTTTAGACTTATTTTTGTAACCTATCTATGGAATACATCATAGTAATCATTTGATGTGTAGGAATGATGGCACTCTGAATATGTTCTTTTAAATTTTTATTGTTATCATTGAAAGTAACACTAAGTACATTACTTCTCGTGGGTTGGGAAGTTATAGATTTATAATCATGAACCCATAAATTTTATATTCGACATTCATGTAAAAGTCTTCAGGATTATGTACCCTACGTCTTCATGTTATGATATCATAGACCTCCATTTCTAATATAAGCCCTAGTATAATATTAGGGTATGGATGTTGGCTATCACTACCAATAGGTATTGTGGGAGAAGGATTGAAATGGGATATACATGACCTTTCCATTTTATTATTAACTAGAAGTATTTTAGATTATATATTCATGTAATATGTGTTATTAAGGAGAGCTAAGATTTCATCATTATTAATATCATCCTTAGTTTTGTTTTAGAGAAAATTAACTCATTTCCTTGCATGAATTGTTAACATATTATATTTTTTAGGAAAGAAATATATAATCATGACAGTCATAGCTTGGATCACAAAATATAAACTATTAACATCCATTACAACTATGTTAGGGATTTTCTTATGTAGATAAGGGCAAATCATAAATTATATCTAAAATTCAAACCTTATTATGAAATAAATATAAAACCCTAATAAAGTATAAAACCCTAAGAAAGTATAAAACCCTACTGTATAAAAGCTTAGGGTTTACTTGTAGTCAAGTCAATGATCAATTTCAATAAAATGTTTTACTTATTTCATGATTAATGTGATCTGAACCAAATAAATCTATGAATATTAAGATTATATAAAATACATAAATTATCATAAAAATATGAATCTCAAAGGGTATATATATAGTGCACTTAATATATTTGGAATTGATAAATCAATGCAAAAGAGACACAATTAGGTTAATTCTAATTTATATTACTCATTGTGTTCATTATTGTCCTTGAAATGGCTATGTGTTTGCTTTGTAATTTCTTAAATCAAGAAACATAAGATTAAAAATTACATGGAAACTATTGAAAAAACTCATGCCCCTATAAAAATTAATTCTATCTAGGCTCTACTGGTATTATCCCTAATGGCTATGTAAGTTTATGACACTTTAGATCAATGTACTTGCACCTCTAGATGCCTCTTATGCATGTGCTCATATCTAGTCCCATACACTCATCCTTATTTTTATTATCCTTATTTTGAAACCATAATCACACTTTTTACCCAAGTTGGCCCTTGAAAAATGGGTTGGTAATTTGGGTTGGACAACCCCAACCACTCCCCACTGAGTGATTAAGCATTACCTACATTCCAATACTCTGAAGATGGCTCAAACTACACATAGTTCTCCTACTAAGGTGCCTGTGTGTACCATATTAATCAGTCTATAATGTAATTAAATTTTTTTATTTCTCAAACTTCACTTCAATCACTATAAAAGTGCACTTCTTCTCATTTCCTTAATTCGACACCTAAAAATGAAAATAGTAAGGAAAATAATGTGTTTTTTAGACATACATTACACTAAGGAATAGTTGAGTTTCCTTATTATTTTTCAAGTTCCTCTATGTTTTAAAATATCAAAACCACTCAAAATTTTGTATTAATTCATTGGCATGAAAAATGGTGCAATACAATGTGCCACTATTATGAACAACATCACTGCAATGAATGCTCAATTGATTTATTTACCTCTCTAAAATGATTATACCAATACCAATAATTCAATAACTAACAAAGGAATTTGGGCCATTTTTATGTATGTAAATTTTGTCTTAGTTTTATGTATGTGTGTGTGTACTCTAATGACATTCTTGGATATGTTCTCTAAGACTTTGAGCTAATTTTGTGAAATTTAGAGTCAATCACCCCCTTATTTATCATAACCCCCAAACTAAGTTACCTATATCTATTACCTCAATTTGATAGGATAAATTAAATTCAAACTCCATATTTCATCCTCATCAATTACATATCCACATTTATATATTCCCTCCTTATCCATGGGCTTCTATTTCAGCACTACTACCACTTTTACATCTAGATTCGTAGCCCCAACAACACATTTTGAAACACTTTCTAAAAAATTTTAAAAAATTAATTAATTGATAGACATATTTATCCATATAAAACATAAATAAATCCTCAATTTTTGGTTCAAATGGAACCTAAATAATGTTGATTCAGTTATAATAAGAAGTAGCCTACATTATTGTGTGAGTGGAAATGTCATCCTTCCTTTAAACAATGATTTATTTGGAGTCACTAGTGATCTCATGTGGTGGGCGAGAAATGTATTTGTGTTCTATATTATTTTTTACTTAACAATGTAAATTTTTAATAATATTTATAAAACTTTGAAATATTATAATGATAAATATATACACTTATCAACAATTTTGGTTATAACTTGCTAAATATAGAAATATGTTATTTTTGGAAAATCTAGAAAGAAATTAACTTAGCTTATATATCAGTTCCTAGTTGACTATTTATGATGTCTGATAGTGGAAAGTAGTAAAATATAATATTTTGACTATTCAAGATCAAAGGAAGATTCTTAGAATATTCCTAGACAAGTCCACACTCCTTAGACAGTAGCACAAACTAGCCATGTTCATTGAATGTAACTTATTTGTGTTGATTGTGATAGAACAATGATTGTTTTGCTTTATGTCCCTATGTCTTTTGAGTATTATAAGATGCATCAATTATTATTCTATTTATGGAATTCATTATTTTCCTTTAATTAGCCTATTTTTTATTTAATAATTAAATGTTTATTTAATAGGTGTAAAACTTGATAAAGATTAGAATGTCAAAGATATAGAGTATTAAAAATTCTAATTTATAAATGCTAAATATGGGAAGATGATTTTTTTTTAAAACACTAATAATAAATGTACTTAGGTTAGAATTAGTTCTTGGTTGACTATTTTGGATATTTGACAGTGGAAATCAATAAAAGATAAGGTTGTGACTACTCAGAATTAGGAATAAAATCTGAAGGTTATTATGGATAGGTATGTGTTCTCGAAATTAAAATGTAGGTTGGTAATGTCTATTAATTATAGACTTATTTTAGCTAACTTTAACTGATGTATAATAATGAAATGTATAGAAATGGATAATTGTGATAGTGCAGGATCAAGAATAAAATTTAAAGTTATTCATGGATAGGGCAGTGTTTCCTAGACAACAAAGTAGGTTGACCATATATGTTACCCATATACTTTTCCATACTAACTGTGATGAATATCTTACAACTCAAAATTATGTGATTATTTCTATCAAGAGGTCTAACATGTTATGATTATGTTATTATCACGTATACATTATTGTTTTTCCCTTATTTTCTTTGGAAACCCTAAGGGTCTTATTAAGAGATATAAACCTACAAAAAGAGATAGAGAGTGTAATGTGTTAATCTGACCCCAATCACCCCCTTGAGTATTGAATGCTACCTATACATCTAGATAATTTGAAGAGGGAAATCAATCCATGCATAGTTATCCTACCTAGAGTGATTGTGTAGTTGTGTTCCTTGACTATATATGTGCAATGAGAAATATGGATTTGATACTTACCAATGATGACTCTTGACTTACTTTGAGATGTTTCAAACTTGTCTTATGACTTATCCTTATGAATGATCTTGAGTTTGGAAAGAATAAGGTAGATTTTATCAATGTGAAATAGTCTATAAGTGCTCAATAAATATTATCTATCTAGGAATAATGAATGGCCTTTGATTTTTATTTATAGATAAAATAATGATAATTTTCTTTATTAAACCTTATGAAACATGAATATAAATCCAAATAGATATTTATAAATGTGTAAACTAGTCATTATTTGGTATGAGGCATGGCCATTCTAGTTGGACAAGTTTGCAATAGTGGACTTGTGTACCTAACACAAACCTATCCTAGAGAATTAGGAATAATAGTACAAAAAATTATAGTAATATGAGGATGAGACAAAGATTTTTGAGTATTAACTTAGAAATTTTTGTGTAGTATTGATAGATAATAGAGATTCAAGACTAAAATAGATAAATAGCTTAGAGGAATGGCAAATAATAGTCATGTATTTTTTCATAGGTCAAATGGTTTATGATTTCTCAAAAATTAACCTTGACAAGTACATATGACTATATTATATTAATGAAATTTCTTGAATAAAGGAAAAATAATTGAAAGTAAGTGTGTGTACAACACATTTTTCTTTGAGAAGATACTACAATTGTGTAGTATACTAATTTTAACAAACCTAAAATAACATGTGAAGTAGTCATTTGTCCATATTTGAAATTTGAAAAATTGAACCTTTAAAATTAAAATATTGATAGGAGAGCAAGGAAGTAGTACACATGTAAAAGATGATGGATAATTGTGCTTATTACTAAAGTATTTAGAGAGATGGTTCTTAATGTTGAGACAATGGTGAAGTGAGAGTGATCAAGTCTTAATTTTGAATAAATAATAAATCCATTGAACTGGAAAGATGAATATTTCAAACTCTCTAAAAATGGGGGAAAGTACCCAATATACTAATCCAAAATAAGGAAAACCATGATGGGTTCACTATAAGTGATACTAAAGCTATTGAGTGTCACTATACTCTACCATACATCACCCATAACAAAATATGAAACCATATAATGTGTTCACTGGAAGTAATTCTAAGGCCATTAAACATCACTAAACTCAAATATACATTACCCATAACAAATTAAATCACACCATTGCAAATGGATATAGATTCTATTTGCATGATCAAAATATAATGAATAATTTTCATGTCCCCATTATGAACTCAATTTTAATAGTTTTTAATTTGAAATAAAAACCATTTATCTTTGAAACTATGACTTTTGAACTTTTAAAATGTGCATGAACAAGTATAATGTCATTTAAACATTGAAAAATGTATATGTGCACAAAAAAGTATCATGCTTTTTAAAATATGAAAATGTATGTATGAGCATGAAAAATTATCATGCCCATGAATCTATTCCAAATGATAAATATCATTATACATATATATGATTAATTGTAACCATATGTGAAACTTGTAACTATTTTGCATATTTCCCATGCATATGCATTTAATTGTATGATTCTATGCTTGAGAATTTAAAAATTGAGTGCATATGAATGTCATATGCCCCCATAATATATATCAATGTTCTAATAGTTTTAATTTATGTTATTTCTTGTTATAGTATAGGGAGGCGGTCCTTATTGAGGAATCCCTAGATATTTAAGGTTTTGCCACCTCTAATTTTGAAGAGAAGGGAAATCTATTCCATAACTTTGATGGTGAGATCTTCTTATATTATGGTAGTGACTTATAAAAATACCTAGGTTTAAAGGAAACTATGACTGTCTCTCAATGGGGTTTCCCATTAATAGAACCAAATTATGGAGGGAAAAATTAGAAGAGGTTGAAAACCTAACTCAGAATGAATGGTGTAACACGGGTTAATGGTGAATAAAAAAGCCATAACCAACTTTTATTCTAGAGTGTGAGTGGTGTAAAAACCCTCTGCTACACCATGAAGCTTATATCATATAATGTTAGGGGTATTAATGCTCCTAAAAGAGACATTTATTAAAGAATCAGTTAACACCAATTCACCTAGACATTGTCCTTTTCCAAGAAACCAAACTTACCAAGGGAGAAGTGAAATAAATTCTCTTGCCAAGATATATTAATTGGAAAGGTTGATTTTTTGATTCAATTGAAGCCTTGAGGGGCTCGGCTATCATTTTTAACCCTCTCAAAATGGAAATAACTTTGGTAGCTCACAATAAAAAATGGTAGTGGTGTAAGATAAAATATCTCTCCTTGGAAATCTTCTTCTTCTTTATCAATGTATATGGTATAACTAACCTAGTTTTTAAGTGTTAATGTTGAACTAAACTAATGTAAATAATCACCATTCACCCAAATGATAAATTTTCTTTTGGGGTGATTTTAAAAGTTATTCTTCACCCTAAAGACAAATGGGGAGGCTTGGGAAGACCTTTGGCTTATCAAAAATAATTTGTTTCATTTGTTAACTCCTTGAGGCTTATGGATATTATAGCAAAGAAATGATTCCACACGTAGAATAACCATACGAAAGGCTTCAATAACATTTAAGAGAGACTAGATCATTTTCTAGTTAATGTTATGTGTCTAAAATCTTTTTGGACTTTTGAAAACATTCTTCCTATGTCTGGTCAAACCATGTTCCTATAGACTTAAGAATTTTTGAAGATCAAGCTAGTCCTTTATGTCATTTCAAATTTAAACTTATATGGTTAAGATATCTAACTATCATTGAAATGGTTAAGTATTGGTGGAGATCTTATACCACAACCAAAAGTAATTATATGTATACCTTTTCCAAAACGCTCATTTTGATTACAAAAACTATTCCAAACATTAAAATAAGTCCCACTTCAAAAATGTTTTTGAAGAAACCAAAAGATTAGAAGTAGATTTTTAGTCCCTAAGTGAGATAGTTATGATATTCAGGATGAATGTGGCATAGTATGATCAAGAAAAAACATTCCTTATAGAGCTTGAAGAATTACACATCAGAGAAGAATTTCATTGGAAATAGAAATCAAGAGAAATGTGGCCAAAATAAGGGCATAATAACACCAAAGTTTTCCATAATTTCATGAAGCCTATAAGATGTAATAATAGAATTTCCAAAATTATGGATGGAAATGGTATTTCACTCTATCTCAATTTTGATATTAAAAAGAGAGTTGTCAAGCTTTTTAGCCTTGATAGCTTGCCCGAATGCTTCTAATTGGGGACCATAGGAAAAAATCCTTGTTGACATTCTTCAATTGGTTACAAGACATAAAAATTACTTTATATTGGCCCCTTTCACCTAGGATGAAGTGAGAAGGTTGTGTTGATGATGAAAATTGTACCATCAACTAATCAACCCTTTCACCTATTGTAAAGTTTAAGTTGGAATCGTACTAGTCTAATAGTAGGGTTCTAAAGGTTCAATTATGATCCTAAATATGTGAGAGGTTTTTTAAAATATTTTTTGAAATAACAAATAAGTTATTGAATATAGCATATTCCAATACAATTTTAAAAACCCCCTTTATCAGATAATGAATCAGTTCAAATATGAATGTGTAATCTATCCTATCCGATAAAGAAAGCCTATGAATAAGACAATATTTTGAAGGAAATAAATTTAATTCAATAATATAATATATTTCAAATTAATATCTTGTTTTTACTGTAATAACTTCCAAATGACATCAAGATAATAAATCAAAAATATAAAGTAAGAATTAAGACAAATCAAGATAAACAATTTTTTTATCAAGCAAGCAATCAAATGAAACTCAAAACATAAGAGACGCTAACTAAAAACCAACAAAAGATTAAAAAATTATTAAATAAAGTAAAGAATTAAGACTTAACTAAACTAGAATAGAACAAAATAATTTAACTGAGTCTAATAAAACTAAGACAATCTAAATCTAAACTAAATCTAAAAACTAACTAATCTAATTCTAACTCTAATAAATTAATTAAAGGAGACCAATATAATAAATTAATTAAATAAAAACTAAAATAAAGAGTAATTAAAAGTAAAAATAAATATATTAAAACTTAAAGGAAAAAGAAAAGGAAATTAGATTAAACTAGACTAAAATCAAAGTCAATATAAAGTACAATATACATAAAACATGTGAGTCTCAATAAAGAAAGTTGTATTAGCAAAATATATCAATTTTATTTGATAAACCAACATCTTTCTTTACAAAATATCTTGAGAGACAACTTTTACAATCAAATTGATGAATGAAATGTCATGAACAGTGAAGTTTTCATCAATATTCAGATTGAATACTTGGATTCTACACATAGGATTGTAAGAAACAATAATCAAAAGATGTTAAACTTGATAAAATTCAATTAATATATTATAAATGATAATATAAAACTAGATATACCTATGTTTCCTAAGTAATCTACTCAACTATCAGAGAAAGTACCATTTGGTCTATCTATAAAAGTCATGTTATCTCAAAGAAGTTGCATAGAAGAGAGAGATAAATGATTGGCTTCACAATGTATAAGACCTCAATACCTATATTTTTCATCCTACTCAAATCAATCCTTGATCTCCTTCTATGCTTCATATTTGGTTGGAGAAGAATTTGTAACTAACATTAGTTACTTACTAGTTTAACTTAACTAATTGACTTTTAAAAAGTCAATTAATATAGATTGTTATTAGTTAAGGTTTAATTGAGACTTAAAAGTCTTAACGGATAAATTATTTGAATATAGATCGGTCACTTCCTAATGGGTGGGGACCCTTAATCAATTAATAATAAAATAGAATAATAAATTTTAATAAATAAATAGATAAATCAAAGAAAATGAAATTCTTATTTATATTAAAACCATAATGCATATTTCCAAAAATTACTTATGCATATATATATATATATATATATATATATATATATATATATATATATAATTTAGTTTCAACATATCCAACCAAAATATCAAAATCTAAAAATCAAAGTGTCAAATTTGAAATTATTTAAATTATGACAACTTAAAAAGTTCAACTTTGAAATGAAAGTTTATCCTACTGACATCCAATAATCATCAGAATTAGAAAGGACCTTGATTACTAGCTTTCCCTACTCATTCACACACTCTTTATATTCCATCTCAACTACTAGAATATGAACCATGTTCATTCTTGAGTCACTTTTGGGATCATCCACCTCCAACTTAATTTTTTTGAGAACTTTAAATTCAACTAGAGTGTCTATATCATTATAACTATCTAATCATTTATCTAAAATAATTGGATGAATTTTAAGACTATATTTCCTACAACTTGAAATAGTTTCCTTCAAACTCAATTTTTTTCATCCTAAAATAAGAACTATCTTGGATGGTGAGGGTTCATTAGAAATAGAAGGTAGATCAAGATTGACAAATTTATTAGAATGGGCTATTTCAATGTCTACCTGAGTGGATTCATTAACAGGGTTGTATCGCTAACATGTTGAATTCTTTATGGGGTAGGAGACTAAACTAACAACTAATGTGGACTTTTTTTCAAATGGTGAGAGTAATTATTGTGGTATTGAGACCTAGTACCAAATCTATAGTCATGAAATCCCCTATTACCCCTATGGTTTTCAAGGTTAAAGGGTAAATTATTCAAAACATTTGAAAACTCAAGATCTATTGCATCAAAGTGAATTAACATTCTAGTTCCCCTATTAGCATTATTAGGGCCAAATCTCTTAGCCTTAAAACCTTCCCTTGGAAATTGTCTATTTGGATTCTACTAATTCATGCTACTAGAAGTCTAGTTTCTTCCCTAACCTTAATTATCATTATCTCTACCTTATCTAGGTTAATCCCATCCTGACATCCTATACATTTGAAATATATTCAAAAATTGATTATTATTACTAAAAATCAACATGCATATATTCATTATGAAACCCAACTATATTTTTATATATCAAATACTTAATCACTTATAAAATCCATTACCATCAAAATATTTGAATTATCTATTGATTGAAACAAAACTGAATTACTCCAACTGTGTCAACTATCCTCTTAATATTCTATCTTGATTTCATCAAAATATCCCCGAAAAACCATCTAAAACTTTAAAATAAGATAATATTATCATAATATTATGCTATATTCCTTTGAATTTTGTTTTCACTGTGGATATGATCTCAAATATATATCTTTGTCAAAATAAAACTTGCACAAATTTCTAAACCAATTCAATCATGTCTGAAAGAAAAAAATCTTGTTTATGACTTATATTACTCAAACTATAATTCGTATAACTTATTCAAAATCCAATAAGAGACTAAATCATAAAAATATGAACTTTGAACAAAACTTGACTTTTCAAGTCAATATTATAGTTTTCCTGCACCTATAAACATCTCTTATTATTTTATATATTCATCATTTTGAAATATCCCAAAAAAATGTAGATGGCACAATATTTCATTATGTCAAACACAGTCTTAATTGAAAGAACATACTCATATTTTCATGAGAAATAAAATCCCAATATCAAACTTTAATCACTTCAAAAACATTACAAAATATGAAACATAACCAGAATACCATAACCATTATCTCCATCTGAAATACTACAAAACTAAATAACCATTTATAATTTTTGCATGTATCCTTTTTAAATAAATTTCAATAAGAACCCTTCATATAGAAAACCTTTGACATCATTATACTGAAACAACTTATCAAATCCTCTCAAATCTACTAATCATTTCAACATCTTCAAATTGTAATTTTACAGGAAAACCTAGAACATCTTATATGACAAAAGTTTCAAACAAATTCTTCATGGCAGATCGGTAACCATTCTAAGCTTTCCAAAAATTTATAAAACCAAGAAACAGAGTTCAATTTTACATAAAACCCTAAGCACATGAAACTTATTCTTCAAAATACTGAGACTCCCAGTAATTCCAATATAACAAAGACCCTTAAAACCCAAAACTAAAATACAAATCTACAAAATAACTTTCATTATTTTCAAATTTAAGCCTACTATATTTCCATAACTTAAGCATGTAGAACTTCATTTTTAAAATATTCAAGGATGTATGAAACTTAAGTTTGAAAATATGAGAATATAAATAAAATATGATTGGACAATCATATTTGCATGTTCAAATAGCTTCCAAAACAACTTCTTATGAAATGATGAACATAAAACATTTCAAAAACCCTTCCAAAATATTCATGTAATAAACACACAGAGTTTATTTTTACAAAAATTAAAAACCTTTATGAACCCTTTTAAATTATTAATCTATTCAAAACATATTACTAAATATATTATTTACAAAAACCTAGACCAATATGCATGTTTAAAAGTCTCAATATTTCAAAAAGACCATGCTTGAACCAAATTGGTAATCCACATATTCTTTATCTCATCATCTAAATATAAACGGATTTATCAAAAACTAAAACTCATTTGTATTGATATATCTTGTGAAAAATAGTAACCAAAAAAATTGTAAGCTTTCCTAACTTCCCAAAAGATACATGTAGATATTTTATCAAAGCATGAAAACCATAAACAATATCTCTTTCATGCAATCAAAAAGCTTTTAAAATAACTCAAATTTTTTTAAAAACTCATTAATATTGCTATTGGCATACCTATATGCACTGCTTTTCAACCTTTTTGTTTATAAATCTCGTCTACAACTCCAAAATCCAAATCAATAGAGTAACACTTCCACCAAAAAGCTTGAAAAAATGACCAAAATATTGAAAATAATGTTATTTGTAAGCCAAGTCCTTTGACGTAACTACCATGCTTATGTGTTTAATCACCATTGGTTTTATCAAATCAAGACTAGTGTTTATCATCCCACCAACTAAATTGGCTATACTATCAAATTTAGTGACTGCGAAAACACTTTCTAAACACTTAACAATTTAAAAGATTCTAGGCATGCACCAAATACATTAAATTTTTTAAATCACCATTCAATTTTGATATATGTCAAATCCTCTATTATGTTTTACATTAACTCACCTTTCCAACATGCCACAAATTTTATCGAATGGTTTGCCAACTTAACTTTCCATTACAACATTCATGTACCATGATACTGCCAACTTACTTCCCAACTCATAAAACCTTTATGTCTCAATAATGAACATAACCTAGGTTAATCAAATTAACCTTTGAAACAAATCATTTATCCCATAATATTTTATGCCTCAAATCAAAACTATTAAAAATACCATCAAAATCACCATGAGAATTTAGGGCCTGATATATTTATTTATATCATTTTTAAAACCTTAGGATAAATGACCTTAGGTTATGACATTTATTATAATGAAGCCTTAGGACTAAACTTATAACCCATTTAGGATTCTTAATTATCCTTATGAAATAATTTATCTAATATCAAACTACCTTAATCATGTCAATATTTTAGAAATGTTAATTATATTTGCAACTAATCACTGTGTGAAACTAATCCATCAATTATACTGATAAATCCATATAATGCTCATAATATAATTTTCAAATGAAGTTCATGATAAATCAAATGATATATTTGAATTTTTCAACCATTTGATGTAGTACTTTCTCAAACTGTAACAATCATGACCATTCCATCTGTATACTCATAATTTGAAAATGAATTAACAGGAAAACCATATAACTAGTCAATACATCTTTCATCTAGATCAAAACATGTTGCATATTGCCATATCAAAATAATTATCATAATATAATCAAATTATCAACTAAAAACTAATCTAAAATCCATATAAAATAGTCAATTTAAGATCAATGAAGATATATGACAATCATATAATGCTTCCAATTTTGATAAACCATATAAAGTGTCCCTATTTCAAATTGAAAATGTTGTACTATAATCTAATCATGAATCAACTAAAAAACAAAATAACGGATCACAAACATTCATCAATGATAAATACATATGCATATTTTATTCATTCATCCATTTATGATTTTTAAAACCACTTAAAATATAGATATGAATTCATAAACCAATCATCATCAACTTATGTAATTTAAAATATTCATCTAAATATACTACTAATTGAGTAAGTCCTCGACATAGTTTTAAACTTTATGACTGAGTCATCTCTATGGTAGAAGGAGTATTAGTTTTCAAAAAAATTAGCGAGGTATGAAAAATAGGCATAATAGTTTGTCTTTGCCATGAAAAAAGACAATGCTCTCAGCTTTGATGGCTTTTCTGTGGCCTTCTTCCAAACTTCCTAGTCCATTGTGGGACATAATGTCACAACTATTGTGGAATATTCTAAGAAAATTCAAAAGGTAAGCTCTAATATCAACTATAATTTTTTATCCCTAATTCCAAAAGGGGCTTTCCAAAATTCTTTTAGTGATTTTCATCCCACTACTTTATGAAATATGATCTACAAAATCATATCCTAAATAATTTATTTCAAATTAAAGTCCTTTTTACCCCTCCTTGTCTTCCCAAAGCAAGGTGGTTTTGTCCCTAGTAGGCACATCTAGTATGGAATCATTATTTTTTAAAATCTTATGTAATCTATGAGATTGAATAAACAAAAAGGCATTCTCATCAAACTGGATATCAATAAAACATATGATAAGGTCAACTAGAGATTCTTGCTAAAAATTTTAGAGCAATTCAATTTTGATAAATTTTGGTGCAAATGGATTTTTAGTTGTATTTCCACAACCAAGTTCTCTATTCTCATCAATGGAATTTTGTTTGGACTATTTGATGCTGTAAGGGGCATTATATATGGTGACCCTATTTCCCATTTTTTTCATTTTGATGGCATAGGCTCTTAGCATATCCATTCATGATGTTAAATATGTTGATTTATTCAAAGGATTAACTATTATGTAAGGGGCTGAAAATATTTTGTATCAATAGTTTGTAGATGAAATCTTCCTTTTTCAGCAAAGCCATGACTAGGGAGGCTTCCATTTTTAGATAAATTATTGATAATTATGTGTTGGATTTGGGTCAACATGTTCAATGATCTTAAATAGTAAATATAGTTCATGAATGTTGCCAATCAACACCAATTGAGACTTGTGTAATGCCTAAACTTTAAAATTGTTCATTTCCTAGATAAATATTTGGGTTTTCCCCTCTTCATAGGCTAGGTTAATTCTAATCTCTTGGAAAATATGTTATCTTCCATTCATAAAATTTTTCCATGTGGAAAGGGAAATTCTTTTCCTTAGTAGGCATAATTAATCTTATAAAATTTGTTCTTTATTCTATGTTGATCTACTTTCTATCAATTTTAAGTTCTTTGGCAAAAATTGCCAATCTCATCAACCAACTTTCAAGGGCTTTCCTATGGAAAGGCTATGAAGATACTAAGAAAGTATACTCAGTTAGTTGGGGAAAAATGTGTCACTTCAAAAAAGAAGGAAGTATTGGAATCTGAATCATTGATTTTTAGATTATAGCTTTGGGGGCAAAGGTAGTGTGTAGCCTAATCTCCAATCCTCATTCTCTATGTATTAAAAATCTCTAACATAAATATTTAGGTGGTGCATATCCAATGGTTATTATTTTCATTACTTCCCTACCTTTTGGATCCCATATTTAGAATTTTCTTCTTCATTGTCACCCTATCATTACAAACCATATCTCCTAGATTATTAATGATAGTAGGAATTTTAGGTTCTAGGATGACTCCTAGAATGGCCAAAAACATTTGAGGAACTAAGGGAGTTGTAATAAATGAAAATTACTTTGACCATAGCCTGGGGATAAAATGTCAAGTACTGCTTGGAGATTGATAGACCTATTTTTAGTGTTATTGGTAAGTGGAAAAACTTACAAAATGCACCTATTCTAGCAAACCAAAAGATATTATTGGAATATATCTTGAGTAAGTGTAAGGTGTTATTGAATAAAAAGTAATGTATTTTTTGGACTAATTTAGGCTTTGGTTCCTACAAAGTCAATTTGGGTTATCATTTAATAATGATAGATGAATATCAAAGGCCCAAAATTATTTTTTTATGTTGGAATAAAAAAGGGCTCCTAAAATATAGAGATTTCACTTAGATCACAACCTAATACACTATTTTAAAATAGTACTAGCTCAAAAAAAATGGGTTGGATTGGTCCTTCTAAATTTATCATGTGTTTCAAAGAGGAAGAATCTATCGATCACCTTCTTTTCTCTTATCCTTTTTCCTATGCTTATTGGGATTGGTTGTGTACCAAACTTTGATGGTAGTGGGATTGACCTTATTCTTTATTCCATGTTTGCTCATCATATAAAAATGGTCATGAGGGAGGTGTTTTGAGATCATTATGGCTTGTTAGTCTATCCATCCTCATATGGCATATTTGGAAGGAAAAAAAATAGATGCATCTTTTATGATAATTTGATTGATCTTCCAAATTTTTTGATAAAATTGGAAGTAGCTATATTTGAGGTTGTTTCTTAACACTATATCAAGAAGCCTCCTAATATCTCTTCCTATTATATGAATGTCCACCCCAATTGGTTTCATGTTAAACTTCCCCTCATTAATGGGTCAAGAGTTTGTAGAGCAAAAACCCAATCTCATCTTAATGCCTCCTAAATTCCCCCTCCTATAAGCTTCTTCAAAATAAACTTTGATGGCACATCTCATGGGAATCCCAAAGCTTTAGGATCTAGATGTATTATTCAATATTTCACTAGGTCTCTCATACATTATCTTTTTACTAGTCTCCAAGATGGAATAAATAATCAATCCAAAGCCCAAGTAATTTTCCTAGGCATTCAATTAGCTTGTCAATGTGGTGTTCAGCTCCTGATGATTGAAGGTGATTTTAATCCCACATGTAGGATATTATAAATCATCATACCTCAACCTAGTGCCTCAAAAACATTCTTAAATTGGCCTATACCCCATTGATGAATTGGTTTCTTGATCCATTTCATTTTATTTTAGGGAGCAAAAAAGCAAGCAAAACTTTCAGCAAATTAGGGAGTGGACCAACGGGAGGAAGTTATGATGGATAATGTTCTTGAAAGGTCACCATGTCTTGATCTAATTAATTTATGATTTAAATCATTCCATAACCATCTAATATATCTAGGCCTATCATTTTCCTATAATTCATTACATTTGTTATGAGTGACTCAAATATTCATTTATTATCTATATTATGAGATCAAGTGTGAGGTTGGTTGACATGATGACACACACATATCAATTGGATTGTATCTTTCAACATGTGGTGGATTTGATCTAGTCCCATTTAATCCTTAGGTTTTATGGTGTTATCAATAATGAATTTAATATCTATCAATATTTCAGTCACTATGCCTATCCTTTCCCTTTGAGTTCTGAATCATGAAATGGTATTTCAGGATTGTGTCTCATGTTGTAGGCTTCATTTAATTTTTTGGATGCCAAAATTTTAAGTAATGAAATATCTCAAGGTCATCATTGGTATGATTATTTTCATGTAGCCTAGAGGATCAAAATAAATGCAAAAGTAGCTACCATTTTCATTAGAAATATTTTATGCGTGGTTAGGAATTAAGAGATGGTCAAGATCATGGTGGAGACCCTAGTCTAGAATGAGTTTCAAGGTGGATTGGTAGGTTGGTTGAATCATTATCTAGAGGTAATTATCCTAACTTTTCCTTTCTCTGGTTTGCAATATCTAGGTCTTATCCCCTGTCTATATTCTAGGACTTGGAATTATGTTCTATCAATCTACATGAATCTTTCAAGTTATTGGTGGAGGGATCATCCAGCCCCAATATTATGGTGTTTTAAACAAATTATTGTATTAATCCCCTACCATCCCTATCACCATTCATTAATAGGTTTGACTTAGTTCCTTTAGCATTTGTTATGTATCTTCTATTAGAATTATGATCTAGAAAGTGATCTGTAGCAACCATGAAGGAGGAAGCAACTAGGCATATTAGAGGCAAATGTCCAAAAACATCAAGGGTCATGGTTTTTCACTGCATGTAGAATCATTTGTAGTCAATTATAAATTTTGTTAGTTTGGGTGGAGATTTTAACCTCAAAAAATGTAATAGAGAAAATGATGAGAATCTGGGCCCTGTGCACAAATTCATTTGTTTGAAAGTTTTTCCACATTTGTATGTGGTTCTCTCTATTTTGTTTTGTTTTGTTTTAGTTTTTTATCTTGTTGGGTTCTTGGGGTTTGTTATTTGGTGTTTTGTAACTCTCCCTTTGGGACTTGTTCTTAGTGGTTTGTTTCCATATTTCTTGGAACACCACCTATTTTTGCATTTTGTGTTTCCATTCTTATATGGGTGAGTGCCCTTACCCTTAATATCTATCAAAAAAAATGTATGTGATTTATAAATTAATTTAATTCTTTGAAACCTATACTCTTTCAAATAATCTAATTTATTAATTATTTTGATTCTTTGAAACTTGTATTTTGGATCTTTGAAACTTCTACTCTATCATAAATTTAATTTTTGTCTATTCATGGAGGATTGTATCTCAGATACAATCCCACTATGATTCCCACTTTTGAGATGAGTGATGTGGCTTTAAATTCACTCATCTCAAAATAAGAGTTAATTGTATCATGTGATGAAGGTATAATTATCTATAATGATCTCATCATGGGGTGAGCCTGTTACCATAGTAATGTAATTGTTATTGAAGAATGTATGTAACATATTTAATGTGAGGCATATAGTGTATCAATGAGGTATGTAGTGAAGTTACCATCTTTGACTTTTGACTATGTAGTAAAAGTGCATAATATGTATCATGGCATCACTAATAAAGCTAAACAAGAAAAACAAGCACAACACATAATGTTATGCAATAAGGCCAAGGTCCACATAAAATGGACGTGAATATGTTAAAATAAACAAATCCAATGGCCATGAAAAAATGACATTAAAAATTTCACAAACAAGGGACATGTTAAAATGTCACACAAAACATAGGGCCAAGAGCCTCAAGCAATGGACATGTTCAAATGCCACTCATACTAGAAAAAAAAAATCATATAAAAGACCAATAAATTATTATACAGAAGGGCCAATGGCCACACACAATATTCAATCAATGTCTATCCTATCATGTAAGAAAGTAACATCGAAGGAACATAGAATAAATGAAAACTAGTATATACCATCCATATATATCAATGTCACATCATAGAAAAGTAACATATTTACGTATTACATTATAATATATGATTAATTAGTAAGACACTTGTAATATATGTATCTCAACATGGTATACAATTCATAGATAGATATAACCTGTGATAATGTAACATGTAGAATTACATGCCTTTTTTATAGGCATGGCCACTGGGTAAAATGGACTCCAATATTTAAGAATCCATGTAGAGATGTATGACATACATCACTCACATACACCTCATGAAATTAATGTGTACATAAAATAATATTCTATCTACCAAAATATGTGATAAATAACATATGTAAAGAGGTAAACTAGCAACTTGCGTCATGCTCAAGTCCTAGATTTATTTTTTAAAATATTTTGAATGTTTTTGAATTTTTTATATTGCTTTGAATTTTTTGAAATATTTGAATAATTAATTATGCATAATATCAATGTAATTTAATTTTGTTCTTGGGGTTATTTATAGGTTTCCCTTAAAGTGTATCTAGACAATAAGCTCTTGTACCTACCTTTTCAATAATCACAAATGGACCTAGCCAATTGGGTTTGAATCTACCCTTAGTTTATTTGTCTACATTAGTATTATTTTGATTCTCTTTGAGCACCAAATACACAATTTATGAATATTATTTCCATATTATTTTTTTATGCTATCTTGATAAAATTTTAGATGTTTAATATCTTGTATAATCTTATCATCGAGCATTTCTAATTCTTGTAACCATTTTTCCTGATACTCATTTTCTTTAATGATGTCTTTTAAAGAGACCCTTAAGCAAGTAATTTATAATTATATAGGTAATATTAACTTCATTATATAAAAAATAGAGTATGGTGTATACTTTTTTAGTACATTCATACTTGTGCAATATGCACAAAATGAATAGATAATCTAATTATGCCAATCTACACCATGTTTTTAACTATTTTGCTTAATATTTTAAGGATTGTCTTATTTGTCACTTCTAATTTCCCATTTATTTGTGGGTAATATGGAGCAGAGAAATTATGATAGATATTGAATTAGCAAAAAATCACTTAAGTGTTTTATTTTTTAAGGATGATCTATTATCTGTTATAATAACTTACGGTAATCCAAACTATGAAATAATATGTGTCATCAAGAAGTGACATATATCCTCTCCTATAATGGAATATAAAGGTATGAAAATCAATCCATTATTTAAAATATTTTTTGGATGTAATAATGAACTTATGACCTTCTAATGATTTTTTATTTACCTTACCAATTAAGTTGAATCCCCAAAGGGAAAATGTCCAAGGTGAAATAATGGGTTACAATTCATGTGATGGAGCATGATGTAGATTACTATTTTTTTGACATTATGAGTATATTTGTGCATATTCATGACATCCATGTTCCATTATAGGCCAATAGTAACCATGTCATTATAGTTTGTATGAGATTGCTTTCTCACTAAAATGACCTCCACATTCACTATCATGTACTTAAAGTAAGGCTATTTAAGCTTCCTCATTGCTAAGACATCAAAGTAACTACTCACCAAATGACATTTTAAATAAATATCCTTTAATTATAACACCACACATTACTTCATGTTGTCATTTTATTTTATCATTGCATGTATCATTTTTTATGATAGTATACCGATATAAGAAAATATATATATCATTATACCATCCTGAGTTTATTGCATTGTGAGTTGTCAAGGCTTCTAAAACATATATATTTATAGTAACTAACATGTATCTTAGTTTATGGATGGTAAAAATTGTATACTCATAATTTATGTCAATAAGAATCATGGAAGCAACACTGAACATTACATTAGCATGTATGTTATCCTTGTAGTGTATGTTTTCTATTGAAAATGTTTCAAAATGCATCTCTAATTTTTTTATCATTTCATTGCATGGGATTAACCTTAATTATTTAGTTTGATAAATATATAAGACCTAGTTAACCATAACCTAATAATATCCAAATGATTTTATATATTTCATATGTAGTGTGCATGTAGTAGACAATCCAAGTATTAAAGCCTCATATTAGCTATATTGTTTGTACATGAAAATCCCAACCAATATTTAAATGGAAATGGCTAACCTCGAAGAGTATTGAAAACTTTACATGCTCCAACACTAGTGGTGCATTTTGATCTATCAAAATAGATAATCCAAGTGTCATTTTCAATGCAATATGTGATGAATTCATCACAAAAATCATCATTAATTAGTGATGTATACAATATCAGTGTTGCAACTAATTGATCTATGATAACTTGCCCTTTTACTAATTTATGAGATATAAATTTCAAATTTAATTCCATGAGTAACATTATCCATTTAGCAGTGTGTCTTGATAAATACGACTTAGATGCCAATGAGATGTAGATGAGTTGGTTAAGTGGCTTGGTTGTTTCAATCCCCACCCATGTTCGAATCTCTAGAAAGGCATATGAAGATGGTTTTGGCCATTGGTTTCATTCTCAAGGTCATTAATGATCATTGGTTGTTCTAAAGGTTGGTGGTGGCCTTTGTTGGTAATTTTTAGTATACATGTGATATTACATGGAGATATGGGCCCTCGATTATGTCCCAGACTAGTTCACACTCTGATTAAAAGTTGTTACCTAGCAAAGAAAAGATAAATGTGACTTGGACATGAAAATATTTAGTGGATCCACCTTTGTGATAACATATGTCTCATTATTAATCATATAATGTTGTAACTTATGAGCTACAAAAATGGAATCCTAAAAAAAAGTAGTAGACAAAAATGTAGCGATAAATAATGTAGCAATAAAAATTTAGTATGAAAAAATATAGTGAGAACAAAACATAGAGAGAAAAAAATGTATCGGTATTGGTAATTTCATGAAGATGACACAACTTTCAACTAAAGCTCTAAACTCATGAAATCACATTTTCTTTTTTTATTTTTCTTATAAATTTGGTGCATTACTTTTCCACCATGAAATGCTAACTACTATCACCAAAATTAACTAGACAATAAATAAACAATGTGATAATCACTAAAATGCCCAATTATGATCTTTGAAACATTTTTTTGACATTACCAATATCGTTATGTTTTTACTCACTATGTTTTATCCTCATGATGTTTTTATCATACTACATTTTTATCATACTATGTTTTTACTACTACATTTTTGTCCACTATGTTATCATATAGAGCTGTAAAAATAAAAGGTAAACATAATTTTTCCATTGCATTGTAATTTTTCTCATAATTAATTAATATATGACTGATGCACTAAATGTCTTGTTCTCAATGATCATCATCATATTGTACTAGTAAAGTTCCCTATGCATGCTTTGAAGCTAAAATATATAATAGTAAATGTTTGTGTGTTATCAAAGGCATGAGAATAGGTGGATTAAATAGATATTCTTGAATTTTCTCAAAAATCTATTGATAATTAGCATCTCACTAAAAAAAAAAAATCTTTAATAGTTATGTGAAAGATTGTGTCTTGTTAGGTAACTAAGCTACAAAGTGTCTTATTGCTTGAATATTTACTTGTAGGGACTGTAATTTCTTCAAATCCATTAGAGGATGAATATTATGATACATTTGATCTTTTGGGGGTCTAATTTATTGTCACTCTAAGATATGATATAGCCAAGTAATTTCTTTGATGTAACTCCAAATATGCATTTTTGGGGATTTAAACATACACTGAACTTTTTTAGTCTTTCAACTATCTGTCGTAATTATATAGTGTGATCATGTAGAATTTTGTATTTTTAAAGTAATTCATCCACATAATCTTTGATAGACTTGTGTATATAATCATGGAAAATATGTGTCATAACTCCATGATAAGTGGCCCCTACATTATTTAATTTAAAAGTCATGATTACATAGCAAAATATTCCCCATGGTAAGATAAGTCATGTTTTTACTTTTTCTATGATATTAATCTTGATTTTATTGTATCCATAAAAACCATCCATAAATGATAGTTTTTCATAACCAGTGATAGAATCAACAATAATATCAATGTTTGGTAATAAAAAATCATATTTATGGCATGTCTTGTTTCAATCTTGATAGTCTACACAACATCAGGTATTTCCTTTAGGATTTATAATTTTTACTACGTTAGAGACTAATGTAGGAGCATTAGAAACAAGATATAAGTTTTAGATATAATAGCCTAGTGAGTCAAATAAGCCTTGATGTGAAGGCCAAGAAGCCATGTCATGCTCAAAAATGCATTTTATTTGTATTGATAGGTATTTGATAGCTTACGAAGATTTATTTTGATCCATTAAGGATGTTCATGTAGCAATATGATGATAATTCAGAGTTCTAGGATTATTTCAAGGTTTTCCTATCAAAACCTTAAATTTGAATATTTAAATTGTCAAGAAGGCCTATAAGCCCTTATGGATAATTATAAGGTCATTAATCCTTAGGAAAGGGTACTAAATGATTTATAATATGTTTTAAAATTAATATTACAACTATTAAATGTAAAACATCTCATCATCCATCTAGAAATATAAGCCTGCATTAGAAAAAGGCAAATCAAGCATATGTTATGATAAGATAAGTAGTTGAGAAGACTTTGGTCTTCCTCCTATAAAGAAACCCATGTTTATACATTAGATAAACATGAGGATATTTGATACTATTTAAATAATATAATAAATGCATTCATACATACAAGGGAAAAGATAAGGGAGATAAAGATAATGAGAAGTTGAAGGAGGTTGAAGGTATGTAATAAAGTATAAGGTCTACAAGTAGGTCTATAAGTATATTAAAGTCTTCGTCAATAAAGATAAGTGAATTTTATTGATATTAATAAGTACATTGATTCCCTACATTAAATTATTATATGATTTTAGGTGATCATGAGGTTAATATGTGGTTAAAGTCTTGTAAAGCATGATTGTGTATGAAGAAACATATAATTTATTATATAGGCATGTTTGAATCAAGAGTGTTGAACGTCTTTTTAAATATATGAAGGTCAAATAAATATTTTAGAGGTAATATTTTATATTCCACTATCTATTGACACCATTATTCTTGTTTTATTAATCAAAACCCAACAAATCCATTCATTACTGTGCTATTAGGTTTAAAATAGGGTCATTGTTTATGACAATCATGGAAATCATCATCATTTGATGTAAATTTTGAAGCATGGTGTATATATACTGATTTTTAAAGGTGATTAGTGGTGTGATATATCTTAATCATTTTTTTTAATATTTGGAACATATTAAAATTCAAAGTATATCAATCTAAGTGTTCTCGGCCCAGGACTATTAAAACTCCAAAAACTAGGATTTTATGTGGCTAAAATTCATCTTCACAGAGAAAAAACTATCAAAATTTTCTAAAAAAAATTATACATTTGTATTTTATATCTATTAATATAATTAATTTTTTTTGGGATATATTTAATTAGTTTATAAAAATTCATGTCCAAAATAAAGGTTGAGATTCTTTAACTAGACCTTCTTAACAAGGTGTACATCTAAGTTTTGGTACTTTCATGAGATTGGTAAGTCTAAACTTATTGAAATTTTATACACACCTGATATAATTAATTATAAAAATTATCCAAGTGTTTTTAAGGTCTAAAATATATTAAATTTAAAGTTATTCATGATTTATTTAGATAGGAAGAGTGGTAAGACTTAAATTAGAATCAAGACAAATTGCTTGGGTTCGCTCTCTTGAGGCTCAAAGATCATGAGTAGGTATGTGGGATTATATGTAATTGTATAATTATTTAAAATAATAGGATATAATTTAATTGTCTCAAATACTTATTTAAATTTCATAATCAAATGTTAGATGAATATAGACTATGTGTGTCAAGTAAGATGGCTATTTGATTACTTTTTAAAAGTAATAAGTGTTTGATCAAGATCAAGATCTATGTTTTGGGATAAGTGTTTGAGCAAACTTAATTGCAAGTGTGAGAGTGTGCAAACCTATATCATAAGAAGAGTGAATCAAACCTCAACTTGAGAAGAATCTAATAAGGTTGTTAATAAATAATGACTATAACTAAATAAATTGAGGTGTTAAAGGAGACCTACAAGTTGGTCTAAATCAATTATAAATGAGGGTAAGTATGAGTATGAGCCTTAAATACACTAGATTATGTTTTTGATCCTGGGATTGGCATTAGAGACCCACTCATGATAATCAACAACACAAATAAAAACCAAATCCAAAATAATTTGGATTTCATTTTTAACTACTAGGGATAATTTTGGGTGAATTTTTATATTTTTTATTGATTGGTTTTGTGTCTAGGTATAATAATATATTATGCATTGCAGCTACAGATCAATTCTAAGCATGTATTTTTAAGCCTATACAAATAGTTCTAGGTACTCATATAGAACTTTTTGAAGAAATTTATATTAATCCTTACTTATCATAGCTATGATAAGTAATGATTGTGAATATTTATCTATTCCATATTGATATTCTATTGTCTCTTCATTAAGGAGAGCTGATTTTTCTTCTAAATATGGTGTTGTAGGAATTGCATCAGGACCATCTACTCCAATTAATAAATTAGTATCTTATATTTATCTAAAACATTCTTAGGTGGTTGTTTAATGAAGAAACATGTTCTTATGAGATAAGTAAATATTTTATTCATATTTCCCAAGATAATATAATAGAGACTCATCATTTTAAAATTCATTTAATGTCCAAATCTCTAGGGAAGTTGTATCATCAATCATCTTAGGGTATACCAACTATAATTCAAATGTATTATAGACTTCCTATGGTGGATTTATATTTGATTTTATGAAATGTATATAAAAATTAATCAATATAGGTTTCCCCTTCTTGAAATTTTTTACTTTTATATGTAACCAAGTCCTTGTTGTCCTTTCAGATGAAATGCTTGAATGTGGTTAACAATGCCTTGTGCATGTGTTGTAGTCTTTGTCCTATATATCCCATTTTTTATAAAAATTTAATCCCAAAACCATATTTACTATAGTTTATTAATGATGATTCCATTAGAAATGAATAATAAATTTACATTAATATTGATCTAGATTATTGAAAATGTGTTTGCATATAACCAATGCAATGAACCTCAAGTTGGGTTAATGCATAATAATTTAATGTTTCATAATACAAAGGGTCATGTATATATGTATCCTTTATCATTTAAATTTAAAAATGCATGTAAAGTATATGTAATTACATTCATCTCATGTATCCATGGTCTTCCTAAAATAATATTATGATTAAGATCATTAGGCATGACCTGACAAACTTTGGCTATCATGTGAGGACCCACAATGTTATTCAATATTATGTGTCCAAGTAATTTTTACATAATATTATTGAATCCTCAAATTTTCATATCTAAATAAGTAATATTTTATTCCTTTATACCCATTATATTTAAGAAATAGATATTACAAATATTTAATCTTGATCCATTATCTACAGGAACCCTTTTGCCAAATTTGTTATGCATATAAACTTAGATATATAAGGGGATATTTTGATATATTATATTATTGGGAGGTAAGTCCTCCTTTTAGAAAGAGATAATTTCCTCCATCCATTGTAAATTATTAATTACAAAAGTAACATAAGGTGGTTATACGTTACTTGGTAAAATTGTGTTGTGTAATCCTTTATAAAGAACATCTTTATAAATAGGTTTTGAGTGGAGAAACTCTAACATTTAAATCTTAGCATGAGTATTTTTTACTTAATCAATGATATCATACTCTTTGGGTTGATGAACCTACCTTGTGGGAGGAGGAGGGGTTTTAGGAATAATGTGCTTACTGCATTTGTATTATCATTTCAAATGAGGTATCCACCCTCATCTAGTGTTGATAACATGAAAAATAGAATATAATATAATTTGTGGATGAATAATGGGAGAAGTAAGAATAAAATGAGTCATGCATTCCCTTTGGAATTTGTGCATGACAAGTAATAACTTAGATTGTGTATTTCAAAAGTATGAATTGAGGAAGGTTTGAGCTTAGACGTTATTAATTTTAGCATTTTTATGATATTTCAATTTGATTAATGCCAATATATAGTGAATCCAAATAAAACCTTGGAAATTACCATAGAATATAAGGCTAAACTTCAAAATATGTAAATAAAATTCATTCATTATTATCTTTATTTTATTTTTAAATTTTGAATTTACAAGGTGTGTTTGCTTTTTAGGCTCTCAGATATATTGATCATAGTTGTAAATAGTGAACAAGGCCCAAATAGAACAAAATATGATTCCACAATCCTATAGCCACATTATCTCATGTCTAAGGTACATAAAGGGTAACTTCCTAGGGCTAACTACTTATCTATGCACTACAAAAATAAAAAATCTTCATATGGTTGGAAAAAAAAGCCTTTATATTATATCGTGAGGTACTTCAAAACTAAAATGAATATATATTTTAATTTAATGGCTTGATTATTGGAGTAACACACATCATACCATAAATCATGGAAAACTTAAAACACTTTGACCAAAATGATAAATTCTATGAGTTATAAAATTGTTGGAACATAATTTCTAAAAAGCAAGAAAAGAAAGGAAAAAAAATTGAAATCCATTAAAAGCAAATATTTTTCTACAACGAAATCCATTATTCATTTTAAATCCCTGAGTTTAAATAGAATTGAATCCAATAAATGATGATCAAATTTCTCTTTAGTGTCTAGAGAACATAAATCAATAAAGAAAAAAGAACTCAAAACGTATGCGGTTCACCATTATGTTTTATCCTATTCTTTATTTAATAATTAAATGTTTGTTTAAAATGTTTAAAACTTGATAGAGACTAGAATACTAAATATACCCAATTATTAATAATTATGATTTGTAAATGCTAAATAGGGAACATTGTATTTTTGGAAATCACTAAGAATAAATATACTTATCTTATATTTCATTCATGGTTAACTATTTTAGATATCTGATAGTGGAATATAGTAAAAGATAGGACTGTGACTACTCAAAATCAAGAAAAGAATCTAAAGAAGATTTTTCACAAGTTTGTGCTCCCTAGACAATAATTTAGGTTGGTTCTATCTATTGATTGTATACTTATCCAAGTTAATTATGATTGATGTATGATAGTGAAATACAGAGAAAGTCAAAACTATGATAGTGTAGGATTAGGAACAAAATCTAAAGATATTCCTAAACATAATTATGCTCCTTATAAAACACCAAAAATTGACCACATTCATTACCTTTAGAATTTTACACATTGATTATGACAAATATCCAACTATTTTTCCTTCTGTGATTATGTTTGATGTGAGGGATAAGATGTGATTTTGATATTACCTCATAGGCATCATTTTTTCCCTTCTTTACTTTAGAAACCCTAGGGGCCTTCATGAGAGATTGAAACCAACAAAAAGGGAGTGGGTTATAATGGATTTAGATAACCCCAATCATCATCTTGATGATAAAACATAGCCTACATATGTAAATACTCTGAAGAGGGAAATCAAGCCACATGTAGTTGCACCACCTAGAGTGATTGTTTAATTATGTTCCTTGACTATATGTATGTAACTATAAATATGTATTTGATACTTGAAAATGATGAATCTTGACTTTATTTTAGATGATTTAGACTTGTATTATGACTTATTGTTATGAATGATCTTGAATTTGGGAAGAATATGACAAATTTTTTCATTGTGTAATAGTGTATAAGTGCTCAATACATTGTCAAACTAATAATAATGAATGACCTTTGATTTGTAAATATAGAAAAACCTTTTTAAAAAAATTATTAAATGGCCTTATCAAACATGTGAGAAGACCCAAATAGATATTTAAAAATTTATAAATTAGCCATTAATTAGAATAGGACATGGTCACCCTAGGTGGATAGATCTATGCCAACAGACTTGTCTACCTAGTGTGGACCTATCCCAAATAATAAAGGCATATTTCCTAAAAATGGTATTATTTTAAGGATGAGACAAAGAGGTTTGAGTATTAATTTTAAAATTTTCATGTAGCAATGATGAAAAACAAAGGGTCAAGCCCACATATAGACAAATGGCTTAGAATAAAGGTGAATAAGAGTTGTGTATTTGGATGCAAGTTGATTGGTTTAGGATGTGTCATGAATTAACATTTTTATAGTGCATATAACCATATTTAGGTGTCAACCACTTATATTTGTATCCTATTTTTTATCTAAAAATTTTGTGTTTGTTTAATAGGTGTAAAACTTGAAAGAGATCATAATGTTAAAGATATATAGTTATTAATAATTCTTATTTGTAAATGCTAACTATGAAAATGCATTTTTTTTTTTTTAAATGAATAAGAAATGTACTTAGATTATATTTCATTCCTAGTTGAGTTTTTTATATATTTGACAATGGGAATAAAAAAATATATGGTATTTATTATTTATAAATTAGAACAAAATCTGAATATGCCTTTGGACAAGTTTGTGCTCCCTCGACAAAAACATAGGTTGGCCATGTTTTTTAACTATATATTTATCCAAGTTGATTGTGATTAATATCTTATAGTGAAATATAGAGAAAGGAAAAATTAGTATAGTATAGGATCAGTAATAGAATCTAAAGATATTCATACATAAGACCGTGTTCCATAGATAAAAATATAGGTCAGCCATGTCCATTACCTATGAACTTATCCTTGTTAACTTTGATGAAGATATAACTATTCCACCTTACATACTTATGTATATTGAATAGGACAAGATGTTGTAATTTTGATATTACCACATGGATGTTGATGTTTTTATATTCTTTACTTTGGAAACCCTGGGGGTTTTTGTGAGAGGTTGAAACCTTCAAAAATAAAGGGGGAGTGTAATGGGTTAAATTAACCCCAATCACCCCCTTGATGATTGAATGTTGTCTGCATATCTAGATACTCCAAAGAATGAAATCAACCATACATAGTTTTCCCACCTAGAGTGATTGTGCAATTGTGATTCTTGATTATATGTATGTAGCTATAAATATGAATTTTATACTTGACAATGATGACTCTTGACTTGATTTGAGATGTTTTAGACTTGTCTTGTAACTAATATTTGTGAATGATATTCAATTCAGTAATAATAGAGCATATTTTATCAATGTGAAATAGTGTATAAGTGCTCAACAGATAGTACCAATATAGGAATAATGAATGAGGTTTGATTTGTATTTATAGAAAAACTTTTTGAAATTTTTATTTAGCCAACCTTATGAAATGTATTGAAATACCCAAATAGATATTTTAAATTTTTTAAACTATTTGTTAGTTATAACTAGATGTGACTACATTTATGACACATACATGTATATTTAATATAGACTTGTCCCAAAAAATTAAGGATAATTGTCCTAAAAATGCTAGTAGTCTGAGGATGAGACAAAGAGGTTTGAGTATTAACTTGGAAAGTTTTATTCATAAGTAATAGTGAAAAGAGTGTCAAACACACACATAGATAAATATATTAGAGGAATGGTGGATAAGAGTTAAGTATTTGAGAATAATACAAATGGTTTATAATGTGTCAATAACTAACATTGTCAAGTACCTATGACCAGATTTAGGTGGTTACATACATCTCTTTGCATTGAAAACATAAGGGGTCTTTATGAGAGCTAAAAACCTACAAAAAGGTAGGGGGAGTGTTTTGGGTTGATCTAACCCAAATCACCCCCTTGATGATTTACTATTACCTATGTATCCATACAGTCTGAGTAGATAATCAAGACACATGTATTTCTTCCACCAAGAGTAATTTTGTAATTATGTTCCTTGACTATATGTATCCAACTATATATATGGCTTTGATACTTGATAATGATAAATCTTGAATTACTTTGAGATTCTCTAGACATGGCTTGTGACTATTCCTTGTGAATGATCTTGAATTTAGAAAGAATGAGGAATATTTTCTCAATGTAAAATAATGTATAAATACTCAATAGATAATGCTAAGCTAGAAATAATGAATGGCCTTTAATTTGTATTTATAGTGAAACCACTTCATAATTTCCTTTAGTTAACCTTAGAAAACATGTGGGTAGACCCAAAATAATATTTAAAATTTTTAAAATAACCAATATTTTTTGTGGGAATAAGGTCACTTTAGGTGGACATGTTTGTGACATCAAACCTGTCTGCCTAGGGTGGATTTGTCCTAAAGAATCAAGGATAATTGTCCTAAAAATGGAAACAGACTGAGGATGATACAAAAGGGTTTCAGAATTAAATTATAAATTTGTGTGGTAGTGATGACAAACAAAGGGTCAATCCCACATATAGATAAATGGTTTATAGGAATGGTGAGTAAGAGTCATGTATTTGGGAGTAAGTCAAGTGGTTTAGGATGTGTCTAGAATTAACATTGTCAAGTATTTTTGACCAGATTTAGGTGTCTAGATTTTCCCAGATTTATTATTGTAATTAAATTGTTAGAGTAAAAGATAAATAATTAAACTTGAGAGTGTACACCACACTTTATATTTTATAGGATACTTTAAATCTGTAGGGCACTCTAATTTAGCAAACTCCACAAAAACACATGAAGTAGTCATTATTCATATTTAAAAATTGAAAAATTTAAAACAGTAAACATTAAAAATTTTGAAATTAAATCACAAAGGAGTACAATTATATGGAGATGAAATAATATTTCCCTATAACTTATAATATATGATTAAGGAATGGATAAATGTTCCCCCTTATAAAATCACTTGGAGAGATGGTTCCTCATGTTTAATAATTAGCAAACTAAGAGTGATCAAGTCTAAATTTTGAATAATTAAAAAATCCCATGAGTTGGAAATATTTATATTCTAAATATCATGAATGAGTAAAAATACCCAATATACTAATCCAAAATAAGGTGGAACCATGATGGGTTCACTAAAAGTGATGTCCAATTCATTGAGTATCACTATACTATAATGTACATCACCCATAACAAAAGATAAGATAGAATCATATGATGGGTTCCCTATAATCAATTACAATTCCAATTAGTGTCACTAGAATTGAACGTACATTACCCCTAACAAAATGAATCATAAGAATTTAGATGGATCTAGATTCAATTTGTATAATTGAAAGAGAATGAAGAATATGCTTGCCCCCATCATGACCTCAGTGCCAATAGATTTGAAATGAAATGAACATTTTCCTTCAAATTTTTGAAATTTATTATATTTTATATGTGTACATGGGCTAGGATCATGAACTTTGAAAAATGTATACATGTGCATGAAAAAATATCATTGATCCATGAATATATGTCAAATGATATAGAATTATATGCATATATAAGCTCAATTGTAACTATATGTAGAACTTGTAAACATGTGCCCATGCATATGCATTCAAGTGTATTTGAATATTTACTCAAATATTTGTAAAGTGAGTGTATGTGTATGCCATATGCCCCTATAATTTGTATCAATGTACAAATCTAAGGTATGTGTTTGATTTTTGAATTATTTTGAATATTCTAAATATATACTTTTAATCACCTAAAAGTGGTATTTGAGTTTTAAGAGTGTTATTTGATACTACCAATCCCTATCTTAGCCCTATACCTATCATAGAGCCTATTATCACACTTATATAGCCTTCGTTCAAGCCACAAGCCTCCCTAGTCATTCTTAAACAATCTTAGACCCTCATTCCCTCATCATGGCCCTTTGTGCCTAGTGTTCTACCACTTGGACACTAGTGCCATAATAAGGACAATAAAACCACATAGTGACAGTGTCCCAATAATGGGGCTAATATCATTTCACTCCATTTTTCACAAATGGGTATCTTTTCAAATTTAAAACCACCTAGGGTCAGCCTAGACCTCTTTTGGCACCCCCACAAGCACCATAATAGTATAAATACATGACTTTTATCCTTATAACCACTAGATGGAGATTAGATACAAAATACATATTCAAACTCAAAATAAGTTGTGTATAATTAAGGTTATCAATCCCTATTCTACCCTAATTTTGCATACTACCATCTACAACATTCCTAAGCTTAGATTACCTAGATTTCTAGTCTCAACCATGTTCAAAGAACTCAATTCAACTATCATACTAGCTTCACTTGCTCTTGCACTAGCACTTAGGTGGGGAAAACGACATCAAGATTGATCTTTCTTCAGAGGATTGGTATGTACGTAACTCTCATCACAGTAGGGTGTTGAGGATGTCCAACTTACCCCACTAATAAACAGACTTTTTATCTTATATCAATTGGATACCCTAGAAAAATGGAAGATTAGGGGTTGATCACAAATTTAGAAAAAATAGGTAATATACATGGTTTCATAATTCGTGCACATAGGAACAAACCTCACAGATCTAGACATAAGTATACCTATAAGCTCAGGGTAGTCTTGTATAGAAGACACTAATGCTAAAATAGGGACACTATCACCACACATATAATAATGGTGTTACTATCCAATTGGGGTGATACTATCTAGGAGGGTTTATAATATTATAATCCTATTTTCAACACTCAAACTAGCCTCTACCTCAATTTTCAACCTCTAAATCATTTATCTCGGTCATTTTTTAGCTAAGTTCTTACTTATACTATTTATTACAATTTTTAGAAAGGTCAAAGTTAGTCAATTTTGTAACAAATTAGTGGTTGTATTTATTGCATATAATTAATTTGATTTACTATACTCAACTCTTTAACAAACATATGATTTATACTTTTTAAATCCTAAAAGGTTAAAACATTTGGTGAACCTGACTTACTTTAAACATTGCTCAAACCCTAACCCTAGATGCTCTTAAGGTTTGTGTCATATTTCACATTTTTATTGGTTGTTTTAAGCTTTTCATATTTCATATTTTTTTTAGCAATCTTATTTCACTTTGTTTACTATATTCCATCTAAAAAATCTATCTCTCTTCCATTAATAAGAAGTGCAGGCATATTTGACATGTTATTTGGTAGGCCATGGATACAATAGTTATGATCCATCCCATCCAACATGCATAAAAGCCTAAAATATATACATGAGAATTAGGTGGTCACCATTGAGGGTATTTCATATGAGTAATGTTTACCTATCCCACAAGTAATTAAATTGTAGTTATTAGCTATAACATAATTAATAGTTACAACTCTGAGCATAATTCCTATTAATACACCATAGATTATAGTAGAGCCACCAATGCAGGGGAGGTTTACTCCTACATTGTTGCCATGAATGCATACTCTTCTATGAAGACAATTATTAGAGAGACCCTTATATTAGAGATATGTTGCATATTCTAGAGAGTTTACCTCTACTCACTTTCTTCTAATATCAATATTATTGAGTTCTCAAGGTTCTCAACATAAGGTAGTTATGCCACCTGTGGCATTTTTTACCAGATGGGTCCCTAAGAACCCTGAAATTCATAGGACACCATAGTCAGTATCATATATTTCTATCACCACTTCATAGGTAGGGCTAGAATAGATCACTTAGTATAATATATTCTAATACCATAGTTACCCTTTCATATAGCACACACGATCACTATTCCTTTATTTGAAATAGGCCACATTGATAGTGAGTCTCCCATGAGACTCATCTATTGGTATTGTTCCTCCCTTCTTAGATATACTTTATTTATCTCTTACTTATATATATTTTCATTTTCATGTTGCTTATACATATCTTATATATAAAATATATAAAAACAATACAATATTTTGAAAACATTCAAATATTTTACTCAAAAAACACAATTATAGATTGTATGTATCACCATGTTTACACTTCTTATATTTGTTAGGCACTCTACTCACTTTCTTTTGAGATCAGTATTATTGAGTTCTTAGGGTTCTCAACATAGGGCACCTATGCCACCTATGGCATTTTATACTAGATGGGTCCTTAAGACCCCTACAATCCATAGGATACCATAGTCAGTGTCATAGATTCCTAGCACCACTTCATAAGTAGGTCTAGATATAGATCACTTCGTATAATAGGTTCTAAGACCATAATTACCCTTTCATATATCATGCATGATCATTATTACTTTATTTTAAATAGGCCACATTGATACTAAGTCTCCCATGAGACTCATCGGTTACTATTGGTCCTCCCTTCTTAGACATTCTTTCCTTCTCGCTTGCTCCTTGTATATAGTTTCATTTTCATGTTGCTTATACATAGCTTATATCTAGAAATTACAAAAATAATAACATATTTTAAAAACATAAACATTCAAATATTTTACTTTAAAAACACAAAATTATAGATTGTATCCATTACCATGTTTACACTTCTTATATTTACTAGACACTACATATGTTAGCTATCTTAGTATAGTCAGTTTTATCATACATTTATGCTTCACTTGTTCTTATCAAATGCTTGTAGATTGCTACAAGATTCTATTCCAATACACTGATCTAGATGTATTATTATCCACCCATTGGGGTCATATGCACCAATACACAAGTTCTTCATTTGACACATTTTCCCTCTTGGGGGCACCCTATACATAGTTTTGATTACCAGGTTACATATTTCTATATTCTACATCATAGTTTTAGCATTGTTATATCTTGATATTGATCATGTGACACTTACTAAAATTTGTTGTTGACTATTACTAATTTAGACTCAACATATGTACCTCTTATCCCTTACACAGATTTGTATTTCATGTTCATGCATAGTTTCATTTCTAGATTTCCTAGTTTAGACTTGATTGTATCTCTATATTTCTTCTATTCAAGGGCATTTGAATATACCATTGATATTTGGCTCTATGTTACTTATTTTCATTATATGTATGCTTTAGACATGTGTCCATATCCTTGTGTGTGCCTTCTTGATTGTCTATGTGAACATTTGAACATGTCCTTATATGTGGCTCTAAGCCAACTTACTTGTTGCTTACATATGTGGACATTTAAACATATCCTTGTATGTCTTATTTTCTTAGATTTAGTGACATGTGTCCATGTCCCTTGTATTTTGGCCCTTTAGTCTATTTATCATGCCTCATTTATGTTGTATGTATTCTTTATTGTATGTGTCATGGCCATGTCATCTGTCTCTCGTTTGTTACACACTCTAGTTTGATATTCCATGAGAGACCTCATGTATTTCCCCTCCCTACTTGGTTGTTTTTATGGACATCATGCCCCATCCCCCTAGGTATCTACTTAGTTACTACTCAAATTTATTGTTACATACATGGGAATATCTATCTTGACACCCTTTTGAATTCTAGGCATGACATACATCACACATTATAGACTTATGCTCAAATTATCTTACATTATGATGTTATGTATGCACATAATATTGGATTATTATGTAGATATCATAAATGCTAAAACTAATAAACATTTTGTATGGATTTTTCTTTTGAGGATAATTCTTGCATAGGTTCAATAACTCCCTTCAAAAGAGGGGGTATTCATAGGGTTTGTCATAGAAATATGGATCCTATAATGCATTCACATTACATTTTTTAGCACATAGGCTCAAATTACATAAATCATACTTAGGTAAACATAATAAAAAAATAGTGACACAGAGATTAGTATAGTTTCACAAAAATTAGAGTAATACAAGATTAGTTCCCAAATTAGGAAACTAGCACCACATGGTGCTACCATCCAAGATATGGCACTATTGTCTAGTATCCTCATTTTTTTAAAAATATAGATTCACCAAAAATGTAAAATAGGTATAGTACAAGCTTACATAGGTACACTTATGGATTTATCAATTTTCTTAAAACTATACCAGTTTAGCTTTGATTCATATCATTTTTCTCAAATTTGGGGCATTATGTACAGCATGATAATTCCCATATTTAGTATAGATACTCAAATATATATTATTACAACTTAGTCCAAAATCCATATGCTCAGATATTAGATTTGAAGACATGTGAACGACACGTTATTTTTGTATGCTCACTTACACACTAGTTGATCAAATTGAATGACAAATTCCATGTCATTATCTATGTTCCATACATCCAACATCATATTCTAGGTTACACACTAGTTTCATGCCTTACTCCATCTATAGTTGTTGGCATTCTCAAGTGGCTTGGAGCCACCTAATATACTTGAGTGGCGATAGAGTCAACATTCTCAGTTAGACATTTCTACTTACATCTTGTAGTTTCAATTTCAATTGCATCTACTACACATGGGTGGGAAATGATAGATTCAAATCCTACTTGAGTTCTTGATCCACTTACATGAGAGGGTTGTGTTGACCATTTTTTCCAACAGGCTAAAATGGATCAACCCCTACAGTTATAATCTTGTAAAGGGGATTTTTATAATGTTATAGGGTATGTTGTAGCTCATTTGATGTCATTTCATATGCCATTCTAAGTTATGGTCATGGTCTAGCTTAGTCCTTGTGTCTTGTAATGTCTTAAGGGTCTTTTTTGAATCTATATGCAAGTGGCATATTTTCATAGTGTTGAGCAGTTGCAAGAGCGGGTCCAAAAAAGTATAAGGTTTCAATTGGGAGATATTTAAACTTTTGTCTAAGTGTTGGGGACTTTTTTGGGAGAATTATCCAAGGCAAGGATCCCATAGACTTATTTCTTTCAGGAAAAAGTTCCACAAAAATTTTATCAAAGACTTAATTATTTCAAGAGAATTTTTCACATCAAAAAGATAAGTGTCAAATTTCTTTTGGGAAAATTGTTCACACACTATTCCCAAAGGTATTATTCTTTTTTGGAAAATGTTTGACAAAATATTTTAAGGCAGTTTTGTTTCGAACAAATTGTTTGAAACACAAAGCCTGCAAAAATTGATCCAAAACAAAAAATTTGAAGGGTATTCTTCTTGGGAATGTGTTCTATGCAATTTTCCTAAAGGTTAATTTATTTCAAAAAAGGGGCCAATGCAAAAATCTTAAAGGGTCATTTTCTTAGGAAAGTATCCCAAATAAAAAGCCTAGAGGTTACTTCTTTTGAGAAAGTGACCAAGAAAAAATTTTGAAGTACCATTGCTTTGACAAAATATCCCATACAAAAATCTCAAAGGGTATTTTTTCTTGAGAAATTTCCCTAAATGAAAATATTGAAAGGTCATTTTATTTCAATAAAATTGTTCAAATAATTTTCTCGAAGGGTTATTCTTTAGCAAAGTGTCCTAGACAAAAGTTTTGAAGGGTCACAAGTCTCATCTAAATCAAAAGTTCCATGGAGGAAGATAAGTATGAATTCTTTCAATAAAATTATCCCATGATAATTTCCCCAAATACCTCATTTCTCTAATTCATTTTGTTCATAAGAAAAAATCCTAAAGACTATTTATTTTAGACATTTTATCCGATACATAAATCTTGAAGACAAGGTTCAATCAAAAGGTACAAAAGCACAAATTCTTTCAACAAAATTATCTAAGATAATTTTTGCAAAGGCATGAATTCTTTCAAAGAATTTTTTTTGAGGTAAAATACTATGTATGATTTATTTCAGACATTTTTTTTGAGATAGAGATCCTAAAGACATGAATTATATCAAACATTTTATTTGAAAAAAAATATCCAAGTCAATGATAAGGCAAACTCAATTCTTTTGGGAAATTGTCCCACAACAACTTCCCTAGACATTTTGTTCAATGCAAAATAACTACAAATAATTTCCTTTGGAGAATTTTTCGAGACATAAATCTTACAAAAAATGTCCAACAAAAAGGTCCAAAAGAAATAGCCTGAGGAAAATGGCCCACAGTAAAATGTCAAAACATAAAGTCTAAAAGAATTGTTTGTTGTGGTGAAAATGCATGAGAAGTAGAGTGACATTCATGTAAGTGTCAAAGTTTAGTCTCAATAGTAATCCATTAGAGTCCAAATATTTATGGTCAAGTAGACATCATTGGTGTTCCCATAGACATAAATTGATGGGTGTATAAAAGTCAAATTTAAGCCCCAACAAATAATTGTTGAAGTTTAAATATTCTAGTGACAGTCATGTGGACATCAAAGTTTGAGCTCATGAAATAGCCATTGGAATTCAAAATTAAATATCAATGATCGATGCTCAATCATATAGGATGTCCAATGGTGAGTGGTGGTTGATAGTTTAATGGGCCTATGTAGATCAATGGCATGCATTTAATTATGTAATTCATGATCAACAACAAGCCAAGGTTAAAGAGGTCAACAAACCCTAAGTGTGAATGCATAGGTAAAAGGTGGAATGAGAGTGTGGGTCATGGTAGAGGATCTATGGATTGTGTTAATTCACATTAAGTGGATTAATGGAGCAAGATGAATCAAAATATCAATGGTCTAAGCTAGTTTTTGATGGCTAATCAAGTGAAGGCAAGCCTAAGTGACTTACACAAAGGCTGAAAAAATGGGGTAGGTTAAATAAAAGCTATGGAGATAAGTTTGAACATGGTTTGGTTCAAACTAGAGCTAATATTTTAAAGAACACCACTAAGGTAGACATGCAGACTTTAATGGTTTCATCTCTAGGACCAACTGCATGAAAGAGACCCTTCTCCTTATTATTGCATGTAATGGTAAACCAACAAAGAATAATTATCACTAGAATAAATCCCTAATGGATTGATCTAATTATTCTAACTTCATTGATGATAGAACCCAACTCAGAATAACTTGAACTCACCATTTCAACCATCAAGGAAGATTAAGGAAGGAATAATGTAACGGTGCAACCATATGAAGTGATGAGGATCAATCAAAAGGTCTGAAGGAGCATAATTTGTATAAGTAGTTGTAAATATGGTTCAAAATTTTGAACTGATTGATTCACCTTTTTATTTTTAATGATCCCTTTCTCTTGCTTCCTTTCTTCTATAAATAGAGTTCTTGAGCTATTGTAAAACACCACCACACCATGTATGGCAAAGGCCTATTGGATTGATGTTATATTTTTCATTTGAGAATTAATACAAGTCTATTTGTAAGTTTTAAATAATTTTCTATGTTTTTAAGTGATTTATGGTGATGAGAAGTGATAATTCTCTATCCTTCCTTCCCTTATCCTTTCATGTTTGAGTAAGATTTTCTAGTCTAGCAGGTCATATAGAGTGTAGTCTAGTGTGTAAAGCTTTTTCAAGTGTACAATTGTCCTTGAAGTGTGAAATATACCCTCTCAATAATATTCCTTGTGTTACTTCTCACATCTTGTCTCTATATTTAAATACTCATGTTATAACCCATTAAAGCTTAGAGACTAGTCTTTATGCTTTATTTCATTTATGGTATAAATATTATGGTCATGTGGAAGACATTTTTAGTGCATCAAATCCTTTATAGTAGGTTCAATTTATGCATTCTATAACTCTTTTCCCCATAAGTAAGTAGTTATTTAGGTGATAAATAGTGCATGATACATTCAAGAAGCTAACCCTAAAATCTAGAGGCTCATTTCCAATATAGGTACACCCACATACCTAGAAATGTTCCCATGTTGCCCAAATCTAGAAGAGGCCTAAACAACTCTATTCTAAGGTAAAATATTTGGTGACAATAGTTTTGGTATGCCTAATGGGACCGATTATCTTCAAGATAACTTGTAAAGATGAATGTTGGTCTTAACAAACACCAACTACAAATTGGTGTGCTACTTAGCATTTTATGACTCCTTAAAGTAAATCCAGTTTTAGACCATTATTTTTTTATAAACTTTCCCTCATAATTAATGGTCCTTACTAGGTCATCCTTTTCTAGAACATTTAATCCTATTAACCCTCCCATTCTACCTAGAATTACTCTTGCAATTCAATATCCATAGCCTAATCTTCCTTTTTAATAATGAGTAGATTTTTCTAGAGAGGAAAAGGTTGAAAAGGCTAAAGATGTTGAATATATTAAAGAATAAGACATGTCCAAGCCTCATGCTTTTCCTACCTTCAACACTAATAATCCAATCTAACTTCAAGCATATGATGCCATCCTTCCTAATGTCATAAAAGGTGTGCCCACATTCAATGGTTAAAGTCATATCACACCTAGTGAGCATATTAGAGATGTTTGTAATTTTTGCATTTTCTATAATATTATTTGAGAGAACATTTCCAATAGACTCATTACCATGTCCCTTAAAGGGAAGGCCCTTGATTGGTACAGGACTCTAGAAGGTGGATGCATCACAATGTGGGATGAGTTTGGAGTGTTGTTGACTTCCAAATTTGGGAATGTAAGTGACCATGCTTCCCTCATACATCAGATCAATGTGATAAAAAGGGGGCCTAAATAAATAATGCACAACTTCAATAAAATATTTTAGAAGACTTAGCATAGGTTTCCTCCTCCTATGAGACCACCTACTAGTTTTATGTTCCCTACTTACTTGAGAGCCATTGGGACTAAAATTATTGGCATGCTTCAATATATAGGAGGATCCACCCTCCCTGAAGCATATGAGCTTTCTATCAAAGCTAAAAATAATCTCATCCAAGATGGAATATTGAAACCTAAAGTGTTTATGCCTCATTTGTCTCATGTTTGTACTAATACTCTACATGTATCCCAAGTTCTTAATGCAAATACTAAAACTAAGGTGGATCGTAAGAAAGTAAAAAATAATGTTTATTAGAAAGAAAAGTTCCTAGCCTTAGAGGCTCAAAATAGACAAGCTAATGTGCAACAAGGTGTTTATCAAAACCCTTACCCCTATCAACAATAGTATGGTCAGTAATATAGAAGAGGAAGAGGCCAATGGTAGCCTAATCCCAATATGCTTGTTAATGTATACAATTTAACTCTACCACTAATGCAAAGGAGATGGTATCAGTTCATAGCAATTTGATGCAGGGAGAATATTAGTAGCAAGACCAATTCATAAATGTTAATTAGATTGGAAAGGAAGCTCTAGTGTCTCAAGGAGTAGTTACTCCCCTCCTATCAAATGAGGATGAGGTAATGATGCAAGTTAATGAGGGTTGGCAACCTCAAGGAGAAATCTTCACCAATTTTTTGGTTGTAGACACTTTTGTGCTAAATCAAAGAGCCTCTATTGTAGACAATATAAGGGCCAAGAATAAGGATCTAGGAGGTGGTAGTAACATGCATATAGGCTCATCCAACCCTCTTACAAGGCAATAAGACACAGTTGTAAGTGTGATAGTTCCAAAGGCTTTTGTGGTAGTTCCAAAGGCTTTTGTGGTAGTTTCAAAGGTTTTTACACCTCCAATAAGTCAAAATATGGTAAGGTCTACTCCTATTCCTCAAGTTCTAAGAAATTATCTACCTATAAAATCCTAAGAGAAATTATTTATGGCTTCTTTAAACATCGTATATTCTTTGAATAATACTAAAACATCCATTTCTCTTTAGGATGTCCTTCATATGCCTAGTTAAAAGGAACTCCTACAGAAGTAGTTATATGTTATCCCTACTAGTATCTCAACCTCAAATCAAAGTCATGTCCATGTTGATCTTGAAAATTATCCTAGTACCATTATTTAACCATCCACTAGGGCTAAGAAATTTCCACCATTTTACCTCACCCTCATTATAACTAATAAATTGGTACATAATTGTATAGTTGATAGTGGATCTTCTACTTTTGTCATGCCCAAAATTGTAGCTGACAAGTTGGGCATAAAATATAAGTCACATAGAAAAGGGATCATTTAATCATATGGTATACCTACTAAGATGTTAGGGCTAATAAAAGGCTTGAAGGTTATTTTGCATGGCTGTCTTAGTTTTGCTATCTTGTAAGACATAGTTGTGATTGATCTCCCAACCCACTTTGCAATCTACCTATCAAGGGATTTCACAACCAAGATAGGTGGCTATCTCTTAGTTAACTAGTCTTTTTTGGTTTTTAGAACAAGATATGGGTCCAAGATGACAATTATGGCATAACCTCTTATAATATTTCACATTGAACCTTACATTGAGATAAATTCTAATTTAAAATATGTTGTTCATGAAGAAAAGGATTCTATTCTAGATGATGGCACTTCCTCTAAGCTCAAAGGAATTGAAGATTTATTTTTTATGAATATGGTACTAATAATTATGATAAATATCTTAATGCTCTTATGGAGGAAACTAATCTATGGGTATATTATATACATGAAGAAGGAATACCAACACCTCTACTTGTTAATGAAGAGGTTGAAGATGATGAACTATGGAAGATGTTTTTTTATGGTTCAAGAAGTAAAGTTGATGTAGGGGTTGGTGTTATGTTAGTCTCTCCATCTAAATAATAGTATTATTCTTCATTTATATTTAATTTTAGTTGTACTTTTAATGTGGCCGAATATGAAGGTTTGATTCATAGACTTCAATGGGCAAGGAGAAAAGGAATCAAAAACCTACAAGTGTAGGGAGATAGTGAATTGGTTGTACATCAGGTGAGGAATGTGATTGCTACCAAGAACCCTTTTCTTAATTAATATAAGCATATGGTATGGGATCTGATTGAATACTTCAATATATTCAATATTCACTCAATCCCAAGGGAATAGAATAGTCGTGTTGATAGACTAGCTACCATAAGAGCTCAATTCGACACTCTAAATACCATAAAAGAGGAAGGAAAGTAGTCTCATATTAAGATCATTATTAGACCTTTTTTAGCTGATAATGAAGTGTCTTGGCAAGTTTTTGATAGAGACAAACACATTTCATGCTTATTTTAATATGAGGTTGAGTTTTCTTCAAGGAATAAAAGAATGCTCCAAGAACAATTGGGTGATTATATTTTGCAACTAAGGACCAATAAGATACCGAAGGGTTTGGTGACCTTAGAAAGTATCTTCAATGAGAATGATCAAAAGAGAAAGGAGAAAGTGAGTGTGCCTACAAAAGAGGATAATTATGAAAGGGTATTGATCCTCAAGGACAAACTCCTTAAACTAGGCAAGGTATGTTCTACATTAGAAAAGTAAGCATTCATTGAGTTGTGTAAAGAGTTTCATGATATCTTTGATTAATAATATAAGGAACTCAAGGGATGTGATCCTATCATAGTACACCATATCATCAAGTTAAAAATAAGAGTTAAACTAGTTAGATATAAGTAAATACCCATCAACTTCAAGGTTGAGCAACTCATGAGGATAGACTCCTTAAATCTGAGGTAATATTTTGCATCAAGCATTCAACATGCGTAGCTAACCTTATGCCTATTATAAATAATAATGGGGAGATAAGGATTTTTTTATACTTTAGATATCTTAACAAAGTGTCACTCAAAGATCACTATCCTCTACCCTCAATGGAATATATTCTATAAATGGTTTCAGTTTTTTAACTATCATACTCAAATTTTGCTTTATTTTTTCAAAAGAAAGAGTAAAACTAAAAAGAAGGGTAAGGTTAGTTAAAATTAGATTTGGTTTGCACTCCATGATCCAAATGGTTGTGAGATATCCTCTTTGGCTTGGAAAGATGACCTATAAATAATAAATCACTAAAGAACTGGTTTATTATTTAGGTGGAAGGGTGGATTGCCTAGCAAGCTAGATCTAAGAAGTACATGACTTCCTTGGAAGCTGTCAATCCACATTTTAAGAATAAGTTAATGTTGTTGATAAAATAAGGTTGCATAACATAAATAAAATTACTTAATTTAGGTGAAATAAATACTATTCAGAAGAAATGCTTATATTAACAAGATAACATTAAGGTAAATGTCAACCTATCAAAATATGGTTCAGGTATGGTCAGGTTGATATTTTTGGTCTATATTGTGATATAAGTCAAGAAAATAAGGTTTTGGTTGAGTTTAAGAAGTGTTTTCTACTTACTGATTTTAGGTATCTAGTTTTACATAGTGACCATTGGTGGTCAGGGTGATTGTCAATGGTCAAGGTGATCATCGATGATTAGGGTGATCATCAACATTACTATCAGTTTTGATTCAAGTCAAGAAGGTTTCCTAGTTGATGTTGTAGGATGGTTCTACAAGATGGGTTTGGGTCAGATATTGGTTATGAGGTAGAGTTTAAAGTTTAGAGGTGGATAGTTCAAGGGTTGGTCATTCAAATGACTAAAAAGAGGTTATGGATGGATGGGTGTAATTTCTAAACTAAATAATTGAAACTTGAAACAAAAAACAATATACTTATCTCATAGTTTGATGGTTGATGTATTGAATAAGTTCTTGAGCTTGCTAAAGATGATTTCTAATGAAGAGATACCTACATAAGAAGTTGAGGATAGATCTTTATCTTTTTTCTTTCTCCTGCTCTTTCTTCCTGATGATCTACTTACCTTTATCTCTCTATCTCATTTTCTCCTCTTTTTATATGAAGGAAGGAGAGGTGAAACAATATGTTAATTAGGGGTCCAACTTGATGTCTAAATATAACTCACACATGTATTAATTAGCACATGAATTAGATGAGCTAATTATAAAAAACAAGTTAGAGTTGAAAGGTCAGTTAATTTGTTCAGGTAGTAAAACCTAGCCATTGATGGTTAAGGCGATCATTAATAGTCAAGGTGATCATCAATGATCAGGTTGATCATCAATGTTTGATAGGGCTAAGGTATAAATCTTAAGGTTTGGTTGGCTAGGTGGGTTTAGCTAATAGGTCAAATTGACTAGGGTCGGGTGGGTTAAGATTATCTAGGGGTCAAATTGGTCAAATTGGTCCCAAAGGGGTCCTACAGTGGTCTAAGGGAATTTTAAAATTTAGAATCATGGTGTGTAGATTTATAGTGTCTATATTTTACCCCTTTTTGTTATGAAGCTTTGAATCAACAAGTTGTAAAACAAAAATGGATTGCCAATCGAAGGTCATGGCTAGCCCAAGTATGGGAGGAGGTGTTCCCCCTCAAACTAAGAGTTGATGAGGTAAAACAAAATTAGGTATGGGTTTGATAAAGTGGATGAATTCAATGATGAAGGTGAACATCATGAAATTGGATGATAGGTTGGGAACATGAGGTGCTAACATGTGCATGAAGTGCAATAAAAAAGTGTGATAGCTGAGATTGTACATAGATGAGGTTATCATAATTGGTAAAAAAATTAATGTCAGTGTTAAAAGGATAAGTGACAAGTGAACCACATGACCCCATTTAAGCATGGCATTTGGGTACACTCATAAATGCAAGTCTCTTATTCAAGGTTAGTGTTTTTGTGGGTATTTAAAATAGGAAGTGATCCTAGTGAAAACACAAACCAGTCAAGTGTCATGGGTATCCAAGGTAGGAAGTGCTCCTAAAAATACACAAGTGGTTTTATTAAGTGAGAGGTGGCATAAGTTCAAAAAGGTGGTCAATGTGGTAATTATTATCATTATGGTCAAAGGGACCAGGCAAAAATAAATACAAAATGCACATTAGCTGGGCTAAAATGGAATAATAGTGAGATGATGAGGTGGTTGAGGTAGGTGGAGAATGTAGTATCCATGGGTGTGTGATAGGTTAGTGGAGAAATATGATCTCCAATGGTTAGTTTAGGTAATGGTTCTAGTTGGTAGAGAAAGGTGATTTCCAATGGTTAGTTTAAAAGGTAAGGTTGGGTTGTGAAGAAAGGTGATCTCCAATGGTTAGTTTTTAGAGAAAGGTAATCTCTAATAGTTGGTGGTGTTCAAATTAGTTGCCTAATATGAAGTACCACTTGGTTTGGTAAAAAGGTGGCCCATTTCCTAGTAAAAAGGTGCAAAGTGGGTAGTTGGGGGTATTAATGACCCAAAATAGTAAGACATACACCTTGATAAGGTTGTCATGAAATTAGGAGTAGACTAAATCCTCCAATTGGCAAAGTACATAATGGAAAGATGGGTGGGCTTATGAACATAAACCCTTCATGCTTTGCTTAGTTGTTAGTTCGATTGTTAAAAAGGTAGCTTGATCACAAAGTGTTAAGTAAGCTCAAAATCTCTTGATTTTATAGAGGGTAAAAAGGGAGATGGGTGAAAGTACGACCTTCTTGTGGGGATAGCTTACCCCTTATGTAGTTTGGCAATTGGTTATGTAGCTTGATAGGTTGAGGAATAAGTGCCAAGGGTTGGTTTGGTCATTGGTTAAATTTAATAGGCAAAAGGTTAAGGTTCAATTTGGTAATTGGTTAATGTTTAGGTTATTGTTTGGTCAAATATTTGGAGGGATAATTACCCCATATTCTCTTTCCATGAATGTTAAGGTGGAAAAAGATTCCTAGGTAAAGACATGGGTTAGTTAAGAGGGTTTAAGAAGGATGAAGATTACTTCATTTGCCTCCTAAGGGTTTTTAGTTGTTAGTTTTTAGTTTAGAGTTCAATTTATAGGTGGTGGTTCAGGTGGGATTGTTGTTATGGTGCTATGGCAAGGAAAACATTGTTAGGTCAGGTTTGGATAAGTTTAAGGTATAAAATGATGTTGGGAACATCCTTATGAAATAGAGGTTAGTTATATGAGAGTGTTGGATTATCCCAATGAGGGAGCTTAGGAAAGGTGTGGGTAGCTTAGATAAAAGGGTAGTTGATAATCAAGAAATCTTGAATGAAGGATTGATGTTGGTTTATGATGATAGATAAATTGTTTATGATTAGATTAAAAGTTGGGTTTATGATGGTTGATTGATTTAGCTTAGAGTTTTGTTTGATTGGTTGGGGTATGTAGGATAGATGGTTTATTCAGCTTGTTGGTTGGGTTTTCTTGTTTGTTTAGTTTGTTTGGCAAGGTAAGGTGACAAATATTTCACCCTATTCAAAAGAGAATCAAACCAAAGGCAATGTCATTAGATAGATGAAAACTAAAAAATTATAGAATAATTGAATGGATTTTATTTTATCTGAGGTTAGGTTGAATTGAGTTATAGGTGAGGTGTTTTGAACTTGCGTTGGATCCATTAAAAGGGGAAGTGGAAGAGGTGGGTTGGTTTCCTTAATGATGGTTTTAAAATAAAGTTGAGAAGGCTCTTCTTGGTCAACAAGTGGGTGGTTTAAGGTTGATTCTTCCTTAGTGATGATTTTAAAAGGAATTTGAAAAGGGTACACTTAGTTAACAAGTGAATTGGTTGGGGTTTCAATTATGGTTTCCCTAATTATAGATGCACTAAGGACAAAATCTAATAAAAGGACCTCAATGTGTTGAGGGCTTCAGTTATGGGTTTGCACAATAATGGGTGTAGAAAGAGGTTCAATAATTTATTTCTTGAAGTCATTCAAGGCTAAGTTGGGGGGGGACATGGAGAATATTTATCGAAACATCCTTTCAATCGATAAGGTTTTGGATGATCATTTTAAAAGACCCACATATGTCTACCACATGTCCATTTATGTGATAATACGTGTAAAACTCATTCTCTATAAACTAAATAGATTTTGGAAGAGAAGAATTGATGGTTTTGATTTGAAGGAGTCTAATGATATAATCCCTTAAAATTTTATCAAATATTGAGGCATATGATTTCCCCAATGGGGTATACTGCCTAAGAAGAGGGTGCACCAATGGCTCTTGAGGTTGTGAGCTAATTGGTTAGTTTGGTGAAGTTAGTTAGTTAAATAAGTTGGATTGACTTGAAAATATTGAGTGATTTGATGCATTGGGTATGCTTTATAAGGTTGGTAGATTGGAAAAATTAGGTCGATAGTTCTTGGTTTGATTTGGTGAAGTTGGTTGGTTTAATAAGATTGGTGGGTTCAAAAAGTTTGGTTGACTAGATAAGGTATATAAGGTAGGTTTTTTTAAGAGGTTGGTAAGGTTGAGGTATTTTATAGATTTTACATGGTTGATATGGTGTGTAGGTTTGATGAGGTTCGGTGGTTTAAAAAGCTTGGTTGGTTAGATATGGTAGGTTGATAGTTATTGGTTGGATTTGATGGGGTTGATAAGGTTGATAAGGTTGAGAAGGTGGGTAAGGTAAGTTGGATTAATAATGTTGGTAAGGGTGATAATATTGATTGGTTAGAAAATTTGGTTTTATATTTTTTGATTGGATGATTGTTGGTTTTATTTGATGAGGTTGATAAAGTAGGTTAATAGTGGTTGTTTTGATATTTGTTGGTGGTATGACTAGGGGGATAGACCAAGTCTTGGTTTTGATTTAAAGAAGGTTGCCACAAAGGAGGTATAGGTGATTGATATACTGGTTGAGGTAGAGAATCAAAATTTGATATGGTTGAGGTAATTGATATGGTGGTTGGGATAGGTAACCCAAATATTGGTGAGGTTGAGATAGTTGAGATCAGTTATGACAAGGGTGTAATAAAGGTTGAAAGGTTATTGGTTGGTTGAAGTGATGATCAAGAAGTTGTTGAAAGGTTTTCAATTGGTTTTAGTTAAGGTTGAGTTGATTGTAGGCAAGGTTATGTTGGTTATAAATGAGGTTGTGTTGATTGTAGGTGAGGTTAGGTTGATCATAGTTGAGGTTGGGTTAGCTATAGGTAAGGTTGGGTTGGTTTTAGGTAAGGTTGGGGGTATAGGTGAATATTGATTCAAGTTAACTCTCTAAGGCAAGATGGTTGTCTTCTAGGAGTCTAACAAAGTTAGGATCTCGTAGAGAAACTAGAGGGGGGCTCTTTATTGTCCAAGGCAATGGAGATGAGGTGGATGAAGGAAAAATGGTAGAATGTTTTCAAGAGAAGTTAGATTCCTCACAACTCAAGTAAAGAGAAGACAAGAAAAAATCAAAGAAGATAAAACATATGCTAAAGCACATTAAATCCTAAGGTTATTTTTAGTTTCTCTTATGGCTTATGCCTTAATTTTGAGTTGTGTGACTCAACTAGGCTTGTAGAGTAGGTACTAGAAAAGAAGTCTATGTTTGATTTTAGGTTCTTTAGGCTCTCAAAAAGAATCTCTATTGGGAATCAATATGTGGCTTGATATCAGGGCCTACCCCCTCACCTCACACACTATAGAGATAAGGGTATTGGGTGCTTAGGAAATATATACCAATTTCTAAAGTTTATACTCAACTAGAGAGTTGAGTTATTTCTCCCCTTGGTAATGACCTTCAAGTAGGATTACCAGGAAAGAGTAAGGTGACTGCTAGGTGATGAAATCCTAGTCAAGCCTTGTCTCAATTTTTTTTATGTTAAATTTATGAGGGTGGTTTGGTTTAGTGTGTATAACAAGAATGATGATAAGATAGGATTAATTTGCTTTAAGTTAGACTATGTGAGCTAAACTTACAAGCAATCAATGTATGCATTTAATTTTATACCTAAAAGAAATTTTAGTTTCATTAATGAGCATAGATAGAGAGAAGATCATATAGATGTAAAGAAAATAAACCTAAAGTAAAGACTCAAAGTCTCATCGAGCATACCAGAATGTTATAGTCAAATTTTTCTTTATTTCCTCAAGAAGAAAGAGTAAAATTGAAAATAAGGGTAAGGTTGGTTGAACTTGGACTTGGTTTATGATCCATGATCTAGATAGTTGTGAGAGCTTCTATTTAGCTTGGGAGGATGACCTATAGATAAGAAATCACTAAATAAATTGTTTATTATTTGGGTAGAAGGGTGGATAACCTAGAAAGTTAGATCTAAGAAGTACATGAATTCCTTAGAAGCTGTCAATCCACATTTTAAGAACAAGTTAATGATGTTGATAAAATAAGGTTTCATAACATAAATGAAATTACTTAATTTAGGTGAAATAAATACTATTCAAAATATATTATTATATTAACAAGATAACATTAATGTGAATGCCAACCTATCAAAATATGGTTTAGGTATAGTCAGGTTATTGTTTCTAGTCTGTATTGTGACAAAAGTCAAGAAACCAAGGTTTTGGTTGAGGGTAAGAAGTGGTTTCTACTTGTTGATTTTAGGTGTTTGGTTTTACATAGTGACCTTCAATGGTCAAGGTGAACATTGATAGTTAGGGTGATCATCAACGGTCAGGATGATCATCGATGGTTAGGGTGATCATCGATGGTTACTGTTGATTCTGGTTTAGGTCAAGAAAGTTATGTAGTTGAGGTTATAGGATGGTTTTTCAATGTGGGTTTGGGTTATATATAAGTTGCAAGGTAGAGGTTAAGTTTTAGAGGTGGTTGGTTTAAGGGTTAGTGATTTAAATGACTGAAAAGAGGTTATGGGTGGATGGGTGCAATTTCTAAACTAAATAATTGAAGCTTGAAACAAAAAGTAATATACTTAGCTCATGGTTTGATAGTTGATGGCTTGAAGAAGCTCTAAAGTTTTTTGAATATGATTTCTAATGAAGAGACACCTAGATAAAAAGTTGATGATGGATCTAGATCTCTATTATCTCTCCTACTCTTGACTTTTGATGATCTACTTACCTTCCTCTATCTCTCAATTTCTCCTCTTTTTATAGGAAGGAAGGAGAGGTGAAATAATATGTTAATAAGGGGTCCAACTTGATGTCTAAATATAACTCATGCATGCATTAGTTCACACAATAATTAAATAAGCTAAATATTAAAAAGAAATTCAGAGTTGAAGGGTCAATTAAGTTGTTTAGATGGTGAAACCTGACTATTAACAGTAAGGGTGATCATCAATAGTCAGGGTGATCATCAACATTTGATAGGGCCAAGCTAGAAAGGTTAAGGTTGGGTTAGCTAGGTGGTTTTAGATAGTAGGTCACACTAACTAGGGTTAGGTGGGTTATGATCATCTAGGGTCAAATTGGTCTCAAGGGGGTCTTAAGGCGGTCCAAGGGAATTTTGACATTCATAATCATGTTCTGTGGATTTTCAGTGTCTACATCAACATTTCTCTCTTCTAGAAGGATATTCAAGCTACAATCAAATTTTAGTTAATGAAGATGATTAGTTCAAGATAGCCTTCACTACCAAATAAGGGGACCTTTGCTTATAAGAAGATGCCCTTTGGTCTATCCAATGTTGATACCAATTTTTAAAAATTAATGGACATGTCCTTCAAAATTTTGATCAATAAGATGCTATTAGTTTATCTAGATTCAAAAATTGATTCAAGTGTTTGAAATATGTAAGAAGTATGGAGTATCTCTTAATCTAAATAAGTGCATCTTTATTTTTCATGAGGGTAAGCTCTTAGGATATATTGTTTCCAAGGATGGTTTGACTATTGATCCTAAGAGAATAGAGGTTATTCTAGGATTATAATTTCCCTTTCATAATAAAGGTCTTCAAAAAAATTTGGGTAAGATAATTTTTTTAAGGATGTTCATACCTAGTTTTGTATCTTTAGTCAAGCCTATCACAACTATGCTCAGGAGAAACCAAGTTTTTCTTGGACCAAAGAGGGTAAGAGTAGCTTTGAAGAAATAAATAAAGAAATTTAAAAAGCTCCTACCCTTGTGAATACTAATTTTACTAAGGAATTCATGTTGTATTCATTTGTTAATATTGATACTATATCAGCCATGTTGATGCAAAATAATGATGAGGTCATGGAGTAGCTAATTGCATTTTTTAGTCAAGGTTTACATGATTATGAAGTCAAGCACACCTTTATGGATAAATAGGACCTTGGTTTTGTAAGAGTACTAAATAACTTCAGACATATGGTGTCAAATAACAAGATTCATGTTATGGTCTCTCATCCTAACACCAAGGAGTTTCTTTTGAGTAAAGATATCAGTGAAAAAATGGTAGGGTGGATCACTAAGGTGATGGAGTATGATGTTGATATCAAAGTGATAAAACTAGTAAGGGGTAAAGGCTTTTGTGAACATATATCTTTAGATCTTCCTTAGTCAAAATAAGAGGCTCTAGTCAACGATGAGTGTCCCCAACTAGTGATTTCATTGCCTCCACAAAGTTGGACATAGTATATGATCAGATTTGTCCAAAATGGTGAGTATCCTAATAATATGAATAGATCACAAAGAAGATATTTTAGATTAAAATCCACTCCCTTTTGTCTTTTAGATGGTGTACTATTTATGAGGGGCATCAATGGTGTGATATTGAGATGCATTGATAATGATCAGTTTGAAGTGTTGCTTGAGAAGTTTCAAGATGGGATAGTAGGAGTTCATTTCTCTCTAAGAACCACAACATCCAAGATCATGAGGGTTGGCTATTACTAACCCAGCCTCTTTAAATATTTACAAGCTTAGGTGAGGTGTGGATAATGTGATTTCTTTGTATGAAATCAAAATCTTGTAGATCTTCTTCTGAAGCCTATCCAAGTAGACCAACCTTTCATGCAATGGGGTCTTGATTTCATTGGCATGATAAATCCCCCATCAAGTGTTGGTCATAAATGGATACTCATAGCAACTAACTATTTTATGATATGGATTGAGGTAGCAGCATTGAAGGAGGCTAATGAGAGTGTTATCTTGGAGTTCTATGAGAGCATCATAACTAGGTTTGGTACCCCTTCTATTATTTTAGATAATGCTCTTGATTTTATGGGTGGTATGATACTTGATTGGGAAAATAGAAATGGTGTATTCTTGACTACTTCATCTAAATATTACCCTCAAGGTAATGGGTTGATCTAATCTACTAACAAGAACCTGATCAGAATCATCAAGAGAACCTTGGAGCATAATAAAGAAGTTTGGCACGCCAAATTGAAGACAACCTTATGGGTTGATAGGATAAATCCCAAGAGGTCAATATGGAATTATCCTTTTATGCCTGTCTATGGAAGGGAATCTATGTTTTCTATCTCTCAAGATCTTCCTACCTTAGAATTAGCGCACCAATTAGAGTTGCTTGAGAACACTCTAATAGAAGTGAGATTGATAGAATTAATGGAGTTGCATGAGACTAGAGGTGAAATTCATCATGCCATGGGTCATCACCAAGTAATAATGAAAAGGTATTTTTATAAGAAGGTAACTCCAAGATAATTTCAAGAAGGTGAGATAGTCTTTAAATGGGATGAAAATAGAGCATAACCAGGGAGGCATACCAAATTTGATGCCCTATGGATAAAATAGTATGTCATCCAAGTGAAAGCAAAGAAACTCTTTTTATTTATCAAGGATTAATGGAGAAGAACTAACTATCTCTATGAATGGGATACATTCAAAACCTTCTCATTAAGATTTGAAGGTCTATCTTATAAATATTAAGTTAGGTGTGTTTTTCCTTTCTTGTTACATTGTGTCCCAATAAGTGCTTTTAAAGCACATGTGTGTTTCTATTTTGTGTTTTTTCCTATTATTTTTTATTGTTTGGTGCATTGCAAAGGTATTTTAAATGTCCATCCTATATACTTTTGACCCCATATCCCAATGGATGGGATTAGGCAATTGGTCATGGCATAGCAAAAATGCCACCCTTGGGAAATTGCCAAAGATGCTGACCATTTTCTTCCACAAGCCAAAATGAATCAACCTCCTATAGTCAAAATCTTGTATAGGGGATTTTTATAATGTTATAAGGTATGTTTTAGCTCATCTGATGTCATTTTAGATGCCATTCTAAGTTTTAGTCATGCTATAGCTGAGTCCTTGTGTCTTTTGGTGTCTTAAGCATCTTTTTATAGTCATATATGCAAATGGAATATTTTTATGGTGTTGATTAGTTGCAAGAGCAGGTCCATAAAAGCCTAAGGTTACACTTGGGAGATATTTCAACTTTTGGCTAAGTGTTGGGGACTTTTTTGAGAAAATTATCCAAGGTAAGGATCCCATAGACTTATTTATTTTGAGCAAAAGTTTCACAATAATTTTCTTGAAGACCTAATTGTTTTAAGATAATTATCTGCATCAAAAAGCTAAGTGTCAGATTTATTTTAGGAAAATTGTCCCCACAATTTTCCCAAAGGCATTATTCTTTCAGGGAAAATGTTTGACAAAAGTTTCAAAGGTAGTTTTCTTTTGTAAAAATTGTCTAAAACACTGTTAGGTTATGGAGCTAAAAGCTTCACTGATGCAGACATTGGAGGAGGGTGTTGAGTGTCACAGTCACCGGCGTCAGTCAGGCCAACTGACGTCGGTAAGGTGGAGAAAGGAAGCTATCGACGACGATCAAGGATCGGCCGACGTCAGTCACCCCCAGGCAGATAAGGACCGACGTCGGTCGCTTGTGCGGTTCCAGAACTGCTTGTTCACAGATAATTAGTTAACAAACTAGTTGTTTGCATGAAGAAGGCCAATTATAGACTTGAAGCTGTAGATCTAATTATTGTAATTAGGTGTCTAATTATTGTTTGCATGAGATATATATAATAGACTCATGGGCTGTATTGTAATTTGTGCTAGTTGAGTTGAGCAAAGTTAGCTCCTTCTGTGTGTGAAGAGAGTAAGGGTGTTCCTCCTAGTTCCACAGCAGTGCCAAGTGTGGGTGTTGGTTTGGAGAATTAGAAGGGTTCTTCATGTATGTAGGATCTTAGTCAGCAGGTGTGCAAGGCCACATTTGGAGATCTACATGGTGTGTGTGTTTGTGAGGTCAAAGGAGATCTGCAGGTGACAGCAGGATCAAAGGTGACAACAACACATTAAAGAGCAAATAGAGGAAGGCAAGGTAGTTCCTTCTAGGTAAGTAAGATCGATTGATCTGTAGGTGTATGTGGGTGTGGGATTTAGGTTTACAGGTGTGCAGAACCAGATTGATTTGCAGGTGTGCAAGATTAGGGAGGACAACAAGTAGCAAGATCAAGAGAGATCTACTTGGAGTACAGTGTGTACTCAGTTATTGAGCATAGAGGAAGGCAAGGTAGATCCTTCCATAAGTAAGATCATTTGAGTTGTAAGTTATTTCAAGTTCATGGGAGATCTACTTGGAGTATGTTGTGTACTCGGTTGAGTATGTGTGTATACTCGGTGTACTGGTAGTAGTGATACTGACTGGTTGGAGGTGAACACCAATTCTATGTTTGAGTTGTGTGTTGAGACCATAATTGAGAGAGTGAGCTCTTGAAGGTGAATTACTGAACACTTGGTGTGGCAAACCTATAAGGTGGAAGAGTGTGGCATCTCTTTATTGTAATTCTTTTCTAGAAGAGTATTAATACAATTGGGTATTGTCTCTCATATTATGTGTTGTTTCTGAATTCTAGTTACTTGTTACTTCTGGTTTAATTCCACATATTAAGTTGCTTACACATGGTAATCAATGGTGCTTCCAGGTCCTAACAGTTGGTATCAGAGCATGTTTGTTGTTCTAAATTCCTAATAGTTGGTATCAGAGCTAAGGTTGCAGGGAGCAGGTTTGTGTTTGGTTACAGGTCACTCTCAGGGGTTTCTGATTGAGTGGGAGTATAGCAATGGCAGAAGAAAGTACACTAAGAATGGAGAAATTCAAAGGCACGAATGATCAATTACGGTGTTATGGAAAGAAAGAGTAGGTAAATAAATAATGTTGGTTGGTATCAGATCAGCATAAAAGAACTGAAGATGTAGATGTTGCAGGTGTTGTTGCACAGGATGCTCTGGGATGTTTCTTGGATAAAGTAGAATCTTGGTTTATAGATTCTGTTGCCTCTTTCCATGTAGTGCCATATAGAGGGGCTGGTGTGCCTTGTCAAAGTATTGGCAAAGGGGAAGTGTTGCTGAAATTGTAGGCGGCCAACACATGGGTGTTGAAGAATGTCATGCAGGTCCCAGTTCTGAAGATGCGGCTAATTGCTTTAGGAAATTTGGGTGATGAGAGATGCACAAGAACTCTCATAGTAGATGCACTTGAAATAGCTGGTGGTAAAAAAGTAGGTATCCTTTATCTATCTACTTATATTACTGATTCTTCTTTTGTTGTGATTACGTGGCTTTGTAGGCTTGGTCACATGAGCAAGAAGGAGATGCATGTTCTTAAGAGGAAGTCATATGTGTTTGACAGACTTAAGAACTAGAAAACCTTGGTGTTTTTGGAGGAGATGATGGATAGAGATTAGTGGAGAAGGCTGGACATCTCTGAGCAGGGTGGTTTAGATAGGGTTTTAATCCATGGAGAGCTCGCGGGTAAAAAGTCATCACACACAGGCGAACATAGTTACCGGCATCGATCAAGGGGAACCAATGTTGAATAGATAGGTGTCGATGTCAGTCATGTGTAGACCAGAGTTGGTGGTATTGGGTAGGGTGGCTGCTAGCATCGATTAGGGAACCAACATCAGTGACTAGGTAAGACTGATGTCAGTCAAAAAACTAGCATCGGTGGAAAGGACAGTCACATGGAACTAACATCGATCAGATGTAGATTGTGTGGTGACTAAGGTCGGTCACTGGAATGGATTTTGGGCAAATAGCAAGCTGTCAAGGAGTCTCAAATGCCCATATGGAAGACTGAAAGGGTAAGTAAGCCTCAAATTCATTATTCCTCTTCTTTATACTCGTTGCTCACTGCAGAGTAGGAAGGATCCAGGAAGCAGTGGGAGCATGGCATGAACAGGATGCAGAACCAAATGGGAGATTTGGTAGGGTTGCCAGCCGATATGAAATCACTGAGATGAATGGATACCTTAGTTAAAGAATAGAGAGAATGGATACGTGAGATGGAAGGCTAGGTCATATGGTCTTGAGGAAGCTGTAGGACAATGGTACAAGTTTTGACAAGTGGATGACAAAGCAGGGCTTTAGTCAATGTCAGTGTAACCATTGTGTTTGTCTTACCAGGTGGATGATGATTGCAACATTATCTTATTATTGTATGTGGATGGTATGCTAGCTAGTAGGTTTGGACATATAGGGTTTTGTTGAGCTAAGGGTAAGGTTAGTTTAGTGGCATGTCATGAGGAATTTGGAGAAGCAAAATTCTTTGGCATGAGAGACATGGAAGATCACAGGTTGATTTTGTCTCTAGTGGGAGCTGATGTGAATTAGGTGTTGGTGAGGTTCAATACATAGGATGCAAAACTGGAGCACACCAAGGGCTAAATAGTTTAGTGTCTGAAATCACATGAGGTTTGGTATAGACCTGAGTTTTTCCCAGCAGTGGGAGCTGTCAAAAAGTTTGGAGTTGATTTGGGAAAGAAGCATTGGAGGGCAATTCAGTGGATTCTCAGGTATCTGAGAGGGACCAGCAGCAAGTTGACATGCTATGCAGGGTCAAGTTATTTTCTACATGGGTTTGTAGATGTGGATGTAGCAGGTTACTTGGATGACAGGAGGTGCACCACAAGATGTGTGGTGGGTGGTCTTCAAGATTGATCTTGAAGAGGGATACAAGCTAGGAAATAGATTAGATGGGGTATAGATATAGGTACAGTGCAGCTATTTATCTCCAAGTGGGAGATTATTAGGTTGTGGAGCTAAAAGCTTCACTGATGTAGACATTGGAGGAGGGTGTTGAGTGTCATAGTCATTAACATCTGTCAGGCCAACCGACATCGGTCAGGTGGAGACAGGAAGCTGCCGATGATGGTCAGGGATCGGTCAACGTCAGTCACCCCCAGACAGACAGGGGCTGACGTCGGTCACCTGTGCAGTTCCAAAACTACTTGTTCATGGATAGTTAGTTAACGAACCATTTGTTTGCATGAAGAAGGCCAATTATAGACTTGAAGCTATGGATCTAATTATTGTAATTAGGTGTCTAATTATTGTTTGCATGACATTTATATAATAGACTCATGGGCTGTATTTTAATTTGTGCTAGTTGAGTTGAGCAAAGTTAGCTCCTTCTATTTGTGAAGAGAGCAAGGGTGTTCCTCCTAGTTCCACAACAGTGCCAAGTGTGGGTGCTAGTTTGGAGAATTAGAAGGGTTCTTCATGTATGTAGGATCTTGGTCAGTAGGTGTGCAAGGCCACGTTTGGAGATCTACATGGTGTGTGTGTTTGCAAGGTCAAAGGAGATCTGCAGGTGACACCAGGATCAAAGGTGATAGCAACACATCAAAGAGCAAATAGAGGAAGGCAAGGTAGTTCCTTCCAGGTAAGTAAGATCGGTTGATCTGTAGGTGTATGTGGGTGTGAGATCCAAGTTTGCAAGTGTGCAGAACCAGATTGATTTATAGGTGTGCAAGATCAGGGAGGACCACAACACAATAGGTAGCAAGATCAGGAGAGATCTACTTGGAGTACAGTGTGTACTCAATTATTGAGCATAGAGGAAGGCAAGGTAGATCCTTCCATAAGTAAGATCATTTGAGTTGTAGGTTGTTGCAAGTTCATGGGACATCTACTTGGAGTACGTTGTGTACTCGGTTGAGTATGTGTGTATACTCGGTGTATAGGTAGTAGTGATACTAACTGGTTGGAGGTGAACACCAATTCTGTGTTTGAGTTGTGTGTTGGGACCGTAATTGAGAGAGTGAGCTCTTGAAGGTGAATTATTGAACACTTGGTGTGGTAAACCTGTAAGGTGGAAGAGTGTGGTGTCTCTTTGTTGTAATTCTTTTCTAGAAGAGTATTAATACAATTGGGTATTGTCTCTCATATTCTATGTTGTTTTTGAATTCTAGTTACTTGTTACTTCTGGTTTAATTCCACATATTAAGTTGCTTGCGCATGGTAATCAATGGTGCTTTTGGGTCCTAACAGTTGGTATCAGAGCATGTTTGTTGTTCTAGATTCCTGACAAACACAAGGCCCATAAAAATTGGTCCAAAATAAAAATCCTAAAGGGTATTCTATTCAGGAAGGTGTCCTATGAAATTTTCCCAAAGGGTCATTTATTTTAAGAAAGGGGCCAATGCAAAAATATCAAAGGATCAGTTTCTTGGGAAAGTGTCCCATACAAAAAGATTGAAGGTTATTTCTTTTGGGAAAGTGACCAAGATAAAAATTCTGAAAGGCCATTGCTTTGAATAAATGTCCCATACAAAAATCCCAAAGGGTATTTTTTCTTAGGAAAGTGCCTAAAAGGTCATTTTTTTTGGGAAAATTGTCTAAATAATTTTCTTAAAGGGTCATTCCTCAATAAAGTGTCCTAGATAAAAGTTTTGAAGGGTTACAAGTGCCATCCAAATCAAAATTTTCATAGAAGAAGCTAAGTATGAATTATTTGGGGAAAATTGTCCTGTGATAATTTCCCCAAATATCTCATTTCTCTCAGACATTTTGTCTACAAGAAAAAAAATCAAAGACTAGTTCTTTCAGACATTTTATCCAATACATAAAGTTCAAATATAAGGTTCAGTCAAAAGGTATAAAGGCACAAATTCTTTCAATAAAATTATCTAGGATAATTTTCCCTAAGGCATGAATTCTTTTGGATAATTTGTTTCAAGTCAAAAGAGTATGTACAATTTATTTTAGACATTTTTTTTGAGATAAAGATCCTGAAAACATGAATTATATCAGATAATTTATCTATAAGAAATTATCCAAGGTAATTATAAGGCAAACTCAATTCTTTTGGGAAATTATCTCAAGATAATTTCCCTGGACATTTTATCTGATGCAAAAGAACCAAAAATAAATTCATTTAGAGAAAGTGGTTGAGACATAAATCCTGCAAAAAATGTCCAATAAAAAGTTCCAAAATAAATATCCCAAAGAAAATGATATATGGTAAAAGGTTAAAACACAAAGTCTGAAAGAATTTTTTGTTGTGGGGAGAATGCATGGGAAGCAAAGTGATGTTTGCACAAGTATAAAATTTCAAGCTCAATAGTCATCCATTGGAGTCCAAAAATTGATGGTCATGTAGACATCATTGACGTTCTCATGGATGTCAATTGATAGGCATGCACATGTCAAATTCAAGGCCTAAAAAATAACCATTGAATTTCAATATCCCAATGATGATCGTGTGGACATCAAAGTTTGATCTCATGAAATATCCATTAGAATTGAAAATTTGGGATCAACGATCAGTGCTCAATCATAGAGGAGATCAAATGGTGAGCGGTGATTGATAGTTTAATGGGCCCAGGCAGATCAATGGTGCAATTTTACTCATGCAAATTATGATCAATGGTGATTGAGGGTCAAAGAGGTTAGTGAACCCTAAATACAAATGTAGAGGTTTGAGCTCATTTTCAATGGCCAATTACATAAAGGCAAGCCCAAGTGACGTAGATAAAGGTTGACAAAGTAATTTTCAATAGGGTAGGGTAAATAAAAGGTATGGAGTTGAGTTTGATCATGGTTCAGTTTGGACTAGAGCCAACATTTCAAAAGACACCACTGAGGTGGACACACATACTTTAATGATTTCATATCTATGACCAACTACATGAAACGGACCCTTCTCCTTATTGTTTTACATAATGGTGAACCAGCAAAGAATAGTTAGCATCAAGACAAAACCCTAATAAATTGATCTAATTGTTCTAATTGCATTGACATTGGAACCCAGCTCAAAATAACTTGATCTTGTCATTTCAACCATCAGAGAAGATCAAAGAGGTAATAATGTAACTATGCAACCATATGAAATGATGGGGATCAATAAAAAGGACTAAAGGATCATAATTTTTAGAAACAGTTGTAACTATGTTCAAACATTCAAATTGATTGATTCCCCTCTTTATGCCAAGGTTCCCTTTCTCTTGCTTCTTTTCTTCTATAAATATAGCTTTTGAGATATTGTAAAACACCACCACACCATGTATGGTGAAGCCCTACTGGATTGATATTATATTTTGTCTTTGAGAATTAATACAAGTATGTTTTTGAGTTTTGAATAATTTTCTAAGTCTACAGGTGGTGTATGGTGATGAGAAGTGATAATTATCTATCCTTCCATCCCTTATCCTTTCATGTTTGAGCAAGAGTTCCTAGTCTAATATTTCATTTATATTATAGTCTAGTGTGTAAAGCTTTTTCAAGTGTACAATTATCTATGGAGTGTGTAATTTTCCCTCTCATTCATTTTCCTTTTGTTGTTTCTCGCATCTTGCCTCTATATTGAAGTATTCATGTTATAACCCATTAAATCTTAGAGAATAGTTTATATTATTTATTTTATTTGTGGTAGAAATATGATGGTCATGTGGAAGACATTGTTGGTGAATCACCTCCTTCAGATTAAATTCAATTTATGCATTATCTAATTTTTTCCCCTTAAGTAAGCAAAGTTTAAGTGATAAATAGTGCACAATACATTTAGGGGGTTATCCCTTACATCTAGAGGCTCATTTGCAATATAGGTACTCCCACATACCTAAAAATGTTCCCATGTTTCCCAAATTTTGAGGAGGCAAGAACAACCTTCTTATAGGGTAGAATATTTGGTGATAATAGGTTGGACACACCATCAATCCAATCCAAGCTATTCATGGGTCATGATCCACCAAGCAAGGGTGGGTAATGATGAAGTCAAAATTGGATTGAGTTCTTAAGCCACCCACACGTGATGATTGAGTAATCCATCAACTCAATCCAAGTTATTCACCAATTGGTCACTATATAAATACACACACACATAGGTTATCACTAGGTTTATGCATTGGTTCACATACCCAATGAGGTGTATTAATTATTTTTCTCTCTTATCTTTTTACTCAATTTTTCTTAGTTTTGTCTTTGATTTTGATAGATCTTACGTAAGGACTAACCTATACATGTTTCACATGTATGAGACACATTGGAACATGCTTCACATGCTCGAGCCTAGTTTCATGGGCTTTAACTCTTAGGTAAGTCTAGGTATACTTCTTTTTCATTTATCCTAATCATTTCACTTTGTTGTGTTTCTAGAATAAAGGGGGGGATATAATCACCTAAAAGTGGTATTTGAGTGTTAAGAGTGATATTTCAAATTACATATCCCTAGCTTATCCCTAGAGCATATTATCACACTTATCTAGATTTCATGTAGGACATAAGAATCCTTAATCATCCCTAAAGTATCCCCAGACCCTAATTCTTGCATCTTGGCCCTTTGTGCCTAGTATTATGCCACTTGGACACTAGCACCATAATAGGGGCAATAGCGCCACATGATGCTAGTGTCCCAATAATGGTTCCAATTTCCTTTCCCTCCCTTTTTCACAAACAAATATATTTTCAAATTTAAAATCTCATAGGGTCAACCTAGACCTCTTTTAGCACCCACATAAGCACTAGAACAATATAAATACATGATTTTTATCCCTCTAACCACTAGATCGATATCAGATGCAAAATACACATTCAAACTCAAAATAAATTATGCACAATTAAGGTTATCAATTCCTATTTTTCTCTACTTTTGCACACTACCAACTATAGCATTCCTAAGCTTATATTTCCATATTTTGAATCTCAAACATATTCAAATCACTCAAGTCAACTATCATAGTAGCTTCACTTGCACTTGCACTAGCACTTAGGTGGAGAGAACTACATCAAGATTGATCCCTCTTCAGCGTATTGGTATGTAGGCAACTCTCAACATAGTGGGGTATTGAGGATATATAGCCTACACCACTAACAAACACACTTTTTAGCTTTCATCAACTATATGTCTTAGAAATATAGAGGTTTAGGGTTTAATCACAAATTTAGTAAAAATAAGAAACATACAAGGTTTCAAAAATAGTGCATACAGAAACATAACTCTAAAATCTAGACATAAGTGCACCTAGAAGCTTAAAATAGACTTGTAAAGAGGACACTACCACCAAAATATGGACACTACCACCACATATCTAATAATAGCACTAATATCCAATTAGGGTGTTATTTTCCATGAAGGGTTCTGACATTGGGATCTTATTATTGACATTTAGACCAGATTTTGTCTTGATTTTCAACCTCCACATCATTTGTTTCAATTATTTTCTATCTAAGTTCTTACTTGCACTATTTATTACTATGTTTAGAAATGTCAAAGTTAGTCAATTATGTAACAAATCAATGGTTGTATTTGTTACATATTATTACCCTGATTTACTATACTCGGTTATTTAATAAACATAGGATTTATACTTGTTGTGTCCTAAAAGGTTAAAATAGTAATATGTATGTGTAATTGAATTTTTGAATTAATTTGAATTTTGAAACTTTTACTCTATCCAAAATTTAAATTTATTTATTCTTTAAGGATTAGATATCTAAGACAAACCCACTGTAATTCCTCCATTTTGATATGAGGAAGGTAGACTACAAGGCACTCATCTCAAAATAGGAGTCAAATATATTATGTGATAAAGACATAATAATGTATAATCATGTCATCATGTGGAGAGTATGTCATCATAGTAATGTAATTATCATTGAAGCATGTATTTAATATACTATAATATAATAGTGATGCATACAAGTGTTTTGGCTAAATAAATATAATAATGAGGTGTGTAATAAAGTAATTATATCTTAATTAGATTATATTGTAAAAGTGCATGATATAGATCATGACACCACTACTCAATCACAAAAATCATAACACACAATGTCACACATAAGTCCAAGATATAAATACAATGGATATGAACATGTCATAACAAATAAATCCAAGGGCTACACATAAAGGACATTAATAATATCACAAATAATGGACATAAAGATGTCGCACACAAAGGTCAAATGTCCATAAGAAACGGATATTTTAAAATGTTATACATACCAATCAAAAGTTTTCACATGTAGGGCAAAGGGTCACACACAATAATCAAGTAATGTGTATCCTATAATACAAGAAAATAACATTAGTGAAGGATTATAGAACAAGTGAAAACCAGTCTACACCATTCATATGTATCAATGTCACATCATAAAAAAGTAGTATACCCATGTAACATAGTATAATATATAAGTAATTAGTAATAAATTTGTAATATTTTCCATTATTCATGATAGAGAGATCATAGATAGATATAACTTGTGATAGTGTAACTCATACAATTAAAATGCCCCCAGCATAGGCATGGGCATGGGATAAAAAGGAACCAACATCTAAAAATTCATGTATGATATGTATGCTCTACATCACACTCATATAAATTTTGAAATGCATGTGTATGAAATATAATATGCTATCTATGAAAATATGTGATAAATAACATATGTAAATAAGTAAACTATCAACTCATGTCATGCTCAGGGCTTGATTTTGATTTTTTAAGAATGTTTTGTATTTATGACATTTTATTTTTTTGTATTTAACATATTTGAATTATTTTTGTATTTTTTACATATTTGAAAGTAAGAACCCTATGATCACATTAATGAGATGATTGGATTATGTGCTTACATCATAAACCTGGAGAGTGACTTTCTATGAATGAAAAAAGTTACATCTAGATGAATCTAAATCTAAAAAGGCAACAAAGGTTGTAACATAATTATTTTGATCATTGCTCATATGATCTTTTGTAGTATGTGTAACTTTAAAATGTAAAAGACTCAGTATATTCTCATGTATATTAGGATAAGGTCTCACTGATGGTATTTGTTTTGTAACATGCTTTATTTCATGAGGTATTGTTATAGGATGTACTATAGAAGACAGTTTTTTTTTAACCTTGATTAATTCATTGATGTGAAGATTTTTATCTAGTATGGTGTAACACACTCCTCTTAACTGATTGTCTAAATATCTTTCATAATTTCAATAATTGTTTTTGTAATATGATCTTGAATAGGATAAATAACCAATTCCAGTGGTGGTGAGGGAGGAGGAGGAGATACCACTGATTATTAAGTGTACTCATATTGAGTGTTTGGAACTTTGACCACTTGATTATAGTGTATATATTTGATACAATGATGAATTGTACATGGTACTAGATGGATATTTTGTAAGGGTCTCCTAATAACATGTCAAAGACCCCTATGCTTGATAAGACTAATAATGGAGTAGTCCTTATTTTTTGAACCAACATAAAGAGGTATCACTATATACCAAAAAGTGTTATGTGTATGACCATAAAATACTTTAAATAATTTTGATGCATCTTTTAAATCTTGCTCTGTGTATCTAAGAGTGAAAATAAGTGTCATTTTACATGCATTTTCACTTAACCCATTATAATGAAATTAATTATATGATTCATAACAATATAATTATTTATCACAAAATTAATAAAAAAATAAGTAGATCCATAACAAAAATTGGTGGAAGAGAAAAATACTTTAATATTTTGACTAAACCACTTTGAGGGGAAAATCTTCATAATAATTCAATTAGAACATATTTTTTAATATGATGATAAAATATTAAACACTACCTCTTATATATACTCTACTTAACCATGGTTATTCCATAATACAACCATACTAACAACATTGATAAATGCAATAAGATAATATGAAGGTATGTAAGCCATAATTTGACCACACATATCCCTAGAGGCACTGTAGGTTAATGTTATAGCATATCCTTCCCCTTTATAAAAACATTATATTAAATTTTGAATCAAACTAAGATTTTTTTGTAGGAATGCTTCATCCTTCCATGTTGCATCTTTAATATGCAAGTTCTTCTATTTGATCAAATACTCCTTAATCTCTCTAGTCTATAGTTACTTAGTGCACATGTGAAGGACCTATTTAGGATCTTGAATGACTTGACCTTATTAATTAAATCATGGTAACTTATTTTGAGTAGAAACTATGTGTCTAATTACCTTCTTTAGGAAAGATACATAGAAAACTAGATGCATGTGAGTGGATGGCATAATTCTAGTTTGTAATCCATACTACCAATTTTTTGTAAGATCTGATAAGGTCCATAATACTTAAGTGATAGCCTATTATGCTTTTTTTATTGCTTCAAATACATCTTCTTATATTTCTAAAAATTTAAAAAAACCCAATCACCTATGTCAAAATACCTCTCATTACGGTTTTGATTTACTTGTTGTTTCAATCTATTTTGTGCCCTTGTTAAATTCTCTCTTAAAATTGCTAGTACCTCCTATTGATGGTGAATGTGTTCCTCAACAACTCAAACCTTGGGATGCACTATTAAGGAGGAAGTGATAGATGGGGGTTGATACCCATACATTTCCACAAAGGGAGATATTTGGAAGAAGTGTGAAAAGAAGTTTTATACCTCCATTTGATAAGTGGTAGCCAATAAACCCATTTGTCCTATTTGTTAGAAACAAAACAAGGAAGATATCCTTCTAGACATTTGTTGACTACCTTTATTTATCCATCATATTTGTGATGATAGGATGATATATGATCCAATTAGGTGCCTAAACATGAAAATAATTTAGTCCAAAAATTACTAGTAAATATAGCATCTTGGTCACTTACAATGATATTTGGAAAACCATGCAATTTTTTAACTATATTGAGAAAATTACAAGTTACCATAATAGAAAAAAATGCTTGTGATAAGAAACATAAATGAGCATACTTGGTTATTAGATCCACAACTACCATTATAATATTTTTACCCTCGGACCATGGTAACCTAGTAATGAAATCCATGGAAACCTCCTCCCAATGTTGGTTAGGGATGGATAAACTTTTTTAAAAAACCTAGGGTCTTAATGATTTCACCTTAGTTATGTTGACATATCATACATTCAACCACATATTTTTGGACATCTCTTTAAGTATTTCCCAAAAAAAATCTTTCTTGATTCTATGATATATTTTCAAAAATCCTAAGTAACCTCCTAATGGAGATGCATGAAGTTATAGAAGGATTTTATTTTTGAGGAGAGAATGATTACAAAGGTATAATATGTATTTATACCATAATACATTCCCCTTCCAGGTAAATTTATTAACTCCCCTAGAACCTTGCTAAATATTTTGAATCAAATCATGGGTAGCATTATCATTCTCCCAATATAATCTTACTTCTTCTAGTCAATTTGCCTGCCAAATAATCATTGCACATAATAATGCCTTAACTAATTCATTCCTTTAGGATAGTGCATCTACCACCACATTCTCTTTTCCTTTCTTATAGACTATTTAGAAATCATAGACTAACATTTTACTAACCCATTTTATTGTTCTTCATATTAAAATCATTGTTCTAAGAAATATTTGAGGCTATCATGATCAATATTTACCAGAAAGTGATGACTCATCAAATAAGGTCTCCATTTTTTGATTATATGAAGAATAACCATCATATCTTTCTCATAGATTGGTTTGAGCCTATTTTTTCCCTTCATTTAGTGAATTTAAACTACTAATGGTCTACCTTCTTGCATGAATACAACTCCCATGCCAATTCCCATTCTATCACACTCCACAACAAAAGTTTTTAAAAAATTTAGATTAGCTAAAACTGGAGTTGTGCACATAGCCATTTTCAATTGTTCAAACACCTTGGTAGTTGAATCAGTCCATTAGAAGGAGTATTTATTTAATAAAAATGTGATTGGGGATATAATTCTACCGTAATTTTTGACAAAACTATGATAGTAATTAATTATCCCCAAAAATACTTAGAGGTTCTTGAGGGTCTTAGGAACCTATCACCCCATCATCACTTGGATTTTTTTAGGATCAAATTTCACTCCTTCATGTGAAATAACAAGACCCAAGTACTCCACATATTGAACACCAAATTCACATTTGGAAGGTTTAGCATAAAGCTGATGTTGTTCTAGAACTGAAAGTACTTATTTCACATGCTTCAAATGGTCATCCCAATTTTTACTATAAATGAGGATATCATAGAAAAAACACCAATACAAACTTTCTCAAAAATGGCCTAAAAATAATATTCGTCAAACTCTAAAATTTAGATGGTGCATTTGTGAGTCCAAAAGGCATGATCATAAATTCATAATGGCCATCATGAGTTCTAAAAGTTGTTTTAAGTATATCCTCATTACAAATTTGAATATGATGATACCTAGAACAAATATCTAACATGGTAAAATAAATAACACCATGCAATTAATATATAAAATCATCAATTATTGGAATAGGAAACTTATCTTTGATGTTCTACTTATTGAGTTCTCTATATTTTGGGTACATCCTCCAAGTGTCATCCTTATTCTACACCATGACCACAAGGGAGGAATATTCACTTTGATTATATCAAATTATTCTTGCTTCCAACATCTCTTGTACCATATTTATAATTTCACTCTTTTGGGAATAGGGATACATGTAAGGTATGATGTTAGGTGGTGTACTTACTATAATGATCTTGATGTCATGATCATGTGTGCATCTTAGAGGAACTCATTTTGTCATGTCACCAAAAATAACATAATGGTCACCTAGCACCCTTTATAAATAAAGATATGTAGACTCCTCAGTTAGTTGAACCTCTATGGAAAATAAGCATACCATAAATCCCTTAACATATTTTATAAGAATCTTCATCATCTTATGGGAACTAATTAATTATGGAGACATAGCTTATAATCCACATAGTTCAAATGCCTTTCTTTCTAAATGGAACCTCATAAATAGTTCTTATAAATTCATCTCAATATTTCCCAAAGTCGTGACCCACTACACTCCCATAAAAATGTTAGCTCCTTTCATGAGAATAGAAAAGCTATGGGAATATAACAAGTAGTCTCTCATATCAAGCTTAATGCTAAAGCATTTTTCCTAAATATTTAATTATACCACCATCTATAATCATGAACTGAAATTTTAGATTTGGGTAAATGAAAGAGTTAAAACGAGTAGCCAACTTACTATTGATGAAGTTATGTATACTCCCATAGGTAATCAACAAAGTCACCTTCTATTTATTTAATAAATACACCACCTTAAGACTTTAATGAGTACTAATGCCTATAATCATATGATAATAAGTAGTAGGTTGAGAAGCTTCAGATTCATCCTTAGGTTATATCAAACATGCACCTAAAGCCTCATCATCATCTTCCTCCTCATTGGTACCTTCAATGTAAAACAACTTCTTTTTAGCACATCGATGTTGTTTCCTCCATTTACTATTACATCCATAACACAAACCTTTTACACACTTTTCTTTAATTTATTTAGGAGTCAATATGGTAGGCTATGAAAATGATGGCATTGAGAAAGTGTGTTTGTGGACATTAATGAAAGGTCTTCATTAGATTAACTCTTTTTCCTCAGCCATGTGTGTCCTTGGTATGGTTTCAGATACACTACTATGATGAAACATAAAAACCTCTAATTATATGTTATCTTTGAGGCCACCCAGAAATATGTCATTCATATTTTCCTTAGTGATGTCCATCACATGTAATGAAAGATTCTAAAATTGATGAATGTAATCCTTTATAGCCTTAGTTTGGAATAACTTGGCTAGCTAGCTAAAGTAGTTTTCAAAGGAATTGTTGTGAAAATAGATCTATAACTCCTCATAAAATACTGACCATGAAAATAGGACACCCTTCTTTTTATTTTGAGCACATAACTAGTGATACCAAATTAACTACTTAGGTTCTAGATATAGAGATACCGTGACCACCATTTGTGAATAGGGGGTTTGATGTAGATCCAATAAATTTTAAATTTAAGTAAGCCATGTGAATGGATCTTTACCATAAAACTTGTATAGTTCCACTTTTGGCAACATCAATTTTAGGCTCAAATTGGTGTTATAACTGTTTGGATTGGGAGACTCAAACTAGAGTGGTGGAGAGTTACTTTACAAAGGTTGAGCTACAAGGTTGGCCAATTGCCCAATGAGTTATTCCAATTGATACCTCAAGCCATTCATCTCCCCTCTCATACCCATGACTTATCATTAAACTGTATGGAGATCATCTTTCTATACCATGCCATGTAACTCTGATTGAAGGTGTTGAACCACTACTAAAAAACTTGAATCCAAAGTTTCAGACTCCATGTCATTTAAGTGAGGAGTTTTAGGTGTTTGTTTCCCTTTCTTGTATCCATGAGTATTAGGCCCAACCATGGATAAACCTTAGGAGGGTTTTAACCCTATAAAAAAATTGTATCAGTAGATTATATCATTGCAACTTCCTTGCCAAGATAAATCCAATGACTAGTAATGTGCACAAGGGTAAAAATTTTCAAGGTGCCAAATCTAAAAAACCATGACGTATAAATTTTCCCAAATCAGAGATCTAATACCACTTGTAATTAGATTATTTAGATGATTCACAAAAATATAATTGTATATCAAAAAATTAATAATATAATAAATAAATCCATAACAAAAATTGGTGAAATAGTAGAATACTTGAATATTATGATTGAGACACTTTGAGGGGGAAACCTCCACAAAAATGTAATAAGAATAGAATTTTTAATATGATGATAAAATAATAACCATTACCTTTTATATATACTCTACTTATCCATGGTCATTCCATAGGCTGACCATACTAAGAACATTGAGAAATGTAATAAGATAATATGAAGGTATGTAAGCCATAATTTAGGCACGCATATCCTTATATCCACTATAGGTTGAGGACGTATCACCCATTGTCAATCATGATATTATGTATAGGTTATTTTTAATATAAGTTCTAATAAAGAGTACAAGTATGTCTGAATCATTGAAAATGAGATCATAGGGCATAGTGATAATGTACATGTAATTATAAAAATAATACCTTCCATTAGATGCCCATATATCAAATGAGGAGGATGCATACTATTTGCATGATGTACCTCTAAACTATATATATTTTCTATCATGTCATGGTTTTAAAATGGGTTATAAAATATTTCAACTCTGCATTGCCATTTTTTTATTGTCTAGCCTCCTCTATGGGTATGCTTAGCTCAATAGTATCATCATCGATAAGATCTTGTATCATATGCCTTATCCTATAACACTTGATTTTAAAATGTCTAATACATAAGTGGTAGTCATAATATGTGTTACTATCAAATAGCTTATGTAAAGTAATAATCATATTAACCTTTAATGGTAGAGGGAGAGATATGGGATTGAAATCAAGTAGTTTTTGTAACAAGACATGGTGAGGTTTTGGTAACCTTGAAAATTTCCTCCTTGATTGAGCTGTCAATTCAAGCTTGTTTGTTGGTTTTGATACTACACTAAGTGTTACTTTTGTTTCATTCTTGATTTTATTATTTTTTTATTTTTAGCTTGGTTTGATCTAAAATTTAATATTTGAAGTCTATGAAATATTTGGTACGTACTTGAGTTTGTTAAAATCTATGAGATTGACTTCTCATTATTTGAATGTATGGGAGGTAACTCACCATAAGATTTGAATTTTTCAAACATGATAGACTCATGGAGTGGTGGTATCAAACTCTATGTGAATATATCTTGTAATTCATTATCTACCATATAATTGATCATATTATATAGCATAGTCTTGTATCAAAGAACATATTCATTGATTGGATCATTGGATTCTTGCTTGAGTTTGTAAATCTATGCATGAGATCATTTTTCACCAATGTTAATAGAAAAAAGTGTTAGAAATTGACCTGCCAAAGGGTTGAATTCTCTAAGTGATTAGAGTGGAAGATCATAGAACAATCACAAACCATAGTCTTTAAGGCTTTATGGAAATAACTTGATTAGTGATTTGTTATTGTACGTCTAATCTAAGCATGTTGTATAGAATGATCTAATATTTTTTTGGGGATCACCTTTAACTTCATAGAGTGGTATATGAGGAGCTATAAAACCTACTAATAATGGGTAAGATGTTATCTTGGGAGTCAAAGGATTATCAAGAAAGTATGAGAATCCATTAACAACTAGCTTTAGAGACACCTTCCTCTAATTTCAATACTTTAGCTTGGTTTCATATAATAACTTATTCAAGAGAGTGTGCATTAGGAAAGGTTGGTGATGGACCATGTGTACTAATAAAAAATGTTTGTATAATATTTGTGTATAAATGGGAATATGAATCTATTGAAAACTTTTTAATGACCCCATACCTAGGGATGATGTCACATATGTAACTAGAGGTGTTTATATAGGAATAGAAGCAATGGTATAAATTGAAACACTTTTAGTGGGAGTAGAGGCTTGAGCCAAAAAATGTTATTCATCTCTTGCAATGTATAATAATGCATCAATATTATGTGGGTTGGCATTAAGATTTTCATAAAATTATTTGTCATTAAATTCATCCAATTTATCTGTGTTAGATTTATCATTCTCAATGGTAATGACAATTCCATCAATATGGTGTGTAGAATTCCTTGTAAGATTCTAAAAGTAAAATGTTCTTGTTACCAATCAATACTTGATTTCACAAATTTTTGACTTAATGGTGATTATGTTCTAGGAGAAGCATGGTGTGATATAATGTCATAACATAAGTCTTGAGATTATACATTATTCATTTTAGCCTTTTTAGTATCCATTTTTATTGTTGACCTATAATAAATAAAATATGAAAAATACCAATCCTACTATTAACATACAATCAATCATATCAATAAGTGTGACAAGGCAAAGTGTGTTTGATTTATAGGCTCTTAGATATATTAATCCCGATATTAAATAGTGAAAAATTCCAAAAGGGGAACTAAATATGGAGTATTCCATCATCCCATAGTTTTATTATCCCATATTTGAGATGCATTGAGAGTAACTTCATGAGGCTAACCATTAACGAGCGCATTACAAAAATAAATGGTCGACAAGCTAGGAATTTAAATTAAAAACCTAGTTATTTTTTTATATATGATGAGGTATATGGAAAATAAATTCCATATATATTTTTTTATAATGTATTTATTATTATATAGGTTCCCTTACACCATGGCTAGGTAAAACCAAAATTTATTTTTCCCGAAACAACAACTCATATGATTATTAGAATTATTGGAACAAAATCCTAGAAATAAAGAAAAGGAAATTAAAATTAAATATTTTGTGTATGGAAGTTAATAATTTATTATAAATCCTTGAGGTCAAAGATAAATGAATCGATAAAAGATGATCACGTTTCTCTTTAGTGTCTAGAAATCAAGAATTCAACTAAAACCCTAGGACAAAAAATCAAAAAACAAAATGCTCAAAAAATTAAAAGCTCACTAATATTTTTTACCCTATTTTTATTTAAAAATGTAAATATCATTTGATAGGTTTATAATTCTAACTATATACACTTATCGACAATTTTTATTACAACTTACTAAGTATAGAAATACATTATTTTTAAAAAACACTAAAAATTTTGACTTAGATTAGATATGGGTTCTTAGCTAACTATTTATAATGTTCAATAGTGGAAATTAACAAAAAAAATGAATGTGAGCATTCAATATTATAATCAAAATTTTAAAATATTCCTAGATGTGACCATGTTTCTTAGACAACATCATAGGCTAGTTGTGTCCATTGACTATCAACTTGTTTGCATCAATTGTGATAGGACGGTGACTATTTCACCTTTTATGCATGTGTTTTTTTTATGGGATGAGATGTTTTAATTCTATTTGTGCCACACATAACTTTATGTTTTCCTTTTCTTTTATTTGGAAACCTTATTGGTCTTTATGAGAGCTAAAAACCTAGAAAAAAAGAGGGGGTGTGTGATGGCTTGAACTAACCCCATTCACCTCCTTGATGATTAAACACTCCTTATGTATCCATATAATTTGAGTGATTGTGAAATTATGATCCTTAACTATATGTATGAAGCTAGAGATATGAGTTTGATACTTGACAATGATAACTCATGACTTGTTTTGAGATTCTTTAGACTTAGCTTATGACTATTCCTTATGAATGATCTTGAATTTGGGAAGAATACAACATATTTTATTAATGCATAATAATGTATAAGTTACCAGTAGATAGTTCCAAACTAGGAACAATTAAAGATCTTTGAGTTGTATTTATAGTGAAACTTTTTGATAATTTCCTTTCCTTGTGGTGCATGCACCCATCCAATTAAGGACAAGCATTAAGTCTATGATGCTTAGTTTTGGTAGACATAGACACTTACCTATGTGGATGTGTTATGTACCTAGCCCACTTCTTATCTAAAGAAGTGGATAGGCATTTGGAATAGTGGTTGTGAAGTGGAAATCAATAATGTGGGTGTCCTTTATATTAAATCTGAGTAATTCAATAAATTATGAGAAATAAATCCATGGTTATACCCACTATAACATGTAACTAAGTCTAATAATTAATCTATGAATGTGGAGGAACAAACATTGATTGCCCCCACTTTGATATGTAACTGAGTCTGAGAAGTAATTTGTGAATGTGGAGGGATAAGATCTACTTTATCCCCACTAAAAGATGTAATTGAGTCTAATAAATAATCTTTGAATGTGGAGGAATAATCCCTACTTACCCCCACTCTGATATATAACTAAGTATGAGAAGTAATTTGTGCTTGGAGATCAAAACTATCACTCACCCTGCATAATCTAGGTCTGGTGAAAATTATGGATCAATCACTATAGATGGCCATATGACCCAATCTAGTAAAGTATCAGTGATAATTTGAGTACAATATATTAATATATGCATAGATAATGATATAATTTTCCATTCTATATATATAACCTAGTGAAATCATGTAGGGTTGAGGACATGTGACCTACATCATTCCCCCAAACCTGATATTTGAGTATTGTAGCTATGTATCATGTACATAAATTTATATGTATATATATGTGTGTTTTACCATTTACATGACCCCATAGTCATAATCTGAGTCTATAACTATGTCTAAATCATATGTAAAATTTGAGAATAGAAATATGAGTCAATATATGTATCTGAATATTTGTGTATCTAAATCAATGAATCAAAAAATTTGAACCAAACTATATCGATGTGAATAGGGTATATATTGCCCCCCCTTTTGTTGAGAGAGATTAAATTGAGGTAAGGGTATCAAACCAAAATTGATACTAATAAGCATGTTATTGAATAGTTAGTGTTGATAAAATGATTGCAAGATCAAATATTTTGACAATTAAAGAGGAATTGTTTGTAAATGGAGACCAAAATAAGCATGTGGTCTATATTGAGTTTGTTAAAGAAAATTGAGTTTTGTCATTTTCAAAGTCAAATTGATTGTGATAGAAGTGTAACTATTATGGTGTGGGGGATATATTCATTAAGTTCTGCATGTAATAAACAAATCAAAAATTAGAGCCTTGGTTCTTGAGATATCATGATTGGAAGATTTGGTAATATTTGGAGAAGTTTGAGCATGGGGTTAACCTTAGCTTGGTGTAATTTTTAAAACATTCATTAAATAGATTTGATTGATTGATTTCAAAATCATTTGAACTTTCTAATTTGAGATAATTGTTTCTCTAAGAGAGGAAAATATGCCAGGGAGATGAGGTGCAAGTGTGACCTACTATGAGGAGGTGGAGGCACTTATCTAGGTCGATGAGGAGGTTACCCTGGTAAGAATTCCATCATTTTACATGTTTTTGAATTTTTGATTGCATTTTTTCATCATTTTTCAAATTTTTTAGCTAGATTAGGGTTTTTTAGGAGGGTCATGATATTGTCCTAAGAACAATGCTAGTGTCCTAGGTTGTTACACTAGTGTCTATGGATTGCACTAGTTTCCAATGCTTGTATCTTGTCTACAGTACTAATGTATTGTAGACTAAATATTGGATTTTTTATTTAAATTTTCATTTAAGGATTTTTTTATTATGTATGTTTTCTATCCAAAGATGATAATATCTTATTCCATGTATTTTATAGGTGGATGTGTGCATGAGGGAGTTCCATAGTGGTCAAACGATGGAGTGCTTACATGGGTCTCCCTTGATAGATGATGAAAGGGTGGTCATGGATAGGGATGGTTTACATTACATGGCATCACTTGTTTCAATGCCTTGGAATTTCCATATGATGTCTACATTATGTGAGTGGTGGAATGTCTATACATGTACATTTTAGTTTCCCACCATAGAAATTATTGTTACCTTGCAGGATGTGTATAGGATCCTTAAATTGTCCATTACTTGTTAATGGCCTATATTAAGGATGTAGCTAGGGATATAGCGACAGATTGGGCCTTGAGGTAATTTACATCTATACATGAGGGGACCCATCATTGGGGGAGTAGTAGTGACATATTATTATATGTGATTGTTATAGCTAGTGTTTCACAGTTGTGGAAATTTTTGGTGGTGTTATTGGCTTCATTTATTATTTTGGATGGTAGCAGGGTATCATTTCATATAGGATACAAGGGATTATGTAGGACATAGAGGAGCATGAGACCATATACTTTTGGGGTTGCACTATGTTGACCCATTTATATTGGTATTTTTACCATTTTACTCAAGAGTTACATGGTGATGGGATTAGATCCTCAACATTATTACATTGTTGGGCGTATGAGCACATTATAATGGCTAGACCTGAGGGGTTTCTATGTCTAAATTGGGCACACCCATAGGTATATGTAAAGAGATAGATTGGCATAGCTATTGTGTAATTGATGAGTATAATGCACTATCAATGGGTATCAGATTTCTTGATAGCCAAAGACATTATTTGGAGACACTACAAAGAATTTCAAGGATGGCTCGAGGATGGGATGAAGTTGAGATAAATTTGAGTGAGTTTTTGGTTACATGATCAATGTATCATAGTTTTTTAGAGGTTCTAATATGAATAGGTGACATGGAAATTTGGTATGGTCTAAGATGTGCCTCATGTACCATAGGTGTGGTTAAGGAGTAGTCAGGCCCAAGTGATTATAGGTAGTATACCAATACCCATAGTAGCTGAGTTGGCTTTGATTCCAAGAGTGAGACACTATGATAAAGATACCTAGTGTAGATGATATTCAGGTTATTGATGTCTTCTTGTTGTGAATAATGATTTAACATAAAATTAAGGCTAGTCATGTCTTAGTCTAATTAAACAAATGAAATGAACACTCTAAAATCCTAATACCTCTATCCTAGACACTAGGGAGAGATTAGGGAATAAAATTAAATGAAAGAACAACAAAAACATAAAATAAAAAAGTCTTCTACCTTTCTTGGAGCTCCAAATGACTTGTTGAATGGCTTTATTGGCTTGTGCATCAATAAGTCTTTGACAATGGAGGTTTCTTAGCTCCTTCTCTCCTTGGAACCTTGGTTTTGATGTTGCTTGGTTTAAGATTTGAGCATGGCAACACTACTTGCAAGGCATTTAGGCATTATAACACTACATCAAAAGAGCTTTTTGAAGATATTTTTGCATAATAAATTTACACCAAAATAGCTTAGAAACCAATAAGCAAGGCCTTGTATTTATATCCTTAGGAATTAACTCTCACCCAAGGTGACTTAAGGTTGATTTTAAACATGGAATAGGTTCAAACTAACCTTAGTTGAGTTAAAACTAACTCTAATTGAGTTAATGGTTTTCAATTAATTATGATTTTCAATTACTAAGCATAGTTCTCAAATTAGATAGTTTGGGATATTTTCAAAGAAATTGAAAACTCATAAAGGCAATGATGAAAGGCTTTGATATTTTGATTTTTGGAATTCCCATTTTTAGATATCCATTAATTAAAAATGGATAATTCAACTAAGAATTTAATCTTGTTTAATTTTTTAATTGATTTTAATTATCATTTTATAATTTTCAAGATTTGATCAAGTGTGCAAGTATCCCACTTAATAGGTCCATAGGCCAAATTGATAGTTGTTATGTCGTAAGGTGATTAGGGATGAATCCATGAGAGTTTATTGTTGCATACATGTTAGTATCCCAAATAGGGATGCCTCAACACAATTTTGATCATTGATGAATGATGTGTATGCAAATTTGAAATGTTCAGTAATTCTTAGGCATAATTTGTAATGGTTGGTAGGAATTGGTCTAAAGTTTGGTTGAGAGATAGTTGTGGCCAATTTTAGGTGTCTATAGTTTACCCTTATTTGGGAAGGCATTTCAAGCTATAGGCATAGTAACATCTTCTAAAAGAATTAAAACATCATGTATGCCTTTGACTTTAGTGGTAATAGATGCACTTTGGGTGCCTCTTTGAGGGAGCAGTCGGTAAAGAAAGATGGTGATCAGTCCCTCAATATAAGGAAATGATGGGACCTATTAACCATTTTGACCATAAGTCAAAATGGATCAACCCCCTATATTCAAGACTTGATATGGGGGTATAACATAGTATCTGTTGGGGATCAACCAACAATGTTGATTACACTATGAAAGCAATAAATGTGGAATTAAACCAAAAAGATAAGTAACTAGAATCAGAAATACAGCAAGAAGAAGAGATACAAGAAACCACCCTAAAAACTTGTATTAAACTCTTTATAGAAGGAATACAATTGAAGAAACTTCTTTTCTTTCACACCTCTCTCAGATGTACAAATCTCTCTCTAGATCTCTTTCCCTCAAGAGCTCTCTCTCTCAAGTACAATCACAATTCACACCTTGAATTGTCTATCTTACAATATCTTGTACTCTTCTTGACCAACTCAACAATTGTGTCCAATAAGCTATGAAGATTTAATCCTATATATAAAATTAGGAAACATGAGCATGCACTTACAACCAATAGTTATGCCTCTTAAACAAGGGCTCTAAAATAGTCTTACTAATAATAGAGATGAGGACTTAAGACTAACACTTAATCCTAACATGCAAACATTATGTTCTATCCATGAAAATAGCTTTCTGGATGCACAAGTAACTGACATCGGTTCCTGCCTATTTGCCTGTGACTGACATCGGCCGATTCCTACCAATGCCGGCATCTCCTGAACTACTCCTGACCGACACCGGTGACTGTGTAAACCTACAAATTTGAAAAATGCTCCTTTGGTGAAGCTTTTAGCTCCACACCTTAACAATCTCCCACTTGGAGATAAACAGCTGCACTAGTACCTGTACAGCAACATCTTCTAGCTCCTCCATCTTCAACTCAATCATGAAGACCAATAGAAGTTGAATGAATATTCAACTTCTCCTTTGTAATTGGCTTGGTTAACATATCCATAGGATTCTTATATGTATGGATCTTCTCCAGCTTCAACTCACCATCCTCTAATACCTGTCTTATGAAGTGGTACCTAAGTTGTATATGCTTTATTCTTGAATGAAAGGTTGAATTCTTAGCCAAATGAATTGCACTCTGACTATCACTGTATAGTCTATAACTCTCTTGCTCCTTTACAAGCTCTTCCATGAATTTGGGATGTTCATGTCATCCATATCATCTCTTTGCTAGCCTCTGTGACTGTAATATACTCTGCTTCTGTAGTTGACAAGGCAACAACCTTCTACAACTTTGATATCCAGATAACCGTCGTTCCACCAACAGTGAAAACATAACCTGTGGTGCTTCTTCTGCCATCCAAATCACCTGCCATATCTAAATCTACATAACCATGTAGAGAAGTATCTAAACCTACATAGCACAAATGCCTACTGTTGGTTCCTCTCAGATATCTAAGGATCCACTGAACTGCTTTCTAGTGCTCCTTTCCTAGATTGGCCATATACTTACTTACAACTCCCACTGCTTGGGCAATATCCAGTCTAGTACACACCATTGCATAAATTAAACTCCCTACTACAGAAGAATATGAAACTTTACTCATGTACTCTACCTCATCATGTGAATTAGGACATTGTTCTTTACTCAATTTAAAATGTCCAGCCAAAGGTGTGCTTACCAGTTTTGCATCCTGCATATTGAACCATTTCAACACCTTGTTCACATAATCCTCTTGAGACAAAATCAACCTATGATTTTTCCTGTCTCTCTTAATGCTCATGCCAAGGATTTTCTTTGTTGCTCCCAAATCCTTCATGGCAAACATGTGAGCTAATTTCACCTTAAGCTCAGAGATATCCTGCATGTGTGATCTTGCAACCAGCATATCATCTACATACAACAACAGAATAATATATCTACCATTATCCAATCTCTTAAAATACACACAATGGTTAGATTGACACCTACTATAGCCATGCTCAGTCATAAACCTATCAAATCTCAAATACCATTGTCTAGGAGCTTACTTGAGGCCATACAAGCTTTTCTTCAATCTGCACACTAACTTCTCCTTACCTTTGACCTCAAATCCTTCTGGCTGTTCCATATATATTTCTTCATCCAAATCTCCATGAAGAAATGTTGTCTTAACATCAAGCTACTCAAGATGCAAATCCTCAATAGCAACTAAAGACAATACAACCCGTATAGAAGTCATTTTAACAACAGGAGAAAAAATCTCACCAAAATCAATACCTGGCTTTTGTGCAAATCCTTTCACTACCAACCTGGCCTTATATCTCATCTATCCATTCTCACCTTCCTTCAATCTATAGGTCCATCTGTTCTTCAGTGTCTTCTTACCAGCTGGCAACTCAACCAAATCCCATGTTTGGTTCTCTCTCAAGGACTCCATTTCCTCAACCATGCCACGCTCCCATTGATTTTTGGATTCCACCTGTATTGCTTCATCAAAACTCTCTAGTTCTCCACCATCAGTTAGCAATAAATAGAATAATGAAGGGGAATATCGAATTGGAGGTTTACTTACCCTTTCTGACCTCCTGATGGGCGTCTGAGACTCATTCACAACACGTTGTCCACCCAAATTCTCTGGCAGTGACAGACCTCGGTCACTTCTAGGCATGTAACTGGCTGACGTCGATTCTACTTGACCAACATCGGTTCCTGACCTGCCGACATCGGTCACTATTTGATCGACATCGGTTCCTATATTGCCAACATCGGTTCCTACCTGATCGATGTCAGTCTCTGTGTTTTATTGTCTGTGATTAATTTTTCCCATGAGCTCATTTTGGACCATCACCTCGTCCAATTCTCCATTGCTCTGCCTAGATTAATTTAGCTTCCTAAGCTGATCACTATACATCAGTTTTTCATTGAAAACAACATCATAGCTCCTAATTATTTTGTTAGTTCCTAGATTCCAAAACCTGAATCCAAAATCATCAGAGCCATAGCCAATAAATGTGCACCTCATAGACTTAGCATCCAGCTTCTTTCTATTTTCCTTATCAACGTGCACAAAGGATTCACAACCAAAAACTTTAAGAAATGAGAGATCTACCTTTTTACCTGTCCATGCCTCTTCTGGAATTACACCATCCAGAGCTGTAGAGGGTCCTCTGTTAATTAGGTACACTGCAGTATCAACAGCTTCTGCCCAAAATTCTAAGGGCAAACCAGCATGCAATCTCATACACCTTGCACGCTCCATTATTGTTCTGTTCATCCTTTCAGCAACTCCATTTTGCTGAGGTGTTCTTGGAACCATCCTTTGCCTACGTATTTCATGCATATAACAATACTAGTTGAACTTATAGTTGTAAAACTCACCACCATTGTCAGATCTCAGGCACTTCAATCTTCTGCTTGTTTCATTCTCAACCATAGCTTTCCAAATCTTAAAAGTCTCAAATACATCATATTTATTCTTAATAAAATAGACCCATACCTTTCTTGTAGCATCATCTATGAATGAAACATAGTATTGTGATCCTCCAATAGAAGCAACTTGAGCTGGTCCCCACACGTCTGTGTGAACAAGCTGTAACTTATGATTCTTCTTTGTTGACCCAGTCTTAAGAAAACTCACCCTCTTCTATTTTCCAAACACACAATGCTCACAAAAATCCAAGTCTATGCTTTTCAAATCTGAAAGCTTACCTCTTGACTTAAGAATTGGCATTCCCTTCTCACTCATGTGGCCAAGCCTTGAGTGCCACAATTTTGCATCCACATCTGAATTAGATAATACATAAGGAGAATTATTAGTAACACAATTACATAAATAGAGAGTACCAACTCTCTTACCTCTGGCCGTTACAAGTGCCTCCTTGGTCACCTTCCAAGATTCAGCTGTGAGAGTTACTGTACAACCCTCATCCCCTAACTTTTCTACAGAAATCAAATTCCTCTTCAAGCTAGGAACATGCATAACATCACTCAACACCCATCTGTTGCCATTATACATTTTCAATTGCACTTTTCCTTTGCCAATAATTTTACAAGGCTCATCATCCCCTAAATACACTATTCCAAAATCTCCATGGATATAGTCACTAAAATATTCTCTATTGGGGGTAGCATGAAAAGATGCACCAGAATCTAAAACCCAATATTCTATATTATTATGCAAAGAGAATATTAAATCATCTTGTGTAATACCTGCAACCTTTGCTTCTTCTTTTCCTTTGTGTTGATTTTCCTCCTTAGGCTTTGACCAGCAATCTCTGCTTATGTGCCTCATCTTTCCATAATTCCAGCATTGTGGCTTCCTGCCATTTCTGGATTTGGATCTACCTCTCACCTTTGACTTAGACCTTGATCTCCTCTTGTTCTTCTCTTTTTGCCTTCCCCTGATCTCAAAACTTAAAGCATTCCCTGATGTTTCCTCTGTGCTTTTCCTGCAAATTTTCTCATTCAAGATTACACTAACAACATCCTCTACTTTTAAAATGTTTAAAGCAAATGCAGTATTACTAACTGCCATTACCAAGCTATGCCAGCTTTCAGGCAAAGAACATAATATTAAAAGAGCATTAATTTCATCATCAAACACTATTTTGACTGAACTTAATTGATTTACAATTCCATGGAAATCATTTAGATGATTAGATACAGATCCACCTTCCTGCATATGCAAATTAAATAACTGCTTCATAAGATATACCTTATTTGAAGCTGAGGGTTTTTCATATAAATTTTCTAATGTAGTCATCAACTCTACCGTTGTCTTTGCCTGTGATAAATTAGATATCACAGTAGATGCCAGACTCAGTCTTATAGACCCCAGAGCCTTTCTATCAAGAACTTCCCATTCTTCATCATCCATGTCTTTGGGCTTCTTTGCAATCCCACCTAACGGTAAGTAGAGATCTTTCTAATACAGATAATCCTCTATCTACATTCTCCAATGTTGATAATTCTTGCCATTAAACTTCTCCATTCTCAGTTTACTTTCTTCTGCCATTGCTTCTCCCACTCAAATAGAAATCCCTGCAGAAACCCTGTGAGTAACCTGTAATCAATACACACTACACAGATCTGAACCACCTATTAGTGAACCTGAGCTCTGATACCACTTGTTGGGGATCAACCAACAATGTTGATTACACTATGAAAGTAATAAATGCGGAATTAAACCAGAAAGATAAGTAACTAGAATCAGAAATATAGCAAGAAGAAGAGATACAAGAAACCACCTTGAAAACTTGTATTAAACTCTTTACAGAAGGAATACAATTGAAGAAACTTCTTTTCTTCCACACCTCTCTCAGATCTACAGATCTCTCTCTAGATCTCTTTCCCTCAAGAGCTCTCTCTCTCAAGTACAATCACAATTCACACCTTGAATTGTCTATCTTACAATATCTTGTACTGTTCTTGACCAACTCAACAATTGTGTCCAATAAGCTATGAATATTTAATCCTATATATAAAATTAGGAAACATGAGCATGAATTTACAACCAATATTTATGCCTCTTAAACAAGGGCTCTAAAATAGTCTTACTAATAATAGAGATGTGGACTTAAGACTAACACTTAATCCTAACATGCAAACATTTTGTTCTGTCCACAGAAATAGATTTTTGGACGCACAGGTAACCGACATCAGTTCCTACCTGTTTGCCTATGACCAACATTGGCCAATTCTTGCCGATGTCGGCATCTCCTAAACTTCTCCTGATTGACATCAGTCGCTCCTGACCGACACCGATGACTGTGTAAACTTGAAACTTTGCAACACGCTCCTTTGGTGAAGCTTTTAGCTCCACACCTTAACAGTATCATAGAGTGTGTTATGGTCTATTTTATGTCATTTAATGCCATTCAGACCTTGGTCATGATCTAGTTTAGTCTAATGTCATTTAGAGTCATCTAGGGGGTCAGACCATCATGACATATCACATAAGAATGAATAGGGTAGTCTAGTTGTAAATTTTACAAGTGTGCTTCTAAAATATGTTAGGTCAAAAAGACTATATGGACATGATGATTTTGGTGCCAAGATCATTCTCTAAAAAATTTATGTCTTGATGAGCTTGCTATCTCAAGATATAAGTATTTAAAGTTAAACTACTAGAGATAGACATGTGCAGGGACATCAAGTTCATGCTTCAATAACTAACCATTTAAGTTAAAAATATATAAAAGATCCTGAGTTTCAATGTAAGCTACCAAGTGGGGAAATAGAATTCAATAAATCTAATATCAATGGAACATAGGTGATTAATAGGGTCAAAAAGTTAAAAAAGTGACCAAATCAAGGATCAACGACATGCATTTAATTGAGCAACTAAGATCAATGATGTACATTGAGTCAAAGGTCAAGGATCCTAGTTCAAATGTGATATTAACAAGTGGTACAAGAGAATTAACTAGATGGGATAATAATAAGATCCATAGAAAGCATGTAAGGCTACCAAATTTCAACTCTTTGATGCTTAGGTCACATATCAATGGCTAATGTAGAAATTTGAATCGAAGAGACTCCAGAGGAGATCAAAAGAGCAAATTCAACTAGATTATAGATGGACAAGATGAGGCTACATGTCTAAATGATGATAGGCATATTTTAAAATAGAATGAGCAACATGGAAAGGGAATTACACATAGGTAGCCATGTAGGATCAAAAGATTTTATAGTAAAGTAAGCACCTCAGACTCATACCCCACCATTAAATTTCAATCAAAATCTGAGATGAATAGTGACTACCAAATATGAATAATGAAGTCCAGGAGATAAATGAATGACTATAGATGGTAAATATAAGTGTTTAGAAGATAACTAATAGTTAATAGAATATATTATGACTATTATAGCATATTTCAACAACCCTCAGATAGTATATATGTGTCAACTCTCCTAATTCATTTTCAAATGCTTGAGAGATGATCCATGATGAAAATAGTTTCCTAAATAATCAAGGAGATCCCTATGCCAAATTTCATGAGGTTTCATGATTTGGAAGACCATTTGTCCTATCAAACTATGCATGGTATATTTCTCACTCCATTCTCTTAAAATGTAACTAGTTTTTGTGCCTTGACATTTTATATAGTGACCTATGGACTTCTTTTTTCTCGCTTCCTTATCCAATTCTATAAGTAACTACCATTTTGGTAATTGTATAAAGAATACCACACCATGTATGGTGAATCCCTACTAGAATGACATCATATTTTACCTTCGGACATTAATGCAAGTCTATTTTTAAGTTCATGAATAATTTTCTAAGTGTACAAAGTGATGTATGGTGAAGTAAAGTGATAATCCTCTATCCTTTCTTCCCTTATCCTCTCATGTTTATGTAAGAGTTCCTATTCTAAAAGGTCATATAGATTATATTCAAGCATGTTAAGCTCATTTCAAGTGTGAAATTATCTTTTGAGTGTGTAATTTTACCTCTAATTCATTCACCTTGTGTTGCTTCATGCATCTCACCTCTATATTGAAAAATTGATGTTAGAATCCTTTAAGACTTTGAAGCTAGTTTATATGTATTATTTCATTGTGATAGGAGTATGATGGTCATTTGTAAATCATTTTGGTGTATCACCCTCTTATATTAGGTTTATTTCATGCAAAATTCTAACTCTTTTCCTAGGAGTAAATAGTTAGCATAGGTGAAAGCACTTCAAGATACATTCAGGGAGCTAGCCCTTAAACTTAGAGGCTCACTTTCACTATAGGTACACACACATACCTGAAAGTGTTCCCATGTTGGCCAAATATATAAGAGGCTTGAACACACTCTTCTAGGATGCAAGATTTGGTGATAATAGGATTAAAAGGTAAAATGGGGTGGAAAAGACTAATTTATCCATAGGTGGTTATAATCAGTGGCATGATGAGTTACCCTAGTTAGGTAGACAAATAAGATGATTTTCCCAAAGGTGGTTGTAATCATCGACACAGATGAGACAAAAAAATATAATCATTTACCCATAGGTGGTTATAATCATTAGAAAAAAATATTAGGGTAATGAGAGAATGATTTTATTAAAGGTGGTTATTTTCATTAAAAGGGAAAACAATGATTTGCCCATAGGTAGTTATAATCATTAGTAGGATAAAATCAAGCCCCAATTGGATGGATAAAGATAATGGTTTACCTAAAGGTGGTTATAATCATTATCATATTGAAAATTTACCCATGTTGGGTATATGGGTATAATGATTTTCCTAAAGGTGGTTATATTCATCAACCTCTATATAGATGGAAACATAATGATTTTCCCAAAGGTAGTTATAATCATTGGCTCTAAAGGTGGAAGATACATAATGATTTACATAGAGGTGGTTAAAATCATTTGCATAATTATGGGAATATGATGTAAAAGTGATATATGGGGCTTACATGTTGAATTCATACTCACAGAGTAAGAGTAAGTTGATACAAATGAGAAAGATGAATTTACGCAATTTGCTAGTATGGATATGCACATCCTAAATAAAAATAATTAAAATCCTTTCATGATTTAATTATTCTATATTGGGGTATGATTTTGGTAGATCATGAATGTTTTAGGTGATAAGGAGAAGTATTGTGGCCTCATTTATTATAAGATTTCTTGAGATGATTTTTGATGTAGCACATGATGGTAGGTAGCATGATATAAAAACCAAGATAACTAGCCTGAAATATACATAAGGACTAACATGTGATCTAATAAATAATCAAAAATAATGTACCAATGATAAAAACCATGATGATAATGTAGATGTATGAATATGGATGAAATTAAGTATAATTCACAAGGAATCATCTAATGAACACATGTACACTAAGTCAAGGCACAATAATGAAACCAAACAACAAATAAACAAAAAAAAGACAAAACACCAAATAAAAAGAAAACAAAAGAATAAAAAGAATAAAAAACACAAACAATGATTAATAATAATGTTAACACAAATAGAGAACAAACAAGATGATAAACATTACCCCTGGGTTATAGGAAATAACAAATCAAATAAACAAAATGAGGGAAGAGAACAAAAAGAAGGGGGTAGCTGAGCTAACTCTGAATGCACTAGGTAAGTGGATGCTACCTACATAGTTCCATGGACTCTAGGTCCAACATAAAATTTAGGCCAAATGTATTTATCCCAAGAGATTGGATAGAAGAAAAATGATGAGAAGGAAAACATGATGGATGTTGTAGAGGAATATGGGAATGGTCTCACAAAATGGTCAGAGTGTGGGATGTTAGGGCAGTAAGGATGGGGAAACTAAATGACAATTAGTTGCTTGTGAAGTAGCTAGGGTTCCTAGAATCCTTAAGGAAAAGAAGTGGTCAATATGATGATTATTTTTGAATTTTTTATATCTTTTAGAAATGTTTTTAGAATTTTTGAAGCATCTCTACTCAATCAAGAATGATGAGATAATATATGGTCCAACTCAAAAAATAGTGGAAGTGTTAAAACTTAAATTCCTCATAAAATGATGATGTTGTGCCAAAGGGTGATTGAATTGACCTCAATGTGAATTGATAATTGCCTACATATTCCCAAGATGGTAACTCAATTCACTTTAGTTATGCCTTAAAGAGAGGAATTTGACTAGGTAGTATTAAATTTTAAAACTAGGCAAAGTAGACAAATGGCACAGAATGGCATAGAAATGGCAAGGTGGTACTTCAAGGCATGATAAAGGTGTTATTCCTAATTTTCCCATAGGCATGTATAATTAGGAAATAATGGAATAGGTCAATTATAATAATTTTCCCATAGGTGATTATAATTAGTATCATGATGGTAGTACTCTAATTTTCCCAAAGGTGGTTATAATTAGGATTACTTAAATGGAATGAAATAAGAAATGAAGGATGAAACTACCAAACCACTATTAAAATATTCCAAAATATGGCCTTTGGATAGACTAATGAATCAACTTTTGAAACTTGATCTGAATCTTTTTATTGAAAGTGCCCAAACAACCAATGAAATAGAACCAAGGTCAAAGGGGTTAGGTAGGGAGGGTAAAAATAACTCTGATCAATAGGAAAGGTATAGTAGAATGGTATATGGAAGAATGGTACAAAGATCATAATATGGTATAATGGAAATGAGCCTCATAGATGATACTTCAAGTGTCTCAAGTGAAGTAATGTTTGAAGTGTATAATGTTCATCGGCTCATCAAGTTCATCATCATTTGGTGTAGTGAGCCTATATGCTCTAGAGCCATAATTTACAACAATCATATAAGGGCCTATCTAATTGGGTTTGAACTTGACCTTGTGCTTCTTCTCAATTATATTATTATGTTGGTTTTATTTGATAATAATATCCCCAAGCTTGAATTCTACATGTTTGACCCACTGGTTATAGTGGCCATAAAATATTCTGGTATGCTTGAGGATTGTTGGCAACGTCTATGCATTTCTCATCAAGTAACTCTAGCTCTTGCAGGTGAGCTATTCAATAATATTTATCATCAAAAACATGTTTCCAAGATATTTTTAGAGAAGGTAACTCAACCTCAATAGAAATAATGGCCTTAGTTCCATAAACTAGGGACTCTAGAATGGCTCATATTGGGGTATGGTAATTAGAGTGGTATGCCTAGAGGGCACAAAATATTTAGAGGTACCAATTTCAGCCAACATCATTGACAATATTTTTAAGGAGGATTTTTTTGGATTCTTCTACTTGTCCATTACCTTGTGGGTAATATGTTGTATAAAAATGTTGAGTAATGTTGTAGTCAACACACAGCATTTTGGCATCCTTGTTCTTAAATGATATACCATTATTAGAGATAATTTCAGATGAGATGCCATACCATCAAATGAGAGTATTAAATATGAATTTGGAAATATATTTTCCAATCACATAAGTTAGGATAATAGCTTCAACCCACTTAGTGAAATATTTGATGGTCGTAAGGATGTGTTTATGGCCATCAGATGAGGTCATTTTAATATTCCCAATGAGATCGGGGACCCATGTTTCAAACATCCATGGTGTGAGCATTGGTTTGAGTGTTTTGGTTGGGGCATGAATTATATTGGCATGTCATTGATATTTATTATACCATTTGACATAAGTAGACGCATCTGCATCCATAATTAGTGAATAATACCTGGTACATAGGAGATTTTTGGCTAAGATGGCTCCACTTGTGTGGGTTCCACATACTCCATGAACTTCTCATAATGCCAATGTTGATTCTACTGAGTTTAAATAATGAAGTAGAGTTCCATAAAATATGTAGTTGTAAAGGGTTGGTCCAAATAAGGTATATCTTACGGCTTGATGGGTAAAGGCCTTTTATTATTTGCAAGATAGGTCTGGTGGCTTAATATGATCATGATAGTAGGTAAAAAGGTGTGAATACCATATAGAAATGGGACCAAAAATATCATAGATCATTATGATGGTTAAATGTTCATGAGTAGGCAATAGAAGAATTTCAATGAGGAATTGTTTTTTTTGCCTTATCTTGATGATGGATCAAAGAGCCAATAGTGGGCATGGCATCTATTTTTATGTTACTAGCCTTTGGTATGTGTTCAAACTATGTATTGGTAATTTATTTTTTGATAGTGTCAATCATGGCCTTGTATGGCACCATCTTATCAACTTTAGATTGAAATTGGTATGTAACCTGATTGATGATTAACTAAGAATCACCATAAACCTTGAGATTTTGAATATTCCATTGTACTACTTGATGAAGCCCTATAACTAGTGATTCATATTTATCCATGTTGTTGGTACAAAGAAGTCTAATATAGAATTATTTAGGGATAATATCCTTCTATCAAGTAATAAATAATAGGCCTACCCTTGATCCATGTGTTGTGAATGATCCATAAAAATATAACTTCTAGTGTTTCTCCTTTGGGAATTGAAAAGTTAGTGGTTTTTATCTATAAGGGAAGCTTTAACAAGCTGATCTATAAGTAATTATCCCTTGATGTCCTTTTGGTTGGCATATTCTATCTTGAAATCACTCAGAAGCATGATCCATTTAGCCATACAACCTTACAAATCTATTTTAGATAGTAGATACTTGATTTTATCTACTTTGTAAATAACTATGGTCTTGTTGATTAACATGTAATGCCATAAGTTATATGTTGCAAATACCATAGCTAAAGAGGTTTTTTTAATGGGCGTATAGTTTTGTTCATACACAACTAGTATATGGCTAATTTACTACACAGCATGTTCCTTTGCATTATCATCATGTTGAGCTAGAAGTGCCCCCAAGTCCTTGTCTATAGTAGATATATATAGTAAGAATGGATTTCTTGGCATAGGTGGAAGCAAATTAGGTGGATTGGTAAGATAGTATTTGAGTTACTGGAAGGATTTCTAGCATTCTTCATCCTAATGAAACATGACACCTTTCTTCATTAAGTGTGTAAATGGATGGCATTTATTGGATAACTAAGAAATAAATCATTGGATAGACTAAATCTTGCCATGTAAGCTATAGAGTACTTCAAATTAGAAGGTGGTGGCATCTTTGTAATGGCGTATACTTTGTTAGGTTCAACCTCAATTCCTCTACAAGACATAATGAAGCCTATAAATTTACCTGAAGTAACACCAAGAATGCACTTCTTAGGATTGAGTATATCTTTGTATTCACATAGCCTCCTAAATATCTTTCTTAATGTAGCTATATGATTGGCCCTGGTCTTTGATTTACCTAATATTTCATCGATATATTCTTAAATAATAGCATGCATCATATCATGAAATATGATAGTCATGTCTCTTTGGTATGTGGCCCTAACATTCTTGAGACCAAATGGCATAACTTGATAATAAATTGTTCCCCATGGAGTGGTGAATGTTGTCTTATATTGGTCTTCTGGTGCAATCCAAAGTTGGTTATATCTTGAGAAACTATCCATTAGTGAAATCATTTCATACCCATGGAGTCAACTATCATGTCAATGTTTGTTAGAGGAAAGTCATCTTTGAGGCAAGCCTTATTTATATCTCATAAATTAGCATAGATTCTAATTTTTTATGGCTTCTTATTGATTGACACAATATTAAAGATCCATTTTGAGTAGTTGATCGATTGAATACATCTTGCTTATAAGATTTTTTCTAACTCTTTCTTTACTAATACATCAATGTGAGGATACATTTTGCATAGTTTATGCTTCACAGGTTTGGCATTAGGATGTAAAATAAGGTGGTGTAAAACCAAGGTAAGGTCTAAACTAGGCATGTCTAAATAGGCCCAAGAAAAGATGTCAATAAACTCCCTCAAAAGGGCTATAAATATTTCACATTCCTCCTCGGTGAGGGATGCACATAATTTCATCCATTTAGGGTAATTTATAGTGTTGATGTTTACTTTTGTAGTGTCTTTTATGAGGAGATTCAAACCATCTTTTAGAATGGGTTGCAATGATTTAAATTAGCCTACAATGGTAAAGTCCTCTAGTTGGATTGGATCTTCAAGTTCACATAGATAAGATGAATCTAAATCTCCCAATGGTAGGGATCTCCATGTTACAAACACTATTGAAAAATCTTGGACAATTTGTTCAAAGGCATGTCATTTTATAGAATTAAACTTGAACCCATAACCAAGTTCATCATTAGTGGTCTCCTAAGCTTCATGAGGGGAAAGGTGAACACCCCCATCTAACGATGCCTAAAATAGGTTTTCACCAGAGGACTGGCCTTTATCTTTACTTTTTCCTTGGTTCAAAAGTGCCTCAAAGAGGTTTTCACTTTGGGACCTCAATGTTTTATTTAATTGTTTGTGGCTAAGGGTGTTCACTCATTCTCCAAAATAGGTTGTAAGATCAAATTTGATTGAGAACCCTTATTTGTGATCTCCTAATGGAACATTGTCTCTTAATCCTAGAAATTTGAAAAAGGCCTCATCATTCTCAACCTCATTTACAAGGACTATGGATTCTTGTCAGTCCCAAGCTATAAGTTAAGGGTGATAGAGAGGAAGCAGATTGTGTCAGACTAGTGGGGTAAGATTACAATGGCATGAGGTTTAAATAAATTGGTATTGGTAAGGTCTTTGTAAACACTATGATCAGGCTCTACTTCACTATCATCATTATCGTCACTAGTAATTGGCATTATAACATTAATAATATATGTGGGGTCACCCCTAAGTGTTTTAAATCTAAGACCATAGGTTCCTTTGTATTGAGTTATAAAGATATGCTCAAGAGTTCACTACTAATTTATCCTAAGGCCTCTTCCTTCATAGCATTGATTCTCCATGATCTTGTTAACAATGAAGTATTTGGAATTTTTATAGTAATTGGCTAGTTTATCATTGTATAACTAGGTTTCATCATTTGTAAGTGGGTCTTGTTCATGGCCAATGGCTAGTGTGAAAATGATAGGAGCTAGACTATGTAATTTGCCTTTTCCTTTTCACTTCCATTCTATGCAAGGTGGCTTGGATTTTGGTCTTCAATAGGAATTAGGGTTTTGTGAAAGCTTGGAAATGTGGAATGTATCTTGGGTAAAATATTCTCCCAGTCCTTTGGATGTGATGGTAAAATTATTGGACATTTTAGGAGGAGGCATATGGGAAGATGAATTAAAGGTATTTGGGTCGATGCAATTGGCCTCTGGTAAATAAACAAGTATTTATTTCCCCTTGTCTTTCTTTGGAATTATATCTAAGCCAAAATGGTAGTTATAGTTTTTGTACTCAACTTCCAAATGTTTTCAATATTCATAAGGCTGAAAATCTCCATGGATGATGAGCTCCATACATGAGTGAGATAAGTTGAGACATGAATACAATGTTGAAGGAATGGCATGAATTTCATGTATCTAAGGTATACCCAAGAGAAAATTATATGATAGGTCTAGATCTAATGTATGACAAAGTATATCATGGGTTAAGGGCCCAATAATAACTAGCAAGCTAATGGTGCCTTGTGTTTCCCACTCTTCATTGGCATAGGCCTTGATAGTGATCATTTTTGGTTCGAGATTAATCCATTATCTATGAGGACACATTTCACTTTGTGTTACATTATGACATCTTTGATATACAAAGGGTTGTTATGGAGAGGGTCAAGGGATGACATATCACCTTGGTTGAAGGTTAACTATTGGCCTAGGGATAGATGTCTGACCAAAGCCTAGAATTTGTCTAGAGATATGTTATTTAGAACATGTGATTGGCATAGAAACTTTTCTAAGATGTTCATATGGATATTATATGTACATAACAAATCCAATATGTAAATTTATGTGGGCATCTTATAAATTTGTTCCATAATGTTGAACATCTTTTCTTTCATAGCGGTATATGACTTGTTCCTAGCTAGAACGGTGGGTTAGATGGGTTTGATGGTAGATGGTTATGGGCTAGGAATGGTAATATTTAGCCATCAAGTTATGATTTAAAAATTGGGATTAGATATAAGACCATTATTGCTATAAAATAATAGTGGAGGGGGACCAGATAGGATAAGTCTTTGTTGTTAGTTCACTTATATATGGTGATGGGGAAATGACTAATTACCAGTAAAAGGTCTAATAGTAGAAATCCCTACTTTTTGGTACACTTGTATGCAGTCCTAGTTCAAGGAAGGATCATGAGGATAGATTGGTTGATTGTAATTATTTATAAATAGTCTTGTTCTATTAGCATTTGGTCTTGAATTTATGGTGGTGGTGAAAATGTGACCTCCCATAATATGACCTACTACTTTGTTGTAGTCATGTTCAATTACATGGTAAGTCTATTGGGTATTGGCATCATTATAGCCTTAGTTCCTATTGTCACTTATGTTTTCACCCTTTGAGGAGATGTCTCATCTCTCCTCATCCAAGTGGTACATTTGAAACACCTCTAGGTTGTGGGTAGCCTAAGAATGAGGTGAAATTGTAGATAGGGATAGCTCCCTTGATGTACCACTTATAGATCACTACTACACCTATGCTTGTGAGGGAAAATGGAGAGAGAAAACTAAAATAAATATATCCTAAAGAAGGTGGTACACCAAATTAGTTGATGACTACCAACTAGCTACATGTTACACATGAGAACAAGGGACTAACCAAACATACACTTCTCCAATTAGTAACTTCTCATATCAATATTTCATTATGAGGTTATGGTGAATGTTTAGGCTAGGAGGACTAGAAAAGAGGTCCATTATGAAACTATTTAATAAGCTAACTCACTCAACCTTGACAATTCCTAGAACACTTCACATGACCTATAAAAAGAAGCTTTCCAACTGCAAATAGGTGAGAGAATGAGACAACAAACTGAGGAAATAAGAGTCATCACTAAGAAAGATAAATAATATAAGTAAAACACACTATGAATAGTCATGAAAGAGGTAAAAATTAGTATTATTTATTGATCCATGGTATGAAAATGATCAAGGCTTTCCCATACTTAGTGGAGCATAATTTACAAAGGCCAAAATGGCTAGTTCTTATAGAACTTGAGAGAAAGAGGAAAAGAAAGAAGTCTAAAGGTCACAAGGACACTTATAATTCTGAGAGAATTAGTTACTTGTGCATGAGAAGAGGGTGTGAAATGGACTATGCAAGTTTAGAAGAGACAAGAGGCTTTCCAATTCATAAACTCATGAAAAGTGGTGTGGGATTCCCTTTGCAGGCTCAAAACATTACCTTCATGATTTATCCCTATTTTAACAACCCAAAACTAACTAAGGATAGGTATGATGATTGGAATGAGAGGTAATGATTTATACATACCTCTCCATGTATTGGTTGTAGTCTTGATTATCTAGAAACTTTTGGAAGTGATCCATCACCATCTGTAGTTTAAAAAACTCCCTTTTCTATCACCCCTAACACTTGGCCTCCTAAAATCCATAAATTTGTCATGAAAATTCATAAAAATGAGTGGATTACATTTTGGAAGACCCTTCATGGCCTTATAGGTAGCAGGCACACCTTAAAAATACTCCCACTTGAAGTTTTCACCCTTCTCACTATCATGTTCATTATGCCAATTTTGCCTAGCTGAGATGAGATCTATTATTTAAAAACTTAAGTTTTTTTAAAGGAATTAAATTGGCATGAATTATCTTAAGTCTCAATATTCCTTCCAAAGTTTATTTCATCTCTTGAAACCTCCTAAAACTTGCATAATGAACAAAATAAGCATAAATACCCTATTTTGTACCCCATATACACTTTCATATAGCTAATCCTAATTTTAGGGAGACTAAATAAGTCTTATACAACCTATAATCACTTTCATGGTCAAACTAGTCCATTTGGATGCATTTCTAGCATTCTTTCCTTCATCAGGTCTATAATCAAGGTGTTCAAGGGTTTAGGCTTGTTTTACCCTCTTAAGCTTTGTTCATAAAGTTTAGACATTGGAATTTCAAAAAAAACCATAAAAATTATCATCAAGACCCCTGTTATCACCTCTAAACCTCTTGGATCTCCATTCAAGGTATCATAAGAGATGTGAGCTTCCAAACCTCTCCTATCGAGCTCTTTTCTCCAATTTGCACAGGCTTGACTTAGTTTTTAGCTCAAAAATGGATTTATTTGTGATTTATCTATCATTTTTAGGATTTTACACATCTAAATTGACCTTTTAAACATGATCCAATCCATTTTAGTGATCATCTAAAACTATAAATGAAGTTGACCCCCCTTTTGGATTCCAGGCCTAAATCTTGTCTAACAAGCTTGAGTTGCCTTAAAGCCCAAAATGAATTTTTGATGTATTTACTTGTATCAAAATATATTATATACCTATATTATTCCCACATATACATTATCTAATCCATTATAATGTTCACCCCATACTAGAAGTGAAAGTGGTTCTCCATTTGGCTTTAGGCCTAAACTATGCTTGATATGTTTTCTTGCATAATTGAGGGTTTGGGATACCCTGTTGATATTCTCCCTTATCAAAAAGGTTATTCATATTTTTTATGTGTACCACATATTTCTACACCTTATTTAGTGTTTAAATATCTCCAAGTCATCTCATTTCATCCCCTTTCTTAAAGACTGCAAAATTTACACCTAAGGGGAGTGCCCTTTCTCTGAGACAAAATAGAGGGCACTTCCCCTATTTTCCTAGACCAAATGAATTATTGAGGGAATTATTTGAGTCCTATATATTCCCTATACCAAATTTTATCCCTTTATCTTATCAATAAACCCCCCAACATCAATAAAACCCAAGATAGACTATGCAAAAAGGGGTACTTTGAATAGTGGTTTAAGGATGTAGACTATGTAATGCATCATTTGAGCCCATTTATATGATAAATTGTCCATAATTATGGTGTCATGATTCTTTTATAATTATTATTAATGTGCTATAACCTTCATTCATCCCTCCAACCTCTCACATGTCCCTCATACTACTTGCTTGGTCAAGACTGTGTATAACCTTGACTGTATTTCTTGTTTGAGGAGGACCCTTATAGATGACCCTACATAATTTAGGCCTTGAATACATTTCACAAGCCTCATTTAATATTTTAATGGCCATATATCAGATATTTTAACTCATTAATTACATACTTTGGTTAATTCTACATCTAGGATCTTAACTCCTCTGCTCTCTACCCCTCACATTCAGCAACAGCTAACTATATGGGGCCCTGTAAGTGTATGTTTTCTCAATTTAGGTTTGAGACAACATATATAAACTTTTATAATCCCTTGGATTAATTTTAAAATTATTTAACCCATTTTATCACACTACCTATCATAAACCATCCCTTAGACGTCTTATCTCAATTCATTGTCACCCTACAGTCAGCTACAGTTGACTGTAAAAAGTCCTATAGGTGTTTATGAGAAACAAGAGATAGTACATCATCATATTTATATTATCCCTTAAACCATGAGTGTTATTTCAAACATTTTTAACTATTCACATTTTCTATCATGATTAATTTTTCAACCTTGGGTTCTAGGTCAATTCAATGGTGAAATCATGTAGATGTCATTGACTGAGTTTAGTGCATAAATGGGCAACTTTAGGCTTTTTAATAACCACCCTTCATTAGTCATCTACCCTTCAAATTTTGTAGAGGTATTTTTATATGTATTAAATACAATATTTGGTCATGAAGATGCATTGTAAGTATTTGAAACCATGTTATATGTTATCCACAAAACTAATAGGTGCTCTATTTTACACTTTTAGAGAAAAGAGCCCTGAATACTCTCATTTCACCTTTTAAAGGTTCCCCATAGTTGGAGTACCAACATATAAAATATAATGGGTTTATTATAATCCCTTAAATATTTTGGGATCCTAAAAGGAGTCTTACCACTTATTTTAACACTTCCCTATGACATTTTAGCTCTCTATGGTACCTCTTATAGGAGGTCATTTTAAAGGTACAGGCAGTAAGTATGAGGATGGATAGTGGAAATACATTTTACCTTCAAGTCAATTTATCTCTACTCATGGTTTTTAAATGAAACATCATGATGTCTATATAAATTTAAATAGGATCTCTCACTCCATTTTCAACATTGAACCCTATTATATAACCTGCAGGTACATGCTAATGGCAAGAGACTGAGTGTAGCAAGAAAAGGTTTCCCTCATGTTGATCATATAATATTTTATGAACTCCACTTTAACACCTAGGTGATAAATATGTGTCCATATCCATAGGACTCTTTTTCACTCTCTTATGAATGCATTCCAACTCTAACATAGCTCATTCAAATGGTTGTATATGACAGTCATAGAATAGACTAACTGTATGGTGTCTTATGACTGCACCCTCATGGATAATGCTTTAGAAGATGAGCTTGGAATGGGAAGAGATAAAAATAACATTTGAAATGTGAGAATTAATTATTATCATCCCTTGAAATAACTACCAAATCTTGGAGATTTTGAAAATAGTGAAAATCTACCTGCAACACAAAATGGTGTTTCTCTTTCAACTTTGATGTACTTGACTTATCCAAACACTTTGAAACAAGAAACCAATCATGGGGATCATTTGAAGAGGAAGTCAAAATCATTTATAAATAACATCAGCAAGTGAATTATATGGACTTGTCCAAACCAAGGCAAAAATTGTAGCATGCGTAGATTAGCAAATAAATTAGATAGTCTAGCTTCTTAAGAATGGTTCATAAAGCATAGACCACCATTCCTCTACAACTAAACATAAAATGGAAGCTGACTGAGTTTAAAAGACACCCCTAGGATCATTTTTCTTGAAACCTCTCTTGATCACCATACCAAGCATAAACCTGAGGATCATCTTTGCTTGATTGATCACTGAGATGAGTGTATGGAAGACCAAGGGACAAACCTGACATATCCTTAGTTGTAGGAGTCCATACAATTCTATATGCCTCATTAAATACTAATTTTATCCAAGAAAACTACCCTTTCTTAGGAACTTGCCACTTTCAATTAAAAATAGTTGAATAAGGCATAATAGGACACATGACAAATGACAACCTTTTAAAACCTTCACATTGCCCAAAGAGGCCATCCAAGTCATTTAATGCTCTATTTTAACCCTCAAAATAGCTTAAAATAACATAAGGACTAAAATTATTAATGACCAAGGCTAATATAGGATTAAATGGCATCAAAATATTTATAATACACCCTCTGACATAATACTAGACCCCATAAAACATCTAAAAATCAAGTTTTTACCTATAGGGGTCCTAATTTTACCTACAGGGTCAAATTTGGTCAACAAATTAGTGACTCATAGGGGTGGTATGCCTTCTATACTAAATATTAGTATCCTTATTAGTCCATTGGTCTTAGGTATTCATCTAAAGTATAAAATAAAATAGTGAGACCTTTGACTATTGACCACAAGCTTTGATCAAGACAATACCACTTGACTATCTCAACCACACCAAACAAAGGACACACACAAAGCAAAGCAAACACACTAATAATACACACACACACACACACACACATGTGCTTAAGGAACTTACGTTAAAAAAAATAGAAAACGACTATGCACAAATAGTAATTAAACATACTTCCCTTTCTAGGATCAAAAGGAAAGTTCCTTGCATATCTTTTTTAATGAGATGAATCATAGTGCCAAGCATGTTTCTCTTTGGATTAGATTCTTAGTTGGTCAAGCCTATTCCTTATCACTTTACTTGATCTACTCTCAAGTAGATCATCCTCAAATAGGTCTCTAATGTAAATATATTCCTATTGAATTTGTACACATACCTCATGCTACTATCCACTCTTCATCACATGATCAACTTACATTTTCTTGGTAGAGATGGCTTCAAGAGTGGTTTCTTATTCCTTACACGATTGAGGCCAATATAATCTTGTTCCATCCTTAAAAATTTTTTGTGCATCTCCCAATTGGTTGAGAAAATGATAACCCATTTTGAATATTTCAAACATGTCATTATGGAATGGATATACTTATTGAAAGGAAGTTGTAGACCCCTTGAGAGAATCAAATTCATTGCAAATGTTTTCAAACTACTACCACAAGTCTTCATCTTCTTTTTTATCAGCATCATAGCCTTTTTAAATAGGAGTATTACTAGCTCCAATAAATTCCCTATCATCCTTGTCATGAGTTGTATCAAGCTCATAACAAGGCTGGTAAGGATCATACCAAGGTTGATAATGAGTGACATATAACTTGAGATACCTCACCAACTTGTCTAAAACAAAAATAAATGCCAAAATTATCAATGAAACTTTAATGGGAAGAAATAAAACAAGGAATAATTATCAACAATCTTCAAAATAAATACCTAGGATGCCTGACCAAATGATGTAATCTTAGAGTCATGATTAATGTTTAGATAGATTCCTCCAAAGGTTGATGTGTTGAAAGACAAATCCAAATATATTTCAACTTTTTGGAATAAGATTCCCATTAAGCATGCCAAAAACTATTGTCACTTGGATTTTCACCCTTTAAGGAGATGTCTCAGCTCTCCTCATCCAAGTGGCATAATTGAAACACCTTTAGGCTATGGGTAACCTAACAATTAGGTGAATCTCTAGATAGGGCTAGCTCCCTTGATGTACCACTTATAGATCACTACTACACCTATGTTTGTGAGGGAAAAGGAAGAGATAAAAATGAAAGAAAACTATCCTAAATGAGGTTATACACTAAATTAGTTGATGGATACCAACCAACTGCATATTACACATGAGAATAAGGGACTAACTAAACATACACTTCTCCAATCTAAATATTCTCACATCAATATTTTATTATGAGGTTAAGATGAATGTTTAGGCTAGGAGGACTAGATAATAGGTCTATAATGACACTATTTAATAGGCTAACTCACTCAACCTTGACACTTCCTAGAACACTTCACATGACCTGCAAGAAGAAGCTTTCCAACTACAAATACGTGAGAGAATGAGACAACATGCTAAGGAAACAAGAATCATCACTAAGCAAGATCAATCATCCAAGTAAAACACACTATGAATAGTCATTTAAGAGGTAAAAATTAGTATTCTTTATTGATCCATGGTATTAAAATGAGAAAGGCTTTGCCATACTCAAGTGAAGCATAATTTACAAAGGCCAAAATGGCTAGTTCTTATAGAACTTGAGAGAGAGAGGAGAAGAAAGAAGTCCAAAGGTCACAAGGAAATTTGTCATGCTGAGATAATGAGTTACTTGTGAATGATAAGAGGGTTTGAAATGGACCATTCAAGGTTATAAGTAATAAGTGGCTTTCTAAGTCATGAAATATCATGAAAAGTGGTATGGTATTCCCTTTGTTGGCTCAAACAATTGCCTTCATGATTTAACTATGTTTGAATGTCCCAAAAATAACTATGGATAGGTATGATGATTGGAATGAGAGAGAATTATTTTATACATGCCTCTCCATGAATTGGTTTTAGTCTTGATCATCTAAAAACTTCTACAAGTGAGCCATCACCATCTGTAGTTTTAAAAACTCCCTTTTCTGTCACTCCTCACACTTGGCCTCCAAAAATGCATTAGGTTTCCATTAAAATTAATAAAATTGAGTGAATGACACTTGGAAAGACCCTCCATGGCCTTAGATGTAGCAGACACACCTTAAAAAAACTTCCACTTTAAGTTTCTACCCTTCTCACTATCATGTTTACTATTATAGTTTTGACTGGCTAAGATGAGAGCTATTGTTTGAACACTTATGAGTTTTTAAAAATAATTAAATGGACATGGGTAGTTATCTTAAGTCTCAATATTCCTTTCAAAGTTGATTTCATCTCTTGAAACCTCTAATAACCTACATAATACACAAAATAGTCATAAATACAATGTTTTTTACCCCATCCATATAATTCTATATAGATAATCCTGATGGTAGGTATCTTTACTAAGTATTATACAACCTCCAATCACTTTTATTGTCAAACTAGTAAATTTGGATGCATCTCTAGCCTTGTTTCTTTTATTAGATCTATAATCAGGGTTTGTAAGGGTTTTGGCTTGTTTTACCCTCCTAAGATTTGTTCATGAAGGTTAGACATTGGAATTTAAAAAAAAATACACAAAAATGATCTTCATGACCCCTTATAACACCTAGAAACCTATTATATCTCCATGCAAGGAATCAAAAGAGATATGAGCTTCCAAACCTCTCTTATCGAGCTCTTTTTTCCCATTTGCACAGGCTTGAGGTGGGTTTTATATCAAAAATGGATTTATTTATAATTTATATAAAATTTAAAGGATTTTACATGTCTAAATTAACCGTGTTAACATTATCCAATCCATTTTATTTATCATCTAAATCTATAAATGAATTTGACCCCCCTTTTGGATTCTAGGCCTAAATCTTACCTAACAAGCCTGAGTTATCTTAAAGCCCAAAATGAATTTTTTATGGATTTACCTACATAAAAATAGCTTATATACCTCTATTTTCACCCCATATACATTCTTTAATTCATTATAATGTTTAACCCATACTATAAGTGAAAGTGGTTCTCCATTCGGCTTTAGGCCTAAACTATGCTTGGCAGGCCTGCTTCCATACTTGAGGGTTTGGGATACACTGTTGATATTATCCCTTATAAAAAAGGTTATTCATGATTTTTTTGGTGTACTACATATTATTAAACATTATTCATGGTTCAAATATCTCCTGGTTATCTCATTTCATCCCCTTTCTTAAAGACTACATAATTTGCACCTAAGGGAAGTGCCCTCTATCTGAGATAAAACAAAGGGCACTTCCCCTATTTTCCCAAACCAAATGAATGATTTATGGGATTATTAAAGTCTTATATATTTCCTATACCAAATTTTATCCCTTTATATTATCAATATACCCCCCAAATTAAACAAAACCCAAGATAGACTATGCAAAAAGGGGTATTGTGCACAGTGGTTTAAGTTTGCAAATTATCTAATGCATCATTTAAGCCCCTTTATCTACTAAATATCAATAATAATGGTGTTATTATGATGTTATAATTTTTATTATCTTGTTATAAACATAATTTATCCCTCCAAACTCTCACATGTCCCTCTTACTGCTTGCCTGGTCAATATTGTGTATAACCTTGACTGTATTTCTTGTTTTAGGACCCTTATAGATGACCCTACATAATTTAGGATTTGAAGTCATTTTAAAAGCCTCATTTAATCATTCCATGTCCATATATCAGTGATTTTAATTCATTCATTTCATACTTGGGTTAAGTCTACATCAAATATCTTAATTTCTTTGTTCTTTTCCCCTCACAGTCAGCTACATCTAACTATGTGGGGCCCTGTAGGTGTATGCTTGCTCAGTTTAGGCTTGAGATAATCTCTATAAAAATTTTATAATCCCTTAGATTCATTTTAAATTTATTTAACTCATTTTCTCACCCTTCCTATCCTAAACCATCCTTTAGACATCCTATCTTTGTTCATTGTCACCCTATAATCACCTATAGTTGACTGTATCGAGTCTTGTAGGTGTTTATGAGAAACAAGAGATAGTACATCATCATATTTAAATGATCCCTTAGAACATGAGTTTTCTTTCCAAAATTTTTAACCATTCACATATGGTATCATGATCTATTTTTCAACTTTGGGTGTTAGGTCACTTCAAAGGTAAAATCCTGTAGATGTCATTGACTGAGTTTAGTGCACAAATGGGCAACTTTAGGCTTTTCAATAACCACCCTCCATTAGTCATCTGCCCTTCAAAAAATTTAGATATATTTTCATATGTAGTAACTAAAATATTTTTTCATTAAGAGGTATTTAAATTCTTTGAAACCATGTTAAATGTTATCCACAAAACCAATAGGAGCTCTGTTTTACACTTTTAGGGAAAATAGCACTAAATACTATCATTTCACCTTTTAAAGGTTCCCCATAGTTAAATTTCCAACTTTTCAACTCTCATTGGTTTTTTATAATCCCTTAAACATGTTTGGATCATAAAATTAGTCTCACCACTTGTTTGAACACTCCCCTATGACATTTTAGCTCTTTATGGTACCACCTGTAGGTGGCCATTTTCAAGGTACAAGTGGTAAGTATGAGGATGGACAGTGGATATACATTTTCCCTTCAATTCAATTGATCTTTCCTCATGGTAATGAATTTAAACATCATCATGTTGAAAAACTTGAAATAGGTTTTCTCACATGATTTTCAATGTTGAACCCTATTATATGACCTGTAGGTACATGCTAATGGCAGGAGATTGAGTGTAGCAAGAAAATATCTCCCTCATGTTGACCATTTACTATTTAATGAAATCCACTTGATCACCCATGTGATAAAAATTTTCCATAAACATATGAATCTTTTTCACTCTCTTATGAATGTATTCCAACTCTAACATAGCTCACTCAAAAGGTTGTATATGACAATCACAGAATAGACTAACTGTATGGTGTCTTATGACTGCACCCTCATAGAGAATTCTTTGGAAGATGAGATTGGAATGGGAGGATATCAAAATAAAATTTATAATGTGACAATTAAATTATTATCATCCCTTGGAATCACTACCAAAGCTTGGAGATTATAAAAATAGTGAAAATATGCTTGCAACATAGAATGGTGTTTCTCTTACAACTTTGATGTACTTTAGTTATCCAAAAACTTTGAAATAAGAAACCAAGCATGGGAATAATTTGAGTATGGATTCAACATCATCTATAAATAGTATCATCAAGTAAATTATACAGATTTGTCCAAACCAAGACAAAACTTGTAGGGTGCATAGATTAGTAAGCAAATTAGATAGTCTAATTTATTAGGAATGGTTCATAAAGCACAGACCACGATTCTTATACAACCAAAATAAAATTTAAGTTTAATGAGTGTATAAGACACCCCCAAGATAATTTTTCCTAAAACCTCTCTTGCTGGTTGTACCAAGTACAACCCTGAGGACCATCTTTTCTTGCCAATCCTAGTGGAAGGAGAGAGAAGTGGTTTTCTTAATATATTTGATATTCTGATCAAAATAATCACTATAATGAGTGTATTTAATACCAAGGGACACTCTTGAAATGTCCTTAGCTATAGTATTTCATAAAAAAATTTACACCTCATTAAATTCTCATGTTCCCCAAGAAAATTGTCCTTTTTTTAAGGAATTTGCCACTTTTTAGCTAAAAATAATTGAATGAGGCATAATAGGACACATTTCATGTGACATAACCTTTTTACACCTTCAAATTTCCCAATGAGGTCGTACAAGTCATTTAATGCTCTATTTTGACCCTCAAAATGACTTTAAAAGATATAAGGACTAAAATGACTAATGACCAAAGATAATATAAAATTAAATGGAATAAAAAATTTGATAATAAAACCTATGACATGATACTATACCCCATAAAACATCTAAAAATCATTTTTTTACCTATAGGGGTCCTGATTTGACCTACAAGGTCAAATTTGGTCAACAGTTTCTTTCATTCATTTGATGTTTTTGTTGTTATTGGTATTATTATTGTTGTCTTAGCTATTGATATTGTTGTTATTGTTCTAGACTTTGTATTTTTTGCTTTGTTTTTTTTTTATGTTGTGTAAAAGGGTTTTGATAAATACCCAATTTTTGATTGGATGTAAAATCTCATTATCCAATTTTATCTTCCCATTTTCCAACATATTTTCAATAAGGTGCTTTATCTACACACAATGGTGTATATTATGTCCATTAACTTGATGGTATTCATAGAACTCATTTTATCTATACCATTTTGGGTAAGGGATGCCCTCAAGATAGTGCTTTGATATTAACCAATTAATTAGATTAATAGCAACTAGGTTTCAAAACATGGCTTCAATAGGTTCTCCAAGGTCACTAAAGACTTGGTGATTAGGCACATTTCTTCTTGGAGGAGGGATTTGCAAAGGCAATGGTTATTGCACTGGTCTAGGATGTTTTGAATATTGTGCTTATTGAATGGGTTGTTGATGAGTAGTAATTTACATTTATAGTGTGGGTTGAGTAGACATTGTTTCCACCTTTTATACATGTCACGACTCAGTTACTCCATTTTCAACAACATTCATATTGTAATTAAATTGTTTGGATTTTTTATATTTATTGGACTAGGATGGTTTCTATGCTTGTGTTTGGATTTGGTTTTGGTTTTGATTTTGGCCATTTCTTTGGTTTTAGTTTTGGTTTTGATTTTATGAGGTGAGCATGATAATTTCTTTATTTATAAGTTCCCTTTTGATTATCAACCTTTTGTCAATGATTTCCTTGAAATTATGTGCACACTATAGCTCCATGTGATAGGATATTCTATTGTGTAAATTTTCGGTAATCACAACGGCCAAATGTTTGTTTGGTAAGTTATGGGTGAAACGGCTAGCAAGTGCTCTCCATCATTGTAGATAACTTGAAAAGATTTCACTAACATTCTATTTTGATTACATAAAATCTACCAATGAAATCTAATGTTAGATATTGTAGGATAAATGTTGCACAAACTTGTTTGAAAGGTCATCAAAATCAATTACTACGTTCTTTGGAAATTTCAAGAACCACTCCAAAGCCTATCTTCTAGACTCTAAGGAAACAAAATTAGGAGGTAGATGAAGCCACTTGATGGCAAACAACAAATGAATTATATTAAATCGGCCTTAAGGTCTCATTTACTCTTGTATATGTAAAACTTTGGTGGTTCATACCCTAGACAAAAAAATATTTGTAGATACTCCATGTTGAATGGGTAGAAACACACGTCATCTAACTTAAACTTCTTGGTCTATTTCTCATCTTGGATAGTGGAAATTACATCCTTAATTTTCTATAGTTCATGTGCTAAGAAACTAGATGGAATGTTGGCCTGAGACGGAGTTTGGATGATCAAGGGTGGATTACCTTAGCTAGGGTATAATGGATGCATGGTTTATTTTGAATATTGGTTTAGATAGGGAACTGACTAGGAATATACATCCATGGATTGGGATATGTTGAAATTAAATTCATTATCATGTGATATTTAGTATATAGGCTTAGTTTTGGGGGAATTATGGTTGAGATGTAAGGATATGGCTTTGATTTAAATACTATGCCTACTAAGGTTGAGTAGGGACTTATTATCGACTAGTCAAACCTGTTTGAATAAGGGGAACTTATTGTGAAATAAGGCCCTATCATTGAATTTATGGCACATTTGGGATAAAAGGTAATTTTTACCTAATTGTCACTTGTTAGACAATATTACTTCTTTATTTCATGAACACTTGTTATGAATTAGACATTTTTTGAAGGTTTAGAATTTGGCCAATGGACATACATTATTTATTAGACAATGTTTTTGATTTCAAAGGTGAATTGGTCTATGACTGAAGAGGTATACTTGTCACTACTTGATGAAGTGGAACATTGGTTACCCTTATGGAGGTGGAAAAATGTTTTGCCTCTGTTGCATTGGTATATTATTTTATGCCTATTATTTTGGAATGTTAGTCATTACATATTGTGGTGGGGTAACATTCATGACATTTTATTCAGGTAAGGCACTAGTTACCATTTGACTACTTAATCCTTGTTATTGCATGCTTAAAGAAGTAGCTAGTTGAGGATTAGAGGTAACTTTTTATGGTTTGGATGTAAGATTTCCTACCCCCTAATTTTGTGATCCACTCAAGTCATTAACTAAAGTCACTTATTTTTTAATAGCTATTTATGTATTTAAACCACTTTATCCTAGATTGGATGACACTTGTGTATTATCCACTATGTTTGGCACATTTAACAACATAGAAGCAGTAGACATTTCTTCAATATCTAAGGAATTAAACATGTATCCAATTGAAGTGATTTTCACAAATGGGTCTATCCCCAAATCATCCTATCCTATCAATTTAATCAATACCCCTATTGAAGGAGATAACTCGATGAGAGGAGCATTTGACATGGTCATGTTTTTAAAGTTGTGTAATAAGTTTAAATAGATTTGGTATGTTGTCTACATTTGTATAAAATGGTCTTCTATAAGGCCCTTTCCTATGATAATCATATTGGCATTTTGGTATGACATCGGCACAATCACTTAAGGATTGTTAGAAGAGGCTTATTCAATGGTTTACTTATAAGTCACTCAAACTAGGCTAGGCAAATTGTCATGGGGAGAAGTTTGTTTAAAATTTGATCCCCACCTCTACATATCTAATTAAAACTTCATCTTTGTTTGTAATCAAGTGAAAATTAAAAAAATATGTATCATATGTTGACATCATAATAATATAGTATAGTTGTCATTACACTTGGTCTACAACCAATGATATGCTAGCTAGATATTGCACTATTTGTTCTTGGTCCTACTCCAAGAATGGAGGAGTATTGACCAAATAGTGGGATAAAAAATATTGAATTTTTTCACCATATTGAGTGTTTTAAGGATGATAAGGATCCATCTCATATACTAAATCATCACCATAATGGTATTGAACAAAGTCATTTTATGTAACCACATTCTCATATCATGGATTGTACATGGCTCTACTATGAGTGTAACAAGACATCCAAATCAATGATGAATGTTTCATGAAAAGGCTTATAATTATACAAACTTTAAAAAATAATGTCCAAAGTATAAATGGTTTGAACTTGGTCAAATAGGCAGAGTTGTATCTCCAAAAAGGTTTATGCTAAAACTTGGTAAAAATAGTCTAATGTCAAATTTTTAATGTTAAATGTCTTAGACAAAAAGGTCAAGTTGATGAATAAAAATTGAAATTCCAAACATAGGTAAAACTTTCCTTAAACAAGTATAACCTAATGAAAATGAAAGTCGATATGTCGTTCGTAGAATGCACAAAATCTAGGCTCAAAATAAACATGTGTTAGGTCTTTTGGAAAAGGCACAAAAGCTAGACTTTAAACAAAGCAAAGTAAGATATTTAATCTACTAAATTTGAAACACTTTGGCATAAAATAGGCATTTGGATTTAAACATTGACTTGGTCAACCGGTATAAGGCATGAAATAATAGGCATATAGAAGATAGACTACTTCTCCCAAATCTAGGCACAAACAATAGTTTGTAAATTGAAGAAATAGTTAACCTAAGTTACACAACCCAAAAGATAAAGACTGATGTCTAAGCCAAAATTACATAAATCATAGGCAAAAATAAATCAATTTTTGGATTTGAACTTGTCAAGGTTAATTAAAAACTCAACTTGGAAAACTAGGGTTTTCAAATAAACAACAAGCTAGATAAAGATAAATGGTATAATGACACTAAGCATAGATTCAAAAGGCACATGTGGCTTTAATTTCAAAATTAGAAATTGAGACATAAGGTAACAAGTTCTTGAAATGATTTGAGCACTATAATTATGTTATCATACTCTAAAGATATGACAAAATGGTTTATTTCAAGACTCCAAGGAATAATACTCAAAATGAATTGGCTAGCATAACAACACCCTTTTCACACAAGTGACACAAGTGACACACACACAAAAGCTTTGACAAAAAAATTGAAGGAAAAGGTATGGTTTTAAACTAATAGTGTAACACCTCCTCAAACAAAGGAGTGATGTATAAACAAGTCTCATTTTTGATGTGGTATGATAAAAAAATAGTTAGACTCAAAACCATGAAAGAAAATAAAAAAGGACAAAAATGACATAAACACCTAAGTAGAACATCCTAAATCCTAAAAATAACAAGGTTGAATGATATTGTCAAATTTCATCAATATACTCACTTTTGGGAGGATTTTAGGGTTTTTAGGCCCCTTCTTCTCTCAAGAGTTTATACTGTGATATAGAACTTTGGGCTACTCACCCTGCATCAATAGTTTGTCCAAGGCAAGTGGGGTTGTCTACACTATCAATTTTCATTTCATATCTAGATGGTCCTAAGTGTGTCTAAAACTAGAGATGCAATCACATCATTTGGATCTATGTCAATTGGCTTGTTGTGAAAATGTCTTATCCTTTTCATAACCACTACATCCATCACTTGCTTAGTGTAGTGCAATGTCTGAGTTACACCTATGTTCTGAGGTTGAGTACCACTAATAGAGCTTGTTTTAACCACTCAAAACAAGCATCCCAATGGGTCACCCTAAATTTATATATCCCATCATGGATTAGGGTTGAAATGATGCTTAAAGATGTATTCTCAGGTCAATGTTTCCCTAAAGAACCCATGAGGAGGTGATGAATTTCCTCTCATAAGCCAAAATGCATGAAAATAAAGACAAGTGAAGAGACTTTATGGTCATTTTGGGGTCACCCAAACCATATGGATTTAGGGAAGGACTTAGTGACTTTCTTTTTATGCATTTGGATTAAAGTGACAAAGGTAAAGAATGAGCATTTTTGGTCACCTGAGTTCCCTAAAGGGGACAGGAGGAGAGCATACATGCATCACTCATTTTTTTAAATACATAATTTTCAACAAACAAACATAAAATTAAAAACTCTTATGAGTTATCTAACTAATGTGAAAATTCATTTTATTACACCAAGATGAAATGTGTTGTGAAATTTTTTCCCCTTGGCATTTGTTAGTTGAAAATTTTGAAAAACAAAAATGACTTAAGCAAAAATATTATTAAAATGCTAATTCAAAATGTGAAATTTGTAAGTTAGAAGTGTTTTAAATGTCTCCTTATGGCCTTTGGGTCCAACAAAACATGTTATGTAGTCATTTTGCTTAGAATCACATCATGAGTAGATAAATGACTTCCCAAATCTTGCTCTTGGGTTTTTGGTTTTTACAGATAGTGTAAAACTACAGAACATAGAGTAATATTATAACTCTCTCTACAAAACTATGACTATTAGCACAATACCACAACTTGCATGAAAATAGAGCATTTAAATCAATATCACTACTCTAGATGCAAAACTACATAAATAAAGGCAATATCACTACTAAAAAAATTGTGATATTGCAACTTAGCATAAAATGGTTAACACAAACTGTTAGTGGTTAAAGGTAATATCGCCAAAATTCAAGTAATGTCTCTAAAACTATTATGATATTGTGACCTTTTAAGTCATTATATTTAAATACCACAAGATTTATGGTAATATTAGGACTTCAAAAATCATGATATTACAATATTATAACTTCCATGCAAGCATGAAATGGTTAGCAAAAAACCTTAGTAATTAGATATAAAAATGCAGAAAATAAGACAAAACCATGACTATGTAAGTAGTGATATTGTGGTAATATCATGATTCCAGAGAGTAAAATCATGACTGCATAGGGAAACTTTATAAATTCCATAAAAACATCTTTTGGCTTCCAATTTTCACCTATTTTGATCAACAAGCTTAAATTTTTACATGAAAATCATTATGAGAGTGCTCTAAAATGCCTTAAGAGTAACTTCATGGAGTGTAGGTTCCATCAGGCATGCCAACATGTGAATAAGGATTTAACATAGAGGGGAGGTTAGTCTTCTATTAGTCTCATAAAATAAATGAAATGAACACACTAAAATCCTAACACCTCTAGCCTAGACACTAGAGAGAGATTAGAGAATAAAACTAAATAAAATCACAACAAAATCATAAAATAAATAAGTCTTTTACCTTTCTTGGAGCTCCAACTGGCCTTTTGAATGGCTTACTTGGCTTGTGCATCAAGAATTCTTTGATAATTGAGGTTGATTAGTTCCTTCTCTCCTAGGCACCTTGGCTTTGATGTAGCTTGGCTTAAAATTTGGGCATGGTAACACTATTGTCAAGGAATTTAGGCATTATAACACTACATCAAATGAGCTTGTTGAATATATTTGTGAATAATAACTTTGAACCAAAAAATCTTAGATACCAATAGGCAAGGCCTTGTATTTATAGCCTTAGGAATTAACTCTTGCCCAAGCTGAGTTAAGGTTGAGTTTAAACATGGAATGGGTTCAAAATAACCCTAGGTGAGTTAAAAATAACTCTATTTGAGTTAATAGTTGTCAAGTAATTATGAATCTTAATTACTATGCATAACTCTCAAATTAGATACTTTTGGGATATTTTCAAAGAGCTTGACAACTCATAAAGTCAATGATGAAAGGCTTTGATGTTTTCATTTTTGGAATTTCCATTTTTAGATATTAATTAATTACAAATAGATAATTCAAATAAGAATTTAATATTGTTTAATTTTTTAATTGATTTTGATTATCATTTTAGCTCTTTCAAGATTTGATCAAGTGTGTAAGTGTCCCATTTAATAGGTCCATAGGCCAAATTGATAGTTGTTATATTACAAGGTGATTAAGGATGAATTCATGAGATGTTATTGTTGTATACAGGCTATTATCCCAAATAGGGATCCCTCAACATGATTCTGAGCATTGATAAATTATGCACAAGTAAATTTGGGATGTTTAATGATTTCTAGGCTTAATTTGAAATGGTTCATAGGAATCTATTTGAAGTCTAGTCAAAAGTTAATAATGGCTAGTTTTAGGTGTCTACACTTGTTATGGTGGGGATGACACAGATGGCCACCATTATTTCTAGGGGATGGGACTATTGTGGAGGATGTACTAGATCTATATCCCATTATAAAAATTTATGGTATATTGTTATTTGTAGATTTTCATGCTTTATTTGTTTAGTATTGAATTATTAGTTTGTTAAATTTAGTCTAATTTATTGTGTTGGTGTACGTAAGTGTAGGATATGATGAGTACTAAGAGACCATTATTGAGGCTACATTATGATATATTACATAGCATATTCCTAATTATTCCATGGATGATGGGTTAGTGTAAAAGGCTAAAGGAGTTGTAAGTATTCATGCCCACCTATTTGATCGAGCATCCATTTCCACGATAGTATATAGACAAGAAACTATAGATAGAGACAAGGCACATGTTGAGTTGTAGATGTGACCCATGCCCTAACCTTATATCCTAGGTGGGGCAAGTAGTAGGATCATGGATGACCATATTCATCTAAATTAAAAACATGTGGAGTTGGTGGCTAGGGTAGTGCTGTTATGAGAGAGGGAGCATAGTCATAGAGTTTGGTCTTAGTCTAGATCTAGAGGGGTATTAGAGCATCTAGCTCTAGTGTGTAGGCATCTAAGAGTGAGGATGATGAGGTTGGTCTGGTGACCAAGCTCTGGTTATTGATTGATTATGTATTATTATATTGAAATTTTTTTCTAAGTTATATATGTATTTGTTGTTATATGTATATCATATCACTTGGCATTTTGATTTGTGGCATTGTTTACTTGAGTAAATGTTTGATTATATTCATTGCCTATATTGATATGGAAATGTATTTTATGGTTAGATAGTTGTAATTGATTTTAATTGTATATAGATGTTTGAGTAAATATTCATATTAGATTATGAATGTTAATTGTTAGTATCAATGACATAAGAGTGTCATACTATAGGTGATTACAAATCATGTGACTATGTCATGCACTATATGAATCCTAATGGCATAGTAAACAAGTGACCATATTGTGTAGGTGTAGAAGTAGACTCTAGAATTGATATTGCTCATGGTGTACTACTGGTAGCTAAATTTTTAGACTCTTTGGTAAATAGATTAATTTATTTTCATACTAGAGATGTATTTTATTGTGCATTATGTCTTGAAAATATTTTAATTGGTTATCATGCTAAAGTTATTCTTCGATCTTTGTGATCTTTACCTAATATCTTAATCAGTTGTCAGAATGAGACTAGTGGTTGAGTTATTTTCCATTTTTTTACTGTGTTGTTATAAGTAGGTTGATTTATATGAATTGATATCCACCTCTATTATACTTTTGATGCATGATATCTCACATAAGTAGGTGTCCTAGAAACCATGTGGCTCAAACAATGAGTAAATAATGACTCATTGAGAAGAACATTCGAGGATAACTCACTAGTATAGGAATGTGATCTGGGAGAGTATGGAGAAGGATATCATGATGCCCCTTGTATGAATCTTATAATGCCTCTATTGACATACTACTCAATATGATATTTGAGAGCACAATAGTTGATATACTAATGTCCATTGATTTCATGATAATTGCAATATGGTTTATTCCTTATTATATGAAAATGATATGTTATATTGTAATTAATAAGGGGAAGTGTGATCATCCCCATATCTAATAATGTAAATAATATGTCAGGAGGCCTATATCTATCTAAAAATTATATATCCCCTTTGTTAGTGTCATATGCTCTACTCATTATGGAAGATGCTCTATGAAGAGGCTCTTTATCTTTGTTGAGTATCTTTATTAGTTGTTTTTGTTCCACTCTTTCATTGATCATGGGTACTGATTGTACCATATTGGATGAATGTGACTGTGAGATATCTAAATCTGATTCTTCCTTTAAATGTGTATAACTAGTCCTAACTTCTCTAATGTCAAAGCTATGTAACATAGATGCTAGAATGATTTGGATATCTCATATAAGAATTTATCATTAAGATGGAAAATAAGTACTCTAGAAAAGATGCATTGTGTCTATAAATCTATCAACTAGTAGATCAATTATTACATGCATGATTTGAATCATAACATGTAATCATTCACTATTTCTGACTTACCCTAGTGTAGTGAAGGTAACCTCTCATATGTGACTTGAGATCCATTATTCTAAATATAATGCATGAGAAATACTTCTTCTAACTCACCATATGTTTGTAGTGAACCACTAGGGAGTGAATGATGAAACCAATTTATGTCCTCACCCTCTAAAGTCTGTGGAAATAATTATAAGAGAATCAAACTACGAGTGACATTTGTTATAGCTTTCATATAAGATTTGAGGTGAAAGTATGGATCTCAATAGCCATTGAACTTATATAATATTATTATTTGAAAATGCTTTAGTAAATTTGTATTGAAGGTTCTATGCAGGATAGGATTTCCATGGATAGTATTGGAAAAAACCCAAGAGTAGTATGTTTTGCTTTCCAAGGTGAGATGGTGTACTTATTTTAAAGTACCCACAACATGCATCAAGGATATTACCTATTATGAAGGTATATTAACATCATCAAGAGGTTTTTTTAAACCTTGAATCTTAATATTAATTTTATCCATTGGCACACTACATAAGGGAACATCAGTAGAGATAGCGGGTTTGTGTTGTATAAAATTTAGTTGTTAAGTCATTTACTTTGCCAGGTGCTTATATAGATATCCAAGTTAGTTTTAGACTTTTTAAAACTAGGATCAAACCTATAATAATCCTATAGTTCTCAAAAAAAATCACTTGACTACACCAACATCAATTCACATAAGCTGCAAGCCTTATACACTCACCCAAAGTGTAGCAGAGAAAGAACCAGGGCCTACACTGGGCTAGTCATGCCATGACACAACTCATTATTTAAGGGGATTGGTCATTGAAATGATGGCATTGGTAGGTTCATTGGTATAAGTCATTTTGGGTGGGGTCTAACTATCTAGAGGCATACAGCCTATTCAAGGAACTTGTTCTAGTCATAGGAGTGCAAACCTGTATTAGGTTGGTTCTAGGATCTTAAGGGAACAAGCTTTTGTCTTACTAGGATTATCATCATTTGGTGCTGATATGGATTAAGGGAATTACTTTATGTCAATTACTCATGATTAGGCTAGCACTTTAGGCATGGTTATCATCACTTGGCATGGAATCCTTCCTACACTTAGAGTATTTATATATAATGTGTTAACATCATCACCTACACATGGATGCCATTAATAGGATGGACCAAAATCTTGTTGAAAATTATTATTCATATAATAAATATAAGCATTAAAACTATTAAAAACATTGAAAAATCAATCCATATTCAAAAAACATAACTATAACCATGTAACCTAGATCAAAACTCAATTAAGGGAAATACCATTCTTCATTAAACATTATTCATATAAATAAAGTACACAATAAGTGAAATAGAGACATTACTCTAAAGTTACTAAAGGCTCATAGGCAAGCTTAGGTACTATAATGTGAACCCTCAAAGGCATCCATGCTAGTCCTAAGTTTCAATGGTAGTTGATTTGCTATGTCTGGAACCATATTTGCAGGGCTTTGCTAAATCAAAGTCGTGTTTCCTACATACTGGTTCAAGCTTGGCTTTATATAACTTAAAATCATCTTTGTGCTAGGGTGGATGGATAATTCTAGGTGATGAGTTGGAACCTTGGTTTATCATTTTATTAGCTCCATCACCTTGTTCCCTTTATACTTTAATCATGACATAAAGCCACTTATAAAGATGCCCTAAAAAACTAAGTGCCAAGTAACTGCCTACCAACTGGTGCAAGATCTACAAAGATTCCTCCAACTAGCATAAAAAGTGCCAAAATAAAAATCATGACAAGTGATTACCTTATGTTGAGGTATCTACTAAGTTGGCATGTATCCATACCTATCTAAAAAGGGGCCCAACATTACTCCATACAAAATTGCTAGTTCACCCTGAGACTAGTCTTTAAAAGCTCTTGGTGCACAAAACTCCAATGTGCTCTCCTTTAGTTCAATGTTGAAGTCCATAAAGCCCTTGATGGAAAGCTTGATTTCTTCAATGGAGTTTTATATATCTATTGAGGTGGAACTGATCATGAGCACATCCATCTTTTCTAATTTCTTCCAGAAGGCCTTAAGGTTTGCCTTAGCTTTTACAACTCCTCCATCCAAGATTTTTCCTTGTTTTCAGGCCTTGGTTTGTAAGGCATGGAGTGTGATTCTAGGATTTATTTCTAGTATTTTATTTGAGTGCTCAAGGCATTAACCTTTCCCATTATTTGGCTTCATTTTGATCTGCTCATAGTGTATACATGTGCCATTAGCTCCTCCTTCTCCCCCTTTATCTTTTTGAGGCACACATCTATGACTAACACCTAGTTGGATAAGATGTAGAAGATGGTGTTGACAGTATCTACACCCTCTTGAAGTTGTGTTAGGAGGTATTCCACCTCTTTGATCTTCATATCCATCTCCTATTTTATCACGGTACATGGTTCCTCCTCTTCTTTTGGCACTAGCTCTGCCTTCAACCTTGGGAGTATTTCTCCACTAGTGCACACACCTTGTCAACCTTTAAAATTCAAAGTGTCAATGTCATCTAAGATGGATGGCTTGACTTCCTCTACATGCTTAGATAATTATTATAATTTAAATGCCATGGATTTTACTTCCTCTTCTATTGTTAGTGTTATTTTCTTCTATATTGAATCTCTAAAATCATTAATGATGTTCTTCCTACTGCTTTAGAGACCATTTGAATGATTGCATTGGCTAACATGACTGGGTTCATTACAAAAAGGTTTATAATAAGGGAATCATGCTCTTCTTTTGGTTCCTTTATTCCCAGTATGGAAATATATAGCACCTCAAAATGAGGCTCATCCATATAACTATCAAAAATAAATGATAGTTGTTTGTGTGTTCTTATTGTGGTAGCTCCATGGGGCATGTACTCAAATATATACTAATATTCATCAGTCTACCCCTTCAATGCCTTTTCCCTTAGGCTTGTATCAACACCTTCTTCCTTAGTGACAACCAACTTTATCAATTTTCCTTCCTCTTCATCGATGTTATCACTCTCTTCAGTGCTTCCCTCTGAGGTTCCTTCATCTTATTCCATTAGGGGTTCTTCCTCAAACTTGTCACCTTGGTCCTTTTCTTTTTCTACCTCAACACCAACTTCTCCCTCCTATGTATATTGAGTTTCTTTAGTGCTCTTTATTTTATCTTTTAAGGCACCAATATCACCTTCCTTATCTCTAGGCACCCCTTCACTAATTGGGTGTGCATGTGGTGCAGCTTCTTCTACTATGTTGGTGGGGGTGCTAGCCGCCTTTGTTGCTTTCTCCTCCATTGGTTTTTTGCTTGTGGCAACCTTATTCTCTTCCTTTTATTTCTTGGCCCTTTCCTCTTGGGCCTTATTTTTCTCTACCTTCCTCTTATTTATTATTTCTAAGGTCCTTTCTTCCTCAACCTTTATTTCTTCAACCTCAATATTCTCAATCTCTTCTTGGGTTATTTCGATTGCCTTCATGGCCTCTCTTTTTTTCTCTAGCACCAATGCCATCTCTATTTATTCCTTGTTGAGGCCCATTTTCTTCCATAGGCTTCTCTTTTCCTCCTTAATTCATGGAGGATATTTGGAGGGCTCTTTTTAAGTGGATGTCTTTTTTGCATCTCTAAGCATAATGGTAGTGCCACCTTAGAGGGCCTCATGAACTTATTTGGTGTTGGGCTCTTTTGTTTGCTTCTTCCTAGATGATGTAAAATTTTTTCCCTATTCATTCCTCCTCCATCTCTTCACATGCCTCTTGTACTTCCAATTACTCATGTGCCTCTTACACCTCCATCTCTAACAAGGTTATTATGGGCATTACAATTATCCCCTTCGACTTCGTTTGCTTCTCCTTTTGCTTAGGCAAATCAATCCTTGGTGTGAAGGTCATGCACTTCTTATTTGGTGTAGAGGGAGTGGATTCATCATCAGAGGTGATCTTCAATCTGATGTGCTCCTACATCTCCTCAAGTGTCTCCTCCTTTTTCTTTTGGGGAGACTTATTTTGTGCTACTAGTGTTAGCTTCCCTTCATCATCAATCTAGAAGGGCAGGTCATCTTCCTTATCAATGCTCATGCCCTTCTTTCTCAACTTCATCTCATAGCATAGCATGTGGATGTGGCTGAGTATGAATTCCTTTTGGAGGGTATAGATGTCAGTGCAATCTAAGTCATCCTCCTCATCCTTCATCACTTTCCCTCTTGGGTACACATATTGGTGCCTTAACCTACTTCATTCCAAATCCATGGTTTTCATCAGCATATCCAGCTACTACATGTTAGGGATTTTCCTAAGTGCATCCCTAAAGTACTTGGCTGAAAATGCATAAGAAAGTTTTAACCAGCCTAATCAATTGTCATCTATGAATGGCAAGCACACTACACAAAAGTATTTCATAATGGTGAAGGTTGCCCTTCCAAACATGTTCTGAGGGAGTTACTCAAGGACACACCATTCTTCCTTGAATGCTTTGATATAATGGGCATACCATCCCATTATTTTGGTATTGTACTTTTAGGAGAAGGTGGGGGTAGGTGAATTTTTGGTACTTTAGCACTAGGGAGTCCTTATGATCTAAGAAGACCCAAAGGTTGTCCTCATCACCATTAGGCACATTGATTTCCTTCATTATGATTAGAATTAACATCAAACCCCACTGAAAGGTTTATCACACTGTATAACACTCTAGTGCATTCTTCACTATTTCCTCTGTAATGAATTTTGTTATATTAAAATTTACCCCCTATGCCATCTGGTGGGTGATGCATAGGTATGCCTTGGTGATGTCTATCCACCAACCACTAGGGTAAAGTTTTAAATTTATAAGGCACATAACTATCCTCATTCTTGGGTCCTTGATGTCTTTGATTGGGAATGTGAACCCTCCCTTATATTACCCCAAGAGTTTTGTGACCCTTTCAACTACAACATCATCAACCATCATCTAGTGGATGTCTACACTAGAGTCTAGGAGCCTAGTGATTCTACTAATGAGACTAGCTAATAACTACATGTGCTTCCTTAAAAATTAAAAGCAATCCTTGTAGATGTATAAAAGGAGGAACTACATGATTTCCTCTAGCTTCCTAAAACATAGTAACACATAAAGTTGAGTTGCATCGATGGTTGCAAGTTTGTCTTAGATGGAAACATCAAATAAAATTACCCCTGCTTCAATCTTGTCCCTCATATCAACCACCCAATCTTGTGATATATCTTGTGCATTGTTTTAGATGTGATGGTTGTATTCTTTGAGCTGGTAGGTGTGTACAAAAATTCCTATCTCTCTTACCAAGACCTCCTTAGGAAACTGCATCTCCTAATAGGACATTTTTGTAAGCACTTCCAAATCAACTTTGATGATTCTACCTCCCTCTATTGATTGTGCTTTCTTCTTTACCATGGCTAATTTTTCTATCATCTATGCCCTCTTGGTGTCCTTTTATGCCTATGGTAAGATAGAACTCATGCATTACTTCCCTATTCTAAACTAGTTGGTGTTGAATCATGGTCTATTTACTTTTCCAAAACCTATAATTTTTGTTAGCACTTCTTATAATCACAACATCTACGACTGTGACTTTGGCTCTCAAACTTCACTTAATTTTAATAGTGGCCTCAGTGTTATTCCAATTTGCATAATTTGTACCCCATACTTATCTATTCTAATCTTAAAGGGAATGTAATTATGAACTCTATTTAATCATTCACTTTTGGAATCTATGAGTACTTAAGGTCTTACTGTAGTAACATTTTCTTTCTTTGGCTCTAGTTTGTTGGTTTGGCTTTGGTTCACTACTTTAAATTTTAGTTTAAAATTAACTTGAGGTTTGTAACCTAAACTAGTCATTCCTTTGTTGCTTTACACCCTTAATTTAGCTACCTTCTTAATTCCAAGTGAGTAATGGTCTGGGAGTGCCTATATTTCTTAGAAGTCACTAAAACCCATGAAATCCATGAAAATCCTCTCCCACATACATATTCAATGTAGATCTTTATGCCTCCAGCATCACCTTAATAAATTTTCCTAATGGTATTTTTGGTTAAGTGATGTGTAGCTCAAATGGCCACTTCCTACCTCACTTTAGGTGGATGCCAGCTTGTCCTGGCAATCTTTATCCTATACTTTGTTCACTTGGAATGAATTTTACCTTATGGCAACTTGGGCATAGTGCCTCACATACATGTGATTTATCATCCACTGTTATATCTTATTTTCCTACTGTGCTTTCATTTCAAGTGTGTTTTCTTACCTTGGTCAATTTTTATGTGCTTTTGTCTCCTTACCTTAGCCTATCCTACCCCATACAAATCCATTGCATTAGCCCTCTAAAACTTCAATCTATTATTTTTATATCTTATGCATAATCATAATGTGAATATTCTTTATACCTTTTTCACATTTGCATCTTGTGCACCTCTGTTTGTTAATTAGTACTCATATTTTCAAAGTTTGGCAAGTTCTATATGCCTAAAAACTTAGGTTGTCTAACCTCAAGCACTTTAGAAATCATTCATGTTCAACTCACCTAAAGTAGAGTTATGCATAGAAGCACTAGAATATTTATTTTGTGGGCTTAAATGTGCTTATTATTAACTCTATAATAATAATAATCATAAAATACAAGGAAATGTTTGGCTTACATCAGATGTCATTTAGGTCAACATAACACAACTAACTTGTGATCAAGAAGTTAGTGTCTGATGGTGCAAGCATCATCTTATTGCCTATATATCTTCAAAATCTTACTATTGAAATTCTTAGGGAGCATTTCACATGACATGTGCAGCTTGCATGTGCCAGTTTCCAACATGTTGTGGATAACATATGGACCCATCTACCTAATTTATAGCTTTCCCAAGTGCTTGAGGTAATTAGAATCATAGATAAATACCAATTCTCCTTTAGTTAGTACCTTTCACTTAATATCCTTATCATGTTATAACTTGTATCATGCCTTCTCTATTTTCTAACTCCACCTTGCTTGGGCACGCACTTCATCGAAACAACTTAATTTCTCCAACCTCACACTCAATGATTCTTGGTCCTCTAAATGACCAATTTTTGTAATGCATAATGATGTCATCAAGAAATCCATAAATAGAATTACCTCTATGCCAAACACCAATTAGAATGGTGTAGCCTTGTTTAGGTACTTATATGTTATGTGGTATGCCCATAAAACTGTTGACACTTGATCATCCCAATATTTGCAACCAATGTCACATATTTTTATGAGGCATGTTCCTAATATCTTATTGAATGCTTTGTCTATGCCATTTTCTTGGGGATGATATGGGGTGGTCTTGTAGTGTGCCACCATATACTCAGCTAGCAGTATTTTCATAGCTTCATTAAGGAAGTGTGTTTCTCTGTTGTTAGTTAAACTGAGTGGGCACCTATAGTAACTTATGATGTTCTACATATGAATTGTGCAGTAGTGATCGAAATGAAATTTTTAGTAGGCACTACCTCAGCCCACTTTATGAAATAATTAATGGATGCTAAAATATATTTATGCCTGTGCACATTACTATGGGAGTGATCAACCCAATAAAATCAATGGCCCATTTTTCAAATGGCACATGGGTAATAATGGGGATGAGAGGCATCTCATCCCATTGATTTGGCTTCCTTTTACATTGGTATATGTCACATTCCTTAGTATAATCCTTTGAATATTGGAATAGGCTTGGCCAACACAAGCCTGATTGTAGTGTTTTACATGTCATTACATCTCTAGTGCAATGGCCTCCCATGGTCCCCTCATACACCTCACATAGAATAGAGTCTCTTTCAAGTTCCAAAATACATCGATGTAGGACTTCATCTTGATTTAATTTATACAACTCCCCACTAATGATCTAAAATGGGGTGGCATGAACTATGATCTACTTTTTCTCTTTGGTTGTCATGGTTTGGGGTACAAACCCAGGCATTAAAAATGTGGATATCTCCACCAAGTCTTCAAAAATGCACTAGAGTCTATATAGTTGCACATCTGGGATGTCATCTTTAATGGGCACTACTACATTTCTAGAGTTGATGCAGGACAAATGGTCTAGTCTCAAGTTTTGCTTCCTAAGTTTTACCATAACTAAGAACTAAAATTATTAAAATAGAACTATCCATCTAAAAATTCACCCATGAAGAATGGGATTATTTACAAGGTACTTAAGTGCATCATGATTGGTGAGAAATATGAATGGGGTCGCTAATAAGTATTTCTTAGATTTCTAGAGTGAATAGACCATGGTAAGCACCTCACACTTAGTAGTTATGTGATTTTGCTCTACCATAGTCAATTTGTGACTTGTGAAGGAGATAGGATGATACATCTTAACTTTGTTAGGTTTTGTTAGAATGGCACTAATTACTTAGCTGAATGCATTAACATGGACATGGAATGGAGTTATCCAGTTGGGAAAATAAAGGATAGGTGCACTATCTAACTTGAGCTTAAGAGTTTCAAAGGCCTCCTCTTACATTATTCCCTAGTAAAATGGGCCATACTCTCACAATAGCTCTTATAGTGGTGTTGTGATCCTTGTATAGCTCCTTATAAACTTTTTATAATAGCCATAATGGCCAAGAAAGGCATGAATTTCTTTCTATATGGAATGGGTCTGGAGCTTTAGAATAATATCAATCTTCATGGGGTCGATGAGTAGAACATGTTTGTAGTTATCAGTGTGCAAGTGGATATACAATTAGATTTTTATGGTATCCAGTTTAATTATATATGAGAGCTCATTTTGGTTATCTTGAGGCTTACATTAGTCATAGTGTGAAAATAGATGTAGGCTTATATGTTAGATTTATTTTGAATATATTTCTATATTTCACATTTAGATCATTTTCCTTTGAGTCTTGCTCATTATGGTATTCAATTTGTGTATTGGCTAGGCCAGATACCTAATGATTTTATTATAGGCAACACTGATTTAGTTTTTGAGTAATTAGAAGACCTATCTTAATCAAGGGATTAATTTATTTTCTAACCTACTCTTTCCCTCTCTTTACATTTTTTTAATGAGAAACTATCTACCCATTACATTTTAAATAACCCATTTTGTAGAGGAACTAACCATAAAATCTTGAATATCTTAAGGAAATCAATTAAACCTTCGGTGGAAATAATAATAGCTTACCCATGCTATATCATTTGGAGTTTCTTTGCCCTTGGATCACCCTCAGGTCCTAAAAACAAGGGGAATAATTTTTTACATGAGCTTTTGACTACTTTTGTTCACTTAAATTAGATAATTCTTAATTGTGCTTGAATGAGTCACAATTTCAGCCTAACAACTAGTTATAAAAAAAGTCACATGCGGATGTAGATTTTCAAACCTTTACCCAATAACAAAGTGTAAGTGATTTATTTAAAATAATTAGTGGGTGTTAATTATATTATAAATAATATTTCAATTTTTTTCTAAAGAAAATAATCATGAAGAAGTTGAGGGGATAAAGAGACAACTAAAAATTATTTCAATATAATTTTCTTAAAGGAAAGAAACAAGAAGAAGTGGAAGGGATAAGGATGAAGTTAAAAAATCATTGAATGATATAAACCATTTTTTATTTAAATATTAAAGGAAATAGGGACCAAACATGGGCACTATCCATTCTTAAAAGCTGGAGTAAAAAGGGACCAAGAATGCATGGCCACCCATTCTCAAAAAGTGTAAAAAACATAGATAATACACACATAATGAATGAAAAAAATTATTACAAAATGAGGAAATGAAATAATTGTTGAATGAAACAAAAAAAATCTCAAAGGATTCCATAAATTATGCAAACTTAAATAATTAACAATTACTTACTCCGAGAACTACATGTAGCCCTTATTTCTAATGTGAAAATGAAAGCATTATAGATATTTATGTAACCTAATAAAATGGTTCAAGATAATAATCAATTGGAGGAGATAAGTTTTATATTAGTGAAAAATATCTTAAAGGAAAGAGAGACCATAAATAGGGGTCTACCCATTCTAAAAAAAATTAATAAATCATTGGATGATACATACCATTTTCTCAAATAAGGATGCTAGAAATCATACAAAGTTAAGGAAAATGTGTTGTTAACTCTGATAACTACATGCTTAATTCCCAATATGAGAATATAAGAATTGTATATATGCATTCAACCCAAAAATGGGTTTGATAAAATAATAACTAGAGGAAATTTCCTTTTTTCAAAAACCCATTCTCTTTAAGCAAAAATGGACTAAGAATAAGCACTTACTCATTCTCAAAAAATGGAAAAACACTAAAAAATATGCACATAATGAATGACAATCTACAAAAAAATGACTTAATAAAATGAGGCAATAAATAAATAATTTAATGATAAAACCATTTACTCAAATAAATATTCTATAAATCATATAAAGTTAAAGAATAAATTTTAGAATGAGTGACCGCTAGTTTTTCTCAACAAATTATTTTGAAATACTATTTATTTATGGTTGTTATATACACCCAAATTTGGTTAATAAAACATAGGTGTTATGTATATTGATACTTTCATATTTAGAAGCTCCTAATGTTGAATTAATATCCCATTGGCACATGCCATTGTAGTCATATGTCTTTTTCAATTATTCTTTCACACTGATTCCACTATATTTGTTGGTTTTTTAGTATTATATACCATTCTTTGTCTAAGTCATAGGGATACATGGTACTCTTTCTCTTTCATCCCATTCTTTCCTTATTTTTAGATAGGAGTGCCATATTTGGACAATATCACTCTATTATGCTATCCAAAAGGACTAGTCTTGTCTAGCACATGTTTTGAGACTATTTTCAATGCACATTTATTTTTAGTTTCTTTTTATGACCATTTTACAATTTCTTGAGTCATTTGGTACATTAATGGGTTTTTAGAATTAAAATTTGTTTAGTATTTTATTTAAATGGTTTCCTAAGGGATTTTACATCTATCACTTATCAATTTAGCACTAGCTTAATTAATAAAAATCATATTAAAACAAGCTTAGCACCTAAATTTTTCTAAAATTTATACATATCACATCTAGGTTGCATACTTGGACCAAGAGGAGAGCCTAGGAGAAGAGCATTTATATTCACATTACAAATGATCCAGTCACATACACACATTAGAGAGATACCAACAATGACCTGAGGTCCCTATTTTTGGGTTATGTAGGTAGTACTTAGTTCAACTAGGTTTTGAGGCTAGCTTGGCCATTCCCACTTCCCCATTCCCTCTCCTTTTATTTGATCTCTATGTGATTTATGTGTAAGAGTTCACTAGGGTTTTGAAGAGGAAAATGTGAAATATAGACTAGATTATGTGTTCCTAGATCTATGACAAGATGAATTAAATCTACATGGGGATCCACATAGAACCCCATTTACACTTTTGTTGTGGGAGTAGCCTAGACAACAACTCTCCATAAGGACAAAAAATTAGTATGCCTCAATCCTAATCCACCAGTCTTATCCCAATAAAACATGATACTAACATAGTAAAACCAAAATCTACCTCAGTCAACTTTAGACATATATAAATTCATATGTATCTCTGTGTTCTCTAAATAAATAAGTTGTTCATTCTTCTTTGTAATCTTTAGTAAAAAACCCTAGTTGTTCAATATCAGTTTTTTGTGAGTAAATGCATGCTTTAATGTCAATTTTATTATTCATTTAATTAAATTTAAAAAATCATATCATATTAAAACTCCATCAATCATAAATTCTATAAAATATATTGGTGAACCCATTTTATTTATCAAACATAGCCAAACCCTAGCTTTGTCCCTAAGGTTTCTTTATTTAATTTATCTTCCTAGGTTTTTAAATTATATTCTTATTTCCCTCATATGTTTTACTATGTGTTAACATTAGTTTCCATTTCTCCTCTTGTTATCATTTTACTTTTTGGAAAAATTTAAATGACTAACAAATATTCTCTTCCCCTTCATTTGATTGATGCATTCTTAGGCATTCCTTATAATTACAATAAATAATGGATAAATAACCAAGATTATGTGTTATATCCAAATTATGAACATGATTATTTGTATAATGATGATGATGACTATTATTTACATGATGGTTATGATGAATATTATTCAAGTGATTATCAAAATTTTAAGGAAAGTAGTGTAGATTCATGCTCTTCCCCTGCTCCTTCCATTATATCTTTACCAAATAAAGAGAAGAGAAATTAATAATATAAAGGAACTTATTATTGGTGATGTTTTATTTTATAATAATCCTAGGTTATCAAAAAAAATTGCTACATCTTTTTTCAAAATCACATAATATAAGGCAAAGAAGATTAAAGTTCCATTGCATGAGGAAAATGACAATTGTGCATCTAAAAACTTAAGTCCTACCTATAATAATGTGCCTTTTTCATATGATAATTATATATCTAAGGGTTAAATGAACATGCATCTCATATCTTTTATCCTTGTGATATTTCAAATGTTGTTATTTCAAATTTTTATAATAAAACTAGTATTCTTTTCGAATGTGATAACACTCTAAATGAGTTAGAAAATGAAACTATTTTTCCTTCCTTATCCATTTCTCCAAATAATAATGTTTCAATTTCAAATTTTGATAAGGAAAGTAAAAATTGAATTCCTCTTTCATTTAATGATGCATTGAATGAGATTTAAAATATAAATACATATCCTACACCCTATTCTAGTGGACATGAAAGTGAGGTTATTTTGAATGTTGATTCTACAAGTGAAAAATGTTATGATCATGATGAAAATTGGAATGATGATGATTATTATGCATGTGGTGAGGAGGAAAATGTTTCTAATACACCTAGTATAAATTCTTCTTTTCCCAACCCTCATGTTGATGATGATTGTATGTTACATGATAAATCAAATGATAATGTGTTTCATGAAAATATCATTAACAAACATAACAATATACATTGTTTTCATTCAAAAGATAAAATATGTAGGCATGTTAATCTAATGATACAAATCATAGTGTTATATCTTCTATTTCATTAGGATTTCATATGCCTTTACAAATTAATGATATATTAAATACATATGAATCTCCCAAGCCCACCATTCCTAAGGTATAATCAATTCCAAAACCACTTTTTACTATGTGAAATAGTGTATCAATGGCTAAAATTGATAATAAAATTTAATTATTAAATGATCCCTTTAACTACCTAGATGTTCCTTCACATGAGGTTCTTTCTGTAATGCATGTCCCTAGTGTTTTACAACATAAATTACACCAACTTACTTTTTAAATTAATGCATATCCTTCTTGGGTTGATTTGAATGCTATCTATGATAACCCTATAATAAGTAATATCTTCTAAGCACCATTATCACATAATTTTAAATTACTAACATTTTCTAAGTTCAATGGAAGTCATGACCCTTGTCTACGTATCAGAGATTTAAAAAAGGCTATGAATGGTTTTAATGGTAGTCACATTTTATTAAAGTTGTTTCTCAAGAGCTTATAGGATGATGCACTAATTTGGTTTCATCAATCACTTCCTAGTCAATCTATACATACATATGATGAGCTATAGTAATTATTCCTAATGCATTTTATCCAAAATAAGGAGCCCAAAGTCACATAGGAGATATTAACATCATTACATCAGGGAAAATCAAATCCAATTTATGATAACATATTATGATTTAAGTCATGTATGTAATAGTTAATCTATCAACCAACTGATATGGAGATATAATATATATTCTATAGAGGTCTCATATTCCCTCTTAAAAATAGTTTTTTATCAAAAATATAAGTCATTTCAACATCTTTTCTATGTGACTATTGCATTAGAGAAGAAATTGGGACATGTTTAGATTGGTATAGAGGCATATTTTGTTATTAAGTTGTTACCACCAGAATCATCTAATAAGATCCAAACACTTACTCCAACTATTTGAAAGGAAATATGTGCAATAGAAACAACATGTTAAGGTACTCAATAAATTCAAATAATCAATTTACATAGTGACTCCTATAGTGAATAAAACACATTATGCCAAGAGATAGCCTACATAATTTGATTAATTTAGAGATATGCCTAATGACATTCTTCAAGAATTATTAGATAGGAGGATGATCACACTTTCTCCCAATCATTATCATCCACTGTATCACTTGAATAGAGTTATAAATAAACATTATTTTAATTATCCTCACATTAATGGTCATTGGGATAATGATTATTATACACTTAGATATAGATTGAGTAGTATGTGGATATAAGTATTATCACATTTACAAAGGGGACATATAAATATCCATATCCTCATTATACTACATCATATTCTACTATGTCTAAGTTATCCCAAGACATTCCTTCTAAGGAACCAATGATTACTCATTATGTTACTACAAATGCATCTACAGAACTAGATTATGATACTAGATTTTTTGTACCACATACTCAACAAAAATGATAGCCAATACAAAAAGATAAGAAAGATTATAGTATAATTTCAATACAAGGAAATTATAATCAATTAATACTGATGATATGACAACGAAAAAATATCTTTGTGATAGATAATACACATATTCCTTCTAAAACTATGCATAGGGTATTATCACAACTAGATCATAATAATTTAGATATATAGCATGATCGGTATGGTTCACAATTAATATTCCCTTAAAGTTATTTATATGATCATACAAGGTATAGATAGTTTTAAATTATCCTCACATGTACATCATACAACTATGATAATAGCATTCCAACATGTGTAATTAAAATTAAAAACAAACATCTCAAAGTCTAAAATGTTAAATACATACAATTATAACAAATTCAAAAATACCAAATAATAAACATCTATATACATAAAGAATTCTCAAATAAAATAATAGAAAATAAAGAGTATAAAATGAAATTAACAACCTATATAATAGGAATATAGTCCACATGACCCTCTTCATACATGTTCACATCATCCATATCTAATAATATAGGTGACCTAGAACTAAAATCCCTAGGGTCACCTCATGTCCTAAACCTTGATCTCCCTCTCCTCTATATATCCTCATAGACATCCAATTGTTCCTTGAGATAAGTATGATTTATATGAAATTATATATACCCTCTTCATCCATGTTCACATCATCCATATCTAATAATATAGGTGACCTAGAACTAAAAACCTTGGGGTTACCTCATGTCCTAAACCATGATCTCTCTCTTCTCTTCTATATCCTCATAGACATCCAATTGTTCCTTGAGAGAAGTATGATTTATATGAAATTATATATACTCATCTAATGGTCTTAGACCTAGAGTCATAGACATATTTAGTGGATTCATTCATTATCTCAGCACCTTAGCTCTCAACTTATCTCACTTTATCACATCATGAACATAAACAAGTATTGTTAATCTTTACTCGATAAAAGAGAGGCACATGAACACTAGAAACTAATGTATCCCACTCAATGACACCACCCACATGGCATTATTAGGTAGATTCCATGTTAACTCTTGAAGTGTTGACTCAATCATCATCATCCAATAATCCTCATCTCTTACATAGACATAAGAAAAAACAAGCATTAACTATCATTTAATAAATAATTTAAAAAAATGAGTTTATAATATAAAATTAAATCAAGCATTATATACCTCAAATGTCCCTCACAAGTTAAAGATCTAGCACATCATCACTATCTTTGTATCCTCCACCTATGAATAATCAGGCCCACCTTTATGGTAAAGACCATGTGGTATATGCATATGTACACCCTGCATCATCAAAATTTGGGATATCTATTATAAGATCCCTCTCATTTTTTGCAATTGTGGAAATATATATTATATATGACCTACCCATATCCCATGGTCACACTAGAGCTTGAAAAATTTGTGCCCATACCCATGAAGCTAGGGGTACATCGTGTTGCACCACAAATTGTAGTACAAATCTCTAATATTGAAAATGATCAAAAATAATTTTCCAAAAATCATGGTACTAATAACTCACATAGATATGGCTCAGTTATGCCCCATTCTATAAAACCCTCTTTATTATCTTCACACAATCAAGTCAACAGTCAACTCATCTAGTATTTACCTATAGTGCATAGTGTTTTGATCTCACACCTACCCTTTACTAGCCCATCTCAATACAAATACCTATAAATGTGATTAATAAGTGTGTATCATCCCCATAATTATATTAACCACTATATGTCCATAGGCCCAATAGTGTAGTAAATTTTCATAGCTAATGTCTCCCTTGAACTCCTCCCATGTAAATTTGTACATATCTCAGTACAAATGTGTAAGCATGGTGTGACCCCAAGAATAAATGGTCCTAAGCTTCTCTACATCCTAGATGATAATATTCATCTTTTAGGATATGTAAATACTTGAACCATCCACTATTATGAATAAATCAAACAAAATAGCAAGGAACATTCACACACATAGTATTCATTTTATTTGATTTATTCATAGTAGTGGATGGTTCAAGTATTTACATATCCTACAATATGAATACTATCATCCAGGATATAGAGGAGCTTAGGACCATTTATTCTTGGGGTCACACCATGCTTACACATTTATACTGAGACATGTACAAATTTACATGGGAGGAGTTCAAGTGAGACATTAGCTATGAAAATTTACTACACTATTGGGCCTATGAACATATAGTGGTTAATATAATTATGGGGATGATACACACTCATTAATCACATTTATAGGTTATTTGTATTAAGATGGGCTAGTAAAGGGTAAGTGTGAGATCAAAGCACTATGCACTATAGGTAAATACTAGATGAGTTGACTACTGACTTGATTGTGTGAAGATAATATAGACGGTTTTATAGGTGGATGTAGGATGGAGCATAACTGAGCCATATCTATGTGAGATATTGGTACCATCCATGAGGTCTAAATATCAAATATTTGTACATAAAATCATTGGGGACCAACCCCATATCATCCTATAATACAACTCTAGTCCTAATAACTTGAAATATCAATATCCTCCATGTAGAGATGGAATCCAAAGTGAGTTAGATCAAGCATTAGTCAAGAAAACTCAAGAAATGCATAAAGAACATAACTAACTAAGCTAACTCCTTCAATAAGGTTTACAAAAGGAAATTAATATATATTAAAAGAAATCATATGACATAAAACCTTCCCAAGAGCATCCCACCTCCAAATGTAGCTCAAAACATGATATTCCACTTGATTTGGTGTTCAAGTCTTTGTCAATGATGAGTGGCTTGCTCCTCCATCATCTCAAGTGCACCAATGAAGCTAGTCGCATGATATTTTATCAATTTTATGCCTATAGTGAATCTATCTTATTGTAAACTAAGCATAATAACACTACACAAAGATTACTTATGAAGAGAATTATGCATAACAAGTTTAAACCAAAAGATCTTAAAAATTGTAGCCTTGGCCCTCCTATTTATATATTTTTGGAATTGATCATAATCAACCATGACCATCCATTTTGAGATCAATATGTGTGGCTATGGATCAATTAAATTTATCTCAAATAATAAATACCCTCTTAAATATTTTGAAGGGGCATTAATGAGGCATGGGAGGGCTTAAACTAGATATTTGTTTAATTTATGGCTTTTGGATGCCACCCCACAAATGATGTCACCTAATGATGAAGATATTAGAAATTAATTTTCAATTGATAAATATTCAATAACTTCCATTTATTTTCCACTTAAGCCCTTGATTTGGATTAATTTTCCTAAGTGAGATTAATCAAATTTTATGCAATTCTTTGGAAATTAGTTACCCATTTAATCAAACTAGTCTAAATGCCAATTTACTAAGTCATAATTTGACTAGATTATAATTAGAATAAGGTGTCATTTGCATATGGATCAATACCCCATATAGGACATTGTCGACACAAAATAACACATGCACATATTATGTGCTTCTGATTTAGAAGAATTTAGTGGTTCAGAGTGTCAAATTTTGTTTTTTTCATGTTGACTCAAAATTATTTGAGAAAAGTTAATAATCACATCAAATGCATTTCCCCATTTAGAGATACATTAGTCTAAATTGACACTTTTATATAATAAACTTGAACCATTTAGCATGTTTAAGTGATTTTGGCCTAAATTGAGCATTTGAGGGCATTTCGAGTAAGATTGACAATTTCAACACAATGGTGTTAGGAATTGGATGTCTACATTATACCCATATTTGAGAAGGTGTGGCGAGACATTCAAGTGAAGTAACATCTTTTCAAAGAAAAGAGTTTTTAAGAATAAATTAGAAGTAAACAACCCATGATGCCCCCTTGAGAGGACATACAGGGATGAAAGAGAAAGATGGACTCTTTAAAAGAGAGAAAATTAAATTAACCTATGGATAAGATTAAATCCATAATAGATAATGCTTACATGCATTGATTCTCATTGATAAAAATATAATATAATAAAATATACCCCAAGGTAGGGGGAAGTGGGAAGGATACAATCCAAAAATATAAGTGACACACTTTGAACATACCCAAAAGAGGGTGTAAGCTATACGCTTAAGAAATGATCAATCCCGAGACAAGTTGTACACATTAAAATATACTAGAATGAAGGCAAAATTTCACATAGATTTGAATTAGAAGAAAAAGGAGAGAATTTTTGTAGAGAAAGGAAATAATAATGTGCTCTGGTAGAGTGAATTTGATCAGTTGATAAAGTAATTTTACCCTAGTAGGGTAGATTTCAATCACGAATAATTGATTATGCCCCAATAGGGTTGATTTGATTCAGTGATTAGTTTAAATGTTATGCCCTAATAGGTCAAATTAGAAATAATATCTCAAATATATAACATAATGCATAGATTAAATATGAGTAGCCACAAACACAAATGTGAGGGTCTGATGACTTTGAAAAAGCCATAAAAAACCTGGCATACAAGGATGCACAAAGTGATGAATGAGATGAATAAAAGAGTGAGGGTGGTCAAGTTGACCAGATATATGTCATGTATCTAAGTAATTCCTACATAGTCTAAATATATCTCAATCCAATGTAGTTCACCCAAAAGTGGGAGAAAATGGAATGATGAAATGAAGAAAAGAAGAAGAAGATACCACTATTTGATTAGACTCATAGTTATGTCAAGAGATGCACTTATTACATAGAGTCTTGTGTTAAACCATTGGTGTTTAGTTTCATTGGTGCATTGAGACCTGATCTTTAGAGCTACATTTATTTTGAGACTTGGATCCAAAGCACTAAGTACTTATTATAGTAACACGAAATTATGCATCATAATTAGGAGTAACCTATAATGATATTGCATTTCAATTGTGATAAGTTGGTTTAAATTTGAATATTTATAACAAAAGATAATGATAATAATTACCAAGACTAGAGTTTCAACTATTTACATTTAAATAAAAATAGACAAAAATAAAGATAAAAATGATACACAAGTGTAACCTAACTTAAAATCAAGATATGATCAATCAGGATTTACGTAGGAACAAGAATGTATAAAAGTAAAGTAAGAACAAATTAATAAATAACTTCAAAGTATTTTTTGTATAATCAAGGTCCATGTGAACTTATCAAGATGTACTTGGAAAACAAAATAAAAGATAAAATGGTAACTCAAAAGACTACCAAAATAAACAAAGAGAAGAAAAAAAGGAACAAAAATGAACAAAAGATCCAAAATAAATTGAGAGATAACACAACACAAAAAAAAATAAATAAATATCAAATAAACACATATAAACAAGAGTTATTCATAATGTTAGTGTGAGAGAAAATAATTTTTCATGCACGTGTAATAGAGGTGTTACTTTTTACAATATTGTAACAAAAGCAAAGGACACAGAGTTACCTCCAAGTGATACGAAAATAATAAGACAATAAAATGGGGGGCGGGCGGGGAGGGGGGGGGGGCGGGGCAGGGGGGAAGAAGAAAAGGAAGGGGTTGTGAAGCTGACTCTAAATGTATGAGACAAGTGGACATTGCCTACATAGTTCCTTAGATGCTAGAATCCAACATGAACGTTAGGCCAAATGTATTTCTCCTAAGAAATGGGATAGAAGAAAATTGATGATAAGAAAACATGATTGATGTTGTTGAAGAAAAGGAAATGAGCTCACAAAATAGTGAGAGTATAAAAATTAGTACTTGTAAAATGGCATGAGCATATGGAAAAGGGGGATTGAGTTGACCTCAATGTGAATTGAGCTTAACCTACATAGTCCTATTAGGACCTCAAGTCATAGTAATTCTACCCACACAAAAGGTGGTGAAAAACTGACTAGGTCACAACAAGTTAGCAAATAAAGGCAAATGATAATAGTAATGACTAGGTAATATGGCAATGCATGATAAAAAGGTATTGTTCCTAATTTTCCCATAGGTTTTTATAATTAAGAAATAACATCATAATATTGATTTGCCCAAAGGTGGTTATAATCAACGGTACCAAATAAAATACTAATTTTTCCATAGGTAGTTATAATCAGTGGCACTAGATAAAATGTAAATGAAAGATAACTTACCAGATCAACTATCACACTACTTATATAAACCATAATTTAAATACATAATTCTAAAACTACTGAAACTGGATCAGAATCCCCTCACAAAAGGTGCAAGAAGAATCAAAGGAAACAAAATCAAAAATGGGTTAGGTAGGATGGCAAAAAAAAAGTTTTGGTCAATAGTAAAGAATATGATAAATTGGTATAAAATATGTCATGATTCAAGAATGAAAATCGGATATAATGGAAATAGGGTTACCCTTGGGTTTCCCCCAAATGCTAATTGCATTTTTTTGCAAATGGTGAGAGTGTGTCTTAGTTTGCTCATAAAATGGCAAGAGCATTTTAACTTAAAATGATCATAAAATGGTGAGAGCATGGCTAAGGTAACCAAGCTAACCTCAATAAAAATTGAGTGTTGCTTACATAGTCCCAAAGGACCTCAAGTCAATATAATTTAAACAAGTGAGACAAATGAGACACAATGGTGTAATATGCCTAAAATAAAATGGTCTATAAGGTTTCCCCCAATATATGAGGCATGATAATGGAAAATGGAAAATGATAGAATGAAAAAAGGTTATGCTACTCTTGTTGACATGAAGATGCATGTCCTATTCAACATATGAAACAACTAGAATAATTGATCATGTAAATTAATATCCCACACCCTTTCAAAATTAGCTACTCTTGCTAATGTGGAGATGCACATCCTGGTCAACATATGAGATAACTAGGATAATCATAAAAATTGCTAACCAACACCTCATCTAAATAGTTTCTCTATCAAGAACCTACTGCAGATCATGACTTTAAAAATGTTGTTATGATCCCTATTGGTCATTGATTATTTTTCCTTCAAGCTTTGAGTTAAGATATCTTTATAGCCTCTATAAAGGAAAGTGCAACCAGGGATGGTAAATAATGTTAGGCATAGGATAAATGGTATAATTTGGAAATAAAAATGTGGATGATAATGGAATGTATAATGGTTGGGAAAAAAATAAAGATCAAGATTTTTAGGCACACACAATGTTGATGATTCTAGATTTGACATAATTTTGATTATGGTATGACCAAAGACCTCTAATATACTCTTGATAGGACCACTAGATTCTTAAGTTATTTGATCTTGATATTTGCTACCATGTGATTATGTTGTAGACTAAAAGTTGTATTGATGTCATCTTTGATAATTTCTTTATCAAATAGTGAAAACTTTTATGCTCGGATATTGGTGCCTTGATAAGGTTTTCACCAATGAATTTGTCTTTATTTTCCCATAGCTCCTCCAAAAAAATATTCCCTAATGGATGTAAACATTTGAATTTGATTGTCTTCTAGCTCCTTTGAAAAGGTTTCACTAAAAGACGCTGATTTTAGTGTTTGATCATCCCACGATGCCTCTAAAAAGGTTCTTTTAGAAGATTATTCTTCTTTAACATGATTTTAGTCTTTGTCCCCTTGAGATTCTACACCTGATATGTCACCATGGAAGCATCTTAACAAAGTTTGATTCTGTCAATCCGAATCGATGCTTGTAGGAGGTGTAATGTCAATATAATGGCTATATTGAGTGGTGATAATGGGATGATGAAAGGTAGCACAATCCTCATATAATATATAAGGAGACCCTATGTTAATGTTGAAGTAATCATCCTCAAAAATTATAGAAGGATCACAAATATATTTAAATTTATCTACAGGGAAAATGTAACTAAGGTTGTAATAACCATAGATGTGGTCTGATTCTAAAGTTGAGTCCGAGTTAAGGGACACTAAATATGATATTGAGACTGATAGTGATTATGTTTCTAATGTTAAATTTGATGTCAGTTTAGAAATTGAACCTGACTCTAATTTTGATTCTTCATCGATTGTGGATGTTTTTATAATGATGTATTGTTGAATGTTAAATTTTGGATGAATAATGGCCTATGATGGTGTAATGGGCTCAATAAAAATTGATTCATTTAGGAAGGGTTCAATATAGAATGGCTCATCCAAATGAATCCCCTCAAAGAGAGGGAACCACTCAAAGGACAACTTGAAAGAAACTAGTCTATAAAAATGAGACTCAATGATTGGAAAAAGATCAAGAGATAACTCTGTAAAGACTAGCTTGTCAAAGTGATGAGGCTCTTTAAAACTATGACAATGGTCAAGGTAATGATTTTCTCAAAGGAATTTATAATCATTGAGAAGTGACTCAACAAATATTGGCTCATTAAAGTAAGACTCCTTGATAATACGTATAACATCAATGGTTGATTCATCACAAGTTAACTCATCACAAATAGGTTTTTCAACAATAAAATTATGATTTTGGTTTACAATTGTTTGAAAAATATCAAATTTGAACACATTTTGGTCCCCACAATATGACTCTTGAAGAGGTAATGGTTGGTTATGTTGTGATCAAAGACTGGCATGGATTTTTTAAAGTGGGGAACTATTGGTATAGTGTGAATAATTTTTTTTGGTTCAATAATGGACTCTCCAAAATTAGACTATCAAAGAAGGGATCAACAAAGATTGGTTCATCAAATTGATGTTTTTTAACAATAGGTTCAATAAATATAATTGATGGGCCTATAATGGCAATGATCAAGCATTATGAAGCTTGGTTGCTCACAAAAGACAAATGAGGAGGGCCAAATCAATTGAGTTCATACCAGCTAACTTATTATGCAAGGGTCTACTCCTTTACGTATCTATTCCATCTATGTACTTCTTAGTGGAATCCCTTAGTTAGCCAGACCTAACTTAGGTTTTCATTATAATTATGGAAACTATTTGCTCAGTCCCCTAGCAATCATAGTATACGTGCCCTAATTTATATACCCCACCATGGAGCAGGGTTGGTATGATGATGGGAGATGAAACCCCAGTTTAACACACCCATATAAAACTCATGAGGGGGATATGAACTCCCACTCACAAGCTAAGTTGCATAAAATAAATGACCTAGTGAAAAGACTTCAAAAGTTATGCTTAGATCACACAAACCATATGAGTTTTGGGGAGAGCCTTAAAAACATTATTTTCATTCCTTAGACAAGAAATAATTACAAAGAAAGATCCTTTTTGGCACCTGAGTTCCCTAAAGGGGACAGGGGGAGAGCATACACGCATCCTTCATTTTGTGAAAAATAAATAAATATAAAATATCTACCATAAAAATACATAATTGTTTACTTTGATGCACTAAATGGAAGTTTTTGTGAAATTTTTGGCCCCTTGGCCTTAGTTAAAGACTTTGTAAAACTTTCACAAAACAATTAAACATAAACACCTAGATTCCTTTTAAGCACCAAATGGAAGTTTTCAAGACTTAAGCATTATCAAACTTGGCACTTGTCTAGTGTGTGTCCTAGAATTTTTAGAGGGTTTATGTTCGCTTTGAATCACAATTATCAATGAGAAAAGCAAGATTTGAAAACTTTCTCTTGGGTTTCTCTATTTTTGTTACACATAGACCTATGTCAGTCCATAATGACCAATTCTAGTTACAATAAAACTGATGTCGATCATTAAAAATTAATGCCAGTTACCTACGAACCCATAGGCAAAAAACACATTTTCCAAAAAAAACATTTTTTTATCCCAAATTAGTATTAAATATCCATAAAACCTCTAGATCTTACAACAAAATGCTTAGACAAATAGCATGCAAGTTTTAAAATCACAAATAACAACCTACAACTTTCAAGGAAACTTAAAAATTAGGTTTTTTTGTCATGTTCTACCTTGCACAAGGATCGATGTCGGTTAGGATAGGACTGATGCCAGTTAGGGTAAACCAATATTGATCACTATGTAAACTATGTTAATAAAAGCAAAAAAACATAGGAAAAATAATGATAAAACTTGACTTTTAGAGATTTTTAAGTACTTTTCAGCAAATTTAAGAATGTCAAATTTTTTTCCTTGCTTGTATGGGATGTGTGGTTCCATTGAGTGTGCCAAGATGTAGAGATGGAATCCAAAGTGAGTTAGATCAAGCGTTAGTCAAAAAAACACAAGAAATACATAAAGGACATAACTAACTAAGCCAACTCCTTCAATGAGGCTACAAAATGAAATTAAGAGCTATTGAAAGAAATAATATAACATCAAACCTTCCCAAGAACGTCCCACCTCTAAATTCGGCTCAAAATATAATTTTCCCTTTGATTTTATGTTCAAGTCTTTGTCAATGATGAGTGGTTTGCTCCTCCATCATATCAAGTGCACCAATGAAACTAGGCTCATGATATTTGATCAATGTTATGCCTATAGTGAAGCTTTCTTATTTCAAATTAATCATAATAACACTACATAAAGATGACTTGTGAAGAGAATTTTGCATAATAAGTTTAAACCAAAAGAGATTTAAAATGGTGGTCTTGGCCCTCCTATTTGTAGATTTTTGGAATTGATCAAAATCAACCATGACCATCTATATTGAGATCAAGATGTGTGACCATAGATCAAATCAATTTTGGAGGCTCAAATCATAAATACCCTCAAAAATATTTAGAAGAAAGGGGTATTAATGAGGCATGTGAGGGCTTAAACTAGATATTTGTTCAATTTATGGCTTATGGATGCCATCCCATAGATGATGTCACCTGATGATGTAGATATTAGAAATAAATTTTTAATTAATAAATCTTCAATAACTTTCATGGATTTTCCACTTAAGCCCTTGATTTGGATTAATTTCCCTAAGTGAGATTAATCAAATTTTATGCAATTCTGTGGAAATTGGGTGCCCATTTATTCAAAATAGTCTAAACTTCAATTTATTGGGTCATAATTTGACTAGAGTATAATTATAAGGTGTCAGTTGTGTACAGAGCAATATCCCATTTAAGACATTGTCAACACAAATAACACATGCACGTATCATGTGTTTTTGATTTAGAAGAATTCAATGGTTTAGAGCATCAAATTGCATTTTTTTCATTTTGACTCAAAATGATTTGATAAAAGTTAATAATAACATAAAATTCATTGCCTCATTCAGGGATACATTAGCCTAAATTGGCACTTATATATTACAAGCTCGAACCATTTAGTCTATTTAAGTGATTTTGGCCCAAATTGAGCGTTTGAGTGTATTTTCAAGTAAGATTGACAATTAAACACAATAGTGTTAGGAATTAGATGTATACACTCCAAACATCATCTATACTAACTATCATCTTGTTTGTATTCAATGATAATGTGCATGTATTTATATCCCATCGCTTTGCCAATGTGGTCATCATGGGAACATCATATGACACCAAGTAAAGAAAACCCATGTAATTGAGGTTATCACTCTCCAAAATATATATATCCTCATTATATAGGGGTAGGGTATAGATAGTCTCCATCATTTGACCCTATCATAACTCTCTACAACACATATACTCCTATACCTAATGAATAACATAATATCAAAAATTAGAAACCATTCAATATAAGTCTATAAATAGTAAAATTTAATATGAAATGCTTTGTTTTAACTCAAAAAAAAAATGGGCATGTCCTCTCCCTAAAGGATGGAAGTGTGAGAGAAGAATGCATTAAATCAGAAAGGATTGCATCATATCCAAACATAATCAACCCAAAAATGATGTGGCCATATCCAATTCAAAAGCAAATAAAATTAATTACAACTACCTTAATTTTATTTTTTCAAAAATACTCAGACTTGGGTTTAACACTTAATAATTTGACCTCCTCATTATATTTAATCAATGCCTCTACCTGCTTAAATTGGTTGCATGAAATCACTTTCTTTTGGGGCATTTTTGCAATTCAAAGCTCAAATTTTCCTATTTTGTAATTTTCAAATAATCTTTTTTTTTTAATTTTCAAAATTATATATGTATTTTTACATATGCCATACTCATAAAGTATTCACTCACCTTACCATAATCTAAGATTAACTCAACTAAATGGTTGATATCTTGAAAACTACAAGAAAATCTAAAATTGTTTATTCTATGTAAAAGATGGTCATGACACCTTCCATTTTTCACAAGTTTTGATCTTGTGCCAACCTTTTGGCTTCCCCAATGCACATACTTAGTTTTTCCATATTAATTCCTCTATTGATATGTAAACCCATGTTTATATCAACCAATTTTTGATCTATAATTAATGTTAAAACATGATCATAAACAATTTTCACTAACACACTAAACTACTATCTCCATGTCTATTATCACTTTGGTTCGATCTCCTTACCCCAATTTCATCCCCTTTCACCATTTCAGATACTAAAAATAAATATTTATAGCATCTCAATCTTTTACACTTGACAAATATCAATTAGGGATCTACCCTTTAGTTCTAAACCTCCATATTATCAAAAGACTTACACTTACCTATCTCATTATGCCTAAATGCTTATCTCTTAGTCTGATCCATATCATTATGATGACCTAGGCCTCTTGAACTACACATAAATCTTATAAATTGATAAACATCCTTCATTATCAATGTCACATCTATACCTATTTTATATCCCTCTTGACACTACTAGCCAAAGAGGGACACTACCATCAATGGTTGTGTCCAAATCCTTATCTAGTGTCTAATAGCCAAAATTCATCCAAAATGAAAATGATTTGAAAATTTTGGGCTGACCTATTTATCTTATTAAACTCTACCATGATGTATTTGAATCCTTCTCATCTATCATCTAGAAAATACTAAGCAAACACCTAAAAAATTTAAATCGATCAACTACACAAGAACTTTATTTTCCCTATTCATACCCATTTTCATATCAAGCATAGGAGAAGTAATATCACAAGTTTGAAACATTCTTAGAACATCCCATGAGAAATATTTTTAAAATTAAAAGCTATATCATTGCATGCATATCCATATGGTTGATTGCACCCTTTTTCATGAACTTTCCCACACATAGGGGAGAATTGCATAAGTCTAAGGCCTTCTTTGGAGTATTGGATATATAAGTTGCACCCATTGATATAGGGGTCATTGGGAAAACTCAACATTGTGATCCCACTAACCCATTTTTATCAAACTCATTTTAAGGTTGAATAAGGGTAAAGAATTAGGATTGGATCAATTAGCGAAGATGGACAACCTATATCCAAAATCTAAATACATCAGTAGATTATTGACTAAAAACTCAAAATAGTGAAGTTAGTCATATCCAGATCCTACCATTATTCCATACTATACACCTACATCACAATCAAACACTAGTGTCAATGATAGTGTCTAGATCTGATGATAGTGTTTGTATACATAAAAGTGTAATTTATAGAATCTAATGATTGAATAAGAATATTGATCGAACATATTTTACACTTATTTTTAAGTCTAGATCTTCCTTCAACATTAAATCACCTAGGTACTATTATTTTATATTTATTACAATATATTTTAATAGTTTTACTTTACTATTTTTAGCAATCTCAGTTGTATAAATTCAAAAAATTATTTATCAGATTTTTATATTAATTAGCCTACTATATATTAGTTTACCACCCTTGTGTTATAATTACTTCTATATTCTTAACCATATCACCTCGTACATCCAAATTTAGAATTAAACATTTGGTGAACCAACTTTTGGTCTCCAAACCCCATATTTTCCTAAGGTTTTTTGTTTTTTAATTTCTAATTATTGTAAATTATTTTTTCAAATTTTGATGTTTTCATTTATTTATAAGCAATGTAAAATGTTAATCATAAAAATTATTTTCAAATGGAAGATAAAAAAGTGCTATTCAATTATCTTAATGAAAAAAAAACCTTAACGGATGCATTTTTATATGTTACAAAAGATGAGATCATTAAACATGTTAAGGCTAAGGCACTCTCACATACTAATGGTGAATCCTTAGGTGGTACTAAAATAGATTCCATACCAATGAGCCTCCCCATGATCACATCATCACTTAATACATCTAATAGAGGCATGGGTTATGTGTTTAAACCATTGTTCCCTAAAACAAATACTATTGCTACTACATCCTTCATGGGAACTATTAGCACTTCAACTCAATTAACAATTTTAATGCATATATCAACTCAAACCATGTTTTCATCTTCTTTGTTGACTTCTCAAACTTCAAACATTAGTGATAAAAATGTGCAAGACATTGTACACACTATAAAAAATTTGCAAGCTAAGGTTGTTAATATTGAACAAAATTATAATAAATCACCTTATGGTATTTATTCACAAGATGTGTTACATAATCCTCTTGCACATGAAATATCTGTTCACTCTATACCAACTAGTTTTTTGGCACCCAAGTTAACATTTTATGATGGAAATAGTGATCCTGAACAACATCTCTTATTTTTATATGTGGCATGCCTTGATTACACCTCTAATGATAAACTTTTGCCCAAATTATTTCCAAGGAGCCTCAATAGTATTCTTTACAATGGTTCTATGGTTTACCACTCCAATCAATGAGATAATTCAAACCTATAGCTGAATAATTTCTAGCATATTTCTCTATCAAAATCATTAAAAAGATGACATATGCTTAAATTACAAATATCAAAATAGGCACCAATGAACCTATCAATTAATATGTTTTGATATACAAAATAATATTGGCTAAAATGACAAATCCAATGGAAGGTAAATAACTTCAAGACATCTTCAATTAAATCTTGATTTCCCTATTACATGAGTCTATTATTTTTATAAAATTCAAATCTTTGATGACTTATGCCATACTATTCGAGACCTTGAAATGAAACTTATTTTCTTGAACAAACTTAATTGTGTAGAAAACACACCAATTACATAAAATGCCAAGTTTCATATCAAACCAAGCTACAAGGCCAAACCTAAAAAATCTAAAAATAAAATAACCATGATGGTTAACATAGTGTCATAACAACCTAATTGACTCATCTTATCCAATGCACCTAAGAGATAATTTACATGATTACCTAAGTCTCCAACTTCTTTACTTTTAAATCTTATGGAGTGTCATATCATATCTCTCCTTCCTCTCATAGAAGTTGATATGAGTTGACCTATACCCAAAGGATATGATGTTAATGCATATTATTACTATCACCAAGTCCTTGGTCACTCTAAAAATAGATGTTATACCTTAAAGCATAATATACAACACATCATTGCTAACCAAAATATTACCTTTGATGATAATCCAAAGGATTCAAGTTCATAACCTAGTGATCACCTGAATTATAAGATATTTAACAATCCTTTACATGATCATTCTAAGAAAGATCTAGAAGTGAAAATGGCATACAGTGCACATCCTCCTCTATCACATTATGGGCACCCATTAGAGGGTATTATCAATACTTATACATGCACAATACCTCATATGGTCCATATGCTTTATATTACATTTGATGATAGTGAAATAGTGGATGATGACTCATACCATTATTCATTATTTAGTCTTTCATACCTTGACCCTCAACCTATACATAGTATTATGATCAATAATAATGTTAATGAAAATGCATGTACCATGACACTACTTACACATTTGAGATAATATCCTTCATTGTATGGATGAAAGGTGGTGGATTTGTTTAGAATTGTGTCTAACAAACCATCAGAGTACTTAATGGGACATCACAACATGTTAGTGATGAGATTGATTTACTTTTATAGGTTGGTTTAGCACATGTAGTTACCACTTTCTCATTTATACCATATACATGAGTCTTTAATATGTTATTAGGATGACCTTGGATACATAAACTCTATGCAGTACCTTCCATAGTGCATGGGTGTATTAAATACATTCATACCAATAAGTTATATTTCCTAGAATTCCATATGAACATCCACTTAATCAAGGAAAATTTATCCCAAGACAGCTAATTTTCAAACCTAATGAGGTTAATCATTCACAAAAGGGTAAGCAACAAGAAATCCCCTTTCCTAGGTGGCTCATAATTCAAAATCCTTTACATCAAAGACACATAATGGACTTCACAAAATCTTTGAATACGCTTATATAACATATGCAGTTACCTATATCAATCAAACATGTTCTAATTAAATCTACTCCAAATAAACCATAGATCACTCAACATGGGTTCAACGAACTCTTACTCATTATATTTTTTATTCATGACCATAGAGTCCTATTACACATACGTGAGATACCACATATTCTCTAGATATAGATATGAAACCTATCCATACTCCTTGAAATTAACACCATTTCATAAACCATAGTCTAAGATTGGATATACCTATGATCATCCCTTGGATGAGATCATAGGATAACCTTTTCCTTCCAAATATGCCAAAAATTTATTTAAAAAATCCAAATATTCTAGAAATATAAAAACATTCAAATTAAATACAAAAATATTTAGCATTCAAAAAAATTATTATCTCCTTGGCATCTCTGTTTGATTTATGTTATTAAATAGCATATCATTTCAGTCCTATATACACATATGTTTCATGCATCTTTGAGTGTGATATAGGCATACCCATACACATGATCTATGCATTTACAGTGTTGTAATTTTCCTCTACTCACATCATATGGTATTTTGGGGCATATACTTTATTTGATCATGGTTGATATAGGTTAAATATCATTTATAAATTATCATGTTTGAGATTATATGTTAACTCTTACACATGTCAATATCCATTCTCGTATCTTTCATATGTACTTAATATGTTATACTAAATAATTATTTTGATAACATATATATGTAGGGACTAGTATAGTATGTTTATGTTAGTTGTTTATACTTCATTTATTCACATTGTCACTTTATTGAGCATATTAAATTGTTTTTTATTGTCTTTCTTATGGAACATTTGAATATGTTCTTTACTTATTAGCCCATCTACCATTATATGTTGATTGGAAATTTGAATATGTCATTCCATGTTGATTATAAATTTAAATGTGTCATTCATTTCAATTGTTTGGCATTTGAACATGCCCTTTGTATCCAGTCTCATTGAACCATTCCTTTGTATTTTATTGATTTCTCTTATGTGTGTGCTTGATTGTTTGATGAGCTTGTATTATTACTCTCTAGACATTTGCATGATCTATATCATGCATCTTAGGATTTGATGTTATCACATACTATGAGCTTAATTGATATATCTACTTTGACATGTTATCCCTATATGATACATGACTCACACAAATATTATGCATCTACCTTCTCCTTTTAAGGTAAGGTACACACCAGTTTCTATTGATAAGCTTGAATAATTATTTTATTCAGCTAAAATAATAAAAATTACAATGGTTTATTTATAAAATGTTATATACTTGTAATAGACCCTATACAATAAGGAGAGCATTATCAAATTATACCTATGAATTAGGGTTTTATCTAAAACAATCTTATCAATAGACATATTTAGGAGATATTAATAACTAACAACTATTTTATGACACACAATACAAATCTTATAAATAATAATAATAATGAGTTATTTTATAATATAACAACCTCACATTATAATAAAATAAGATGGTGAAGTAATCACCATGTTTTATTATAACATTCCCCCTTAATTCAGCATAGTCCCAAGTGAATAAGAGATCGATTCTATGAATGCCTCAAATTTATCCCATGCAAGTGATTTGGTGGAAGACATCTACACGTTATTATGTTGGCAAAAATTAGATCAAAATGTTATGTTGTTTAACATGTTCATGTATGAAATTTACTTATACCTCAATACACTTTGTGTGCTCATGAAATACTAAATTACGAACACATTTAACAACACTTTCATTGTCATAATACAATATGGTAAGTTATTTTTTGGTCCTCCCAATAAATCATGTGACATAACCATATCATTTCAAAAACATCTCCTCCTGAAGCACAATATTTTGTTTCAATGGATGGTTAAGAGTCAATGTTTTATTTATTTCTCCCCCATAATAGAGAAGTAGATCCTGAAAAGAACACATATCTAGAAGTAGATTTTATGTCATATATACTACCTACATGATTTGAGTTATAATACCTTGTCAAGGAGAATTGTCCATACTTCTTATATTCTAGGCCAAAATCTATTATACCCTTTATATATCTTAGTATCCACTTTATTGCTTTCTAATGAGACATCTTGAGTCCTTGCATGAACTGCAAGAGGTAGCTGACAGCATAGATGATGTCTAGCCTAGTGTAATTCAAGTAAATAAGACTCCTAATCAACTATTGATAGAGATTTTTATTCAATTGTTGTGATGGATTTGTATGAGATAACTAAAGCCTTGGCTCCATAGGTGTAGTAATAGGATTACAATCAATCATCCAAAATTTCTTGAGTGTTACCTTCGTATATTTCATTTGGGACACAAATATTTGGTCCTCATTTTTCCATACTTCTAGTCCAAGATAATAGTGTAGAAGCCTGAGATCTATCGTATTGAATGATTTATTGAGATATTTATTCATTGCATCAATCATCTTCTCTTAACTACTAGTGATGACTAGATCATCGACATATACAACAATAATTATAAACCCCCCTTATTATTTAAAGTAGATATTTGGATCATAATGACTCCTCTGGAGTCCATGTTGAATAAAATGCTCTTCAATTTTATATACCAGGCTCATGGAGCCTGTTTGAGACCATACAATGACTTGATGAGTCTATATATTTTTCCTTCTTTACCAAGGGTGACAAAACCTTATGGTTGTGTCATGTAGACTTATTCTTGTATATCTCCATTTATAAAGGCAATTTTCACATCCATTTGGTGAATTTTCTATCCAAATTGTGTAGCCAAAGTAAATATCATTCTGATAATCTTGATCTTGGTCATGAAATTAAAAGTCTCCTCATAGTCGATGCCTTCCTTTTGAGCATACCCCTTTGTTATGAGTCATTCCTTATGATTTTCAATATTATCATCTACTTTGTATTTTTTTTTTAAACCCATTTACAACTGATGGGATATCTTCAAGTTTTCATGTGTTATTTTTCATCAATTATTGATATTCTATATTCATGGATTCCTTCCAAGGTTTTGACTCTATAGTTTCCTAATCCATAGATGACTTAATTTATTCAAAAAAAGTTCTCATTAGCTCAAAATTTACCTCTTCTCGATTCATGCTATGAGTCTTAGTTCAATTGGTGGATGTGTCTAGATTCTATCCAACTTATCATCTCATATCATACACATTCAACTATTATTGTTATTGGTGGAACTATAGTATCTAACTGATCATCACCATTATCCCCATCCGTGCTTTTATCACCTTCTAAATTATCTATAGGTTTGATTTCTAAATGAGGTGAGTGTGTTGAAGGCAAACTGAATTTACCTTTCTCATCAAACTTAGCATTCTTGATTATGTATATTATTATTATTTCTGGATCCATAAGTCTATAATCTAATGATTCTTCATTGTATCCTAAGATGTATGTCATGGATTCTTATCCAATTTATTCATATTCAACATACTAAATAAAACTTTTTGAAGTTGATCTTCATGAGATTGTGCAACATATAGGAAATCCTCATCTAATTATTTTACTTCTTGCTCAGCAATGTCACCTTGTTGATGTTGTTTCTTTTTCTGATTTCCCTTCTTCTGAACTTATCCTTTATTTTGTGATGATGATTTTTAGTTATTGGAATTATTTTTGCTTGATGAGCCCTATGTGAAGGAATTATATCAAAAAAAATTACCTCATGGCCTTTTCTACCACAAATGAGGCAAAATTTTTGTTGCTTATTCCCTTATGGATTTTGTGTCGTCCTTGATTTGGGGGTTGTTTAGAATACTTCATGGGTCTCTTCCCTTTCTATTGATTATAATCAAGAACATGTTCTTAATCTTCTTATTCTTCATGCATGGAATATTCTTATTGTAACATGTTAACCAATAAATAATCAGTGTAGTTACAAAGATTATGTAGGAGGGTGGTAGTGTTCTCAAGATGATTGGTATAAGAGAGGTATTTATCACTTTCTCAACCAATGCTTGGAGTGAGGCCCTCAAGGTTTCAACACATCTTAAAAAATACTCTATTGTTTCACCTGATTTTAAATTGAGAGAATGAAGTTGAATCTATAAATTGAGAATGGTGCTTTCATTTTTGGCCTCATACACTATTTAGATCTTATCACAAGCTTCATAAATTATTATAGCCTCATGTATATGTGGTTATACCTCATTCAATACCCTGAACATTATAATAAATTTTTCCTTTTGGTTTGCCTTATCAAAATTATGTTGTTGATCAATGTCAGAGGCATGTCAGGTGAATGTTCCACTAACAATAGGCCAAATGTCCTTAAATTACATATGTGTTTTGATCTTGGTTTTCCTTGTAGCATAGTTGTTTCCACATAGAAGTTATGATTCTAGCAGGAAGAATTTTGGGCCAATTCTTGCCATTTTGAAAAGCTAACAAAGGGTGATGGATTAATTATTTATCACTCTGGGTATAAAGGTCTCCCTTTATATATAACATTACACCAATATATTAAACATTTATATATGCATGCCCTTCCTCTATGCTCATTGGTAGGTGTAATATTCTCACATTATTTATATACCTGTTGGTACATCGAAGAAGCTCTCCCTTTATATATACTCAATGGTACATGAGAGAGGCATTAATTTACATGAAATATAATAGTACATCATACCTAAATAGTAATAAAATAAGTTTGTCCAATCATTAACAACTACTTAGATGGAATTCCACATATGTGGGCATAACTTCCCTATATACTTGGAATTTCCACCTATTATGATTTACACCTTTCAATTGAGGTGAAAAAGTAATGGAGGGATGGCAAAGTGAAAACATTTTAACCTTATTTCTCCTTCATGGTTTATAGGGATGATGCCTAGATGTTATTATTGTAGTTATATTAGGCTATGTATGTAGTATCTCAAGCATGATGGCATTACCTGTAAATGTGAGCCAGAGGCATAACTTGCACTGAACATTATGATTTGTACAAAATGATCTATTTCATTTGTTTGTTTGTTTCAAATTTATTATTTTCCAAAAAAAGAAAAGATACAATTTTTTTCAAATGATAATTTACAATGTACATAAAATGATAATTTTGTTCAAGAGAAAAATAAAATACCCCCCATTTTAAAATTTTCAAAAAATTATCCCCCCATTTTTTTTTCAAATAATTTTCAACCTCTTAAGAAAATAATACCCTTTTATGGAAATATATTCACCAGTTTAAAAACATACACAACTCTTTTTTATCAATTTAACACTTTGTAAGTGGTGGGTATTGAACTTGGGACCTAGAATTAGGTGAAATTTTTAATAAAAACTAAAGTAACCGACTCCCTTTTCCATTACTACAAATCTATATAAAACAAAACTAAAATTTAAAGACTTAAAAACTAAAACTTAGGAACAAGACCATGTTTCTTTTTAGAATACCATGGGTTTGGAAAAATCATTTTGGGCAAAATTTACAATAAAAAGAACTTTTTATATGGAGATTTCAAGGAATAAGAAGGTGGTTTTGGATTATTTCTTTGATCTCCATTCACTACACTCTGATTTGTTGATTATTTCCACTAAATACTATTATTTTAATAAACCACCAACACATATGGTTGAATGGCATTCTAAAAATAATAATATGTTATCCAATGCAACATGAACATCGAGTTGAAACCATTTCCAAAAGTTTTAATGCAGTAGTTGTGTTTGTGATAGCTATGGTTTGAGTTTGGCCACATACACTTGGTACTCTAGGTACAGTCAAGGAAATCAGGGCTTGAACTCAGCACGGTCCAACACAATCCACTCATTGGGCTATACGTTGTACTCCATAGAGGATGCAACCAGGTTTAGCTCTTAGTAACTTTCTAATACATAGTACGCTAGGTCTATAAAGTATGATTCCAAATAGTGAGTTAATAATAGCCTACTAATATTCAATACATTAAGATGATTGAAGCTCAGGCAAGTCCCAATGCAAATAGATCGTATGATATGTTTTATAATGTAATGTCAATATTTTATTCCTTCTAACACTTCAGAATGTAGCATCTCACTATAAAAGATGTATTAGTTCATAAATTATTACAATTCAATAATTAATTATAATTTAGATCTGAACACGAACTTGAGAGTGCACGAGCTCCTCCCAGGGTTAAAGAATGAATCTCTAATACTAAATGATAAGGTTGAATAATTATTTCATTCAGCTAAAATAATAAGCATTACAATGGTTTATTCATACAATATTAAATGCTCATAATATACCATATACAATAAGGAGAGCATTATCCAAATATCCCTACAAAATAGGGTCTTATCTATAACAATCATATCGAGAGACATATTTAGGAGATATTAACAACTAATGACTATTCTATGACACAAGATAAATCTTCTAAATAATAATAATAATAGTGAGTTGTTTTATAATATGAGAACCTCACATTTACAATAAAATATGACTATAGTGACGTAATTGGAGACTATGAATTAGAATCAAGAGAGAATGGTTAGTATCGTGTTAGTTCCAAAATGAAAACAAAATGAAAGAAACACACTAACTAGCATAACATCTCTAGGCCTATTAACTAGGGAGAGCTTAGTGAGGAAAAACCATTTGAGAGCACAACTAGAAATAGAAATAAATGAAAATTATGAACACAAAACACAAATTTCTCACCAAATCCTTGATTTCTCCAAAAGAATCCTTCTTTGGCTTACTCAACTTATGCTTCAAGAGATCTTCATTAATGGAGTGTGGCCACCTTCATCTCCTCTTGGCACCTTTGGCTTGTGGATTGGCTTGGCTTAACAATTTGGCATTATAAATCTAAATTTAAATTGCTTTGTAATGATTTAATCATTACAACTTTACACTATCTAAGCTTAAATATGATGTTCATGGCTCTTCTATTTATAGATTTTCAAAATGGTTCAGGATCAACCATGATCATCCATCTCAAGATTGAGATGTGTGGCCATGAATAAATTCAATTATGTAATTAAATCTATAAATATTCCCATAAATATTTGGTATAAGGAGGCAATAAAGAGGCATGGGAGACCCATAATCTTGATATTTTATGCATTTTTGGCCTAGTGATGCCTTCCCAAGAAATGATGTCATTTGATGATGTAGTTATTCAATATCAATTTCCAAAAAGAAATATTCAACAAGTTTCATGGAAAATTAACTTAAGCTCTTAATTCATATTGATAAAATTTAAATATGATTAGTCAAATTTGATGCAAATCTTGGCAATTGATGCACAAATTAATCAAACTGGTCAAAATGTGGTATTATTGGCTCAAAATTTGACTGGATTAGAATTATAAGTCGATGTTAGATGTGTTAAAATTGTTATCCCATTTAGGATGTTACCAACACAAAAAAATAAAGGCACATGTCTCATGCAAGAAAATTGGTAGAAAAGAGCAATCCAGAGCACCCAAGTGTGAAAATGTCATTTTGACTTGAAATGATTTGATCAAAATTAGCTCCTTCATAAATTGCATTGCCTCATTTAATGATACTCTAGCCAAAATCAGCACTTGAATATGACAAGTTTGAGGATTTTAATGTGTTCTAGTTTTTTTAGGCCAAATTGTGATGCTTTAGTATAAATTGGTCAAAAACTTGATTGAAGGTCATCGGTGGCTAGTTTTAGGTGTCTACAGTTTGCCCTTATTTGGGAAGATGTTGCAAACCATAGGCACAGCAATGTATTCTCAAATAATGAGTAAAGGCTTGTATGCCAAAAGGAAGATGATAATTAAAGAAAAAGATCCAAATGGTGCTTGGGAAGCCTAAGATGATGCCCCCTTGAGGGAGTGGCTGTCACATATGTGGATGGATGGTCTGTCGAAAAGAATCAAGAAGAAAGATGGGATTAACCTATGATTTAATAGTAATCCAAATGAGAAATGCTTGCATGCATTGATTTTAAAAGTACTGGTTTGCTTGAAGGTGATTATAATCAAGAATAAAAATTGAAACAATGATTTGCCCATAGGCAGTTATAATCATTAAAAGGACCTAAATTGGATAAAGATGATTGTGCCCTAGTTAGGGTTGATTAGCAAGCATAACTCAAAAGATATAACCTAAAATATAGATTAAAAATGAGTGGGCACAAGTGATGAAAGAGATGAATATAAGAATAAGATTGATCTATAGAAAAGATTCAATTGTACCTACTGATGAGAAAATGCTTGTCTTGATTAGCAATGCTATAACTAGAATGGTTAATGGGTTGATTTAAACAAGATGGTATGGAAATATTTGTCAAGGTGCTAAGGAGAAACTTCTACAACTCCATTGATTGCAGACCTTTTTCAAGCTAATTTTTGTTGTAGCATGTGATGATAGGCATCATGATAGAACACCATGAATATTATCCTAAAATATACATAAGGACTGACTCTCGATCCAATAAACACTTGAAAACAAAGAACCAATGATAAAAACCACAATGATAATGTTGATGTATGAATATAGATAGACTTAATAATAATGTGCTCGATGAATCACCCAATGAATGCATATAAATTGATTCAAGTCAATAGTGTTGAAAGCAAACAAACAAGCAAGTGAATAAACAAAGAAATGAACAAAAAGCACATAAACAAACAAACAACCTAAAATAAACAAATAAAATAGAAAGCCTAAAAATAAAAGCAAAAGAAAGCATCCTAATAATGACCATGCCCTAGTAAGGTGGATTGAGGATAACTGACTAAGCTTAAACAAGACAATTGTTTTTGGATTTTGAAATATTTGAATGTTTTTTGTAAATTTGATGTATCTTAACTCATTAGAGAATGACAAGATACCTACTCACAAAATAGCAAGAGAGTTTGGCTTAGGTTACTCATAAAATATAAAGAGCACATAGAAAGAGGGACTGAGGTGACCTCAACATGAATTGAGCATGGCCCACATGATCCTTAAATGACCTCAATTCATAGTAATCCCATCCACACAAAAGGCGGGGAAAAACTTGACAAAGTAACAAGTTCTCAAATATGGTAAATGGCCAATCAAATAGAAAATAACCATAGCAAGGTGATGCGGCAATGAATGATAAACAAATATTGCCCCTGGCTTGCCCATAGGTGTTTATAACTAGGATACAATGATTCAGATCAATGATACTAATTTTCCCATAAGTAGTTATAATTAGCAGTAAGACTAGCGAAATACTGATTTGCCCATAGGATATATAATCAAGTTCACATGAACAAACTTGATATAGGATGAAAAATTAAAGATATCTTGCTAGATCAATTATCACACTAATTTTATAGGCTATCATCAAATTTGATTGATTATAAAAACTTGATCAAAATCCCCTCACAAAAGGTGTGGGAAGAACCAAAGTAACCAAGATCAAAATAGGATGGGGTATGATGGCTAAAAATAGGCTTTGGTCTAGATAGGAATGGAATGGTAGAATGGAATGGTCTTGCTTTAGGATAATGATGGGGTTTGATAGATTGGATAAAATGGTAAGAGGGTTTCCCCCAAGTGATGGGGTGATTGGCTGGGATATGTGACAATGGCAAATGGATATGGAAAATGAAATGGTATGGTACATGTTTTTGGCTGAGGTGATTATTGGTTTTTGATGTGTTTGGCCTGGGTATGGTAAATGGCAAAAGGCATGGTACATTAAAATGGAAAATGAAAATGGCATGGTACATGTGTTTGGCCTAGGTGTGGTTTTGGATTATGTTATTCCTACTAATGTGGAGATACACATCTTGATCAGCAATTAATATAAATAGAATACTCAATCATGTTAATTTCTAACCCACACCTCATTTAAATACTTGTTCTATCAAGAACAACCTACCAATTTGGATACAAATAATATTGTCATGATCTTCATTGGTCATTGATTTTGATTCTTTCAAATGTCAAGACAAGATATCTTTGTAGCCTATGTAAAGGAAAGTGTGGTCGTAGATGTAAAATAGGGATAAGTGTTGTTTGATAGGTTTGATTAAGAAATGGAATGATGGAGGATAATGGAATGTATAATGGTAGGGTAACAAATGAATATCGAGACTTTTAGTCACATGTAATGCTGTTGATTATGGATTTGACATAACTTTAGATGTGGTTGGGTTGAAGACCTCTAAATATTCTCTTGATAAGACCCCTAGATTTTTTGTTATTCGGGCCTAAGAGTAGCTACCATCTGATTATGTTGTAGATTGGAAGTTGTTTTGATTTTTTCTTTGATAATGTCTTCATCAAGCAGTGAATGACTTTTATGCTCAGCCATCGGTACCTCGATGAGGTTTCTACCAATGAATTTGTCTTAATTGTCCCATAGCACCTCCAAGAAGGTTTCACTAATGAACATTGGCTTTTGACTTTGGTTATCTTCTAGCACTTCCAAAAAAATTCTAATAGAAGATGTTGAGTTTGAACTTTTATTGTCCCCTAGCACCTCCAAAAAGGTTTCACTAAGAGAGTGTTCTACTACATGAATGTGGTCTTGGCCTCCTTGCTCTTCATCAACTACTATGTCACCATAGATGCAGTTTAATATAGTGTGATTATATCAGTCCCAATCGATACTAATGGGAGATGAAATGTCAATGATATGGCTATTTTGGTTGGTGGTAATGTCATGTGGAATGGTAACAAAATGGAAGTTGGTAGCACAATCCTTGTAGAAGATAGTAGGAGAACTTATGTCAATGTTTAAGTAATCATCCTAAAAAACCATAAAAGGATCACAAATGTATTTGTACTGATATGTTAATCATGCATAACCAATATTGTAACAGTTATGAACCTATTCTATTTCTAAATTTAATTCTAACTCCAGGGACTCTAAATTTGATGTTAAGACTGATGTTGATTCTAATTTTGATGTTAAATCTGATGTCAATTCAAAAATAGAATTTGAATCTAATTATGATTCTTTATTTGACGGGTACTATGCTACATGATGTCTTGTTGAATGTTTGGTTTTATACAAGTAACAACTTGTGATGGCATAATAGACTCCATAGAGACTGGTTTGTCAAAGTGGGACTCCTCTATGATAGGAAAAAGGTCAAGAGAAAACTCCATATAGATTGTCTTTTCAAAGGGAGGCTCTTAAAAAATAGGCATATGATCAAGGTACTGATTTAGCCAAAGATGATTATAATCTTTAAGAAATGACTCAGCAAAGACTGGCTCATCAGAGTGAGACTCCTTGACAATAGGTATAGGATTGAAAGGTGATTCATCATAGGTTGACTTATCAAAAATGGTTGGTTCAATAAAAACATCCTGGATGGGTTGGTTCTCTTGGCCTTAGTTTCTAATGAGTTATAAAATACCAATTTTGATCATAGATTGGTCTTCAAATGATTGGATCGATTGAGGTATTGATTGGATTGGGCATTGTGGAGCTTGGTTTCTTGTACAAGCCAAAGGATGAAATCCTTAAATGATAACAACAAGGTGGCATGGAGTTTGATTTCTCACACAAGACAAAGGACTAGGTCTTCGAATGATGAAAGGGCGTTGTGGAGCCTGGTTGTTCAAACAAACTAAAGGACATGGTCCTAGAATAGAAATGGTAGGGCATCATAGAGCTTGATTACTCACATAAGCTAAAGCATCCAAGTCCTTTTCATAAACCATATCATCCCAATCAGTAACTTGATCTGGATTTTATGGATTTTGACTATGTTCCCCATATGGAGTATTGTAGGGAAAATAATAAAACTCCTTAGAAAATCTATCTCTGTAGGGTTTTTAGTCAAATTTTATGCAGCCATTCTATCATAAGTTAGATTGTATGTGACTCCACCATAAGTGTAGCTATACATATCCACATAAATGATGAAATCTCTGAAAATAAAAGGCTTAGAGTTTTGCAAACTCTAAAAAATTATGTCTAAAGGACAAATGGTTCAAACTTGGTCTAACTTGGTCGAAGGTGGTAGAGTTGTATCTTCAAAAATAATGGTCTAAAAGTGGAGCCATATCTTCAAAATGGTTTGTGTTAATATTTAGCATAAAATAGTATAACGTCAAATATCATACACATAAAATGTCAAGCATCTAAATAAAAACTAGCATGTCAAAGGTCTAGGTCGAAGTGTTCCAAACAAGGTCTAAACTAGGAAAGGGAAAAGAGTTGCTAGGTCTTTTTTCCAAATAAAAAGTCAAAATCTAGGATCAAATGGGCTATGCTATGACTTTTGGCCAAACGATGTCAAAATCTAGACATGAAATAAATTCATGATGTGATTTGATTTAATCTAACAAGTTTGCAAACAACTTTGACATAGACCCAGCAAATAAGATCAAACATAATACATTTTAGTTGGTATAAGCCATAAGGAAAAAATATTATGGATAAAGTCTATGTTCTCCAAAATAAAGACACAAAAAATGATGAGGATAGGCATTATGAATAGATAAACAATCAATAATCTTCAAATTTGGGTATTCAATTAACCAAAGTTATGAAACCCAAAAGAGAAAGATTTGTATATCATCCCCATGAATTGAGGCCTAAACAAAAATCAATCAATGTTTGAATCCAAACTTGACAAGGTTAATTGAAAACTTAACGTTGAAGATTAGGATTTGACTAAATAAGCTAGACAAGATTGGACAGCATGATGGCACATAGACAAGGTCCAAATGGCATATGTGACATAGTTTTAAACAATGGTTTTGATATAATGATAAACAAGTCTTGCAACAAATTGAGTAGCATAATGGCATTAGCATGCTCTAATGATGTGATCAATATTATGCTTTAAATAATTAAAGGCACAAACTCGATATCTAATTTTGATAACATAATGGTACCCTTATCAGTCAATTAACAAACACACAAACAAGTTTAGCAAAAAATTGCAAGGCACAAGTGTGGTATAAAACAGCTAGTATAACACCTCTTTAAATAAAAGAGTATCATATAAACAAATTGGTTTTTATGTGGTTTATAAACAAATATATTAGTTTTAGTCTCAAAATACCAAGCAAAAAAATGACAAAATACAAGTAAATCATCCAAATTCTTATCAAGGGTGTGGCAAAGTGGGGTTGACTAAAATTAATTAGTTTTCAATCATTCGAAATGGATCAAATGCAAAATATTTTATGTCAAAATTCAAGAGAAGAAACACATCAATTGGGTCCGTAGTACTTGGCTTGCTATAAAAATTTCTAGCCTTTTTTATAATGACTACATCTATTGTTCACTCAGTGTAGTGCAATGTCCAATGTGCTCATATAGCCCTAGTTCTAGGAGGTGGTTTAATCATTTAAACATTTGATCTTAGTGGAGTGATCCTAGTTTATATATCCCCCCATGGAGAAGGGTTGAAAACAATGTCGAGAGGTGAATTCCAAAGTCAACGCTTCCCTATAGAACTCATGAGAGGCAATGAAGTCCCCCTTACAAGTCAAGATGTAATGAAAATAAATGACAAGTGAAAGAGATTTAAAGGTTATTTTTAGGTCACTCAAGCCATGTGAGTCCCTTGAGAAGAGCCTTCACAACATCTTTTTCACGCCTTTAACTAAGGAACTTTGCAATAAAGATGGTGCTTTTGATCCCAAAAGTTCCCTAAAGGGGATGAATGGGAGAGCATACACGCACGATCTTTATTTTTGCCAAACAAAACTAATTAATCAATGATCTATTGAATACAAACTTTGAAAATATGTTCAATTTTAAAGCACGTAATTGAAAAGTGTGGTGGTGTTCTTTTATCCCCTTGGCTTTAAGTTATGAACTTTGAAATAGCAATAAAAAACATTCAACATAAACATATAAATTTCTCTTTAAACCCAAAGTGAAAATGCCTAATTCATTTTAGAACATCTAAAAATAAGTATGAAAGTACTAATTAGGCTTGTTTTAGCACTTGTTCAAGTAAATCCTATAATAAAATGGTCAGCAGTTATTTTAGCTGTGAATCATTTTTCCATGTGAAACAAATAATTTTGCAAATTGAGCTCTTGGGTTCACATAGTCAAGTCAGGTCTGGTTAGGTTACACAATCAAGTCAAGTCAGGTCAGATTGGGTCAGGTTACACAGTCAGGTCAGGTCAAGTTACATAGTCAAGTCAGGTTGGGTTACACAATTAGGTCAAGTTAGGTCAAGTTAGGTTAGGTTACATAGTTGGGTCAGGTCAAGTTACATATTTAGGTCAAGTTAGGTTGGGTCAGGTCAGGTTAGGTTACACATTCAGGTTAGGTCAGTTCAGGTTAGGTCAAGTTACACAGTTAGGTTAGGTTAAGTTGGGTTACACATTTAGGTCAGGTCAAGTCATGGCAGGTCAGGTCAGGGTGGGTTATATAGTTAGGTCAGGTCAAGTTGGGTCAGGTTACATAGTCGAGTTGGGTTGGATCTGATTAGGTTCAATCAGGTCAGGTTACATAGTCGGGTTAGGTTATACAATCCCAAGAACAAAACTGTGACTTACAAAAAAAAATTGCTCAAAGTTTAACCTTCTTTGCTTTCACACTCCAAGATCTCGCAAGGAAATGGTTAGTAGTTTATTTTTAGGTGTTATTGATTGAATTCATGGGATGTGGTCTCAACGAGCATGTCATTATATAGACTAGGAATTTGACTCAAGAGAGGATGGTTAGTATCATGTTAGTTCCAAAATGAAAACAAAATGAAAGAAACACATTAACTAGCATAACATCTCTAGGCTTAGTCATTAGGGGGAGCTAAGTGAGGAAAACCATTTGAGAACACAACTAGAAATGGAAATAAATAAGAAATGTGAACATAAAACACAAATTTCTCACCAAATCTTTGATTGCTCCAAAAGGCTCCTTTGGCTTGCTCGGCTTGTGCTTTAAGAGATCTTCATCAATGGAGTGTGGCCACCTTCATCTCCTCTTGGCACCTTTGGCTTGTGTCTTGGCTTGGCTCAACAATTTGTCATTATAACTCTAAATTGTAATGGCTTTAGAATGATTTAAGCATTATAACTTTACACTATCTAAGTTTAAAAATGATGTTCATGGCTCTTCTATTTATAGATTTTCAAAATAGTTCAGGATCAACCATGACCATCCATCTCAAGATTGAGATGTGTGGCCATGAATAAATATAATTATGTAATTAAATATATAAATATCCCCATAAATATTTGGAATAAGGAGGCATTAAAGAGGCATGGGAGACCCATAATCCTGATATTTTGTGCATTTATGGCCTAGGGATGCCTTCCCAAGCAATGATGTCATTTGATGATGAGTTATTCAATATCAATTTTCAAAAATAAATATTCAACAAGTTTCATGAAAAATTAACTTAAGCTCTTAATTCATATTTATTAGCCTTAAACATGATTAGTCAACTTTGATGCAAATCTTGGCAATTGATGCACACATTAATCAAACTGGTCAAAATATGGTATTATTCGCTTGAAATTTGACCAGATTAGAATTGGAAGTTGATGTTAGATGCATTGGAACCATTATCCCATTTAGGATGTTTCCAACATAAATAAATAAATAAATGCACGTGTCTCATGCAATAAAATTGGTTATAAAGAGCAATCTAGAGCACTCAGGTACGAAAATGTCATTTTGACTCAAAATGATCTGATAAAAGTTAGTTGCTTCATAAATTGTATTGCCTCATGTAATGTACTCTAGCCAAAATTAGCACTTGAATATGACAAGTTCAAATATTTTAATTTGTTTTAGTGTTTTTAGGCCAAATTGTGATGCTTTGGTAGAAATTGGTCAAAAGCTTGGTTGAAGGTCATCGATGTCCAGTTTTATGTCTACAGTAATCACTAGGTTTTATTCTAACATTTATCTCCCTCACCTTAAAAGGGGGGCATATCAATGGGGGCATGTCAAATAAGCATGACCTCCACATTTATCATAGTTTCAAGATTTCAGTGGGGGCATGTCATAAAGACATGACCTCCACACTTATACATTTAATTGGTTTCCAATTCTCAGTGGAGGCATGTCACAAAGACATGACCTCAACACTTATACATCTTCTTAGTATTTCCATATTTTAGTGGGGGCATATTATACAAACATGACCTCCACACTTACACACTTAATCAATGTCTCTAGACTTCAGTGGGGGCATGTCATAATAGCATGACCTTCACACTTTTATAATCTCCAATTCAGTTTCATGATTTAGATATACACTTAGGTCAGAATCCTATAAATTGCATCGATTTGATATAGATTTGAAACAAATAAAAAAATTAGATTTATGATACATATACTCCAACTCAGACATATTATAGGTGCATATGCCATGTTATTAGACCAAAAATTACAAACTTGCATGTTATACTATTCATCAAGATGCACTGATTACACCAAGATGTACCATTATCAAACCTTTTATACTGCAGTAGTGGGTTCATTTTATAGGTTGCAGTGATTAAATATTTCAACCTCTTCAGATTTATATATTAGAGTGATTAAATCATCCAATCTCATCATATTTATAGGACAAGTTGATTAAATAACTCACCCTCACCAAATTATATATATTGACACTTGAGTTGTGTAATTGAGATATAATGATCTCAATTATTGTGCCACAACTCATCCTTGCACCAGATTGGGGGCATAGTAATCTACCTCTTGGGTTCTCCAAGTGTTCAATTTTAAACCTTTTTCAGCTCCAATGTTTCATAAGGAAGCATCGTTACCAAGTCAAAGCATTAAGAGGTATCATGATTGCATTGACACATAGGTGTACTCCTTCCTTACTCTCTTTATTTTCAAACATTTCAATTATTGAAAATTTCATATTATATACATTGATTATATTGTAACATGTCATTGGTTAAAGGTCATACACCAGCAAAACACTCAAAATGGGATTAAGTAAAGGCAAGGTGTGTTATACACATCCAGGTATGCATTTATTTTATCTAAAGTAGTAATTTTATCCTTATGCATTATTATATTAAAGGAGGGAATGTATATCCTAAAACTAAATATGTATAACATCTTAGTCTTGTACATTTGACAAATATCAATCAGGGCTATACCCTTTAGTTCTAGGCCTCCTTATTACTGAAAGGCTCACACTCATTATCTCATTATGCCTAAATGTTTATCTCTTAGTCTGATCCATATCATTATGATGACCTAGGTCTCCTACACTACATTGAAATATTAAAACCTTCTAAACATCCTTCACTATTAGTTTTAGATCAATACCTATTTTATATCCATCTAGACACTATAGGCCACAAAGAGACACTACTACTGATGGTAGTGTCCAAATCCTTATCTAGTGTCCAGTAACCAAAATTCATCCAAATTGAAATTGATTAGAAACCTATAGGTCAGCCTATTTATCTTATTTAAATCTACTATGACATATTTTTAAAAGGTGTGGTATAAATATAAGTCTAAGCTTTCTCATTTGTCATCTAGAAAATACCAAGCAAAGACATACTAAAGTTAAATCAATTAACTACATAAGCACTTTATTCTACCATATTCATTTCTATTTTCATATCAAGCATAAGAGAAGTCATATTATAGGTCTAAAGCTTTCAATTAATAGTCCATGAGTGACATTTTTCAAATTACAAGCTAGATAATGCATGCATCTTCATATAGTATAGTATACCCTTATGCACACACTTTACCACATATAGGGGGAAACTACATAATTATTAAGCCCTCCTTGGAGTATTAGATATGTAAGAAACACCCAGTGATAGAGGGGTCTTTAGGGCAGCTCGACACCATGAGCCCACTAACCCTATTATATAGATCCCATGCAAATAATAATTAGACTTCTAATTACAATAATTAGACACGCAACTCCAAGACTAAAATTTTTTTAGTAAATTCATTCCAAGGGTGAAGAAGGATGAAGAGCTAAGGTTTGATCAATCAGTGAAGAACAAAAAAATATATCCTAAATATGAATACATCAACATAAAGCTAATATAAAACCCAAAATAACAAATTTGGTTGCATCCAAATCTAGTCATTATTTTTTATTGGACACATGCATCATAATAAGGCACTATCATCGACGATAGTGTCCAAATGTGATGGTAATGCACATGGCAACATGAGTGAAATTTATAGAATCTGATGAATGATCAAGAATATTGATTTGGCATATTTTACACTTGTTTTTAGTACATATCTGCATACACATAGTAAACTAAGTACCATTATTTATTATTTATAGCACTATCTTTCAATAGTTGTACTTTAATATTTTCAACAATCTCAGTTGTATAAATTTAGAATATTATTTATTTGGGTTTCATATTAATTAGATTTTTATAGGTTATTGTATCACCCTTGTGTTAAAACTACTTTTATATTCTTCACCTTATCACACCCTTATCCAAATTTAGGGTTAAACACCCATAAAGGGGACATACATATGAACTATTTCTACAAACTCATATTCACAAAGGGAAGTTGACTCAATACATGCTTACTATAGATCAAATTTTGACTCGGATCATACTTTAATTTACATAGTAAACTATTAATTATGGCTCACAATGCTTTAGTATACTACAAAATTCTTTGTACATTGTAGTTTTACACAGACTATGCACAACTTTTTACATGAGGATTTGGCATATTGACATAGTTACCCAGAAAATCTTAGTTTATTTTATATTTAACTCAAATTTTTATGACTCAGATAAGTCCATTCCATTAGGACTATAACATAGGGTTTTATTGTCCAGATTCATACAGAATAGTTGTTTCAAGTTGTTATAGGTTATCATAGTTTGTTACAATATTTTCTCATACTCACAAAAATTTTACATAGTTTTGATAGATGGCATATACATGGTATATGCTCACATTTTATGTATTTTGGCTCAGGTTTTACATAGGTTATGATAATAGGGGCATATACATAATGTGTGTTTTCATAAACACAATGTTATTACTCTAAATTCAGACTCCTTAGATTGCATGGCTTAGTTGCTCAATTATCAGATTAAGAGCATGTTACATGGCACATGTTCTCATATCCTATTTTTTCACTAGATTCTACAAAAAAAATGAAAATTCGTGTCATTCCCTATGTATTTTACACTAGACTCAATTTAAAATTATAATTACACTAATTTTTGCACCAGTTTTACACTATAATGAATCTTATAGCCATCTATAATAGTTGATTCAAAAAAAATTGCACTAGTACCTAGTATATTTAATTGTGTGGGGATGAAGTTAAGAAAATTTTGACTTCTAAGCACATCTCTACCTATAAAATATTTGGGAAAGCATAAAATGTCTCCTTATACCATAATTTTTTACTCATATTCAGCACATGAACTCAATATCATGAGTTCATCTTCACAAACATCACTCGAAGTCTCATTCAATTCTCTAGCCAAAAAGAGAAAAATATTAGATAATATATTATCTTTTTATGGGTTGATCACATCTAACCCATGGCACCTCCATTTGTAAACAAGCACATGCTACAAATGTAAGTACAAGTATGACTTTATTCCTTTTGCTCTAGTACTTTCATTTAATTGCATTACTAGAATAAAAGGGAGGGAATGTGTACACACAAATTTGGTCAAACAAACACAAGTATTATGGATTTTGTAAATTTTGTATCTAAAAGCTCCTAATGTTGAATTAATATCCCATTAGCATGTGTTTTCACAGTCCTGTGTATTTTTCTATGCCTCTTTCATATTGATTCCATTGTATCTACTAGAGTTTTAGTCTTCTATAGCATTCTTTATCTAAGTCATAGTGACTCCTTGTCCTCTTTCTCTTCCATCCCACTGTTTACTTATTTATGGATAAGACCACTCTATTTCGACAATAGCACTCTGGTTTGTTGTCTAAAAGGATCGATCTTTATACATCATACATTTCAAGACTATTTTCAATGCACGTTTCTTTTGATTTTATTTGTATGACTATTTTACCCTTCTTTGAGTTAATTGGCACATCAATGGGTTTTTAGAATTCAAAATTGGGGAGTCTTCTATTTAAAGGGTTCCCTAAGGCATTTTACATCTATCACTTGTCAATTTGTCACTAGCATAATAAATAAAAATCATACTATCGCAAGCTAAGCACCTATATTTATCTGAAGTTTATACATCACATATAGGTTGTATACTTGGACAAAGAGGATGTCCTAGGCAAATAGCATTTAGATTTACATTGTATATAATCCAATCACACACACACACACACACACACACACACACACACACACACACACTATAGGGATAACTACATTGGCATGAGGTCCCTATTTTAGGGATACGTAGGTAGTACCCAGTTTAATGCGGTTTTAAGGCCAACTCGACCATTTCCATTTCCATATTTATTTTTCCCTCTTTTGTATTTTATCTCCATGTGGTTTGTGTGTATGACTTCACTAGGGTTTTGAAGAGGAAAAGGTGAAAATATAGGCTATATTATGTGATTCCATATCTATGATAGGTTAAATTGCATCTACAAGTAGATTAGCACAGAACCCCAATTTACACTTTTGTTGGAAGAGCATTCTGGACAACAACACCCCATAAAAATAATAGAGTAGTGTACCCAGTTCTTAATCCACTGGTCTTATCCTAGGTAGACACAAAAGTCACTAGTCAAATAAAAAGGTGTCTCAATCAACTTCAAACATATATATACTCATAGATAGATTTGTGTTCCCTGAATACATAAGTTGTTCATTCTTCTTTATATTTTTTAATCAAAATCCTAGTAGCTTAATATCAGTTGTTTACAAGTAAATGCATGTTTGAATGTCCATTTGATTATTCATTTACTTTATTTAGTTATTTATCATTTTATATTAAAACCCCATTAATCATAAATTTGATAAAAATAGTTGTATACCAAATGAATTTGACAAATTATTTATTGTATAGATTATATATTATTTAGTTGTAGTAAAATTATGTTATTTTATTAAAATTAGCGATTGTTTCTTTTGTTCAATAACTAATGTTGACATATTATTTAGACATGTAAATTTTAGGGATGTGATATATGATTTAGATTTAAAAATAAATAAATAAAATGATTTCGACATAGAAAATATATGGATATAACAAATAGAAAAAAACATGGTCATTATACACACAACGAATGAAGCAGTCTATGAAAAATATCTTTAAAAAGAAGGTAATGAATAAATCATTGATTGATACAAAAAAAATTATCAAAAAAGGGTTACGTAAATCATGAAAACTTATATAATTGATTTTTCTAATTCTAAAAACTACAAATAACCATGATCTCTAATGCAAAACTCCAAGAAATTTGGATATGTAGTAAACCCAAAAAATGGTCATAGGAAAAAAATAACATAAAAGAGACAAACATTTTTTAATGGAAAACAGGACAAGAATTGGTGATTTCCCATTCTTAAAATATGGAGAAAACATAGATAATGCACACATAATAATGAGACAATCTACAAAATGATGTTTCAAAAAAAGGAAGCAACGAAGAAATCATTGAATGATACAAATATTTTTTTAAAGAAGGATACTATAAATTATATGAAGTTAAGTAATTGGTAGTCATTGATTTCCAATGTGAATATTCAAGAATTATAGATATGTAAGCAACCCAAAAAATGGGCTCGAAAAAATGATGATATAGAGGTGATAATATTTTTTAAATAAAACATTCTCTTAAAGAAAAGAACCATAAACTTCCAAATACCTATCCTCAAAAATTAGAGAAAAGATAGAAAAACATACACAATAAATGAGAACGCATTATGGGTATGCAAGAGATAACTTTTTTCAGAAAAGCATTCTCTTAAAGCAAAAAAAAGAAAAAGGAAAAGATAAAAGATAAATAAAAATGAGTCGAGAAAAATAAAAATCTTTAATGTTTCATTAAAATCAATATTAAATATTGATATTAAAAACAAAGTTCAATGTTACTTGTATTGAATTTTATTTTCTATTGGTTTGAAAAGCATGGAGAGGAGGCAACGGTTTATGGAGGACAAAGATAGCATCCGCGTGTTCGACAGTGACAAATGGCAATTTCCCCAGCAGGTTCGTGGCACTGGATGTGTTTATGAAAGAGATTGTGATTTTTGGGGGTGTCCTATTTATTATTTTGGTTATGCATTTTATAGATCCAGTGTGACATTAGAATACATACGTTCATCTATGTTTACATCGCCAAATGCACAGGAGTAGAACAATCATGTAACTGTGTTATTATCATGCCCGTATAGTCCAAAATTGCTCTTCCAACCATGCATTACAACAAGGGTTGGATGTTAGTGGTAGGTGCATAAACTCCGTTAAAGCATTTTGAAAGAAGCCATCATTTTCCTTTTTAGATTGCCTGCATTTCTATTTTCGTCACTAGCAACAGGAGGTGAAGGAGGAGGATGATGAGGCGGTGAAAGAGGAGGAGCGAAGAAGTTGAGCTCAGCAGGCACAGACGTTGGTGAGGGCACATATGCCATAATTCTGGATGTCGGGGTAAATTTTCCTATTTAATTATCAAATGATATTATTTTCATTGCTTCTACATGCATTAAAACCAAAAATGATATTAAATGCACAACTTCATTTTTTATTTCGGAAAATTTGGTTAGAAATTACCATAGAGTGTCAAGGAAGTCGCTTTGTGGATGACAAATGGAGGATATAATAGGTTTGTTGGAGAAAACTAACTACAGTAGTATTGGCTATGTAGGAGAGAGAGAATCACAAAAAACTATAGGCTAAGTTGGGTAGCAAATAGACAATACAAGATGAAACAGAACAAAGGAGAAAATGGAGAAATAAACACTAAATACTGCATATATTAATTCTGAAAAATCTCCTCTTACATAAACTAGTTCATATAGCTACTACTATTGCAAAAAATTTAATTCTATAAAGTAAAATATATATTTAATGACTTTCCTTGACTGCTGCTCTATTTTTTTCTTGTTTTTCTAGCTACGGACTGCTGCTCTATTTTTTTCCTGTTTTTCTAGCTACGGACTGTTGCTCTATTTTTCCTCTATTTCTCTTATAGGCTACTGCACTCACTCTTCCCTTGCTATGGACTGTTATTCATCTACAAACTACTATTGCACTGGATTCTCCCCTTAATTTTTTCTCTCTACTCACTCATTCTTCTATTTCCCTGTTGTTACGTTCATTTTTCCTTTTTTTGCTACTCTCTCTTCTACCTCTTTTTTGTCTTCTACTTACTTTCTTACCTACTCCATAGATGTTCCCCCCAAAATAAAATGAGCTCCAAATTTGAAAATTGAAAGAACAACATTTAATTTTCTTGGTGACAGCATATGTCATGTTTTGGAGCTAGTTGGGTTGGGTAGGAAGTAATAAAATAATATTTTAACACTCCCCTTTATTTTTGACCTTCCTACCATGGTCAATTAGACTTTTCTCAGTCTCCAAAATTTCTTTATGACTTCTTTTTAACTTACCAAATGCTTTTGCATCCTTTTTATGCATGTTTGGAGGTTCATTACTGAAGTCCATAGTTGTACTGATGGAGTTCATAGTTTTTTTGATGGAGTCCTTAGTTTTTTATAGGAGTCCATAGCTAGACTGTTTGAGTCCATAGATTTTTTGTAGGAGTCCATAGTTCTGTTGATGGAGTCCGTAGATTTTCTATAGGAGTCCATAGTTATGTTGATGGAGTCCGTAGATTTGTTGTAGAAGTCCATAGTTCTATTGATGGAGTTCATAGATTTTTTGTAACAGTCTGTAGCTGGACTGATGGAGTCTGTAGATGGACTATTTGATTCCATAGATTTGTTGTAGCAGTCCGTAGCTGGACTGATGGAGTCCATAGTTTTTCTGATGGAGTCCGTAGCTAGATTGTTTGAGTTTGTAGCTCTATTGTAAGACTCCAGATCTACCATAACACTATATAGGCCTAATTTTACTGCATTTATAACCCCTAACCTTCCTCTTAGGTGCATGAAAGTGCCCTTAGATAATGGCTTAGTAAAAATATTAGCTAGTTACTGATTAGACTTGCAAAAACTAAGCTCTATGACATGATTTTCAACTAACTCATAAATAAAGTGATACCTGATTGCAATGTGTTTACTCCTATTATGAAGTATGAGGTTCTTTGACAATGTTATGGACGATACATTGTCACAATAGACCGTAGGAGCTCTTTGTTGCTCCTTATGTAAATCAAAAAGTATCCTTCTAAACCATATAGCTTGACATGTTGTTGCATTGGTTGCTATATACTCTGCTTCAGCTATAGAAAGTGACACTATCAGTTATTTCTTTGAATCCCAAGATATGGCTCTTGACCCAAGATGAAATACATACCCTGAAGTGCTCTTTCAATCATCAAGGTTGCCTGCCCAATCATTGTCTGTGTAACCAAGTTGAAACTCATCTATTGTTGCATACAAAACATCATAATCCCTTATTCCATTCACATACCTCAATATCCTCTTGCCTGCTTGCCAATGTGTCTCCTTTGGCATCTCCATGAATATTGATATAAAGTTGACTGCATACATGATATATGGTCTTGTTACAATCAAGTACATTAAGCTTCCCACTAGACTCTTATAGTGTGTGGGATCTACATTGTTGTTGCTATCATATTTGCATAACTTAAGGCTTGTCTCAGTTGGAGTGAATACAGGCTTGTTGTTTAGCATCTTGAACCTATCCAAAACCTCTTTTGCATACTTATATTGGCATATGAATATGCCTTCACCCATTTGATTGACTTCTATCCTGAGAAAGTACTTCAAGAAGTTCAAATCAATCATTTTAAACTCAGTTTTCATGGTTGTTTTGAAATCTTCAATGGACTGATTTACATTATCGATAAATATTAGATCATCCACATATAATACAATAATAAACATACCTTCCTTGCATGATTTGATGTATAATGTGGGCTCATTTGCACTCTTTCTAAAAATGTTGCTCAATAAATATGAGTCTATATGGTTGTACCATGCTCTTAGGGCTTGCTTGAGCCCATACAATGCCTTTTTCAGCATATACACTTTGTTCTCATGCTTGAGAATCTCATATCCGAGTGGTTGTCCCAACTAGACCTCTTCTTCAAGCACTCCATTCAATAATGTTGACTTCGCATACATTTGATGCACCTTCCACTTATCTTGGGAAGCAATGGCTATGATTATCCTTACAATTCCTAGCCTTGATACGGGTGTAAATGTGTCATTGTAATCACGTCTGGGCTTTTGCTTGTAGCCCTTCACCACTAGCCTTGCCTTATGCCTCTCTATCTTGCCTTTGGGATTAGTTTTTTTCTTGTATACCCACTTAACTCCTATGACCTCTTTTCCTTCCGGTAGGTCAACTAACTCCCATGTATAATTTCTCTCTATGGCATGCATCTCTTCGTCCATAGCCTCACACCACTTATTGTCCTTGATCGCTTCTTCAAAGTAGATTATATCATTTGATAGAAAGAGTTCATAATTCATAGCTTCATCCTCATTTTGCTCATACCTTGACTGCTCATAAACTTCTTGCAAGCTTCTTATCCTTGATGTTGACTTGAGTTGGAGGAAGAGGATGTAGACTCTTGAATAGCTCCTTGACCTCCATGATGGTTGTTGCCATTAGATGAATCCACCCCATGTGACATAGGGGTCCATGTTGGTACATTGGTGGCTTTACTACCTAGTTTTTTAGATTCAATTAAGGGTCCACCAACCCTTGTTTCAACATGCTCTTCTCCTTGTCTCTCTTCTCAAGCTTCATGCTTAATGAATTGAACATCTCGACTGATTATGAGATTTTTGGTGAGAAGATTGTGCAGTTCGTATGCCTTTGATTGGTCACTATACCCTATGAAAATACACTTCTCACCTTTGTCAACCCACTTCATTCTTCTTTGCTTGGGCACGTGTGCATATGCTACACAACTGAACACTCTAAGGTGTTCAACACATGGCTTTCAATTGCTCCATGCTTCTTGAGAGATTACATCCCTTACACTCTTCATTGGATAAATATTCAACAAGTACATGGCTATTGCTACAACCTCAGCCCAAAAATCATTAGGCAAACCTTTTGCCTTTAGCATGTTCCTTGTCATCTCTTGGATGGTCCTATTCTTCCTCTCAACCACACTATTTTGCTACGATGTAAACCTGGCTGTAAATTGTATCTTTATGCCATGATCCTTGTAAAAATTCATGAACTCATTGGATATATACTCTCCCCCTCTATCCGTCCTCAAATTCTTGATGTAGTGACCACTTTGCTTCTCCACCATGGCCTTGAAATGCTTTAAGGTCTCAAATGCTTCTGATTTGTTCTTCAAGAAATACACCCATATCTTTTGACTATAATCATCTATGAATTTCATGAAATAGACATTTTTGGAGAGGGTGGGGGTCTTCATTGGACCACACAAATCTAAATGGATCAGCTCTAACAAAGCTCTAGCTCTCCATGCTTTGCCCATGGAAAATGTACTCCTATGTTGCCTCCCCAATATGCATCCTTCACACACCTTGTTTGGTTGTTTTATAAGGGGTATCCCCTTCACCATGTGCTTCTTATGAAGAAGGTATAGCCCTCCAAAGCTCAAATGCTCGTACCTAAGATGCCAAAGAGTAGGTTCATCTACAATCATTGTTTTGAACGTTGATGTGATCTCACTTTGCATTCTCAATGGAAACATTAGATTGCTTGTCATCTTGACTGTTGTTATCTTTTTATTGCAACCACTCCTATCAAAGATGATGCACTCACCATTCTCAAATTTGACCTTGTACCTTTTTTGCACAAATTGCCTTATGCTGATAAGGTTGTGTTTCAACCTGGGTACTTAATAAACATCATGAATTTATCTTTTGTCACCTTACTTGGTGTAGATTGAAATGCTACCCTTACCCATGACAAGAACCTTATCATTGTTTCCCATCTTCACCTCTAATTTTATTGTCTCATCTATATGGTCGAACATCTCTTTGTTCCCACTCATGTGGTTGCTACAACCACTATCCAAATACCATGTCTCATTGCCACTTTGTTCGATAATATTGCATGTTATAAACAAGCTTCCTCCTTTCTCATTCCTATTCGATTCAGCGTCTTGTGTATGAGTGAAATTAGAATTCTTCCTATTCATGTCATACTCCTTCTTTCTACACTCACTAGCATAATGTCCATACCTCTTATAATAATAACATTGGATGCTAGACTTATCATAACTTTGTGTAGATCCACCTCTAGAAGTGTTGTTGCTCCTTCCTCTTCCTCTTCCATGTGGTTCTTGATGGCCATGTCTTCCACCTTCTTGACTACTGCAAGTTCTTCCTCTTCCTCTATTGTTTGATCTTCTCCCCCTTCCTTTCACATTGACATTGGTCTTAAATGCTTGCTCATGGGAGGAGGTGGCTGACCTATTCAGCCTTTATTCATGGGTTTGTAAAGAACCCATTAGCTCATCAACCATCATTTGCCTCAAATCTTTTGACTCTTCTATAGTAACCACTATAGGGTCAAATCTAATTGGAAGGCTCATCAACACTTTTTCAATGATCCTATGGTCTTCAAGGGTATCACCACATGTCTTCATTTGATTTACTATATTCATAGTTCTTGTAAAGATGTCATTTATTAACTCATTCTCTTTCATTTGTAGGGTCTCAAAGTCTCTTCTTAAGAGTTGCAACTTGACAAGCTTCACCTTGTCACTCCTTTGATATGCATTTTACAAGATATCTCATGCTTGCTTGGAATGGATAGTTGTTAATATCTTATAAAAATTTAAGTCAGCCAAAGTTATTTGTATATAGATGAGTGCTTTGGCATCTTTCCTCCTATTCTCTTTGAACACATTCTTTTGTGCTTGGGTTAAGGCATTGAAGGCTACCATGTCTGCAACCTCATTGTACACAGCTTCAACTAACTCTCATAGCTCTTGAGAGCTGAATATTATCTTCATTTTTATGTTCCACACATCATAGTTTTTTCCATCAAAAATGGGGGGCTGCTACCAAGACCCTAAACTTCCTGCTGCGATGTCTAAATGCACTCACAACCTGGTTGCGCTTCACTAATGGCTCTGATATCAGTTGTTGGAGAAAACTAACTACAGCAGTGTTGGTTGTGTAGGATAGAGAGAATCACAAAAAATTACAAACCTAATTGGGCAGCAAATAGACAATACAAGATGAAATAGAATAGGGAAGAAAATGGAGAAATAAACACTAAATCCTACATATATTAAATTTTGAAAAATCTCCTCTTACATAAACTAGTTCATATAGCTGTTGTCATTGCAAAAAATTAAATTCTAAAAAGAAAAAAAAACATTTAATGACTTTCCTTGACTGTTTCTCTATTTTGCTAGCTGCAGACTGTTGCTCTATTTTTCCCCTATTTTTCTTATAGGCTACTACACTCTCACTCTTCCCTTGCTACGGACTATTATTCATCTACAAGTTACTGTTGCGTTGGATTCTCCTCTTAATTTTCTCTCTACTCACTCATTCTTCTCTTTCCCTATTGTTGCGCTAATTTTTCATTTTTTTTGCTACTCTCTCTTCTATCTCTTTTTTGTCTTCTACTTACTTTCTTACCTACTCCATGGATTTTTCCCTCAAAATAAAATGAGATCCAAATTTGAAAATTGAAAGAACATCATTTAATTTTGTTGGTGGCAGCATATGTCATGTTTTGGAGCTAGCTGGGTTAGGTAGGGAGTAATAAAATAATATTTTAACAAGGTTTTCTTGTAAAAGTATAGTGAAATGGTGTAATTTACTTAAATTGATGTTTTGGAAAACTCCTACAGCCAAATGGCAAAATTCTTGGGCTTGACTAAATTCCTAGGCTTGAAAAAAAAACATTCAAATATTAAATGCCTCAATGAGATTTAGGATGAGCTGTAGCTTTGGGTTATACAAAATTTATGTTAAATTATGGGTTGTCATCCTAGATAAGCATCTCTAAAAGCATTTTTTGAGTCCAGGTTGTCAAATTTAAACACATACCATGGATGTGCCCTTCCATATCGATCTCAAATCTGTCTACAAGATAACCACCACATTGATAGATCTGGTGGGGGACATGAACATTGGAAGCAATTATTTGGTTCATGGGGGTTATTGCACTTCAATTTTCCTGTGGTTAATGTTTAGTGGCTGTCAATGTCATTACTATTTCCTACCAAGACCCTGCACACATATAGTTAAGTTCACTTGAATTTTAATTGGGGTTGTAGATGAGAGGGTCGTTCTTTAATTTTGAAATGGGAAGGAGAGAGAGCACGTCATCGTTTCCCAGCCTAGAAAATAGTTGTTTGCCTTTACCTTTTGATGATGTCAAGATCGTTTGGGATCAGAGATTTCAAAGGCAAGTTGTTTTTAGAGAAGGAAATGGTCAGTCTGTTGCCTTTTCCAGTATAAGGCATCTTCGAAAGACGGGGATGTACTTTTGCTTGGCTGTGAAGAAATCTTCTATGATATGTAATGTGAAAACACATTTGGATGTGTTTTTTTAAAACTCCTGTCTAGAGTTAACATTTTTTCTTTTCTTCTTTCAATATAAGGCAACTATCCCATGTTGGGGCCAGCTTTTTTATTTTATTTGAATCTTATTTTTATTTAAACTTTCACTATACCTTGATTTGCATGTATATGTATAATCTTATATACGTATTTAATTACATGGATAATAAATCTATAACATAGCCAAATTACTGATAGGATTATCATTAGGATATAAACCAAAATTTTCCATGGCTATACATATATCCATGTTAATATAATGAAATAGCTCTACCATAGTTGTCAAAAACACTTGTGGAGTTGTGTTTTACCATAGTTGATCTCCTTTTCCATCATGAAACTTCTCATTTCTGCCTTTTGGTTGGTCATGCGCAGTGTTAAAAGCCTAAGGAAGCCTATTGACTGATAGGGAATGCTAAACTTAGCACTGTGTTGCACTAACACACATATGTTTGGGCTCTTCCTGCACTCCATGACGAGTCCTCATATTTAGCAAATTTGTTGTAAGCAGTCATTGTTCCCCTCCTCGATCGTCTTAGCAGCAATGTTCTTCCCCCTTTCTTGTCAAGCAAGTCTTTTTGTGACTTATCTTGGATCCAACATGCGTCCCAACCACTTTCCATATACTTGCTTCACTCTAAAACGTTGTCTCTCTGTGTCTCCATTTGCTTAGAAGACTTCATGAGGAGATCAGCGATAGTAACCACTTTGTTGTCTATTATGATAGCTGATGTATCTTATATTTGAATTATATGCCTTTAACAAGCCTATGACAATATGCTTTTTATTTCCCTTATAAAAAATAAACACAATGGTTGTTATTTGCCTTATCAAATTCAAACATCATCGAGGTATACAACCTAAGTTACATCTCTCGAAGCATGGTGGTTGTTGCTCTGCCATTAGTGTCTTGCCACTAATCTTTGTGGCATATATCGAACAATCTCAAATATTTGTATCTAAAATATTTGTATCTATATTTTTAGAATTCATAACTTAATCGCTGCTTCCAGTCATCGCTTTATCCTTCATGTTTTTGGTTATGTAAATTTTCAGTTACATGTTTGCCATTATTTTTCATTGTTTATGTTGTCTACATTCCACACAACCACCTGTTAGCCTAGCGATTTGCATTGCAATTGCATTTTGTCTAGAATGTATATGATATGATGGTCTTCTCCAAAATTAGGAGAAAAGAAGAAAAACTTAACATGGCAGCTACTGAAAGCTGCACTCCTGCCATATCACTAGGGAATAGTTTCATGCCTCTGCTACGGCACTTGTTTACTATAACTAACCTAAAAAATAATATTCTTTAGTGCTTTCATATTCCTTACTACAAATAACCCAAAAATTGGTATTCTTTAACACAACTCAAAGGATTTAAGAAATCTACAATTCGTTAGTGCAACCTATAGCTTGTAATCATTTTTGTTATGTGGGTATTTACTAAATACAATATTAATAAAATAAAATAAAACCCAAATGATTCGATAGCAAAATAATTATAATGTACCATTGTCAAAAGAGTGGCATTTTAAAATTTTGAATATATCGCATTGAGTGCTTATCAAATTTGAAAAAAATGAATAGTACATATTATATAAAAGACATTGGCATAATTAAAAATATTATTTTAGTACCATCATCGACTTGTATCAAATTATTTCTCATATTTGAAAATGTTATCTAAAATGTACTATAAATCTAATTTTTTACCATCCAAAATTAGTGACAACTTATTTTCATATCTCGCATGTTGTATGAGAATGTCAACCAATTAAAAAAATAAAAATAAACTAGCCCAAATAATCCTTATATGTGGTATGGTAATCATTTTATTCATTAAAAATATAAGATATTGGAATCAATAGATCTAATTTTTATTAGATATAAAAATAAATTTATTATAGAAACCAATTAAATAATTAATGATTAAATAAAAACTAAATTAATATATAAATTAATTAGATAATAAATTACTTTTCGAATATTAATTTTTATTTAATTAGTATATCTATCTTCAATAAATTTATGTAAAAGACGTCGAGAGATATCATTCTCGAGGTGCTTATTCCACTTATATCACAAATTTAATATAAGATAGCAAGAATGATATCTCTCGACATCTGTTACATAGATTTATTTAAGATAGGTATGCTAGTAGCAACTATGCATTCTACATATTTATTTGACATAAAATTTGAAATTTATACTATACATTACATTAAATAATACAGAACTATAATACACATTAATTTAATTTACATAATTTAATATTATCAATTTAAATAGTTATTTAGTACTCATCAAAATGTACCATACACATCACATAAAATGTCAAATAATGAATAAGTATATGATTTTTTTCATAATTGCATGAAATTATTTTTCCTCTAAGAGTTTCAATCTCTCTTCCTTAGCTTTCCATTTGGAATGTTGTTTTCCATTTTTTAGCTTTTCATAACGGTCATATGTAAATGGAGGTAACATTTTTAGTCCTTCTAAGGACATTACACGATATTTAGCCACAAATGTTAATCCTATTCTTTCTCTTTGACTATATCAATTGTGGCTTTTGAAAGGGTCAAACCTTGTGATTTGTGTATTGTTAATGCCCAAGCCAATTGTAAGGGTAATTGGGTTGTGCATCCCCTTTATATCCATGTAATTGGAACTGCATATGAAGTTTAATCTTCAAATGGTATTCTCGAGTAATTGTCAAACTCGACCATAACATATGTTGGTGGTTTTAGTGGGGCACTCCCAGGTTTGTAGATTATATTTTTGATATACCCTAGAGCTTCATTTATAAGACCTTATATCCAAAGATTGAAAGTTAACATGACCCTTACATCGATAACAATCAGTAACTCCACATCAAGTTCATTATTTGGACCTCCCATTGGTGCATTGGCACTTCCTACCTTGGTTGCAATGCTACGTGCAACCAGACTTTTCAATGAATATAATTTTCTTTTATTGCGGTTACGCACATTATCATTTGTGGAAAGCAAATGAATATAGTTTTCAAACTCTTCATTGGTGGCTCTATTTATTCCAACATTTGTTCTAGTCAGCAATAGCTTCCAGTCATCTATTATCAGATTTGCACCTCTCAAATTTGTGAGTAACCGACAAAACTTTTGTTGGTCACCACTTTCTCCTTCCTGTCTAAATATCTTTTCCAAATTAACTATTTTGAATTCTTCCCACAATAGTTTAACTCATTTTTTGATATCGTATGGTGGTATATCACTAACAGGAAGAATATGACCCAAATATCCAACCAAAATAAGAGATATACTACCAAAACTCATGTTTACGTTTTCAAGGAAATGCTTGACGGAGTCTAGAGTCTATGTTCTATAGCAAATTTTTCCCAATGAAGCTCATTTTATCAATCAATATGTATTTTATGTGGTGGATATCCTCTTGGAAAATAGTAAGTCTTGTTCCTTCTAATTCAACAAAATCCACAATTAGGATTCAAAGTTGTGCATAGATAGTTGAGGCACCAATATTGAATGTTGCAACTCTAGTTAGTGCAAGTAATAAAAGTGGAGATCACTCTAGGAATGCTGCATCTTGAAGATCTCGATGAAAGGCACCTATCAGATATGATTTTCTTGTTCTTGTTGTTCCTTGGACTATCATGTGTAAGGGCGAAGTATTTTAACCTCCATGAAAATGTGTCTTAACCATATCAAGTGTTTTTTTTTTTTTTTTGGCACCCAAGGTTTCATAATTCATCTCTAGTGTTATGTCATCATCTATAATAAATCCATTATATTTCATGGTGCTTATAAATTTGATCGCTAAATGTTTGTGTATTCTTCACCTCGATATTCATTGTTTCATAATACTTGTTTGTCAATCTCTTCTTCCCAACATATATATCTCACTCATTTCCATAACTTGGCCACGTTATATCCTGGATATGATTTCTCACTCATGTTCCACGGTGTTTTGTTGAACATGTTGAATATCCTTGTCTTTAGTATCACCGTGACTTTCAACATCTTCTGGAATTTTTCTTCTCTCCATGTGCCAATAGTTATAATTGAACAAATCCCAATTTGATATTATTTCTTCATCATCAATTCCAATATCTTTTTGTATATAACAAAATGGCTTCTAAAGTAATAAATCTGACATGTTTCTTGTGCCCTAATGTCTCTTTCAACAATTATTTTAGGTAGAAGCCTTCTATATGCTTTTCTTGCTAATTCATCAGGGTTTTCAATGTTTGCAAGCCACATCAACATATTCTCTTGGTTGTTCTCTTTGATATTCTCTTTGTTTTTCTCTTTGATATTCTTTTTGTTGTTCTCTTTGATAATCTCTTCGTTCTTCTTCATTTGCAAAATTCAATTTTGGTCGAGTCGTATCTACACAATTTTTAAGTAAATCATATTGCATCAAATATAAATAAATATATTATATTTGATCATTGTGGGATATGTAAATCATATTCATAATTCACAAATATATAGAAATATCAAATAAAATAATTCACAGATATATAAAAATATCAAATAAAATAATTCACAAATATATAGAAACATCAAATAAAATAATTCACAAATATATAAGAATATAAAATAATATATATATATTAATAATTTATTAAAATGATATTTAAAAATTTGTGTAAATTAAATAAACTAATATATTAAAAATAACCTAATTAGTAAAGATATACAAATAATGAATATTTACTTATCTAAATTAATCTTAAATCATTATAAGGATAATCTAAGATAATTTAACTAATTAATTTATAATTATCCTACATTTATGAAGAAAAAGACGGAGTGTGGAGTGTATAGTTAAATAGGAGTAGAGGAGTGCTTAGTTTTTGAACCCCTGAAATCATAGTAAGAATGATGCCATAAAATCAATATATAAAATTCTCGAGTAATTATAGTATTAAATGTAAAATCAATATTATTATGCATTACTAAATATGCCTATGTTTAATCATTACCACATCCTAGGTATGCTTTATTTTCCTACTTTATTTAATTGATTGTACTATAAATTATAAATTTATAGGTAACTATAAATCCACATAATTCGACTTATTCCAATCTACATAGATACTTGTTCCAATCTAATGCCTCGAGAATGAATTCTACTTATTATTCGCTATTCGGCATATATAGATAAGTCATAATGAAGTATAGGTATGCTATATGAGTGAGTCAGTCGGATATATAAATACCCTTGGGGTATAAAAAATATATATAAACACTCACGCTTTCAAAACTTTTTATATCTTGTAATATATTTTTTCTCAGCTGGTTAATTTAATAGAAAAAGAAACAACACTAATCCATGCAACCCTGGCATTTGATAACATAATTTAATCCATTTAGCAAACATATCTACAGTTGTTAAAAAAAAAGTGAATGATAGGAAATCAACTTGCATTTGGAGCAATGGGTGCAGGATTTCTTGAATGACAAACAAATGTTTTAATTTATTTCCGTATAGGTAATTTAGAAAAGCAATATCTCTCCACTCTCCTTGGCAATATCATCATTTTAAGACAAATATAAGTTTCAATTTATTCCCATATAAGCACTTTAGGAAATAAATAGCCATCCATTGGTTTTTAACTATCCACAAAAATCCAACGTTGACGGACAAACATTATTTTGGAGGCTCTGGAGTGGATATGAGGGGGCACATCTAGATAAACCATTCCATGGCATCGAAACTTATTTCATACTAATTTTCAGATGAATTCCTGGCTTGCTTCGAATGGATGTGGTGAAGTGCTTCGTAGAAGCCTATCTGAACAAGGAAATTATTTTTGTACCTATCACAAAGGAAATCCTTTTACTCTAGTTGATAACATGACATAAGAATATTTGGACACCATTAAATACATAATTAAAAGATTATTAAGTGATTCAAGTTTAGAATATAAAAATCTATGTATCGTTTGATCACTACTTTCTTTGTTGCACTTTGATTTATTTATTTTTATTTTTATTCCACTTCTATACCTTTCTATGGTTACTTTATTATACTTTGATTTGTTTATTTTTATTTTTATTCTTAGTGTATTATTTGTATATATATTAATATTTCATATTCATTATTATATAGTGTCGACTCTTTCCATAATAAGTTTTTATGTTCAAAAAATAAATAAAATAAGATATTTTTTTTACAGTGACACAACATCAAACTCTCTCCTTCCCCCTTTTCTCATTGTAAAATGCCTCTCGACATAATTACTTTGATAATAATTAATTAGTTTCTAAAGATAAAGATAGCAATAAAACTAAAAACTTCTAAACTTATACTATTTAATTTATTTATTCCAAAATAGTTTTTGAAAATAACATGTAATTTATTTTATTTTCACACAAATAAATTAAATAATTCAAATTCAAAATTTACTTTACAAATTAAAACTATTTTCCATTTAAAATAATTATTATTTTCTCCTCAAATAAATTACTATTTACTATTCAAATAAATTTTAATATCTCATTAAATTAATTAGTATTTACTCTTCAAATAAATACTATTTACTCCACACATAAATAAAAATAAAAAGACTTATAAATTTTTACAAAATATTGTTCTTCATTAATGGAAACTTTACTACCAAAATAAAATTGAAGTAATAACAAAACTGGTCACATCATTAAAATCCATCACAATCACAATTTTAAGAAAGACAAAGATTTTTTAGTATCTTTTACAACCATTGTTAATTGATTCCAACATTAAATATTAATAACAAATCCTTCTCAAATTATGTTTGAATCTAAGCATTCCTTCCTTATAGAATAAGGGTGCAAGGTGCCAAGTCTCTGCGGGAGGGCTAAGATAGATAGTAGATTGTGGGAGGGAGAAGATAGATAGTAAATTGTACTTAGATTATGTTTAAAACTGAATTCTATAGAACAAGAATATTCCAAACCAAATAAAGATTGTCATAACAGAAATATGCATATATACAGGCAGCAGAAAAATTTATAGCAGGGCTATGTCTTCTCACCTTTCCGATCTGGCCTGTGACATATCTTCACGACTCTGATGCTATCTTTGGCAAACTCCTTCAATGGTAGCACAACAATATCCACTGCCTCCATGATTCTACAAATTTTACATTAAATACTTTCAGAAAAACACAAAACTGAAATCCAGACCATTTCTAGAATTCGGTCTTCAAAATTATTTTTTAGGCCTGTGAATGCTCCAATAAATCTGTAGATTAAATCCCTTCCTTTAAGAGTCCAAATCAGCTTCATTTCAACCACATTAAAAGATATCTTTGAGGGTGTTTCCAGCTTCAAATAGCATCCATTTCTGTAGAAATAAGGTCTGTATATGTTAAAAGAATTGCATTTTTTCAACAACTAAAATAGTTCCCCAAACCTTCTTGGAGTTATTTTTTTGAAAAAACTTAACAATTTCATTAGTAAAACAACTTCAATTTGTAAATTCAAGCGGTCCTTCCTTAGTGGCAAAGATGGAGCAATACCACATTCCATTTCAGTCAAGGATTTCAACGGACTCAAAAAGCCCCTCTGTGTTTTCAACAAACTACAAATATGCATTTATCTCCATGTCTGGACATGGCATATATATAATGTATATGTACTGTGGGCATTTTTCTTTCTGGGAGTGCGAGTTGTTTCACATATGTTTCCTGCGTTTAACAATTATATCGTGAAAGCGAAGACAGTTTCTCTAAATTATTATTATTTTCAGGAGTGGAAAGCTTAGCATGGCAAGGAGCGACAGGATAGCCTAAGACCTATGAGGCCATTCCAGCGTAACTTCTTATCAAACCAAAACTCAGCAAACTTGTTGGAAAGGTAAGGCAAAGACATTAATAAGTTCCCGTGTAATAAAAGTTAAAACTCACCTTCAATTTTTAAATCGAACCCTAATTTAAACAAAATCCTTCAGAGCACTCAATAAAAGTATTCATAAAATCAAAGCAGAAAAAATCAACCGCACAAAGCGGTTTGGAATGAAGCAGATCCACTCTCTGAATTTTTTTTGCTTAAATATGGAGGCAGCTTCAACATGACACCAAGATTGGGCATGTGCCATACATTCTTTTTGATATTAAATGCATGAAAATAACAAAGGTTCCAAAATATATGTTGTGTCTCTATTGTAGGTAAATATACGAATGGAGCAGCCAAGCGATGATCTATTCCACATTTTGGAAAGATTTTTCCTTTATTATTCCTCTAAAATCGATTCACATATGACAATGAATGGATAATGATACTTGTCCATTTGTCCAATATAGTTGTGATTAAATCGCTTAAAATAAAGCTTTGTCTCATATATTATTTATTTTTAAAAAATTTGGGTAAAACCTATCCAGGTTCAAATCGTATACAATAAAATATGAGCTCATTGTTCATAGTGCACAACAGACGATGGTCATTATTATTATGGTCCAGATTCAAATTTGTCTCGTTGTTCCTCTATTTTGTATGGGCTCTGTGTCTTCACCAGCAAACCCTTCTCCAAAAAAATTAGCCTTGGCTGAAACGATTCCACCATTGGATTGTGTGCCAGCAGTGACAGGGCTATGAAAAAATAGGTAGAAGTGCCACCCATCACCTGCAAAACTTCTTGGACTGTAAGTAATCATGACTGCCACTGTCGATCACTGTAATTTGTCTAGAACTACATGAGGTAGCTCATAACATCAAAAAAAGTTGTCCAATCATGGTTCAACAAAAGCAATATTATATTCAATCCCTTAAAAACCTTGCACCTTGCCTTTGAAAAGTTTGAGAAATTTCAATGCACAGAATGCACAGAAAAAATTATTAGTCTGTGTTCTATCAATCAATCAGTGAATCTTGATTTCCGTCTTATGAATTATGTCCCTATTTTCCCCAAGGAATCTGCATGATCTTTAAGTGGAGAAATAAACTAATAATATTTGCAGTAGTTTTATTGGTTGTGATTATTTCATGTTATGTGTTGTTTTGCAGGATTCGAGGCAGTGCTGGAGGGAACCACAGACCAAGGCAGGGTTATAATAATTATTCTTAATATTTTTAATGGGCGTTTGTAGCAGTCATTAATTGGAGCATGTTTCAATGGCTGAGAAGGGCGGCACATCTGCCAATGCTTTTCTGCTCTCCAGATGGCTGTTGTGTTTGATTTTTGCTTTTTCTAATTGAGAAAACAATCAATATTATAGTTTCAGTTTCCTGTTTCAGAATTTGATCTGCTTTTTCATGGCAATTTTCTACCTCAAAACTCTGTCTCACCAGGGCTTATCATTCTCTAGCGGTTTGTTCTCTTGAATCTGAAATCGTGCCTTCCTGTATTTCGAATATTTCTATTTTGGGTCAGGTAGCTGGAGATTATCATAATAGGGCTGGATTCTCGTTTAGTTTGGATTCGGGGATTTGGATTTTTTATTTGTTGATTTTCACTAGACGAGTTCAATTTAAAATTTCACAGCCGTCTGGTTAAGTTTTCCTTCTTCAGTTTTATAGGTTTGAAGTTTCTTTTTAGGCTCAATCGAGAGCTCTTAGCACGGGGCATTCATCCGCAAAACCTCTGAACCCCAGTACGCATTCTATCCAGCCCCTTTAATGATCTCAAGCACCATTCCCATACAAAATCTCCATGAAAATGGGGGTAAAGTAAAAAAACGCGTTTAAACATTCATAAACGTCACAAAAAAAACTACATAGGCAATTCCAACCTGTTTTGGAGATTAGGTGTGAAAAGGGACCGCATTCTGTGACCGCCTCTGCCAGTTTCAAAGAACGTTTACCGGTAAACTGGGTAGGATTTTTCTGAGCATTTATCACACCCTGTTTGCATAAATAAAAATTACTGACTCTAAAAATTAAAGCGAGTCGTATGGAGTGATTTGTTTCTAAGGGCATATAAAAAATACTGGTTTTGAAAATTAAAGCGAGTTATATGTAGTGATTTCCGAGTATTGACAAGATTCAACTTCTAAAAATTTCCGTCAAAAGAGGGAAATAAGGATAATGGCGGTATCCAGACCTGTTTTTGAATTTTGGAATATACATTCTCCGATGGAAATACGGGGACATCCTTGGGAAATACTTGGGGGATGGAAGTGGAATGTTTCTAAAATTAATGCTGGTTGTACCCATCATCACCGTATCTTCCTCAGCCATTCCTTCATAACCTCAGCGGTTACACAGATAGGATACCCAGAGTTTTAGAGCATGCAGATTTTAGGTTTAAGGTGAGTATTTCATTTGGTTCTGTTCAAGCCCAAAAAAATCCAAGATGTGGTAGCTCTTGTTACTGGCTGCTATAGGTGCAGGCACTGGATACATTGCAGGATGTATGAACCATAAGAAGAGAGAGACCAGCCATGGTTTTCCCAGCATTGAAGAAGAAACCCAGGTTCACCTGTCAATGCAGATATGAAGGAGGCTGAAAATGTTTCCCAGAAACGTCAGCAATGCCAAGTTAATGTGTGTTTCTTCTATTTTTGATTTGTTTATTTGATTACCATAAGCTTAAACTTAATTTTTTTCCGTTTTCTTTTGAATCCATGCGTGATTTTTTTTAAGCGTTCAAGTTGGTAACATTTGGGCTCTTGGGGGTGTTATGATATGCCAACAATGCTTCACAATCAAGCTCCATTGGCTTTGTTGATTCTGGGTGAAAACACAGTTGACTAATCCCATACCTGCATTGGCACAAGCCAGGGATTTGCAATTTGAATTTATAGGTATTCTTAGAGCAACTCTCATAGCCACACTATCGTAAGGTTTGAAGTACTACATAAAATTTCGTACTCTTGCTTGCTTAAGAAACAATTTGAAGCTCAAATAAATTTCTGTTGGAATATTAAACTACAATAAATTCTAAGAATGATCTTAAGCTATTTTACTAGGCAGTATTGGTTTGGCTTTTATTTTGTAGATTATATATTTAGTATCTTACAATTTCATTTGACCAGCTGACTAAAATTATATATGCGCTCAGTTACTAGAGATCTCTTTTGGAAATCCCAATCTAGAAAATAAATTGATTGCTTGTTCTTCGAGATCCGCCATATTAATCACCATTTTAACGATCAACCTCTCCCATAATGATATCTATACTACCCAAAATCGTCATGATATCGGCCAATTTCATTCTTTTAACCAGTTGAGGAAGAATCTGCAAATTAATAAGACCAGGTGGTCGGATTTTCGACTAATATGTGTCCTTATACTATCAATACTAACTCACTTCTCTTGTTGAATCTAGGTTTAAGACCAAAGCCTTAAATTAAAAATCAAAAATAAATAAATAAAATAGAGTTGAAATGTCAAAAGTGTTAGATTATTTAAAAACTAGAGATCTAAAAGATCTAGCTATAATGGCATGTTATGAATCAAACATTATTAAAAAGCTTAATATTCATCCAACACACTTTCACTAGATTTGTGAGGCCTTCAGAGAAGAAAAAGGAAAGCAAAAAAGAGGAAGTGTTGGTTCTAACAAAAGGAACAAGAATAAATTGAAAGAGGAAGCTTTGCATCGGATGCACAAGACCATATGGTGATTTATATGTTTGCATTTTTAAAAAAATATAAGTGATAAATGAAGACATTAATGATTTCAATTTTATATGTTCATTTCCATTTCATTTAATAAAAATAATAATAGGTCTTGTAAACCATACACTACTACACGAAATTTAATTATCACCATGAATGGGGTTATATTTACATCAAAATTTGATTATTTTATATATTTTTTATGGTGAAACTTTGACGAATTTGTCATTTTTTAGTGGCACGAAGGCAATACAAAATTTAAGTAATAATTTTTTTAAGTTACACTACCGTTACGTGATATTTGTGTTAGATTTTAGCATTTTTATTATGTTAATTTTGTTCCATAAGAAAATGATATATATATAATACACACACACATTTATATTTTCAATTTTTTGATGTGAATAAAATAACATTTTTTAAAATATAAATAAGTACTCTAAAATAAAATATGAAAATAATTTTGAATCAAACTAATATATTTTTAAATATAATTAAGAGTGTTAAAATAACATATAATATTTTGAAAAAAATAACATGTTTTTAATATTAATTAATTTTGAAATAACATATAACAATTCCACGCAAAAAATTAATGTCATAGGTAGTGTTTTACCTTATTTTTATTATGTGTTTTTAATAAGATATAAATTTCAAAATAATGCGTATTATATGAAATATGAAAGCAAACATAAATATGAATGTAAAAGTGTTTAACTCTAAAATTTAAATGTGGACAATCTAGGGTTAAAGGGGTAGAGATAACTTAGGGCACAAGGATGGTAGACTATTTCTAGATCAAGATTATTATTTACGAAACTCAGATAAAATATATACTAAATTTATTATGTTGAGATGCTAAAGATAGAAAGTACAATTATATTAGATATTGCAATGATAAAGAAAATAAGATATTTAGCTAGTTTTGATGTTACCACAAATTTGGATCTGGAACAAGAAAAAAGTAGGTTGGATCTCTATTTTGGATTAGTCACCTGATTTTAGAAATTGTACCTATGTAGTTATAAACACTTGTGTCAATTTGGGATTGTTACGTCGACACTATATCTAACTTACACACAAGTGTACAATATATAATACCTACTGAAATAAGATGCGACCATCTAAATGCTTTTGGGTTCTATGTCACTTTCATTTGGGTGTATTCAGATCTAGGTCATGGATTGTCACTCATTATCAAATAGAAAAACCCTATTTTTTCATCTTCATAGTAGCTATGAAAAAATGAGTTAGTTTGCACATAGTGTAGAGCTACCCCAAGGATTCCTCTATTAATTAGCATTGCCTACATAGCCAATACTCTGAAGAGGGCCTCAGACTTTGTAGTCATCTCCTACATATTGGCTTGTGTGTGAATTATGCAATATGTGATAAACAAGCACAACAGGGACCTAATTTGTAACTTGGAAAATGTGACTCATGGAATGTTATTTCATTACTTTAGACTTGTAGAAGTGTTATCCCTATGATTAATATGGAAATGGGATAAAATAGAGAAGTTTTACTCATGTGAGTGCTTGATTTAGTGCTTTTGGTAAGTTGCCTTGGTATTTTCTAGATGAAGTATGAATCATGCTTGATATTATAATTATACCAATCCTTTTGAAGAATATATTCCATTAAATCACTTAGGTCAACCTTTAGGATATGTTTTATTTAAAAATTGGATGACTTTAGGGAACTAAACACTTGCATTGAGATAAGACACGTCAATGTATGGGTTTGATTGAGATGCAAGTGGTTAGGTAATTAGAAAATAGGTGCAGGTCTAAAACTTGTAGATAAGGAAGATAAGTAGGTTTATAATATTTTGAACAAAATAGAAGATTTGAGTCATCAAAATAACATTAGTCAGACTAAGAGATAAGTAGTTAAGCACAAAGAGATAGTGTATGCGAGCCTTTTAGCAATGAGAAAGGTTTAAAGTTGAAGGTACATCCATGATATCTATTTACCAAGTGTACAATACTGAGGTGCTATATAATTTAGAAATTATGTCTACATTTCGCCCCTTTAATTTAGAAATAAAATTACTAGTTTAAAGGAGAATAAATGTGTATCTGGGTGTGCTTAACACAACTTGCCTTTACTTGAGTCCAACTTGAGTGTTTTATTGGTGACTTACCTGCAACCAAGATTATGTTACAGTATATAATCAGTGCATATATTTTGAAATTAAAAGAGATCAAAATTTAGGAATACACCTATGCATCGATGTAACTATCTTGCATTTTGACAATTTAATTTGAAATATGTATCATTGTAAGTCACGAAAAATGATATTAAGATAGATATAGATCTAGAAAGTGCATATATCTAAAGAGATAGAGAGGGACATGCCCCCAACCTTAGATAAAAGATGAGTTTCCACCTGGTAGTTGATATTAGCTCAATAATGCAATCCAATCATACTTATAACCTAGTGAGTATGAGTCAACCAAGTCAACTCACACTATAAATCTAATGAAGTTGGATGGTGTAATCAAGTACAACCTATAAAATTTGTAAGATTAAGTAATTTAATCACTTCAACTATATCAAAAATTGAATCAATTATTATGGTATATTGACTCAATATAGTCCATCAAAGTCCAACTTGGTGGGTGATGACAGTCCTTGAAAGTGTTTGAAATATAAAATTGATTTGATTTTGTAATAGTGGCACACATTTTTATAGAGTATGCACCTTAGATATGTCTCATGCTGAAACTATGTATAATAATGGTACCAATATATAGAATTTTATCACAAATGTGTGTTTGAATCATGAATTTTGCTAATTTGAAATTATGTGTCGATAACATGTTTCCAAAACATACCCTCATTGCAATCTAAATTTGAGAACTGATGTAACTATGGATAACATGTTTCTAAAACATTCCCTCCATTGTGATTTGAATCTAAAAATTGGTTAAGTGTGGAGAACATGTTTCTAAAACATGCCCCCACTATAATTTGGGTATGTTGCATAGTGAATAAATGTGAACATGTTTTCAAAACATTCTCCCACTAAATTTGAAACTATGACAAATGTGGAGAACATGTTTCCAAAACATGCCCCAATTACAATCTAAATCTATGAAGTAAATGTGGAAGTCATGCATCTATGGCATGCCCTCATTGATATTCCCCCCTCACATTTTGAGGTGAGGAAAAGTATCAACTGGTAGTTACTTTACCTCACAAGGATAAGATAACCATATAAATTGTGAATGTACCATGTAGCATATAGAGAGAACATGTATAGGTAAATATATCATTGAGGCATGAAGAATATGATCACACCAAGTCCTAAGATGCATGATGTAAATCATGGCAATATCTAGATAGTAATAGTACAAGCTCAACAAGTAATAAAACACACACACAAGATCACTCAAAATCAAATCAAAATACAATGATTCAAGAAGATTTCAAACAAAGGGTATGTTTAAATGTCACACAATTGAAGCTTAGTCAAATGCCCATAAATCAAGAAATGACATATTCAAATGTCAACATACAACAAACAATGACATATTCAAATGTCAAAGAGGCAAATAACAGCATGGGAGCCATAAACAATGAAAAATATTTAAAATATCAAACAAATAAGATAATAGCAAATCAAGACACTCAAGGATGTGCATAAATGAAAGCATAAGCAACCAGCATAAGCATATCATACTAATCATTGGATATGTGTTAGTAAAAAATGTTAATTACATAACATATCAAGGACACTACAAAAGATGTAAATATAGATAAAGGCATGTGTAAGTACATGTATGACCTCAAACATGATAATATAAAGTTACCATAGACTTATATAACTTAAATGTATCATGATCATAGAGGTGGATACCCCCAACATCCTAGTGACATGAGTAGAGGGAAAACTCAAAATCCAAAAGTGCATCTAGATCATGTATTTGTGTATTCCTGAATCACACTCAAAAGATATGTGAAACACGTGTATATAGAAAATATTGATATCCCATCTACCAACATGGAACCAATAACATGTATGATAAGAAGTTAATGGGATATGTAAATGTTGAACATATTTTTGGGTTTTTGAGGTTTTTCTATTTTTTTGATAATTTTTGAATTTGATATTTTTGGAATATCTTAAGCAAGATATTTACACAAGTCCATGATGTAACACATTGGAATTTTGAGAGGTTTTCCTTCAAGTGTAGCTAGGTGGTACACACATTTTCCCAATTTTTCTATAATGGTAAATGGTCCAACCAATTTGGTTTGAACGTTCCCTTCTTGTCTTTTTCTACATGGGTGTTATTTTGATTCTATTTTAATACTAGGTCATCAACAACAAATTTACGTGGTTGAACTTTTTTGTTATATTTGCACTTAATATCATTTTGATAAACTCATAAGTGATCGGTGATCATTTTTCATTTTTCACTCAACTACTATAATTGATGTAATCTCTTTTCACGATATTCATTATCTTTTATAATATCTTTGAGAGAGACACAGAGGGAAGGTATCTCAGGTCAATCGATAACATTGCCTCTATACCATAAACCAAAGAATAAGGTTTACCCTGAGTATGTGTGTGAAAACTAGTACCATATGCCCATAAATTATATATTATATGCTAGTGTCAATTTGAATTGTATTATTTAATTACTTTGCCAAAGATTTCGACAATGGTTTTATTTTTTGCCTCTGCTTGTCCATTACCCTATGGATAGAGAGGTCTAGAAAAGGTATGTTTTATTTTGTATTTACTGTAAAAGCATTTGGCTATTTTGCTTTTTAATGATGATCCATTGTCAAAAATAATAATTGAATATATGCTAAAATAGGAAATAATATAAATCATCAAAAACATGAATATGTTGTCTCCTACAGTAAACTCAAGTAGGTTGCCTATACCCATTTTTTAAAATATTTTTTAGATGTGATTATAAACTTGTGTCCATCAGTGGACACTAGATTTATCTTTCTAATCAAATCAAATCCCCATAAAGAGAAAGGCCAAGGTGAAACAATTGGTTATAATTCGTGAGATGGTGCATGGTTCAAATTTTTGTTTCTCTAGCATTATAAACACAATTTGGCATGTTCAATACATTCTTGTTCTATGGTAGGCCAATAATAACCTTGACATAATTTTTTTTGGGACATGGCCTTGCCACTAAAATATCTACTGCACTCACTATCATTCATTTCTAATAATGTGGTAGTGCATCATCTGTGTTTAAACATAGAACGAGGTGTCCATCAAAACCCCATTTGAATAAACCATTCCTAACAATAACATAACAAAGTGCTTCACATTTTAATTTATGTTTATCATTTCGCATAAAGTGGTCTGTTATATTAGATCACTGAAAGAAATTATAAATATAATTGTACCATTCTATATTCATAGAACTATAAGTAATATCAAGAATGGTTAAGGCATTCATTTTAAGGCTATCATAATTGGTGTATGGTAAAGTTTATATGATCATTGCTGAGATCAAAAGTCATCAAGGATGTCACATTATTAATTGCATCTACATGGTGGTTATCTTTATAGGAGATACTATTAATATAAAATGTATCAAATTTTTCTTTTAGTTTATCCAACATTTCTTTAAATGGTAGAAGATGTTTTTATTTAGTTTGGTAATGATTGGTAACTTGATTAACGATCAACTGAGAATAACCAAATACTTTAATGTCCTTGATATTAAGTTTTTGTGCTATTGACAACCTGATTATCAAGTCATCATATTCTATTATATTATTGGTACAAGAAAACATTGTTGGAAATATTGTCATTGATGTCAAAGGTCTAGCTTTGGTGATAAAGGTCCCATAGCATTTATTGTCTAAAGGTGTTTTTAATGTTCATATTTTGGTTAAAATGTGTTGATAGTTATTTAATATTAATGAATATATTTTTGGTTGCATAAAAGTCAAAAGAGGGCCCATGAAAAAGTTAAAGAGTCACGAGGTAAAGACAAGAGAGGAATGGGACACATTTTTTCATGAAGAGTCATCTTAAGGAATTGCAAAAGTCACCGAGTGAAGACAAAAGAGGAAGGGCACAATTTCTCATGAAGGGACACTTTGAGGAATATGAAAAGTCACAAAGATAAAGACAAAAAGGGAAAGGATGCATTTTGCTTATGAAGAGTCACCTTGTGACTTTTTAAATACAAGGATTCGAAGGGTCATGTAAATGTGGCACCATTTTTCATGAGGAGTGAAGGGTCACAAATGGGGAATGCCAAAGGTCATTTGGAAAGTTATAAATAAAGGCTTAAGAATCCATTTGTAATATGCAAGAGTGCATGGTTTAGTAATTGTTTTATTTTTAGAAAAGAGGAGAAAATAGAAAGAGATATTATAGAGTTTTATCATTTATTGAGAAAGGAACATTGAGAGATAGTTGTGTTTTATACACAAAAGGGGTTAGTGCTCTTGTGGGTTAGTGCTCACAAATCTTTGCAAGGGGTTGGTGCTCATGTAGGTGGTGCTCACAAATAGTTGTTGTGTTGGTGTTCGGCAAAGGGGTTGGTGATCTTGCAAGTTGGTGCTTGCAAACTTTGTAATTTTAGTTGGTGCTCATTCATATACTTGAGATTGTTCTCCATAGTTTTTCCCAACTTGGGTTTTCACATAAAAATTTGGTCTCTTTCTCTCTCTTGTGTGGTGCATATTATTTTTTTAATTTTATTGCATATCTTAAATTTATGATTAAGTGAAGTTTGATTAAGTAAAATATTTATAAAATATATGATATATTGATTCACCCCCCCTCTCAATATATCTCATGCTTAACAATTGGTATCAGAGCAGATTCTTTTTAAAAGAGTTTAACAACTTGAAGGTAGATCAGGGAAAGCGTGATGGCTAGATCACATGAAAGTTTTTTTATAAATAAGGCATGTTTGTATGATGGGACAAATTATGTCTTTTGAAGCATAAATATGAAGACTTACTTGATGTCCTTTGGATTAGACATTTGGCAAGCAGTGGTGGAGGAATAAGAAGAGCCACAGACACTTGTAACTATTCCGATAGAAAAGAAGACAAGTGAAAATAATGCTAAAATTTTAAATATTATTTTATGTGGTTTATGTGAATCAAAATTTGTTAAATTTATGCAATGTGAATCTGCTCATGAGACTTGGGTAAAGCTTGAGAATATTTACAAAGGTGATGGAAAGGTTTAGCAAGCTAAGCTCAGACTTTCAGAAGACAGTTTGAGAGTTTGAAGATGGAAGAGAAACAAAACATAGCAAGTTATCCTTTATAGATTAATCAAATAGTTAATCAAATTCAAGGCATTGAAGAAAAGTTAGAAGAATCAGCGATGGTACGAAAGGTTTTGAGATCTCTACCATTGATATATGATGCAAAAGTTATATCAATCGAGGAGATGAAGAATCTAGCCAAGCTAAAGATGGATGAACTACATGGCATTTTTATAGCATATGAGATGCGGACTAAACTACTTTCAAGACATCAAATAAAGATAAGGCTAGGATTCAAAAATCAAGTGACAGCTCTAGCGATGATGAAGATGACAACGGATCTCTATTCATCCGTAAGCCAAAAAATGGCACAAGTAAATATCAAATAAAATTAACTTTTAAATATTTTAATTGTGAAAAGATTGGACATTTTGTAGCTAAGTGCTTAGATAAGATTAATGGTGACAATGAAGAAGGAAGGTCTACATACAAGAAGAATTTCAAAGGAAAATTCAAGAAGGGATTCAAGAAGAAGAGTTTATACTCTAAAGATCTTAGCTCAGTCAAAGACAGTGGAGTCAGTGATTCAAATGAAGAAGAGATTATATTTATGACCATACATGAAGATACCTCTATGAGCAAAAGTATAGATGATCAAGAAGAACATGATGAAGCTGAGGTGAATCTAGAAGGAGAACTCATTTGTGCCTTAGAAGAATTACAAGCTCTTGAGAAGAAGAATCGAATATTGAAGCTCCAGATCGAGAAAAATGAAAAGGAGTAAAAAAAAATAATTGAATATCTACAAGCACACATTGAAGAAGCCAAAAAGACCGAAAAAGATTTTGAAGAGTCAGATGAAGATGAGAAGGAAAAGCAAAAGGACACCAAGACCCCATCTAAATATGTTTAGAGAAATCATAATAAGAGTGACATCGAAATCATAATAAGAGTGACATCATTGAGAACATAAATGAAGGAGTTCGAACCAGAAGGATGATGGTAAGTGAATCTGAGCAAGTAAATTTTTTTTTATTATCTAAAATTCAGCCTAGAAATTTTTTAAAAGCTAGACATGATGAGCATTGGGTTATGACAATGGATGAAGAATTAAATCAGATAGAAAAGAATGATAATTGAAAATTAGTGCCTAGACCAAAAGATCAAAATGTGATAGGAACAAAATGGGTATACAGAAATAAGTTGAATGAAGATGATGAAGTCACCGAGAATAAAGTAAGGTTAGTATGTAAAGGATATTCTCAAATTGAGGGTATAAATTTTGAAGAAACTTTTGCACCAGTGGCAAGGATAGAGGCTATTAAAATGTTTCTTACATATGTAGTGTTTAAAATTTTCAAAGTGTTTCAAATAGATGTCAAGTATGCCTTCCTAAACAAAAATCTAGAAGATGAGGTCTACACTGAGCAGCCTAAGAGATTTATTCTCTTAAATGATAATATCCATGTATGCAGATTGAAAAAAGCACTATATAGATTGAAACAAACTCCCAGAGCTTGGCATGCAAGACTTGATAAGTCCTTGTAAGATCAAAATTTTAAGAGAAATTTTACTAACAATAATCTCTACATCAAAACAAAAGGTGAGCATCAATTTATTGTTGTGATATATGTTGATGACATAATTTTTGGAGGAAACATTGAAAAGATGACAAAATAATTTTTTTATAATATGCAAAAAAATTGAGATGTCTATGCATGGAGAATTGTCATTTTTCTTAGGGTTGAAAATATTTCTTTTAGATAAAAAATTTTCATATCTCAAAGTAAATATGCCAAGGAAATATTGAAAAAAATAGGTTTTGAGGATTGTGCACTAGTTAGCACACCAATGAGTACAAGGAGCAAGGTGAGTAAGGATGAAGATTCCCCTGTTGCAAATCAATCTTTGTATAGATCTATGATTGCCAGTCTTTTATATTTGATAGTTTCAAGGCCAAACATCATGCATGTAGTAGGCATGGTTGCAAGATATTAGGCAACCCTAAAGGAGAGTCATGTTCATTTGGTGAAGAGAATATTTAGATATGTCAAGGGGACATTAGATTACAGATTATGATATGCCACAGGTAAAGATTTCACTTTGGTTGCTTATATAGATTTAGATTGGACAGGGTGTTTGAATGATAAAAAAAAGTAGAAGTGGAGGAGCTTTCTTTCTTGGTGATACCTTAGTATCATGGCTAAGCAAAAATCAGAATTCAGTATCATTTTTTACAGTTGAAGTAGAATATATTGCAATAGTATTGTGTTGTACTCAAGTTGTTTAGATGAAGCAAACTTTGGAAGATGTCAAGGTAAAATATAATGAATCTATTTCTATTTTTTGTGACAACACAAGTACTATTAATATTTCTAATAATCTAGTGATGCATTTAAGAACAAAACATATTCCTATCAGATATCACTTCTTGAGAGAGTAGATTCCAGATTAACAGTTTAAGATGGAATATATCAGTACTATAGAATAGATTGCAGATATTTTTATAAAGGCACTACCAAAAGACACATTTGAGTATCTATGAGAGAAATTGAGAGTAATTTATTTTACTTCATGTCATTGAGGATAAACATCAGTTGAGGGGGAGCTAAGTGTTATCTCTAGGATAGGCCCTTTGCCATTGATGTCAAAGGGAAAGAAGAACAAAAATATGTACAAGAATAGGTACAAGGAATAGGTGCAAAAATAAGTATAGGGAACAAGTATATGATGATATAGTAAGGGGAAGTTACTGTATGTTTTTTAGATAGTATATGCAAGTTGGCATGTGCAATATAGATTTCAGGCTGTGATAGTTTTAGTTTGAGGTTGCCATTAATGATAAAGGAGGAGATTGTTAGAAATATTGTCATTGATGTTGAAGGTCTAGCATTGGTGATAAAGGCCCCATAGCATTTGCTATCTAAAGGTGTTTTTAATGTTCGTATTTTGGTTAAAATATGTTGATATTTATTTAATATTAACGAATATATTTTTGGTTGCATAAAAGTCAAAAGAGGGCCCATGGAGAAGTCAAAGAGTCACGGAGTAAAGACAAAAGAGGAATGAGACGCATATTCCTATGAAGAGTCATCTTGAATAATTCTAAGAGTCACCAAGTGAAGACAAAAGAGGAAGGGCACAATTTCTCATGAAATGATACTTTGAGAAATATGAAAAGTCACCAAGATAAAGACAAAAGGGGAAAGGATGCGTTTGCTTATGAAGGGTCACCTTGTGACTTTTCAAGTACAAGGATTCAAAGGGTCATGCAAATGTGGTGCTATTTTTCATGAAGAGTGAAGGGTCACAAAGGGGGAATGCCAAAGGTCATTTGGAAAGCTATAAATAAAGGCTTGAGAAGCCATTTGTAATATGTAAGAGTGCATGGTTTAGTAATTGTTTTACCTTTAGAAAAGAGGAGAGAATAGAAAGAGATATTGTAGAGTTCTATCATTTGTTAAGAAAGCAACATTGAGAGATAGTTGTGTTTTATACACAAGAGGGGTTGGTGCCCCTGTGGGTTGGTGCTCACAAATCTTTGCAAGGGATCGGTGTTCATGTGGGTTAGTGCTCACAAATAATTTTTGTGTTGGTACTCGACAAAAGGGTTGGTGCCTCTGTGGGTTGGTGCTCACAAATCTTTGCAAAGGTTTGGTGCTCATGTGGGTTAGTGCTCACAAATAATTGTTGTGTTGGTACTCAACAAAGGGGTTGGTGCTCCTACAAGTTTGTGTTTGCAAACTTTATAATTTGAGTTGGTGCTCATTCATATACTTGAAATTGTTCTTTGTGGTTTTTTCCACCTTGGGTTCCCACATAAAAATATAGTGTCTCTCTCTCTCTTTTCTGTGGTGCATGTTATTGTTTCAATTTTATTACATATGTTGAATGTATGGTTAAGTGGAGTTTGATTAAGTAAAAGATTTATAAGATATATGATATACTAATTCACCCCCATCTTAGTATATCTTGTGCTTAACAAAGGCTAATTTTTTAAAGAGAGGTATGTATTTTCCCTCAAGGGTGCAAAATATAATACCAGCACTTGCTCCTGCTCTACATCAGGATCCATTAAAAAATATTACCCATGGATTTGGAAATATATCATATGCCTTGAATTCATCATGAAAATCATTATTAATTGGAAAAAAATTGAGTAGTGGAGCAGAAACCAATTGGTTAGATAAAAATTGTATACAAGAGAAAGTGAAGTTGATCTATAAGTCCATCCTAACTCAAAGAAGATAAATCAAACTAGCCATTTTGCTTATTGGTACATTTAGACAATCGAGGTCATGACTGATATGTATTTTTTGGACCTAAGAGATCTCTTACCATACAATATCATTAAAGAGGGTTCCAAAGCTTCTAGTCGAGTAATACCACACAATAACCCTAGCTAGGTCCTATGGTTTGTAACAAAGTAAATTAAATTTAGTCTAGTGTTCACCAAAGTTTGTGGCTCAAATGAGGGATAATAAACATAAACAATAAACATGCAAAGAATAGATATACTCAAGTCAATGTAGAGGTAATCCTAACATTTGAGAGATAAATACATTCATAAGCCATTACACATGTAAATCTATCTACTAACAAAAAAGTAGTAAGGATTAGGAATACTTACCTCGAATATGAACTCGTCAAGTCTCAATCTCTCATTTGGCCAATGGTGCTTTGAAAGAGGTTGTTTTGGTTCATAAGGATAACAAAGATAGGTCAGATCTAGGCTATAAGACTTCTCTTATGCATCTAAAAGAATTTTCCCAAAATATAATATTCTTCTCCAAAGAAGTATAAAACCCTAAGCAATGACTCATCAAGTAGAATGGTGGATAAGCAGATAAAGAAGCATAATTGAATGATTCTCTCTATTAGAAATGAGGTGAAAGATGTGTGTATATATCTAGATCTAACCTTAAATCCTTCCATAATTTTAGTCGATGCAGTCAGCCTAGTCAACCTAGTTGTCTAGAAAATAAAGCAGTTAGGTCCGAACAAAGTCGGCCTAGGCCGATTCAGTTTTGTAAGGTGCTCAATTCCTAGAATAGGGTTGACCCATTCGACTATGTTTGAAGGATGTAAAAAATAGGTTTGGCTTAGGTATGGGTTATTTATGGTGGTTAATTTCTTATGGGAGCATATAAGGGAAGTGTCAAAGCCTAGGGAAATGTATAGGAGGGACTTGTGCTAGTTTCAAGTGGTGGTAGAGGGCACAACAATCTTGTGAAACACCAATTATCTGTAGACCCCTTTCCCAGTGCAACTTTTAAGACATGCACTCATATATATTGAGATTTGATGGGTTCTTATAAGATAGAAAGCATCAGTAATTGATAAAGTTTAAAATTATTATGTGTATACATATGCCCCCCTCAAAGTTCCTCACATGTCCCACAGTTGTAACATGGGATGGTGCTTTAGGAAAAGAACACAACACATAACACTAAGCTACATAAACTTTAGTAAGAAGTAAATAAGATAAATGAAAGGACAGAATTGAAAAATAAATACCTCTACTTACCTTAGTGTTGTAGAGTATAAATTAAGGGAGAGAAATGCAGAGATGTCTAATGTAGGGAACATTAGATGAACCTGTTAAATAAGTGCAAATTCAAATTTTTTTCAAAACATACATGTAATATGTAGAAAAATTCTCTATGACATCAAAATTCTAGAACATATTTTGATTCAAAAAAATACCTCGTAGAAACAAATTTATCAGTGAAAAATGGAATCTGGGTGAAAATGATTGGTGATTAAATAATTTTAAATTATAAATATAAATAGGGTTAAGAATACTTCATTTTTAATTTTTTTATTGTGATAAAATAGATCTATGAGTGACCTAGATGAGCACATAAAATGACCATGGTGAGGAGACAATAGATGTGATGTAGAGGATGCCTAGCGGTGGTGGCCAGTGTAACTCAGGTAAGTGATGCAAAAAATAATTGATGATTTTTATTGAAATTAAACTAGGTAAACTAAGAACAAAGTAGGTTAATGGGTAGGAAAGGATCAGACCAATAAATGCCTAAGGCATTTATGGTAAATAGTTGGAAATTTATTGCCATTTTCAAATAGATTCACCCAATTGACTCAGTTGGAAAGAGCGAGAGGTAAGAAAGTGATTGATTATATAGTAGAGGGCCAACTTAGTATTATTAGGGGTGGTTGACTATGTAGCAAAGGGCTGACTCAATTATAAAGTGGATGAGTTTGACTTAGTACATGTTGATTGATTTAGTATGCAGTAAGGGTCAAATAGTTTGTTAAATTAGGTTGACTTTGTAGTAGAAGGCTAACCTAGTTGGTAAAGAGGGGGAAAGGGTTTATTGTGTTTGTAGAAATGGGTCAATTGCATATCAGAGGGTTGAAATAGTTGGTAAAGAGGGGTGACAAGGATGATTTAGTATAAAGAGGGTCGATTGTGTAGGAAAACGGTGGGAAACAGAAAATAGTAATATCAAGTTGATGAAGTAGTTAATTTTATAAATTTAAATAAATTTAAGAATGTATATATATATATATATCATTTTTATATTGAGATCTAATACATGCTATGGTGTTTGACATTTTTTAGATATGGTGGAGATTTTGGCACCTGGTGGATGCATCTTGGTTTCCATATTTACTATAGAGACTTACAGATGATGACCAAGTGCAGTTATCCTCCCTAGGGTTTGGAGGCATCATGGAGATGTAGAGGATCCCTCTTAGTGTTGATCTAGTCATCATATTCGTAGGACCATGGGAGTGAGTGACCAACACTTTCTGGTGGGAGGTGGATGGGGATACTATAAAGGTGGGCATTACCTTGGAGGATGTCTATGATTTGTTTGGACTTCCCATTATCAAGACTCCTATTATTTGTGATGCACTGAAGATTGAGTAGGAGAGGCAAGCCCTAGCCTATTGGGAAACTGCCTCATATAGGATTTATCCTAGATTATGGGTATGCTTGTTTGATGTATATGTCTCGACCATTCCAAATATTTAGAAGGCTATGATAAGACTTGTGACAGTACATGTGCTATGTCACAATTCATATGGGGAGGTATCATTGTATGTGGTAGCCTTGTGTTAGTCAATCTTAGAGTAGGGTACCTTATATGATTTGGGATTGGTTATTTGGGTGCATCTCGTGCATGATATGTATGGCATGTTGAACCAAGGGAACAAGATTATGGGCCCCATGATTTTATTGAGTAGTTGGATATATGAAAGGTTTTCTATATACCCTCTATCTTGGTTACCCCACATTATGGATGATAGGATACCTTGGTTGGTGACATGGTGACAAGATCATGCAGTGTGTGTTGTGCCCCACACCCTAGACTTGTAGATAGTTACTCAAGCAAATTTTATGGCATCCCTATACACATATTTCAGCTAGTTGGCTAACTTGGGCTACTATGGCTATTAGATTGGCATACATGCACATTATTGGGAACTATACCTCATGGGTGGAGCCACATCCTATAGCTCATATATCTAGATAGTTAGGCTTACCACATTTGATGACTCCCCTAGTAATGCCTAATTATTGGGCATGACATGCTAGAGAGATTAGAGGTAGAGGGGGTGCAAGAGTACTTGTAGTGATACCTATCATTAGACCTCATCGAGTAAGACCATAGGTGGTTCAAGTATAGCAACACATGGTGGCTAGTTTAGAGATAGAGGATGCGATAGTGTTGGATGCAAAGGGTGAGGTTGTTGTGGAGCCAAAGTAGGGAATATAACTACCACCACATACACCTAGTATAAAGAGGCACCATCAGAGGGATAGGACACAGGAGATAACAGTTACACATGGATATCCCATGATAGAGGCTAGACATAGTTAGTCTATACAGAGATAGATGAGGAGAGGACCGAAACATGCACAAGTGATGTCTCTAGGATTTCTATTTGCATGGGGGAAGCCTAAAATGGAGGTACTCAGTGGTAGTGATAATGTGGAGACTGTGGTTGGTGACACCTATGTTGGTAAGTAATGCTTTAAGTTTTAATTTTTTAGCATATGACTAATTACATAGTTGTTTATATACTTGGTATGGATAGATTTTTTGGAGATATATATATACATATGAGATTTAATGTATATTTAGTTTTTATGTTATGAAGATATGTCTGAGGAGGAGTTCAGATGGGGTGTCATGGTATGATGCACCCATCGAGATATTTTCAATGGAGTATTAGAGCATCCTGATACTCCTACTATAGAGTAACTTGTGGTACCATTTTCCCTAGCATATACTACTTAGTTTTGATTGGTGGGAGAGGCATGTAGGCATTTAGAGACATGATGGGTTTGGATACAACTACCTCCTAGACTCAGAGATGGAAAGGCACGATCCTAACAAGGATTGTTCTAGGAATGAGCTGCCTATGTGGCTAATATGATAGAGTTTGGATGTCTATAGGCCAAACTGGCCAATCTATAGGGATAGGTTGATGATCTGAGATCCCAGACTGCCTCATTACAATGGAATATTTAGAGAGGTCAGTCACATGCATCTATGGGTAGTGTGGCTCAACCACCAGATAGACATGATGGAGTACAACCTTAGAGATGTAGACATTATATTTATATTAGTATTATGTTGTATTAGACTCATGTTATATATTCATATGGGCATTTATTGAGCTATGAGTTGTACTATTGTTATTGATGGATGTATGGATATATTTCCTTTCTAGCACATGTATTTTAATTTTGTTGTATATGTTATGGGAAATATAGGATGTATGTTTTTTTTTCTAGTATTATGTGACATATATGCATGGTAAAAAAACACATATAATTTAAAAAATTATATAAATAATCATAAAATGTAATACACACCAGAGCACAATGGAAAATGTGTAAAACCAAAAGATGAATAACTATAGTAAAGTAAAAGTAACAAATGTTTGGAACCATGTATAAGTAAATTGCACCAAATTCAAACAAATATAATTCATAATAAATCGAGAAGGGAAGTATGAAAATTTTGTAATAAAGTGGAAACATTTATAACCAATGGTATGAAAAACAAATGTATAATAGATATAATCAATCATACTAAATCAAGATAGTAAGTATGAAAATTTTTAAAAAAAAATTATAAATCAAATTAACTGTACTAAATCAATATGGGAAGTATAAATTTTTTAATAAAATAGTTGTGAAAATACACGCAATCATAAAATAAGAAGATAAAGTGAAATGTTTATGAAGTAAGCATAAAACATATTGAATCAAGATGGGAAGTATGTAAATGATGTGTAAATCATAATGTAAAACAAATTATCTCAAATTTGAAGCATGTAATATTGATAGGTTATTATTGTGACATGGTCATAGTATGAAACTATATGGGAATGTTTTGTGAGAAATGTCTAGTCTTATCCAAGGTCTTCTACTACAAATCACAAAGGAAAAACCCTTGAGGTGACAACTAATATTGAAACAAATTAATGGGATTTAATGCACTAATTTGTGAGGAATGCCTGGTCCTATCCAAGGTTTTATACTACAACTCACAAGGAGAACACCAATGAGGTGAATGGTAATAAGGGAAAAATAAGGAAATATTTTGTGAGGAATGCATGGTCCAATCCAAAGTCTTATACTACAATTCATAAAAAGAAACCATAGGGGTATGATCAGTTAACAAAATAATATTCATCAATGGGAAATATTGGGATTGTTGTAATGAAATAAGGAGTGTAAAAATCAAGACATAGGCATTTATAATAAAACTTTAGTAAACATGAGGCATACTAGGTAAGAAGGAAAGCACTAAGAGTCTAGTGACCATCAAAATACATAGGATACATGCTTGTAATAAGCACAAAGTTGTATATGCAAATAGGTGGAATACTAAGATCAAATCATGAAGGTTATATAAACAAATAAAGTAAAATAGACCTACCTTCCCACAACAGGTTCCCCATTCCTTAAGACCCCTTACAGAGTTGTCAATCTACTATGAAGATTAGGTACTTGTGTGAGAAAGTAGGTAGCACTATAGATTTTCTTATTCTCCTATCCCAATCTACTGCCCTACCACACCCAAATGGGCTTAGGCTCTATTATGAGTCCAACTGTGGAATTTGAGCTTTGATTAAGAATATGTGATGTACTAAAAATAGGAAATTATGTTTTTTATGTGATTGGAATTTTGTATTTTTTATCATTGCCTTTTATTTAAATGATTTGGATTTTAAATTTTTTACGACTTTTGTGATTCCTCCTCTATATGGATTTAGAATATCCAACATGACTGATAAAAGTGATACACATGAATGAGCTTTAGACTTTGGTTATAGGAGACTACGTAACCAGAGATATGACTAACTAAACAACATAGGCGTACCTATGAACCAGTATGTAATCTCAAGTTTCAATCATATGTATGCTTAGTATGTGAAAAATAAATAAGGGAAAAAAGAAGATCAAATAGATCAGTGTATGTAAGTAGTACAATGAGAATTAATGTTTGCTAATTGATCATATGGTAAAGATAAAATACTAAGGGAATGTGGGTTTTATAACATGTCACAATAATAATTATCTTTATTTGAGTTAAAAGTGGAAAACAATCATCAAATAGAAGATAAAAGAATCCATGTGAAACAACTGAAACTCTAAGCATAAGTTTGAATCTATGAAAAATAGTAATAAGCCATGAGAGAAAATCGAAGAGAATGAAACCATGTAAAACACACAAAGCATAATATAATGGTTCATGCAAAAGAGATAAGTGAAATCATGTTTGCCAAATAGTCAAAAATATAAGATATATAAATGAATCACAAATCCAATCCAAACCATGTAGTAGAATGATAAATAATGTGATAGAACACCATGTTATGTTCACAAATACTAATAGATCTGACCAAAAATGTCATCCATAACATCTGGCACGTCTCTATGTAGTTGAATTATGGTGTTAGTCAAAGTCTCGTCAATCTTCACAGAAATTCATGAAAAAACTTCCTTCCATATCATATCTACAGGAAAAGTAGATGTGGTAGAAGAAGATAAATACTCATGCAGTATCTCTTATGTGGGATACTTAATGTGAAGAATAAGTATCTCAATATGAATGGTATTTATGAATCTATGTGGAGGTACAGTCAACAGATAAGGAGGAGCCTTCATTCATGGATGACCTATAATAAGAAGAATAATTGATGTAAGTGTAGACTATAGGAAATCTTAGAGATGTTGTTGAAGAACTTGGCACCTATCAGTATGGTGTGTATTGCATTGATGCCAAAGATAATATACTTCTCCATATTTAAGGATTTACTCTGGAAGTAGCTTGGGAGGTGGGATAGTCTTGTCTTTAGGTTGTGCTATGACTAGATGTAGTGTCTCAATGGACTACCCAAGTTGTTGTAAATTATTAGAGGAATGGTTATGTGTACCATGAAAGTAATAAATATGTCTATTAGTAGAAAATGGAGATCTACTAGCTGAAGTCGTAGAGGAAGAAGCATGTTACTTCTAATGTAGATGATAATCCTTAGCCTAATGACCAACAAATCTATGAATATCACAATAGGGCTCATCTACCCATTGTGGTGGTAAAGGATCAAGCTTAGGTAATGGGAGACAACCATCACCAAGGAAGGGAAAATTTGGAGTGGAATCTAGACTAGGCTCATCCATATATATGGTTGGATATGTAGCATGTCGAAGTAAAGTGCCCAACATCTAAGGAGGAAGCAAACTAAAAGAATCATGATATCTATCAAAATGGTAAGGTCCTTTCATGGCATGGTCCATAAGCATACTCCTGAGAGGTTTAATAGTGACTAGAGGTGTAGTATGTGCGTGTTCCATCTTTGAGAGCAAAAATTAATATTAGGTACTATAAGATAAAGAATGATAGAAAGAGAACTAAGATATTGTACATGATATCTAAGCACCTCTAAATTTTTATCATAAATGAAACCAATTAAAAATGGGTCATCTAAAGAATACCTGTCATCATAATTGAGTGTATGTAAGTCAATAGTACATGAGACAACTATTTTATTGGTCAAGGAAGCATGGTGAATGGAATGTTTAATTTCAGTTAGGGTATCTAGTATTTCATCAAAATTTTATTGACAGGATTGAGGTTGAAGAGAGAGAGGTAGTTGAGTGATGATGTTAGGGGAGAGATTAGAAGTTTTGATCTTTAAACTTATCTCATCTAGTTCATCATCATCTAAGTCTAGGAGGTTAGGAGGAATATTTTTGATCAATTGTGAATGACCATTATAACCTCTAGTAGACTTGATGGGATAATTAAAGCATTGGGACTCTTAAAATGGAATGTTAGGTAAGGGTTCAAGGGTGGGTATTTTAAAAACACCTCATTCTTAGAATTATTCAGAATTTTATGGATTCTTGTCCCCTTGAATGTTATATATAACACCATTATAAGGTAATTTATCACATTAGCATGCAGATGAAGCAACTGATCTCATGCAATGTGTCCAAGGTTGACTGAGTAAGATATTATAGGAAAATGGAAATTTAAATATCATGACTTTCACATGAACAGTGATGGGAGCAATGGTAATAGGAAGCCAAAAATAGACTAAAGGAGGCATTTATATTCTATCATATCCTTAGCATGTAATTTATTTGGATTTAAGGTTACATTTAGATTATCCAAGTGTTTTAATAAAATCAAGGTAAGCAACAAAGTGCCTGAGCCTTCATTAATTAAAACATGTTTAAATTAGATATCTCTTATTTGTACATTAATGAATAAAGGGGGATCATCTACACGAATTGATATCTCATCGAGAATCATAGAAGAGATAGAAAACTTGAGTGAGAGAGAGGTGTCCACTATTTCATCAACATGGATGGACATTTCTTGACACTATTGGAGAATGATTTCTTTAGATCTAGAAAAGGTAGCTTCTTTCCTTACGGGTGGAGGATGAGGGATGTTCCTTTTGAATAATCATTGCATTAGTTGATTAAGATGGTGATGGGAAGTTCACATAGGTTCCAAGAAATAAATTTGGGATGGAATATGGGAAAGTTCCAAAATAGGATCCCATTCATCATAACTCTTGAAAGAATTATTGGATAAAGATGAGCAATGTTGTAATAAATTTGTCTAATAGTGGTTGGATGCACAATGAAATTTATGTTGATAAGGTGTTTTTGGTTTAGGTTGGTTTAAAGTAGGTTGGTTGACCTTAAGTGATTTCGTTGTTTATTGAAATATTTCATGTGGCTGAGTAGAAGAAATATTGTTTGAAGTTTGAGGGATGTTTAATTGAGGTATTCAAGTTGGGTAAAGAGTAGAAGTTTTATCAATTTTATGAGAGGTATGGTCAATTTGTGTTGTTAGAGATGATGCTTGTATGTTTGTTGGTTCCACATGCCCTAATTCTATGAGATGGGATGGGGAAGTGTCTAGAATAATGTAAAATGTTGAAGAGGTGTGATGGTTAGGGGTTGGAATTGAATTAATATAAGAAACTACTCTCTTCATATTAGTCATGTTAACCACATTTTCATTGTTGGTGTTAATATCTATAGTACTTTCAATGTTATTGGTAGTAGGGGTAGTTTGATCAATATTGTCTTGATTATTAAGAATATGATCCTTATATATAACTAAACTAGCATTGACTTGGTTTAAAGCTTTATTTTTAGTTTGAGTTTCATGAGATTAAAATGTTATGTCATAATATTGTTGAGGTTTATGTATAAGGGATTCGTGGTCAAAGTTAGGTCCAAGGAGAAAGTTCATATCAAGATTTATTAATTGGTGACAAGTTTCATGAGATTGGCCCCAACTTGCATGAAACCAACAAAATTTATTTAGATCATACCATGTTTTCATAAGATGTGTAGGGTCAAGATCTCATGGTGAAGGTTGTGGAAGACATTTTTGAAATTTTGCTAAGGAAAGGGATTAGTGTAAATTGGTATGATTGCCTTGAGAGAATGTGGGATTATGATGATAATTTTTGTTAAGTGGTAGGGAAGGAGAATGCTCCATTGTAGGGTTTAGAGCAATAGCTTGGATGGTGTCATAAGTATTTGTAACACCATCATTTGTTGCATGGTGATTTTTAGCTTTTAAAAGAATGTGAGTTCATGTTGTAGGTTAGGGAGGTTCAAATTGACGTATAAGGAAATCTTGACATTTAGCTTGGTCAATATCCTATTTTGATGTTTTTGGGGAAAGAGTCTTAACATGATATTATAATTTAGATTGAAGAGAATTAATAAATAAGTGTAATAGGTTCTCTTCTACCATATTATGCTCAGTTTTATTAGATAAATATTTCCATCATTTAATGAAAACTTGTGTCGTGTCAGTTTTTAATTGTTTACAATTAATGAAATGAACTAAGTTATTTTCAGGAAGATCACTAGTTTGGGATTATTAAACCAATGAATTAACCAAGTATTTTAAGATAATAATGGAGTGGGTTTTAAGTTTATTATACCAATCTAAAGCATCTCATGAAATCATTTTAGTTAAGAATTTAGTGGTAGTGAAAGTATTAAGTTTAACCCAATCTTTGTAAAGGTTTCCAAATGTTTTTAAATGTGAGGTAGGATTCGTAGATCCATTATAAGTGATAGTGGGATTGATACTACCTATGTCAATGTTGGCAATTTTAGGTACAAGAGGTTCATTTTGTAAGTGTTTAATAGTTTTATTGATAAGTGGGGGTTGTGGTATGAGGTTACCTTGTGAATCCTTAAGGTGGGGTGGGGGTAGTAGGACTTTGTGCTCCCAATTAAGCATGTTGTGGTCAGTTTTTGAGATGTAATAAATGATTTTACATTTGCATTATTAGTTTGAAATGTATGCATTTGGTTAAGAGTTTGTAATAAAAGCTGATTAGTTTGAACATTATTTTAGCTATTAGAAGTAGTATTTGATGCATTAGTTTTATGTGAGATCTTAAGAGTTTGAGATGCATTATGAGTATGAGATGAGGTAGTAGCATGTACCACACTAGTGGCATGAGAAACACTAGTATCATGACATGCACTAGTAGCATAAGAGGCATTAATAGTGTGAGATGTACTAGTAGCATAAGAAGAGTTCATATCATGAGATGTACTAATAACATGGGTATGCATGTGGGTATTTTAAAGATCCCCACTAAAGGTTAAACCTACCATGTTTATGGAATATTTGGCATGGAGGTAAAATGAGACAGAGGATGATGTCATAGTGTGAGAAGGAGACATGATAGAGGGGAAAGGTGTAGACAAAAAAAATGACTTGCCCCAAATCTTGTGGAAAAACTAAGTGAAGGTGAATGGGTTTCTCCAAAATGAGGTCCCATCATGATGTAGTAAATGATTATAGGATCCTCACCTCTATGTTGAGTATTTTTATTGATGAAAATGATTATTTTAATCATTTAACAAAGGTCACGTTCATCTTCTAGTGTTTGCATAAACAAGGGGTTAAGTGTCATGGAAGGAGGAGGAGTTCCATAGTTGGTAATGCCAGTGGTAACATGGACATTGCTTTGATCCATGTTAGGTACCACACAATGTGTTTTAGTAAGTCTATTGGGATTAGTGAAACTCGTTAGGTTGGTTTGATTCAAGTTTGTATTATCATAAAACAAATAATCCATGATAAATTGGTATGATACTGGGTCAAATTGGTCAACACTATTATGTGAGAAAATAAGTAGGATAGGCTACAAGAGACACAATCAAATAGGTCGACTGCATTATGTGGATTATTAAATTAAGAAAGTATTTAAGACACATAATCAGATATGTCAACTGTGTGTTGAAGATAAATAGAATAGGTAGCCTATAAGATACTGGGTTGAATAGGGAAATTATGTCCTGTAGAAGGGTAAAAAGACTAGCATGTTAGAGATTGGGTAAGATAGAATGATTGTGTTCTATGGAGAGTAAAACTGTAAGAGACACAATCAAGTGGGTCAACTATGTTTTGAGGGTAAAGATGGGTTTTGACTTTTATGACTCTAGATGATCTAGTGTTAATTGGTAGATAAATTGAAATAAACACATGAGTAACTAGGTCAACCTAGTAAATCTAGTTGTGGCACATAGCACAAACCTTATACCAACACTAGTCAATATAAATTTTGCAATATAGTATACAATTGACAAAGATCAATCAACAATGTTGAAAAATAGAAATGCTAGTCTATGCGGTCATTCTGAAATGTTTTAAATTATAAATTGAAAAAGAAATGTGATAGGGCATTTAACTTTAGAAAGGAACTAGAAAGAGGTAAGATAAAGTTGGTTTCAAGTTGTTAAGGCTAAAAGGGATATGTATTGGTGATGATACTTGCTTGGTATTGGCAAAGCACTTGATAAGGGTGTTAGGTGATTTGACAATATATACCATCAACCACGTATTTTTACTCGGTTAGAAAACTAAGTCACCTTCCCATTGGTGATGAAATCCAAATAGGTAGACCTTGGGAAAAAAAATTTAATGTTTTTTGATATTTTTTTATTTGGTAGTGTGTGAAATAAAATAAAAAATAATGTGACTAAATCGATAAATTAAACTTTCCTTGTTATACTATGTTTGTTATCTAAGAAATCAAGCAATAAAATGAAAGATGAATTAATTACTACCAATGTGAGTTAATTCCTTTCGCTTGAAGAGTATTGGGTCAATTGGGTCGACTGAGATACAAATAGTATAGACTAGTATCGATTTGATCAATTTTGTCTATTGAAGAATGGGCCAAAGAAACGTAGTCGAACAAGTCAATTGAGTCTCCTAGACAAGAAGTAACTACATAACTAAGTCAATCCAGTTGACTTAGTTTACTATAGGGTTAAAATTTTATAGAATTGAAAACTATGAAAACCAGGATTGAAATGAAGAAAATAAATGACTAAGTTGGTTAGAATAAACTTAATGATTTAATAATTTGAATTGTTATTTTTATACTATGTCATCTAGATGAATATTTTTAACCTACTAACAGAGTCGACTAGATCGACTAAGTCTAAAGACATGTATGCAAAAAATCAAACTAAGTCAATCGAATCAACTCAGTTGTCTGTAATTAAAGATGACCTTCACAAATCCAAATAGAGTCGATCGAATTGATTGTGTGTTAAAACCTGTACATAAAATTTTAGACTGAGTTGATAGAGTCAATCCAATAATGTAAAAATAAAATAAATAAGAAATGAAAATAAATGAAAGCGTGAAGGAAAACATGCAAGGGTTAGTTTTACATCAGGTTCATCAGAATGTATACAAGAGAAAGTGAATTTAATCTATAAATCAATCTTAACTTGAAGAAGATAAATAAAACTAGCCATTTCACTTATTGGTACATTTAGGCAATCGAGGTCATGATCACTATGGATTTTTAGACCTTAAAGCTAAGGGGTCTCTTACCATACAATATCACTAGAAAGGGTTTTAAATTCTCTAGTCAAGTAATACCACATAATAACCTTATCTAGGTCCTACGGTTTGTAACAAAGTAAAATAGATCTAATATAGTGCTCACCAAAGTTTGTGGCACAAATGGGGGATAATAAACATAAATAATAAACATGCAAAGAATAACTCTAATCAAGTCAATGTAGAGGTAATCCTAAACATGGAGAGATTAATACATTCATAATCCATTACACATACAAATTTATCTACTAACAAAAGAGGAGTAAGAGTCAGGAATACTTACCTTGAAGATGAACCCACCGAGTTTCAATCTCTCCCTTAGCTAATGGTAAATTTTAATAGGTTATTGTGGTTCATAATGATAACAAAGATAAGTCATATTTATGCTACAAGCCTTATCCTATGCATCTAAAAGACATTTCCTATAGGACAAGATTTTTCTCTAAAGAAGTATGAAACCCTAAACAATGACTCCTCAAATAGAATGGTAGATAAGTAGATGAAAAAGTGAAAATGAATGCTTCTCTTTATTAGAAATTAGGTGAAAGATGTGTATATATAACCTAATCTAACCCTAAAACCTTCCATAATTTTAGTTGACACAGTCAGCGCAATCGACCTAGTTGTATGGAAAATAAAATAGTTAGGTATGAACTAAGTTAGCCTAAGCCGACTCAGTTCCATAACATACTCAATTCCTAGATTAGGGTCTACCCGTTTGACTGTGTTTGGAGGATGGTGAAAATAGGATTGGTTTAGGTAGGGTTTATTTGAGGTGGTGAATTTCTTAGACAATTTTGTAAGGGAGGTAAGTTTAGGGAAACATATGGGAGGGACTTGTGTTGGTTTCAAGTGGTGGCATAGGGAATAACAATCTTGAGAAGCACCAATGGTCTGGCCACCCATTTCCTAGTGCACCCTTTAAGGCATGCACTTAGAGAGATTGAGAATCAATAGGTTCTTATAAGAGATAAAGCATTAGTAATTGATAAAGTTTAAAAATATTGTGTGTATACACAACTTGATATTTTATCAACTTTTGACACACAAATTTGAGATCAAACTCAATAAGTTGCATCACCCATTTTATGATACGGCTGGTGAGTCATGTTTTTTTCATAAGGAACCTTAATAGATCTTGTTTAATTATTACATGGACCTCATTGTTGATCAAATAATGTCATAGTTTTTGTGTAACAGAAACCAAGGCTAAACGTAATTTTTTTATTGTTGTATATTTGCCTTTGTAATCAACCAATTGGTTATTGATGTAATAGATTACCCTTTCTTTATGATTATCATCATACTTTGTTAATAAGGATCTAAGATCCTCTTGATTGGCCAAAGATATAGAGAAGTAATGGCCTATATAGAATATGAGGTATAAGTATCGGTGGTTTTGTTAAATATTCTTTGATTTTATAAAAGCTTTGTTGATAAATGTTGTCTCATAAAAATTTGGTTCCCTTTTTAGTAAACATGTAAAAAGAATTTTTTTATTAGCGAACTGAGTGATGAAGTTTTGGATAGACTAAATTATACCTTGTTAACATCATAGCTACTTTAGATTAGTCAGTGATGGCTTCTCAACAATAGATTTTACCTTTTTTGGATTAACCTCGTTCCTTGCTGAGAAATAATGTACCCAAGGAGCTTTCTAAAAGGCACTATGAAAGCACATTTTTGAGAAGTTAAACAAACATTGAACTCATGTAAATATTTGAATATCTATCATAAATCATGAGCATTGTTTTATCGATGCTTGGATTTGGAAATTAAATTATTGGCATAGTCCTCAATAGTTTTGTGAATAAAATCATGAAAGATATTATTCATGTCCCTTTGATATGTTACTCCAACACTTTCAATTCTAAAATTCATAATCATATAATAAAATGTGCCCCATAGAGTGGTAAATGTTGTATTATCTTGATCTATTGGGTTAATTTTAACTTGCATATCCCTTAAACCCATCTATAAATAAAAATGTCTCATATCTAACTATATAATCAACAATCATGTCGATATCATGTAATGGAAATTCCTGTTTTGGACAAATCTTGTTTAAGTCATGATAATCAATGTAACATTGAATTTCACCATTAGGTTTAATAACAAGCACAATGTTAGATACCCAATCAAAATGTGCAATGGATCATATGAATCTAACATCTAACAGTGTTTAAATCTCTTTTTTACCTAGTAATGGCACTTTAGGATGTGAATCTTTTTCTTAACAGGATTTGCATCAGGATACAATAATATATTATGCATCACCACTGATAGGTCAATCACAAGGATATTTGAGTAATCCCAAACAAATAATTTTGGTTAATCATGTAGGACTTGTCAATAGGCTTTACCTTTATCATCCTGCATCATTATTGTAAACAATCCTGGTCGAGGATATTTATTTGTTCCATAATTAAATTGTATTATTTCTTCATTTAGAAATGTAGACCACTCTACAATAAATGGTGTTGTAGGAATAGTATTATGTGCATCATGTTGGATATTGGTATCATCACTCTCACCAAAATAAGTGTGAGTAGAGGTGGCATGAGGAAACCTATTCTTATTATAGAAGGAAAGGAGATCTTCATATGCCCCCAAGTACTCTAATAAAAACCCATCATTTGAAAATTCATCTAATGTCAAAGTTTTCAATGAAGTGGTCATATCAATCAAGCGACGGTGAACCACAAGAAGATCTATTGTGGAAGTATGGATGCATTTGTATTCGGCCTTTTGGACACAAGGTGTGATGTGAGTAGATTGCTTATGAGTTACAAATTTAGTTGAAAAACCAAAGCCTTGTCGATTTGTGTTATTTTTAGGAGATATGGTTTGAGTATACTTTGATCATGTTTTCCAAACCCTTATCCTTTGTATTCATATTTGAGAAAAAATCAAGAATCAAAATCAAGTTTATAGGATTATGGCGTAGGTTTATATATTTGTTGGATTATGGCATAATGTTTAAAGGGGTTAGTATCCATTGTGTATGCAAGTGAAATAATATATATTTATAACTTATCCTACTTGCTAATATCTAAGCTCAAATAAGGTAATCAACTAACAATCCACTTAGCAATATTTTGTTATATTGGGGTCATGACCAATTATGGATCTACTAAACCTAACTAAAGAATATCTTACTACATAATATCAAAAGAGAGGTTTCTAAGGCCTTCATTCAAATTTCATCATGTAATTACCCTAACTAGGTCTTATAATATAATAAAATAATGCAAGTTAATCTACTAAACAAATATACAAGTTAATCTAGTAAATGAACATACAAGTTAATCTAGTGCTTACCAAAGCTTGTGGCATAAATGGAGAAGATAATAAACAAGTAAGGATAATTATATTCAAGATAATAAACAAGTTAAGATAATTATATTCAAGATAATATATAAGTAATCTAAGAAAAGAGAGATGCAATTCAATCTATAAGTTATGCAACATCTACTTATCAAAATGAAGAGCTAGGAGTATACTTACCTTGTTGAAGTGAATTCATCGTGCCTCAATCTCTCCCTTGGTCAATGGTGATTTGTAATAGGTTGTTGTGGCTTGTAAGGATCACAAGGATAGATCATTTATAGGCTACTACTCCACAAGATAAATGCTACTACTCCAAGGGAAAACCCTAAGTAATGAAACCTTTAAATAATAGTATAAGAAGATTTGTGAGTTATAATGATGCACAATTAAATAATCCTCTTTTAGAAATGAAGTGAAAGGGGTATTTATATCCAAGGATTGACCCTAAATTCTTCAATAATTTATCTGACAAGGTTAGCCAGGTCAATCTTGTTAGGTAGGAAATAGAGCCGCTAGGCCTCAAACTAGGTTAGATTGGGCCGATAGAGTTTCATAATGTACGTTAAGCTCCCAATAAGGTCAACTAGGATGATGTAGTAGGAAAAATGAATAGAAGGTGTGTTTTCTTAGGTAGGGTTTATTTTGGATGGTGAAGTGCCTAGGGGAGTGTATAAGTGAGTTTTTATTGCTTAGAGAATTGGATAAGGGTAGCTTGTAATCATTTTATGTAATGGTATAAGGACAAACAATATTGTGAAGCACCAAAGGTCTATCAATCCCTTTCCTGATGTCTCCTTTAAGGGATGCACTCAGATAGATTGAGACTCAATAGGTTCTTACAAGAGAGAAAATATGCAAATGATAAAATTAAAAATATTGTGTGTATATGTATGCCCCACTTGAAGCTCATCATGTGTCACATAATTTTACCATGGGATGGTGATTTGAGAAAGAATATAGCAACACACAATGCTAAGCTAATAAATTACAGTACAAATCATAAATTGAAATGATAGTAAGGAAATAATCAAAATAATTTTAAAGTATCATATACATACCTTGACTTACCTTTATCATCCAATGGTTGTCTATTGTATTTTTAGTATTGATCGTGGAGGGTGTGTAAACTACTTTGGATATACCTTAAGGATACAAAACTAAAGAGAAAAAATAAGCAATCATAGGGAAATCAAAATAAATCAACTTTGCATAATTGAATAAATCACTTGGATAATTGGTAAGCTAAGGTGAAAATGCTAAATTAGAGCCAAAATACCAACGAAAAATGAATAAAATGAGAGTAACTCAGGTAACCAAAAAGCCAAGACTATTAAATGACTAATAAACTAAAATAAGTGTAGTTAATTCTACTAATAATTTGTAGAAACTGATATGTTTGATATGGGCTCCAAATCTGTTCAATTGCTTAAACATTTTAAGAAATATTCTAATAATTTTTTTCATTTGAAACTGGTTTTGCTTGGTTACTCCTATTAAAATGTTGTCGAAAGGTTTACAGTTACCACTGTGTCCAAGTATAATTACTTATACTAACAATCTAAAATTGGTTTTTCTTGGTTACTCCTATCAAAAAGTCTATCAATAGGTTTGCAGTTATCACTATGCTCAACTGTAGTTACTTGTAATGATAATATGAAATTGATTTTTCTATTAAAAGTTTGTTGGTAGGTTTGCAGTTTCCATTGTCCTCAATTGTAGTTAATTATACTGATAATCTATATAAATTGATATGTTTGATATGGGCCCCAAGTTTGTGTCACTGCCTAAAAGTTTTAAGAAATTTCCCATCAAAAGTTTTTCTTTAAACTGGTTTTATTTGGTTACTCCTGTTAAAATTTTTGATAGGTTTGTAGTTACCACTTTGCTCAACTGTAGTTGCTTCTACTGATAATTTGAAATTGGTTTTTTTTTGTTACTCCTATCAAAAGGTCTAATGATAAGTTTTGCAGCTACCACTGTGCTCAACTATAGTTACTTCTAATGATAATCTGAAATTGGTTTTTCTATCAAAAGTTTATTGATAGGTTTTTAGTTTCCACTATACTCAACTATAATTAATTCTACTAATAATCTATAAAAATAGATATGTTTGATATGGGCCCCAATTTTGTTTGGCTACCTAAAGGTTTTAAGAAATCTCTTGTCAATTTTTTATATAAAATTGTTTTTTCTTGGTTACTCTTGTTAAAAGTTTATCGACAGGATTGCAATTACCACTGTGCTCAATTAGAGTTATTTCTACTAATAATTTGAAACTATTTTTTTATTACTCCTATCAAAAGATCTATCAGTAGGTTTGCAGTTACCACTATACTCAACTGTAGTTACTTCTAATGATAATCTGAAATTGGTTTTTCTATCAAAAGTCTATCGATAGTTTGTAGTTTCTATTGTGCTCAACTATAGTTAATTCTACTGATAATCTACAGGAACTCCTAGTAACTATATGGGCCCCAAGTTTGTTTGGCTACCTAAAGGATTTAAGAAACATCCTATCAAAAGTTTTTTTTTCTAAAATTGGTTTTGCTTGGTTACCTTATTAAAATTTTATCAACAGGTTTGTAGACACCACTGTGTATAAATGTAGTTACTTCTACTGGTAATTTGAAACTGGGTTTTTTTGTTACTCCTCTCAAAAAATTTGTCGATAGGTTTACAGTTACCACTATACTCAATTATAGTTACTTTTAATGATAATATGAAATTGGTTTTTATATTAAAATTTTATTGATATATTTATAGTTTCCACTATGTTCAATTGTAGTTAATTCTATTGATAATCTACAAACACTGATATGTTTATTATGGGCCCCTAGTTTGTTCGGTTGCCTAAAAGTTTTAAAAAATCCCATGTCAAATTTTTATTTTATTTTTTCTGAAACTAATTTTGCTTAATTGCTTTTATCAAAACTTTGTTGACAAATTTGCAATTACCATTGTGCTCAACTGTAGTTACTTCTAATAATTTAAAACTAGTTTTCCTGGGTTATTCCTGTCAAAATGTATGTCGGCAGGTTTCTAGTTACCACTGTGCTCAAATATAGTTACTTCTAATGATAATTTGAAATTGTTTTTGCTATCAAAAATCTATCAGCAAGTTTGCAATTTTTACTATACTCAACTATAGTTAATTCTACTAATAATCTACAGAAATTGATATGTTTGATATTGGCCCCAAATTTGTTCAGTTGTTTAAAAGTTTTAAGAAATCTTATATCAAAAAAATTATTTTTTTTGAAACTAGTTTTGTTTAGTTACTCGTGTCAAAAGTTTGTTGACAGGTTTGAAGTTACCCTGTGCTCAACTTTAGTTACTTCTACTGATAATCTAAAACTAGTTTTTCTTGGTTACTCATATCAAAAGGTCTATGAATAGGTTTGCAGTTACCACTGTACTCAATTATAGTTATTTTTAATGATAATCTAAAACTAGTTTTTCTATCAAAAGTTTGTCAATAGGTTTGTAGTTCCACTGTCCTCCACTGTAGTTAATTCTATTGATTATCTATATAAATTGATATGTCTGATATGGGTCTCAAGTTTGTTCAGCTGCCTAAAGATTTTAATAAATCTCCTTTCAAAATTTTTTTTTTGAAATTAGTTTTGCTTGGTTACTCTTATCAAAAGTTTGTCAACATGTTTGAAATTACTAATGTTATCAACTTTAGTTACTTCTATTGATAATTTGAAATTGTTTTTTCTTAGTTACTCCAGTCAGAAGGTTTGCTGGTAAGTTTCAAGTTACCACTATGCTCAACTGTAGTTATTTATGATGATAATTTGAAATTAGTTTTTCTGTTAAAAGTTTGTTCGTAGATTTGTAGTTTTTATTATACTCAATTGTAATTAATTCTACTGATAATCTATAGAAATTGATATGTTTTATATGGGCCCCAAGTTTGTTCGGTTGCCTAAAGGTTTTTAAAAAATCTCTTGTCAAAAGTTTTTTTTCTATAAACTAGTTTTGCTTGGTTATTCCTATCAAAATTTTGTTGACATGTTTACAGTTACCACTGTGCTCAACTGTAGTTACTTTTACTGATAATCTAAAACTATTTTTTCTTGGTTACTCCTATCAAAAGGTTTGTCAGAAGGTTTACAGTTATCATTATGCTCAATTGTAGTTATTTGTAATGATAATTTGAATCTATTTTTTTGTCAAATGTCTATCAGTAGGTTTGCAGTTTCCATTGTGCTCAATTGTAGTTAAGTCTATGGATAATATGTATAAATTGATATGGACCCCAAGTTTTTTTAGTTTCTTAAAAGTTTTAATAAATCTCTTATCAAATTTTTTTATTGAAACTAATTTTGCTTGGTTACTCCTGTCAAAAAATTGTCAACAGATTTGTAGTTACCATTGTGCTCAATTGTGGTTACTTTTACTGATAATCTAAAATTGGTTTTTTTTAGTTACTTATGTCAAAAGGTCTATTGATAGATTTATAGTTACTATTGTGATCAACTATAGTTACTTCTAATGATAATCTGAAACTAATTTTTTTGTCAAAAGTTTGTTGGCAGGTTTGTAGTTTCTACTATGCTCAATTGTAGTTAATTATACTGATAATATATAGAAACTAATATGTTTGATATGGGCCCCAAGTTTGTTCGATTGCTTAAAAGTTTTAAAAAATCTCCTGTTAATTTTTTTTTCTAAAACTAATTTTGCTTAGTTATTTTTGTCAAAAATTTGTCAACACGTTTGCAATTACCACTATGTTCAACTATAGTTACTTCTACTAATAATTTAAAACCAGTTTTTTTTGGTTACTTTTGTCAAAAAAATTGTCAGTAGGTTTGTATTTACCACTATGCTCAATTGTAGTTACTTCCAATGATAATATAAAATTGGTTTTTCTATCAAAAGTTTGTCAGTAGGTATGTAGTTTCCATTATGCTCAACCATAGTTAATTTTATTGATAATCTACAAAAACTGATATGTTTGATATGGGAGCTAAGTTTTTTCGATTTCCTAAATATTTTAAGAAATCCCTTGTCAATTTTTTTTTCCTAATACTGGTTTTGCTTGGTTAGTCTTATCAAAAGTTTATCGATAAGTTTGTAATTACCACTGTGCTCAATTGTAGTTACTTCTAATGATAATCTAAAACTAGTTTTTCTTGGTTACTCCTCTCAAAAGGTCTATCATCAAGTTTGTAGTTATCATTGTGCCCAACTATAGTTATTTATAATGATAATTTGAAATTGGTTTTTCTATCAAAAGTTTGTCAGTAGGTTTGTTATTTCCATTGTGCTCAACTATAGTTATTTCTACTGATAATCTATATAAATTAATATGTTTGTTATGGGCCCCAATTTTATTCAACTGCTTAAAGGTTTTAAGAAATCCTTTATCAATTTTTTTTATAAAATTAGTTTTGCTTGGTTACTCCTGTTAAAGTTTGTCAACAAGTTTATAGTTACCACTACACTCAACTATAGTTACTTCTAATAATCTAAAACTAGTTTTTCTTGGTTACTACTATCAAAAGGTCTGTCAATAGGTTTTCAATTACCACTATGCTCAATTTTAGTTATTTTTTATGATAATCTAAAACTAATTTTTCTATCAAAAATCTATCAGCATGTTTGCAGTTTCTACTGTGTTCAATTGTAGTTAATTCTACTAATAATCTATAGAAACTAATATGTTTGATATGGGCCCCAAGTTTATTCAATTTCTTAAAGGTTTTAACAAATATCTTGTCAAAAGTTTTAGTTAATTTTTTTTTGAAACTGGTTTTACTTGGTTACTCCTATCAAAAATTTGTCGATAGATTTGCAATTACCACTGTGCTCAACTATAGTCCTACTGATAATCAAAACCATTTTTTCTTGGTTACTCCTGTCAAAAGGTCTATTGGTAGGTTCATAGTTACTAATGTGCTTAATTGTAGTTACTTCTAATGATAATATGAAACTAGTTTTTCTATCAAAAGTATGTCAACAGGTTTGTAGTTTATACAATGTTCAACTGTAGTTGATTCTACTGATAATCTATAGAAACTAATATGTTTGATACCGTCCCGAAATTTGTTTGACTACCGAAAAGTTTTAAGAAATCTCTCAGCCACCAATATTGTTTGAATGAGTATTGATCTCCATAAATTTTTGGCTATACATTCACCCCTAAACAATAGCTCTTGGCTTACTTCACGGGTGGGAACTAGTCAATCAAAATGGGGTCATTGCCCTTTTTGCTAACAGGTCTTCTCAATGGGCCAACTACTTCAGGGTTCCTATGGTAATCCTCACAATGAGTTTTAAGGCTTTATGCCTAAGTACTTGTCATAATTATGGAAAGGGGTAGTTTACCCTTATCCAAACCTACAAATGAAGATGTAAAAATAGATACAATGAAAAATAGTTTTTTTAAATAGCATAGCTCTTAGAAAGCCACTGCTACAAGGAAATCCAAAATCTGGTTGTAGGCCGAGTAAAGTGCTCTAATACTAGATGTGAAGAACTTTCTACACATATTTATGAACTACAATAAATAATGGAATAATAAAATAAACATCAAAAATTAACTCAAAATAATTCAAATATATTATATTGATCGTAGGCCACTTTGAGGGAGCAACCTTCTTTGATCAAGTTCAATATAATAATGTTCATTAATTCCTTCATTGAGACTCAATACTTCCTTAAATACTAATTATATTCTAGCAACAAATACTTCTCATGCATGTGGGATAATTCAAATATGCTACTTAAATACTAATTATATTCTAGCAACTAATATTTTTCATGCATGTGGGATAATTCAAATATGCTATTTACTTAAATACTAATTATATTCTATAAACTAATACTTCCCATAGATGTGGAATAATTCATATATACTAAAGGGATTACTTATGAAGCATATGCATCCATAGTGACTAATACACTAATAATACAAAGAGAAGGGTAGGACATGGGTTCTTAACAGAATTCCATATTCAGAGTAATCGAGGGAAAACTTCTAGGCCATATTGTGTCAAGAGAAGGGACTAAAATCAATCTAGATAGGGTTCAAGCAATTCAAAATTTATCCCTTCCTACAAGTAATCAAGCCATTCAGTCCTTTGATAAAGTGAATTTCTTAAAAAGGTTTGTCCCTGATTTTGTTGAGCTCGCTAAACATATTGTCAATATGATGAGAGGTGAAGTAAAATTTAAATGGAACAAGGAGGTAAAAGAATATTTTTATGAAATTAATACTTCCATTTCCAAAGCACTGACTCTAGTATATCATGATTTCAATAAGGATTTCATCATCTATTGATATGCATCCAAACATACTCTCTCAATAATTTTAATGCAGAAGAATAATGAAGGAATTGAGTCACTATAACCTATATGACCCTTGGATTTAAAAACCATGAGCTCAAATATCCCCCCATTGAGAAGCATGCTTACACCATTGTAAAGGTCATTAAATAGTTTAGGTACTATACTCTGAATTCACACATTGTTGTTTTGGTATTAGATCCAACTGTCAAATCTTTCTTAACACAACAATAACTTGGTTCAAAATGAGAAGGATGGATAATGAAAGTCTAAGATTTTTATTTAGACATTAGAACTACCAATATATTCTAAGGCCATGTTTATGTAATCTAATTGTTGAGAGTAAGACAGATGATAACATTGACGAAGCTCAAGAGCATGATTCATTAGAAAAACACCTATAGTTATATTTTTTGATACTACAGATGAATGCTACTCAAATATATATATCATTTTCTTACATATGGAGAATGCCCTAAAGGATAAAGTGCCAACAAAAAAAGCATAATAAATCTAAGAGATATGAAGTATGTCATATGGGACAATACTCTTTTCAAAGTAGGTATCGATGGAATATTCCTACAATCTGTTGATAAGGAACAATAGAAGAGACTTTTAGAAATTTTTCATAACAAGGCATGTGATGTTCAATTCTCATCTCCTGTCACAGTGCATATAATTTTCAATGCAAATTAATACTAGCCCACCCTCTTCAAGGATGCTCAAGACCAGGTTTATAAATGTGAATCCTATCAGCAATTCATAGGAAAGCCAAAGCTTGTAGCCTTACCTCTAAAGCTAGTGGTGATTGAGAAACCTTTTCAATAATGGGGTCTTGATTTCATATATGTGTTAAATACTCATTTTAGTGTAGGTCACACCATGTCCTCAATGTGATAAATTACTTCACAAAGTGGGTTGAAGCTATCTTGGTCAGTCAAACTACTTCCAAAATAGTGTGTAATTCCATTAAAGAAAATATCTTGGTCAGGTATGGAGTTCCTCAAAATATAGTGATTGATAGTGCGTCTTGTATTTCTTCCTCATATCTCATTGGTTTTTGTTATGTCTATGGCATTTCCTTATCTCATGCTTCATATTATTACCCTTAGGGTAATGGACAATAAGAATCTAGTCACCATTATTCATAAACTTGTAGATGAGAACCAATGAAATTGGCATAAAAAAATTATGTGATGTAATTTGGGCTAATCGAATTACCCCTAAAAGGGATATTAGTTTGTCATCATTTTAGTTAATGTACGACATTGGTGTTGCATTGCCTATCACTTTAGAATTACTAGTGATTTAATTGGCCAAGTCAGTCAGAGATTAGAGTTTTAGGGATTCATTGGATAAAAGGGTTTTATACTTGAACAAGTTGACAGGATTATAGAACATCAATAGAAGGTGAAATCACTTTTTTATAATAAGGCCAATCAAAAATATTTTTAGATTGGTGATTTTGTTCTTTTGTGGGATAAAAGGCATGAACAAAAGGGTAGTCATGGGAAGTTTAATTCCTTGCGCAAATATCCATTCAAAATCTATCACTTTTATGGTAACAACACATACTATTTAGCCTACATGGATGGCACTCATCTCCTAATTTCTTACAGTGGGTAGTATCTAAAGCTTTTAAGGCAATAAAGACCAGTTCTCCTGGGTCCTAGATTGGTTTTAAGATTTTGGTTATGTTAATTTTCTTATTCTTTGCTTTCCCATCCTTTGTTGTTTATTTTTGCTTTTGTTTGTGTTCTTTTATTTATTTTTGTTTCTCATTATTGAGAAGTATTTTATTTAGAGAGATTATCTAGCCCAATTAACATAAAAACCAAGCTGGATAAACTTAAAAATTATATATTCCATCCTTGCATTCATCAAATGTAGGTCCCCAGTCAAAGCCAACTATTTTCCACCAAATTTCATCAATATGCAAAATTTTGGGTACTCCATTTAATTTTTCTTAAAAATCAAGTTGATAAGGAAAAATGTTGAAAGAAGAGTGTTGTTAAATACTTATCTATTTTCTAATTCATTAGAGTTAGGGTTCTAAGACTACAGTGTAGTCATCAAGACTCAATGGCTACAGTACAACTATCAATGTTTGACAGCTGAAACATAACCGCCTTATCATACCTCAACCCTCATTAATGAGGGTTGAGTGTTATGTGTGTGGATTAAGTATTCCCTCATATTTTTCATCACTCAAACATTAGATTTGGAGCTCTATGTTTGATTTTATTTGATCTATAGGGTTTTTCAATCTTTACTTGGCCTTTGGAGATTATTTTTCTCATATTTCCTTCTAGTTTATTCACAGTGAGTGCACCTGGGGTTTTGGAGGGTTTTTATTATAGTTGGTGCATTTTCATCCACTCATTTATTCATGTTCTCTTGATATTGTTGTTTGGATTATTTACCTTGCATCAGAGCCTCCTAATTACATCGTAGTGATCCAAACAACACTCCAAGCAATTATTCAGGTAACACTTCAGGTGACAATTCGGGCGAGGGTCCTACCCTAATTCATGAAAGAAATTCTAGGAGCCATAACTTTTACACCATAGCTCTGTTTGAGTCCTTGTTTGAACTATTGGGAAGATAAGAATGAGGGGAATGTCGTGAGATAACACGAGCTTCACTTGATGGATTTTGAACCCCAAAAAACCAAATGAAAGTACCTCAAATTTCAATTTTAGTAGTGCAGTCTAAACATAGTAAGTTTCTAAAAATAGTAATTTCTCAAATTTTGTATTATTATAATTCATAAAAGTTGAACCATTTCATTTCCCTCAATATTTGTGACCTTTCACATCCTCATCATGCCTTCAAAAATAGGTATAAATAGATATTTAGCCAAAAAGAAAAGTAAACATCTCTTCCCAGAGATAGGCATATGTTGTATCTACAATTTTGAGCATTAAGACATATTTTCTTAGAGATAGCAATATTATTTATGTGTTCTTGAAATATTCTTCAACTAAGACTTTTGAGTTTTAGATAAGTGGTATCAGAGCAGTTTGTCTTAAGAGTGTATGATCCCAAGGATGAGGTCAGACTATAGAAAGCCTAGGTAGAAAATATAAGAGCCAACAGACTATCCACTTGTTTGCTTCAAATGACTTCAAATGGTAGACAACATTGAGACATCTGATCCTTTCAAGGAAATGGTGAATGAAACCCTCCAACAGTAGCAAGCGTAGATGCTATAATAATTCACCCAAATTTTCTAGCAAATCTTGATGCAAAATTTTGGCTCCTCATCTGCACCCCCACGTCCTTTCAGTGCCCCAACACCCTTCAAGGTTTAGGTGAATTTTTATATTCTCAAATATTGTGGTAGACTACAATGGTACATATAAGGGGAAATAGAACTCTTCAATTTGGGAACCCTCAATGGAGCATACAAGTTCACAATGAATATCGAGTAGAAGCATGAAAGAAAGAATATAAAGAATTGGCCTTCGAAATGGAAAAGGGAATTCCAAGATAAGCAACCCCAGAAGGGAAAGACTGGAAAATGGTGTGATTACCAAAAAAGTATAACTCACTCCAAAGAAGAATGTTGAGCCATCAAGTCACTGCTTTTTGAGTCATAATCCTCAACATCTACCGCTCTGCCTCATACATACCTTACAATCGAAGAGGTTGAAGAATATATTGTAGATATTGAGCTTAATACCATCATTGCTTCATCACAGACCCATGAGGAAAGGTCAAATGATAAGGAAAGGTTGTTTCACTCTAATTTATGGGTGAAAGGTAAGCTTCTATATTTCATTCTTGATAGTGAGAGTCAAAAGAATTTAATCTCTGTTAATGTTGTGAAAAGTCTAAATCTATCTATGAAGCTTCACCCAAAGCCATATAGTATTGGATGGTTGAGTCCAAATAAAAACCTCCATTTCACCCACCAATGTCTTCTTTTATATGCAATAAAACCTTTCCAAGATGAGGTTTTGTGTGATGTGGTCAATTTAGATGTTTACGATGTAATCCTTAGTCAGTCATTCATGTATGATCGACATGGCATGTATGAATCAAGAACCCGAAGGATCACCCTCACTTTTGAAACACGGTGTTATAGGGTACCTGAAGTACCACCTTCCACATATATCTCCTTGATTAGTGACAATAAATTCATTCTCATGGTGATCAATCCATAGAAATCCAAAAAGATCGATGTAGCAGCCTTGACTACACAATCAACACAATAGAAGTAAATGGATACCAAGTTGAGAAAGTTCACGGTCTTTCATCCATAGATTAATGGTCAAGTAGAAATGGTGAGCAATAAAGCCCTACATAACTCCACAATGCATAGTCCATTCCATGTATGCATCAAATTCCAACCCATGACACTAAATGATGTAACCATTCCATATCATACACCTCTATTGAACACTTTAGTCATAGTAGAACAACTAGACATTGGTGAGCTTGATCTGCAAAGTTTTGCTCCAGTGGATGAGAATCATATCAAGACACAACTAACACACTTGATAAAGACTCTTGATGCAATGGGTACTATTGCTTATCAAGGAGGGAGGAATGATCTAGATAACACTTTAGGCAATGATCTGGGCAACACTTCAGAGGATAATTTGGGTGATGGTCCTACCCTAATTGATGGCAAAACTTTTGGGATCCATAATTTTTTCACCATAGCTCCATTTGACTCCCCGTTTGAACCATTAAAAATCTAAGAATGAGGGGAACACTGTGAGATGACACGAGCTCCACTCGATGGGTTCTAACCTTCAAAAACTTAATGAAAGTGCCCAAAATTTCAATTTTAGTAGTGTAGTCTAAAAATAATAAGTTTATAAAAATAGTAATTTTTCAAATTTTGTATTATTATAATTCATGTAAATTCAAACCATTTCATATCCCTCGAGATTGGTGACCTTCCACATTCTCATTCTGCCTTCAAAAATAGGTATAAATAGATATGTAGCCCAAAAATAAAAATAGATATCTCTTCCGAGAGATAAGAATATGTTGTATCTACAATTTTAAATGATAAGACATATCTTCTCAGAGATAGAATTATTATTTATGTGTTCTTGAAACATTTTTTAATCAAGATTTTTGAGTTTGGGATCAATGGTATTAGATTGGTTTGTCTTAAGAGTGTATGATTTTGAGGACGAGGTCAGACTATGGGAAGCTTCGATGAAAAATATAAGATCCAGCAGACTATCTACCTGTTCACTTCAAATGACCTCAAATAGAGGACAACATAGAGACATTAGATCCTTTCAAGGAATTGGTGAATGAAGCCCTCTAAAAATAGTAAGCACATATGCTACAATAATTCACCTAAATTTTTTAACAAATCCTGATGGGAAATTCTAGCTCCTCATCTGCACCCCTACGTCCTTTTTAGTGCCCCAACACACTTCAAGGTTCAGGTGAATTTTGATATCCCTACATTTGAAGTCAAAATCAATGTTGATGTAGTAAAAAATTAGTTCGATCAATTATCTTTTTATTTTTCTATAAAAAAAATTATCGATAAAGAGAAGACCACTTTTGCTCTTTTGAAAGCATCATTACCTGTTAAAAATTAGTGGGAAGTGTTTAAAAAGAGGTTCAGTACAGATGATATTGGCCTTGAGGTAGAACCTACATGAAATGATTTCATAGAAGCTATAAAGGAAGAATATTAACCTATTAGAGCATATGATGATCTATATATACAGTGGTAACAACTTTGCCAAGGTAAGTAACAATTTGTTTAAGATTACACTCACATTTTTCATTCTTTGTGCGAGATTGGGCATCTAAGAAAGTGAGAAATATAAGGTTTTCAAATACCGTGGTGGATTACAATGGTACATATAAGAGAAAATAAAACTCTTCAATTTTGTAACCCTCGGTGAAGCATACAAGTTCGTGATGAAGATCGAGCAGAAGCATGAAAGAAAGAATAGGAATAATCAGCCTTCAAAATAGAAAAGAGAATTCCAAGATAAGCCACCCCAAAAGAGAAAGACTGGGAAATGGTGTGAGTATCATAAAAGTGTAACTCACTCCAAAGAAGAATGTTGAGCCATCAAGTCCTTACTTTCTGAGTCACAATCTTCAATATCTACTACTCTGCCTCATACACACCCTGCAATCGAAGAGAATGAAGAAGATATTATAGATGTTGAGCCTAATGTCATCATTGTTTCATCACAAACCTATGAGGAAAGGCTAGATGATAAGAAAAGGTTATTTCACTCTAAATTATGGGTGAAAGATAAGCCTCTACATTTCATTTTTGATAGTGGGAGTCAAAAGAATTTAATCTCTATTAATGTTATAAAAAGTTTAAATCTATCTATGAAATGTCACCCAAAGCCATACAGTATTGGATGGTTGAGTCCAGGGAGAAACCTCTGTGTCACCCACCAGTGTCTTCTTTCATATGCAATAAAAATTTTCCAAGATGAGGTCTTATGTGATGTGGTCAATCTGGATGTTTATGATGTACTCTTAGATCATCTATTTATATATGATCGACATGGCATATATGAATCAAGAACCCAAAAGATCACCCTCACTCTTTTAATGCGACACTATAAGGTACCTAAGATACCACCTTTAATGGTGGTCAAGCCATAAAATCTAAAAGGGCCAATGTTGTAGCCCTGACTACACAATCAACACAACAACAAAAGTAAATGGATACTAAGTTGAGAAAGCTTATGACCTTCCATCCATAGATTGATGATCAGACAAAAATGGTGAATAATCAGGTCACATAATCCATTGCAAGTATGCATCAGGTTCTAACCCATGACATCAAATGATGTAGCTATTCCATATCATCCACCTCTATTGAACACTTTAGTCAGCAAAACACTTGGACATTGGTGAGTTTGATCTGCAGAGTTTTACTCAAGTGGATGAGAATCAGATCAAGACATAATTTCTGTTGGGGGGGGGGGGGTGGAGGTAAATCCAAAAAAAACACACCTGTTCTAATTCCACCTATTAGGATCTTGCTCCTCAGAAAGAGCACAGTATGATTACCAAATATAAGCAATTGAATATGCGGAAATAACCAGAAACACAAGTAACTAGAATTCACCAATAGCACAGAATATGAGAGACAATACACTATCTTGTATTAACACTATACAGAAAAGAATACAATCAAAGAGCCGCCACACTCTTTCACCTTACAGAGATTCGCCACACCTCAAGTGTACAGTAATTCTTCTCACACAAACTCTCCTACACAAAAAACGGTCCAATAACCAACTCACACACAGAATTGGTGTTCACCTCACCAACCAGTCAGTAATAACCTTGCCGGTACACCAAGCACTCTATAGCACTTCAAGCTGATCTCTCATGAACCTGCAACCTGCAATTCAAACACCAAACTTACATGTAGATCCCCAATGAGCTTGCAACACCTGCAACTCACAGATCTTACAACTAGAAGGAACTCTTCCTTTCTATCTAATGCCTTTTAACAATACATGCCAATGGGTCTATAAATAGATCCCTAACTCAAACAATAACTTAGACTCTTAATTTAGACAATTATCCTCGCAGCCCAAGACTCTAACTGGTCTCAACATGCAAACTCTTTGTTCACTTAACTAACTGTCTGTGAAACGAGTAGTTCTGGAACACACAGGCGACCGACGTCGGTCCCTGCTTGTCTGGTTCTGCCGACGTCAGCCGACTTACTGCCATCGTCGGTGGCCTTCTGCACTGGTATCTACCGACGTCGGTCCTGATGCCAACGCCGATGCTCCTGGATCTCTGCAACCTTCTGTTCCTTCAGTTTGCAAAGGGTTGAAGCTTTTAGCTCCACAACCTAACAATCTCCCACTTGGAGATAAACCGCTGCAACCTGTACCTGTACCTATACACCGTCTAGTTTGTTCCCTTGGCTTTGTATCCCTCCTCAAGATCACTCTTGAAGACCAACCACCACAAAATCCATGGTGCAAAATATGTCATCCAAATTACCTGCCACATCCGCATCTACAACCATGTAGAAAAAGAACTTGACCCTGCATAGCATGTGCACCTGCTGCTGGTCCCACTGAACTGCCCTTCAGTATTACTTTCTCGGATTGACTCCAAACTTGTGACAACTCCCACTGCTTGGGAAAACTCAGGTTTAGTACATACCATGCACTCAACCTCATTATGTGAATCAAGACACCTGTTCTGTGAACTATCTAACCATCGGCGTGCTAACCGGTCTCACACAATCATCCTGAAACAAAGTCAACAAGACCTCCATGTCTCTAGAACACACTCATGCCAAAGAATCTTGCTGCTCCCAGATTCTCCATGACATACACCTGAACTAGCTTTACCTTTAGTTCAGCAATACCTGTATATGTAACCCTGCAACAAGCACATCATACAGAAAATAGGATAATGTAGCTAATATTATCCCAACCTGGTAAAGAGAAACACAATGATCAAACCTCCATTGCCCTGCAGCTAATACAAGATCATATACCCTGATCTTCCATCTCACATATCCATTTCCGCTCTTCTTCATCCTTAACATCCATTCATCTCTCAGTGCTTACTTCCAGCTGGCAACTCTACCCAAAACACCTATTTGGTTCTCCTCCAAGGAATCACATCCTCATCCATGCCAAGCTCCCACTGTTTCCTGGTTCTACCTGTTCTGCTTCTTCAACAACTTCCTAGTCCTATGCCATAAGTGAGAAACAAGTAGTGTAAAGAAGGGAAATGACAAATTTAAGAACTTACTTACACCTTCAGTCCTCTATATGGGCGCTTGAGACTCCATGACAACTAGCTATCCACCCAAAATTCATCTCAGTAACCGATGCCGGTCACATCTCAGTCTACAGCCGACCGATGTCGGTTCCCTACGACTGCCTCCCTGCCGACGTCGGTTTTCCCTGGCCGACGCCAGTCCTTATCTGCCCTGAGTCACCGACGTCGGGCTGCACATAGCCGACGTCGGTCCCTGTCTGGACACCGACGTCGGTTTTCCTACCGACATCGGTCTCTGTGTTTTTCTTGTGAGACCTGACCTTTTCCCGTGAGCTCCTTTTGGATCAAAACCTTGTCCAAATCACCCTTGCTCTGCTCAGAATTCCTCTGCACCTTGTGCTGAACTCTGTCTGTCACTTTCTCCTTGAAAACCAAGGCTTTCCTATTCTTGTCACTAACATCGAATTCCTCAAGAAACCTCACCTTCTTCTTCTGCATACAGAAACCACGATCCATGCCTTCCAAATCTGAAAGCATACTCTTTGACTCAAGAGCAAGCATCTCCTTCTTTTCTATGTGACCAAGCCTATTAAGCCACATCTCCGAATCTACAGCTGAAGTAGATAACCCAGAAAGAGAATCAGTAAAACAAGTAGATAGATAAAGCGTACCTACTTTTTTACCTCTAGCTACAACAAGTGTACCCTTGGTAACCTTCCAAGAGTCCGCTGTGAGAGTTACTGTGCAACCCTCTTCACCCAAACTTCTAACAGAAATCAGATTCTGCTTCAGAACTGGGACATGCATGACCTCTTTTAACACCCATGTGTCACCTGTCTGCAATTTCAGCTTCACTTTACCTTTGCCAACAATCTGACAAGGCTTTCCATCCCCTACACAAATTTCTCCAAAGTCTCCCTGGACATACTCATGAAAAAATTCCCTATGTGGAGATGCATGAAAAGAGGCACCTGAATCTAATACCCAAGATTCTACTTTATCCAAAGAACATACCAGAGCATCCTGTGCAACGTAACCCACAACATCTACTTCTTCTCCATGTCCTTCATGCTGATCTTCACTCGATCTGCAATCTCTCTTTAAGTGCCCTTGCTTTCCACATTTCCAGCAGGTTATTCTGCCATACCTGGACTTGGATCTCTTGCCTGTTTTCGACCTTGATTTCCCACGCTTTATCTTCTCTCTTGGCCTTCCTCTTCCTTCAACACTCAAAGCATCTCCAGATGATAAACCTGTGCTTTTCCTGCATATCTCTTCATTCAAGATCACACTCACAACATCATCCACTTTTAAGACTTTTGAAGGAGACACAGTATTAGAAACTGCCATTACCAAACCTTCCCAACTTTCAGGTAATGAACACAAGATTAAGAGAGCTCTAATTTCATCATCAAATACAATATTGATGGAATTTAACTGGTTTACCAAACCATGGAAATCACTAAGATGGCTATGAACAGATCCACCTTCCAACATTTGCAAATTAAATAAACGCTTCATAAGAAATACCTTATTAGAAGCCGAGGGTTTTTCATACAAATTTGCCAAAGATTTCATCAACTCCACCGTTGTCTTACACTGTGATAAGCTGGAAATCACAGATGATTCAAGACTCAATCTAATAGATCCTAGAGCCTTCCGATCAAGAACCTCCCATTCTTCATCTTTCATATCCGAGGGTTTGCTAGCAACCCCACCCAATGGTAAGTACAAATCTTTCTGATACAGATAGTCCTCAATCTGCATCCTCCATAATTGGTAGTTCTTGCCATTAAACTTTTCCATTCGTAGTTGACTGTTTTCTGCCATTGCTCAACTCCCACTCAAACAGAAACCCTGTGAGTAACCTGTAATCAAAACACACTACCCAGATCTACACCAATCTGTTAGTATCCCAACCAAAAGCTATGATACCACTTGTTGGGGGGGTGGAGGTAAATCCAAGAACAAACACACCTGTTCTAATTCCACCTGTTAGGATCTTGCTCCTCAGAAAGAGCACAGTATGATTACCAAATATAAGCAATTGAATATGCGAAAATAATCAGAAACCTAAAATTCACCAATAGCACAGAATATGAGAGACAATACACTATCTTGTATTAACACTATACAGAAAAGAATACAATCAAAGAGCCGCCACACTCTTTCACCTTACAGAGATTTGCCACACCTCAAGTGTACAGTAATTCTTCTCACACACTCTCCTACACAAAAAACGGTCCCACCAACCAACTCACACACAGAATTGGTGTTCACCTCACCAACTAGTCAGTAATAACCCTGCCGGTACACCAAGCACTCTATAGCACTTCAAGTTGATCTCTCATGAACCTGCAACCTGCAATTAAAACACCAAACTTACATGTAGATCCCCAATGAGCTTGCAACACCTGCAACTCACAGATCTTACAACTAGAAGGAACTCTTCCTTTCTATCTAATGCCTTTTAACAATACATGCCAATGGGTCTATAAATATATCCCTAACTCAAACAATAACTTAGACTCTTAATTTAGACAATTATCCTCGCAGCCCAAGACTCTAACTGGTCTCAACATGCAAACTCTTCGTTCACTTAACTAACTGTCCGTGAAACGAGCAGTTCTGGAACACACAGGCGACCGACGTCGGTCCCTACTTGTCTAGTTCTGCCGACGTCGGCCGACTTACTACCGTCGCCAGTGGCCTTCTGCACTGGTATCTACCAACGTCGGTCCTGATGCCGACGCCGGTGCTCCTGGATCTCTGCAACCTTCTGTTCCTTCAGTTTGCAAAGGGTTGAAGTTTTAGCTCCACAACCTAAAAATTTCCACACTTGATTAAGATTTTTGATGCAATGGGTACCATTTATTTTCAAGGAGGGAATAATGATCTGGACAACACTTCAGGCAATGATCTGAGCAACACTTCAAGTGACAATTCGGGCGATGGTCCTACTCCAATTGGTGGCAGAAATTTAAGGAACCATAACTTTTACACCATAGCTCTGTTTGACTCTCCATTTGAATCGTTGAAAAGCTAAAAATGAGGGGAACTTCATGAGATGACACAAGCTCCACTCGGTGGGTTTTGATGCTAAAAAATTAAATGAAAGTGCCATAAATTTTAATTTAAGTAGTGTAATCTAAAAATAGTAAGTTTCTAAAAATAGTAATTTCTCAAATTCTATATTATTATATTTCATGGAAGTCAAACTATTTTATCTCCCTCAAGATTGGTGACCTTCCACATCTTCCTCCTACCTTCAAAAATAGGTATAAATAGATATGTAGCTCAAAAAACAAAACAAACATCTATTTTTAGAGATAAGCATATGTTGTATCTATAATTTTGAGCAATAAGACATCTCTTCTCAGAGATAGCATTATTATTGTGTTCTTGAAATATTCTTCAACCAAGTCTTTTAAGTTTTGGATCAGTGGTATCAAATCTATTTGTCTTAAGAGTATATGATCCCAAGGATGAGGTCAGACTACAAGAAGCTTGGGTGAAAAATACAAGATCCATTAAACTATCCACTTGTTCACTCTAAATGAACTAAAATGGTAGACAACATTGAGACATATGATCCTTTCAAATAAATGGAGAATGAAGCCCTCAATTAGTAGCAAGCACAGATGTTGCAACAATTCATCTAAATTCTCCAACAAATCTTGATGGGAAATTCTAGCTCTTCATCTGCAACCCTACGTCCTTTCAGTGCCCCAACACCCTTCAAGGTTGAGGTGAATTTTTATATCCCTACATTTGAAGGCAAAATCAATGTTGATGCAGTAGAAAATTGGTTGAATCAATTATCTCCCTATTTTTTTATAATTAAATTCACCAATAAAGAGAAGATCACTTTTGCTCTTTTGAAAGCATCATTACCTATAAAAAATTGGTGGGAAGTGTACAAAAAGAGGTTTAGTACGGATGATATTAGCTTTGAGGTAGAACCTAGTTGGAATGATTTCATAGAAGTTGTAAAGGAAGAATACTACCCCATTAGAGCATATGATGATCTATATATACAGTGGCAACAAATTCATCAAGGTACAGAACAATCTATTCAAGATTACACTGACATTTTTCATTCCCTATCTATGAGATTAGGCATCTAGGAAAGTGAGAAACACAAAGTTCTCACATACTCCTTGGTTAGCCATTTATGTATGATCGACATGGCATCTATGAATCAAGAACCTGAAAGATCACCCTCACTCTTGTAATGCAGTGCTATAAGGTACCCGAGGTACCACCTTTTACATCTATCTCCTTGATCAGTGCCAATAAATTCATTGTCATAGTGGTCAAGCCATAGAAATCTAAAAGGGTCGATGTTGAAGCCCTAACTACATAATCAACACAACAACAAAATTAAATAGATACCAAGCTAAAAAAGTTCATGACTTTCCATCCATAGATTGATGGTCAGATAGAAATGATGAATAATCAAGCCCTGTATAACTCCACAAAGTATAATACATTCTAAGTATGCATCGAGTATTTGAGAACCTTGTGTTTTTCATTTTTTTGGATGTCCAATCTCGCATACAAAGAATGAAGAATGTCAGTATAATCTTGAATAGATTGTTCCTTACCTTGTTGAAGTTATTGCATATATATATATATATATATATATATATATATATATATATATATATATATATATATATATATCATCATATGCTCTAATGGTGTAGTATTTTTATTTTACAACTTTTATAAAATTATTTCAAATAAGTTCTACCTCAAGGCCAATATCATCTGTACTAAACCTCTTCTTTTACTCTTCCCATCAATTTTTGATAGGCAATGATACTTTTAAAAGAAAAAAAGTGATCTCTTTATCGGTGAATTTATTTACATAAAAATATAAAGACAATTGATCCAAACAATTTTATACTATATCAGCATTGAATTTGCCTTCAAATATAGGGATATCAAAATTTATCTGAACCTTGAAGGGTGTTGGGGCACTGAAAGGATGTGGAGGTGCAGATGAGGAGCCAAAATTTCCCTACAAAATTTGCTGGAGAATTTGGATGAATTGTTGTAGCATCTACGTTTGTTTCTATTAGAAGGCTTCATTCATCATTTCCTTGAAAGGATCAAATGTCTCAGTGTTGTCCACCGTTTGAGGTCGTTTGGAGCGAATAGATGAATAGTATGTTGGATCTTATATTTTCTATCAAAGTTTCGTATAATTTGACATCATTCTCGAGATCATACACTTTTAAGACAAATTAATCTGATTCTACTGATCCAAAACTCAAAAGTCTTGGTTGAAGAATATTTTAAGAATACATAAATAATAATGCTATCTCTGAGAAGAGATGTCTTATTACTTAAAATTGTAGATACAACATATGCCTATCTCTAGAAAGAGATGTATGTTTTCCTTTTTGGGATACATATCTATTTATACCTATTTTTAAAGGTAGGAGGAGGATGTGGAAGGTCACCAATCTCGAGAGAGATGTAATGGTTTGACTTTTGTAAATTATAATAATATAAAATTTAAGAAATTACTATTTTTAGAAACTTACTATTTTTAGACTGCACTACTAAAATTAAAATTTAGGGCAATTTTATTTAGTTTTTGAGGGTCAATCCATCAAGTGAAACTTATGCCATCTCATGACGTTCCTCTCATTCTTATCTTTTTAATGGTTCAAATGAGGAGTCAAACAGAGCTATGGTGCAAAATTTATGGCTCCCAAAATTTTTGCCATTAATTAGGGTAGAACTACCACCCGAATTGTCACCTGAAGTGTTGTTCGGATCACTGCCTGAAGCATTGTCTAGATCATTCCTCCCTCTTTGAGAAGTAATGGTCCCCATTACATCAAGTGTGGCAGTTGTGTCTTAATTTGATTCTCATCTACTAGAGCAAAACTCTATAGATCAAACTCACCAATGTTCAATTGCTCTATTATGACTAAAGTGTTCAATAGAGATGGATGGTATGAAATGACTACATCATTTAGTTTCATGGGTTGAAACCTGATGCATACTTAGAATAGACTATGCTTTGTGGAGCTATGTAGGGCTTGATTATTCACTATTTATATTTGACCATCAATCTATGGATGGAAGGTCATGAAGTTCTTCATCTTGATATTCATTTGCTTCTATTGTTGTGTTGATTGTGTAGTCAGGGCTACAACATTAGCCCTTTTAGATTTCTATGGCTTGATCAACATGAGAATGAATTTATTGGTACTAATTAAGGAGATAGATGTGGAAGGTGGTACCTTGAATACCCTATAGCACCATGTTCCAATAGTGAGGGTGATCCTTAAGGGTCTTGATTGATAGATGCCATGTCGATCATACATGAATGGTTGATCAATGAGTACATCACAAATATCCAAATTGGTCACATCACATAAGACCTCATCTTGGAAAAGTTTTATAGCATATAAAAGAAGACACTGATGGGTGACATGAAGGTTTCTCCCTGAACTCAATCGTTCTATACTATATGGCTTTGGGTGAGGCTTCATTGATAGATTTAAACTTTTCATAATATTATAGAGATTAAATTTTTTTGACTCCCACTATAAAGAATAAGATGTAGAGGATTTACTTTTCACCTCTAACTTAGAGTGAAATAATATTTTCTTATCATTTTCCCTTTCCTCATGGGTCTATGATGAAACAAGAATGGCATCAGGATCAACATCTATAATATCTTCTTTGTTCTCTTCGATTGTAGGATGTGTAAGAAGTAGAGCAGTAGATATTGAGGATTGTGACTCAGAAAGCATGGACTTGATGGCTCAACATTTTTCTTTAGAGTGGGTTCTATTTTGTGGTAATCACACCATTTACCAATCTTTCCCTTTTGAGGTTGCTTATATTAGAATTCATTTTTTCATTTCGAAGGTTGATTCTTCTTATTCTTTCTTTCATGCTTCTACTCGATCTTCACCGTGAACTTGTATGTTTCATCGAGGGTTTCCAAATTGAAAATTTCTATTACCCCATGTATGTATCATTGTAGTCCACTACAGTATTTGAGAACCTTGTGTTTCTCACTTTTTTAGATGCCCAATCTCACAGATAAGGAATAAAAAATGTTAGTGTAATCTTGAACAAACTGTTCTTTACCTTGACGAAGTTGTTGCCACTGTATATACAGATTATCATATGCTTCAATGGGGTAGTATTCTTTCTTTACAAATTTTATAAAATCATTCTAGATAGGTTCTATCTCAAGGCCAATATCATCCGTACTAAACCTCTTATTGTACACTTCTCACTAATTTTTGGCAGGTAATGATGCTTTCAAAATAGCAAAAGTGATCTTCTCTTTATTGATGAATAAGGAGACAATTGATCTAGCCAATTTTATACTACATCAGAAATGATGTTGCCTTCAAATATAAGGATATAAAAATTCACTTGAACCTTGAAGGGTATTGGGGCACTGAAAAGACGTGAGGGTGTAGATGAGGAGCCAAAATTTTCCATTAAGATTTGTTGGAGAATTTAGATAAAGTGTTGTAACATCTATGCTTATTGTTGTTTGAGGGCTTCATTCAAAATTTTTTTGAAAGGATTGGATGTCTCAGTGTTGTCCTCCATTTGAGATCATTTAGAGCGAACAGGAGGATAGTCTACTGGATCTTATACTTTCCACCCAAGCTTTCTATAGTCTGACCTCATCTTCAGGATCATATACTCTTAAGAAAAACCACTCTAATATCACAGATCTAAAATTTAAAAGTTTTAGTTGAAGAATATTTCAATAACATACAAATAATAATGATATTTCTGAGAAGAGATGTTTTATTACTCAAAATTATAGATACAACATATGTATATCTCTAGGAAGAGATGTCTATTTTCTTTTTCGGGATACCTATCTATTTATACCTATTTTTGAAGGTAGAAGGAAGATGTGGAAGGTCAGAAATATTGAGGGAGATGAAATGGTTTAACTATCATGAATTACAATAATATAGAATTTGAGAAATTACTATTTTTAAAAACATATTATTTTTAGACTGCACTACTATAATTAAAATTTAGAGTACTTTTATTTAGTTTTTATGTGTCAAAATCCATTGAGTAGAGTTCATGTTATCTCACGGTGTTCTCCTCATTCTTAGCATTCCAACAGTTCAAATAGAGAGTTAAACAGAGCTATGGTGCAAAAGTTATGGCTCCTAGAAGTTCTACTACTAATTGAGGTAAGACCGTCACCCAAATTATCGCCTGAAGTGTTGCCCAGATCATTACTTGAAGTGTTGTCTAGATCATTCCTCCCACCTTGAGAAACAATAGTCACCATTGCATCAAGAGTCTTTATCAAGTGTGGCAGTTATGTCTTGATCTAATTCTCATCCATTGGAGCAAAACTCTACAGATCAAGCTCACCCATGTCTAGTTGTTCTACTATGATTGAAGTGTTTAATAGAGGTGGATGATATATAATGGATACATCATTTGGTTTCATGGGTTGGAGCTTGATGCATACTTGGAATGTATTGTACTTTGTAGAGTTATATAGGGCCTAATTATTCACCATTTATGTCTGACCATCAATATGTGAATGGAAGATCATGAACTTCTTCAGCTTGGTATCTATTTGTTTATGTTATTATGTTGATTATGTAGTTAGGGCTACAACATCAGCCCTTCTAGATTTCTATGGCTTGACCACCATGAGAATAAATTTCTTGACACTAATCAAAGAGATAGATGTGGAAGGTGGTACCTTGGGTACGCTGTAGCACCACATTGCAAGACTAAAGGTGATCTTTCAGGTTCTTGATTCATAGATGCCATGTCGATCATACATAAATGACTATCCAAGAAGTATATCACAAATATCTATATTGACCACATCACATAAGACCTCATTTTGGAAAGGTTTATTACATATGAAAGAAGACATTGGTGGATGACATAGAGGTTTCTTTCTAGACTCAATCATCTAATATTGTATGGCTTTGGGTGCGGCTTCATGGACAAATTTAGACTTTTCACAACATCAACAAAGATTAAATTCTTTTGACTCCCACTATCAAGAATGAAATGTAGAGGCTTACCTTTCACCCACAACTTAGAGTGAAACAATATTTCCTTATCATCTAGCCTTTCCTCATGGGTCTGTGATGAAGTAACTATGATATCAGGGTCAGCATCTACAATATCTTCTTCATCCTCTTCGATTGTAGGGTGTGTATGAGGTAGAGTAGTAGATATTGAATATTATGACTCAAAAAGCAAGGACTTGATGGGTCGACATTCTTCTTTGGAGTGAGTTCCATTTTTGTGGTAATTGTATCATTTTCCAACCTTTTCCTTCTAGGGTTGCTTATCTTGGAATTCCCTTTTCCATTTTGAAGGCTAATTCTTCGTATTTCTTCTTTCATACTTCTACTCAACCTTCACCATGAACTTGTATACTTCATCAAGGGTTCCCAAATTGAAGTGTTATATTTTCCCCTATATGTACCATTGTAATCCACCATGGTATTTGAGAACCTTATGTTTCTCACTTTCTTGGATGTCCAATCTCACAAATAAGGAATGAAAAATGTTAGTATAATCTTGAATAGACTATTCTTTGCCTTAGCAAAGTTATTGAAACTATATATACAGATCATCATATGCTCCAATGGTGTAGTATTATTTTTTTACAGTTTCTACGAAATAATTCTAGGTAGGTTTTGCCTCTTCTTTTACACTTCTCACCAATTTTTGACAAATAATGATGCTTTCAAAAGAGCAAAAGTGATCTTCTCTTCATCGGTGAATTTATTTACATAAAAATATGAAGATAATTGATCCAACTAATTTTCTACTAGATCATCATTGATTTTGCCTTCAAATGTAGGGATATAAAAATTCACTTGAACCTTGAAAAGTGTTGGGGCACTAAAAGGACCTAGGGGTGCAGATGAGGAGCCAAAATTTCCATCATGATTTGTTAGATAATTTTCAATGAATTATTATAGCATCTACACTTGCTGCTATTGGAGGGCTTCATTCACCATTTCCTTGAAAGGATCATATGTCTCAATGTTGTCTGCCATTTAAGGTCATTTGGAGCAAATAAGTATATAGTCTATTGGATCTTGTATTTTCCACCCAAGCTTCCTGTAGTCTGACCTTGTCCTCATGATCATACATTCTTAAGACAAACTACTCTGATACCACTAGTCCAAAACATGAAAGTCTTGGTTGAAGAATATTTCAAGAACACATAAATAATAATGTTATCTCTGAGAAGAGATATCTTATTGCTCAAAAATACAGATATAATATATGTCTATCTTTAGGAAGAAATGTCTATTTTCTTTTTTAGAGTACATATTTATTTATATCTATTTTTGAAGGTAGAAGGAGGATGTGGAAGGTCACCAATCTCGAGGAATATGAAATAGTTTGACTTCCACGAATTATAATAATACAAAATTTGAGAAATTATTATTTTTAAAAACTTCCTATTTTTACACTATATTATTAAAACTAAAATTTGGGACACTTCTATTTAGTTTTCAAGGGTTAAAACCCATTAATCTCTACTCATGCCATCTCATGATGTTCTCCTCATTCTTATCTTTCAAATGGTTCAAATGAGGAGTTAAATGAAGCTATGGTGCAAAAGTTATGGCTCCCAAAACGGAGCTATAGTGTAAAAGTTATGACACCCAAAAGTTCTCTCACTAATTGGGGTAGGACTTTCGCCTAAAGTGTTGCCCAGATCATTCCCTGAAGTATTGTCTGGATCATTCCTCCCTCCTTGAGAATTAATGGTCCCCATTGTATCAAGAGCCTTTATAAAGTGTGGTAGTTGTGTCTTGATCTGATTCTTATTCACTAGAGCAAAACTTTGTAGATCAAGCTCACTAATGTCCAGTTGTTCTACTATGATTGAAGTGTTTAATAGAGTTGGATGATATGGAATGGCTACATCATTTTGTGTCATGGGTTGGAACCTGATGCATACTTGAAATGGACTATGTTGATGTAATAGAAAATTGATTGGATCAATTATCTTCCTATTTTTCTGTAAATAAATTCATTGATAGAGAGAAGATCACTTTTGCTCTTTTGAAAGCATCATTAACTGTCAAAAATTGATGAAAAGTGTATAAGAAGAGGTTCAATACATATGATATTAGTCTTGAGGTAGAACCTACATGGAATAATTTTATAGAAGTTGTAAAGGAAGAATACTACCCCATTGAAGCATATGATGATCTGTATTCATAGTGGTAATAACTTCACCAAGGTAAAGAACAATATGGTCAAGATTACACTGATATTTTTCATTCCCTATCTACAAGATTGGGTATTAAAGAAAGTGAGAAACATAAGGTTCTCAAATATTGTGGTGGACTATAATGGTACATATAAGGAGAAATGGAACTCTTTAATTTGGGAACCCTCAGTGAAGCATACAAGTTCATGGTGAAAATTGAGCAGAAGCATGAAAGAAAGAATACGAAAAATCAACCTTCAAAAAGGAAAAAAGAATTCCAAGATAAGCAGCCCTAGAAGAGAAAGACTAAGAAATGGTGTGATTATCACAAAAGTGAAACTCACTCCAAAAAATAATATCAAGCCATTATGTCTTTGCTTTCTAAGTCATAATCCTCAATATCTATAGCGTTGCCTCATGCACACCCTACAATCAAAGAGGATGAAAAAGATATTGTAGATGTTAAGCCTGATATCATCATTACTTCATCATAGACCCATGAGGAAAAGTTAGATGATAAGAAAAGGTTGTTTTACTCTAAGTTATGGGTGAAAGGTAAGCCTCTACATTTCATTCTTAATAGTAGGAGTTAAAATTATTTAATCTTTGTTAATGTTGTCAAAATTTTAAATATGTCCATAAAACCTCACCCAAAGCTATATAGTATTAAATGGTTGTGTTCAGGGAGAAACCTCTGTGTCGTACACCAGTGTATTCTTTCATATACAATAAAATCTTTCCAAAATGAGGTCTTATATGATGTGGTCAATCTAGATGTTTGCAATGTAATCTTTTGTCAACTATTCATGTATGATCGACATGGTATCTATGAATCAAAAACCTGAAGGATAACTCTCACTCTTGAAATGTAAGGCTACAGTGTACCCAAAGTACCACCTTCCACATCTATCTCCTTGATTAGTACAAATAAATTCATTCTCTTGGTGGTCAAGCCACATAAATCCAAAAGGGCCAATGTTGTAGCTCTGACTACACAATCAACACAACAATAGAAGCAAATGGATATCAAGTTAAAGAATTTCATAGCCTTCCCTCCACAGATTGATGGTCAGACAGAAATGGTAAATAATCAAGCTCTACATAGCTCTACAAAGCATAGTCCATTCCATGTATGCATCAGATTCCAACCCATGACACCAAATGATATACCCATTCCATATCATCCACTTCTATTAACCACTTCAGTCATATCAAAACAATTAGACATTGGTGAGCTTGATCTATAGAGTTTTGCTCTAGTAGATGAGAATCAGATCAAGACACAACTAACACATTTGATAAATACTCTTGATACAATGGGGACCATTATTTCTCAAAGAGTGAGGAATGATTTAGACAACACTTTAGGCAATGATTCAAGTAACACCTCAGGTGATAATTCGAGTGATGTTCCTACCCTAATTGGTGGTAGAACTTTTGAGAGCCATAACTTTTACACCATAGCTTTGTTTGACTCCCCATTTGAACCGTTAGAAAGCTAAGAATAAGGGGAACATTGTGAGATGACAAAATCTTTGTTTGATGGGTTTTAACCCCCAAAAATAAAATAAATATGCCCAAATTTTTAATTTTAGTAGTTTAATCTAAAAATAATAAGTTTCTAAAAATAGTAATTTCTTGAATTTTATATCATTGTAATTCATGGAAGTCAAACCATTTCATCTCCCTCGATATTAGTGACCTTTCACATCCTCTTCTTACCTTTAAAAATAGGTATAAAAATATATCTATCCCCAAAAAAAAATAGACATCTCTTCCCAAAGATAGGCATATGTTGTATCTTTAATTTTGAGCAATAAGACATCTCTTCTCAGAGATAGAATTATTATTTGTGTGTTCTTGAAATATTCTTCAATCAATACTTTCAAGTTTTGGATCAATTGTATCAGAGTGGTTTATCTTATGATCATATGATCTTGAGGATGAGGTTAGACTACAAGAAGCTTGGGTGAAAGATACAAGATCTAGTAGACTATCCACCTATTCACTCTAAATGACCTCAAATGGTAGACAACACCGAGACACCCGATCCTATCAAAGAAATAATGAATGAAGCCCTCCAATAGTAAAAAAATGTAGATGTTACAATAATTCATCTAAATTCTTTAATAAATCTTGATGGAAAATTTTAGCTCCTCATCTATACCTTCACATCCTTTCAATGCCCTAACACCCTTCAAGGTTCATGTGAATTTTGATATCCCTATATTTGAAGGAAAATTAAATGTTGATGCAATAAAAAATTAGTTGAATCAATTATCTTCCTATTTTTTTATAAATAAATTCAATGATAAAGAGAAGATCACTTTTACTCTTTAAAAAGCATCATTATCTGTCAAAAATTGGTGGGAAGTGTACAAGAAGAGGTTTAGTATGGATGATATTGGTCTCTAGGTAGAACCTACCTAGAATGATTTCATAAAAGTTGTAAAGGAAGAATACTACACCATTAGAGTATATGATTATCTGTATATATAGTTTTAACAACTTCATCAAAATAAAGAATAGTCTGTTCAAGATTATAATAACATTGTTCATTCTCTGTCTGTAAGATTGGAAATCCAATAAAGTGAAAAATACAAGGTTCTCAAATATCGTGGTGGACTACAATGGTACATATAAGAAAAAATAGAACTCTTCAATTTGGGAACCCTTGATGAAGCATACAAGTTCATGGTGAAGATCAAGCAGAAGCATGAAAGAAAGAATACAAAGAATCAACCTTTGAAATGGAAAAGGGAATTTCAAGATAAGTAACCCCAGAAGGGAAAGGTTGGGAAATGGTGTGATTACCAAAAAAATGGAACATACTCCAAAGAATAATGTCGAGCCATCATGTCCCTAATTTTTGAGTCATAATCTTCAACATCTCTACTCTACCTCATACACATCCTGCAATCGAAGAAGATGAAGAAAATATTGTCGATGCTGAGCTTGATATCATCGTTGTTTCATCACAAACCCACGAGGAAAGTCTAGATGATAAGGAAAGGTTATTTCACTCTAAGTTATGGGTGAAAGGTAAGCCTCTACATTCAATTCTTGATAGTGGAAGTCAAAAAAATTTAATCTATGCTAATATTGTGAGAAGTCTAAATCTATCCATGAAGCTTCATCCAAAGCCATATAGTATTAGATGATTGAGTCCAGGGAGAAACATCTATGTCACCCACCAGTGTCTTCTATCATATGCAATAAACCTTTCTAAAATGAGTTCTCATGTGATGTGGTTAATTTAGATGTTTGTGATGTACTCCTTGGCCAGCCATTCATATATGATCGACATGGTATCTGTGAATCAAGAATTTGAAGGATCACCTTCACTCTTGCAATGTGATGCTACAACATACCTAAGATACCACTTTCCATATATGTCTCTTTGATTAGTGCTAAGAAATTCATTCTCATGGTGGTCAAGCCACAAAAATCCAAAAGGGTTGATGTTATATCCCTAACTACATAATCAACATAACAACAGAAGCAAATATATACCAAATTGAGAAAGTTTATGACCTTTTATCTATAGATTGATGGTTAGACAAAAATGGTGAATAATCAGGCCCTATATAACTCTACAAATCACAATACATTCCAAGTATGCATCGAGCTCCAACCCAAGATACTAAATGATGTAACCATTCCATATCATCCACATCTATTGAACATGTTAATCATAGCAAATTAACTTAACATTGGTGAGCTTGATCTATAGAGTTTTGCTCTAGTAGATGATAATCAAATCAAGACATAACTACCACACTTGATAAATATTTTTAATTCAATGAGGACCATTGATTTTCAAGGTGGGAGGAATGATTTGGATAACACTTCAAGTAATAATCTAGGCAACACTTCAGACAATAATTTGGGCGACAGTCCTACCCCAATTGGTAGCCATAACTTTTCAATCATAGCTTCATTTGACTTCCCGTTTAAACCGTTAGAAAACTAAGAATGAGGGGAATGTCATGAGATGATATAAACTCTGATTGATAGATATTGACCCTAAAAAACTAAATGGGAGTGCTCCAAATTTTAATTTTAATACTGTAGTCTAAAAATAATAAGTTTTTAAAAATAGTAATTTCTCAAATTATATATTATTTTAATTTGTGGTAGTCAAACCATTTCATCTCCCTCGATATTGGTTGCCTTCCACATCTTCTTTCTACCTTAAAAAATAAGTATAAATAGATATGTAGCCCAAAAAAGAAAATAAACATCTTTTTCCAAAGATAGACATATGTTGTATCTATAATTTTAAGCATTAAGACATTTCTTCCCAAAGATAGCATTATTATTTGTATGTTTTTGAAATATTCTTCAACTAAAACTTTTGAATTTTGGATCAGTGATATTAGATCGATTTGTCTTAAGAGTGTATGAACCTAAAGATGAGGTCAAACTAAAAGAAGCTTGGGTGGAAAATACAAGATCTAGCAAATTGTCCACCTTTTCGCTCCAAATGACCTCAAATAGAAGACAACACTAAGACAACTAATACTTTCAATAAAATATTGAATGAAGCCCTCTAACAGCAACAAACACATATGCTACAATAATTTGTCCAAATTCTCTAACAAATATCGATAGAAAATTTTGGCTCCTCGTCTACAACCTCATGTCCTTTCAATGCCCCAATAACATTCAAGATTTAAGTAAATTTTGATATCCCTACATTTGAAGGCAAAATCAATGTTGATGTAGTATAAAATTAGTTAGATCATTTGTCTTCCTATTTTTTAATAAATAAATTCATCGATAAAAAGATCACTTTTGCTATTTTGAAAGCATCATTGCCTGTCAAAAATTGGTGAGAAGTGTACAAGAAGAGGTTTAGTACAGATGATATTGGTCTTGAGGTAAAACCTACCTAGAATGATTTCATAAAAGTTGTAAAAGAAGAATAGTATCTCATTAGAGCATATGATAATCTATATATACAGTGGCAACAACTTCATCAAGGTAAGAAATAGTCTGTTCAAGATTACAATGATATTTTTTATTCCCTGTCTATGAGATTGGGTATCCAAGAAAGTGAGAAACTCAAGGTTCTCAAATACCATGGTGGACTATAATGGTACATACAGGGGGAAATGAAACTCCTTCATTTGGGAACCCTTGATGAAGCATACAAGTTCACGGTGAAGATTGAGTAGAAGTATGAAAGAAAGAATATGAAGAATCATCCTTCGAAATGGAAAAAGGAATTCCAAGATAAGCAACCTTAAAAGGAAAAGATTGGGAAATGATGCAATTACCACCAAAAAAACCCCACTCCAAAGAAGAAAGTTGAGCCATCAAGTCCATGATTTTTGAATCATAATCCTCAATATTTACTGCTCTACCTCTTACACACCCTGCAATTGAAGAGAATGTAGATGTTGAGCTTGATGCCATCATTGCTTCATCATAGACCTACAAAGAAAGGCTAGATTATAAGGAAAGGATGTTTCACTCTAAATTACGGGTCAAAAGTAAAGCCTCTACATTTCATTCTTGATAGTGGGAGTCAAAAAAATTTAATCTCTACTAATCTTATGAAAATTCTAAATTTGTCTATGAAGCCTCACCCAAAGACATATAGTATTAGATGGTTCAGTCTAGGGATAAACCTCTATGTCACCCATCAGTGTCTTCTTTCATATGCTATAAAACTTTACCAAGATGAGGTCTTGTGTGATGTGGCCAATTCGGATGTTTGTGATGTACTCATTGATCAACCATTCATATATGATCAACATGTCATCTATTGATTAAGAACCCAAAGGATCACCCTCACTCTTAGAACACGGTGCTATAAGGTACTCGAGATACCACCTTCCATATTTATCTCCTTGATTAGTGCCAATAAATTCATTCTCATGGTGGTCAAGCCATATAAATTCAAAAAGGTTGATGTTGTAGCCCTAACTACATAATCGACACAATAGAAGAAAATGGATATCAATTTGAGGAAGTTCATGGCCTTCCATTTATAGATTGATGGTCAAATAGAAATAGTGAATAATCAAGCCCTACATAGCTCCACAAAACACATTCTATTCTAGGTATGCATCGAGTTTCAACCCATGACACTAAATGATGTATCCATTTCATATCATCCACCTCTATTAAACACTTTAGTCATAGTAGAACAACTGAACATTAGTGAGTTTGATCTATAGAGTTTTGCTCCAGTGGATGAGAATTAGATCAAGACACAACCGCCACACTTGATAAAGACTCTTGATGCAATGGGGACCATTACGTCTCAAAGAGGGAGAAATGATCTGGGTAACACTTCAAGTAATGATCCAAGCAATACTTCAGATGATAATTTAGATGATGGTCTTACCCGATTTGGTAGTAGAACTCTCAAGAGTCATAACTTTTGCATCATAGCTCCATTTGACTCCTCTATTTAATCGTTGGAAAGATAAAAATGAGGGGAATGCCATGAGCTCTACCTAGTGGGTTTTAACCCTTTAAAACCAAATTAAAATGCTCTAAATTTTAATTTTAGTAATATAATCTAAAAATAGTAAGTCTTTAAAAATAGTAATTTCTCAAATTATGTATTATTGTAATTCATGGAAGTCAAACTATTTCATCTCCCTCAAGATTAGGGACCTTCCACATCCTCCTCTTACCTTTAAAAATAGGTATAAATAGATATGTAGCTCGAAAATAAAAATAGACATCTCTTCTTGGAGATAAGCATATGTTGAATCTTCAATTTTGACCAATAAGACATCTCTTCTCAGAGATAGCATTATTATTTATGTGTTCTTGAAATATTCTTCAACTAAGACTTTGAAGTTTTGGATTAATGGTATCAGAGTGGTTTGTCTTAAGAGTGTATGATCCTGAGGATGAGGTCAGACTACAAGAAGCTTGGATGGAAACTAAGACTATCCACCTATTCACTCTAAATGATCTCAAATGGTGGACAACACTAAGACATCTAATCCTTTCAAGGAAATGGTGAATGAAGCCCTCCAATAGTAGCAAGTGCAGATGATATAACAATTTGCCCAAATTTTCCAATAAATCTCAATGGAAAATTTTGACTACTCATTTGCACCTCCACATCCTTTTAATGCCCGAGCACCCTTCAAAGTTCAGGTGAATTTTTATATCCTTATATTTGAAGGCAAAATCAATGTTGATATAGTAAAAAATTAGTTTGATCAATTGTATTCTTATTTTTTTGTAAATAAATTCATTGATAAAGAGAAGATCACTTTTACTCTTTTAAAAGCATTATTATTTGTCAAAAATTGGTGGGAAGTGTTCAAGAAGAGGTTTAGTACAGATGATATTGGCCTTGAGGTAGAACCTACTTGGAAGATTTTATAGAAGCTGTAAAGATATAATACTACCCCATTACAGCTTCTAATGATCTGTAGATACAGTGGCAACATCTTCATCAAGATAAAGAATAGTCTGTTTAAGATTACACTGATATTTTTCATTCTCTGTCTATGAGAATGGGCATCTAAGAAAGTCAGAAACATAAAGTTCTCAAATACCTTGGTGGACTACAATGGAACATACAGGGAGAAATAAAACTCTTTAATTTGGGAACCCTCGATGAAGCATACAAGTTCATAGTGAAGATCAAGTAGAAACATGAAAGAAATAATATGAAGAATCAGCCTTCAAAATCAAAAAAGGAATTTCAAGATAAGCAACCCTAAAAGGGAAAGATTGGGAAATGGTACGATTACCATAAAAGTGGAACTCAATTCAAAGAAGAATGTCAAGCCATCAAATCCCTATTTTTTGAGACATAATCTTCAACATCTACTAATCTACCTCATACACACCCTATAATCAAAGAAAATGAAGAAGATATTGTAGATTTTGAGCCTGATGCCATCGTTGCTTCATCATAGACCCATGAAGAAATGATAGATTATAAGAAAAGGTTGTTTCGCTCTAAGTTATGAGTTAAATGTAAGCCTCTACATTTTATTCTTGATAGTGAGAGTCAAAAGAATTTAATCTCTACTAATATTATGAAAAGTCTAAATTTATCTATGAAGCCTCACCCAAAACCATATAGTATTGGATGGTTGAGTCTAGGAAGAAACCTCTATGTCACCCACCAGTGTCTTCTTTTATATGCAATAAAACCTTTTCAAGATGAGGTCTTGTGTGATGTGGTCAATCTAAATGTTTATGATATACTCCTTGCTCAGCCATTCATGTATGATCGGCATGGCATCTATAAATCAAGAGTTTGAAGGATCACCCTCACTCTTGGAATGTAGTGCTACAGGGTACCCAAGGTACCAACTTCCACATATATCTTCTTTATTAGTGCCAAGAAATTTGTTCTCATGGTGGTCAATCCACAAAAATATAAAAGAGCTGATATTTTAGCCCTGACTACACAATCAATATAATAACATAAGCAAATAGATACTAAGCTGAAGAAGTTCATGACCTTCCATCCACAAATTGATGGTCAAACAGAAATCATGAATAATTAAGCCCTACATAGATCCACAAAGCATAGTATATAACATGTATACATCAAGTTCCAATTTATGACACAAAATTATGTAGCCATTCCATATCATCCACCTCTATTAAACACGTCAGTCATAGTAGAACAATTGGACATTGGTGAGCTTGACCTATAGAGATTTTGCTCAAATGGATGAGAATCAGATCAAGACACAACTACCACACTTCAAAAAAACTCTTGATGCAATACTTCAGGGGTAATGATTTAGATAATACTTCAGGTAATGATTTAGGTAATACTTTAGATGACAATTCGGGCAACGGTCCTATCTCAATTAGTGGTAGAACTTTTGAGAGCCATAACTTTTTCACCATAGCTTCATTTGACTCTCTGTTTAAACTATTGGAAATCTAAGAATGAGGGGAACACCGTGAAATGATACAAGCTTCACTCAATGAGTTTTAACGCTCTAAAACCAAATGGAAGTGCTTCAAATTTTAATTTTAATAATGCAGTCTAAAAATAGTAAGTTTCTAAGAATAGTAATTTCTCAAATTTTGTATTATTATAATCCATGAAAGTCAAACCATTTCATCTCTCTCAATATTGGTGACCTTCCACATCCTCCTCCTACCCTCAAAAATAAGTATAAATAGATATGTAACTTGAAAAATAAAATAGACATCTCTTCCCAGAGATAGGCATATGTTGTATCTACAATTCTAAGCAATAAGACATCTCTTCTCAGAGATCACATTATTATTTATGTATTCTTAAAATATTATTCAAATAAAACTTTTGAGTTTTGGATCAATGGTATCATAGCAGTTTGTCTTAAGAGTGTATGATCCTGAAGATGAGGTCAAACTACAAGAAGTTTGGGTGAAAAATGAAAGATCTAAAAGACTATCCACCTCTTCACTCTAAATGACCTTAAATAGAGGACAACACTGATAAATCTGATCTTTTTAAAGAAATAGTGAATGAAGCCTTTCAACAATAGTAGGCGTAGATGCTATAACAATTCACCCAAAATTTTCAATAAATCTCGATAAAATTTTTTGGCTCCTTATCTACACCTCCACATTCTTTCAGTGTCTCAACACCCTTTAAAGTTTAGGTGAATTTTTATATCCCTAAATTTGAAGGCAAAATCAATGTTGATGCAATAAAAAATTGGTTGGATCAATTGTCTTCCTATTTTCTATAAATAAATTCACCGATAAAGAGAAGATCACTTTTGCTCTTTTGAAAGCATCATTATCTATCAAAAATTAGTGGGAAGTGTACAAAAAGAGGTTCAATATAGATGATATTAGCCTTGAGGTAGAACCTACCTAGAATGATTTCATAAAAGTTGTAAAATAAGAATACTACCCCATTGAAGCATATGATGATCTACATATACAGTGGCAACAACTTCGTCAAGATAAGGAACAATCTATTCAAGATTAAACTGACATTTTTTATTTTTAATCTATGAGATTAGACATCTAGAAAATTGAGAAACATAGGGTTTTCAAATATCGTGATGGACTACAATGATACATAAAATGGGAAATATAACTCTTCAATCTGGGAACCCTCGGTGAAGCATACAAGTTCACGGTGAAGATCAAGTAGAAACATGAAAGAAAGAATATGAAGAATCAACCTTTGAAATGGAAAAAGGAATTCTAAGATAAACAACCCTAGAAGGGAAAGATTGAGAAATGGTGTGATTATCATAAAAGTAGAACTCACCCCAAAAAATAATGTTGAGCTATCAAGTCCTTACTTTTTGAGTCATAATCCTCAACATCTACTACTCTGACTCATACACACCCTATAATTAAAGAGGATGAAGAAGATATTATAGATGTTAAGCTTGATGCCATCGATGCTTTATCATATACCCACATGGAAAGGCCAGATGATAAGGAAAGGTTGTTTCACTCTAAGTTATGGGTGAAAGGTAAGCCTCTATATTTCAATCTTGATAGTGGGAGTCAAAAGAATTTAATCTTTATTAATGTTGTAAAAATTTTAAATCTATCCATGAAGCCTCACCCAAAGCCATACAATATTAGATGGTTGAGTCTAGGAAGAAACCTCTGTGTCATCCAACAGTGTCTTCTTTCATATATAATAAAACCTTTCCAAGATGAGGTCTTTTGTGATGTGGTCAATCTAGATGTTTGTAATGTACTCCTTGGTCAGCCCTTCATGTATGATCAACATAATATCTATGAATCAAGAACTTGAAGGATCACCCTCACTCTTAGAACATGGCACTATAAGGTACTCAAGGTACCACTTTCCACATAATTCTCCTTGATTAGTGCCAAGAAAATCATTCTCATGGTGGTCAAGCTATAAAAATCCAAAAAGGTTGATGTTACAGCTCTAACTACATAATAAACACAATAATAGAAGCAAATAGATACCAAGCTAAGGAAATCTATGACCTTCCATCCACAGATTGATGGTAAAAAAAAATGGTAAATAATTAGGCCCTATATAGCTCCATAAAGTATAGTCCATTCTAAGTATGCATCGGGTTCCAACCCATGACACCAAGTGATGTAGCTGTTAGGGTGTGGAGCTAAAAGCTTCAACTGTTGCAGACATGGAGAGGTTGCTGAGTTCTAGAAGCACCGGCATCGGCAGCATGACCGACATCGGTCATGATCAGTGCAGAAGGCAACCAGCGTCGGCAGTACGTCGGCCAACATCGGCAGCACCAGGCAAGCAGGGACCGACATCGATCGCCTATGTGTTCCAGAACTGTTCGTTGCACGAACAGTTAGTTAGTTGAACTGAGTGTTTGCATGTTAAGGGGCTAATTATAGTCTCGAGCTGTGTGTCTAATAATTGTAATTAGAGTTCTATTTTTGTATGTATGGGATTCTATTTAAAGACCCATGAGGCATGTATTGTAATAATCAAGAGGGCAAGTAAAGCATTGAAGCAAGGAAGTAAGGTCAAGGAGATCTACAAGCAAGTAAGGTCAAGGAGATCAGCTGAAGCATTCAAAGAGGGGATAACAACTCAGGTTGTTTGAGTTGGTTTTGGTTGAGCAAGAGAGAGAGGGAAGAAGGTCTTGAGGTGTGGCAAGCCTTTGAGGTGGAGGAAGAAGTGGCATCTTCCTTATTGTATTTTCTTCTAGTAATATTTAATACAAGAGTGTGTATTGTCTCTCAAATTCTTTGCTATCTCAAGTTTCTAGTTAATCATTCTAGTATAATTCCATGTTTAATTGCTTATAAGAAAGTAATCAATTATGCTTCCGTTGGATAAGGGGTTCCTAATAGTAGCCATTCCATATCATCCACCTCTATTGAACACTTCAGTCATAGCAAAACAACTAGACATTAGTGATCTTGATCTACAGAGTTTTGTTGCAGTGGATGAGAATCAGATTAAGACACAACAGTAACACTTGATAAAGACTCTTGATGTAATGGAGACCATTGTTTTTCAATAAGAGAGGACTAATCCAGACAACACTTTAGGCAATGATCTGAGCAACACTTTAAGTGACAATTCAAGTGAGGATCCTACCCCAATTGGTAGCAAAACTTTTGGGAGCCATAACTTTTGCACCATAACTCTGTTCGATAGGTTTTGGCCCCTCAAAACCAAATAAAAGTACCCAAATTTTCAATTTTAGTAGTGCAGTCTAAAAATAGTTTCTAAAAATAGTAATTTTTCAAAATTTATATTATTTTAATTCATAGAAGTCAAACTATATCATCTCCCTTGAGATTAGTGACCTTTCACAGCCTCCTCCTACCTTCAAAAATAGGTATAAATAGATATGTAGCATGAAAATAAAAAGAGACATCTCTTCCTAGAGATAGACATATGTTGTATCTATAATTTTTAGTAATAAGACATCTCTTCTTGGAGATAGCATTATTATTTGTGTGTTCTTGAAATATTATTAAACCAAGACTTTCAAGTTTTGGATCAGTGATATCAGAGCAATTTGTCTTAAGAGTGTATGATCTAGAGGATGAGGTCAGACTACAGAAAGCTTGGGTGGAAAATGTAAGATCCAACAGACTATCCACCTATTCACTTCATACGACCTTAAATGACAAACAATATTGATACATCTGATCCTTTTAAATAAATGGTGAATGAAGCCTTCTAACAGTAGCAAGTGCAGATGCTACAATAATTCATCTAAATTTTGTAACAAATCTCAATGCAAAATTCTAGCTTCTCATCTGCACCCCCACATCCTTTCAGTGTCCCATCACCCTTCAAGGTTCAAGTGAATTTTGATATCCCTACTTTTAAAGGAAAAATCAATATTGATGCAATATAAAATTTATTTGATCAATTATCTTTCTATTTTTCTGTAAATAAATTCATCGATAAAAAGAAGATCAATTTTGCTCTTTTGAAAGCATTATTACCTGTTAAAAATTAGTGGGAAGTGTATAAGAAGAGGTTTAGTATGGATGATATTATCCTTGAGGTAAAACCTATCTGGAATGATTTCATAGAAGTTGTAAAAGAAGAATACTATCCCATTATAGCATATGATGATTTTTATATAAAGTGGTAGCAACTTCGTCAAGGTAAGGAACAGTATGTTTAAGATTACACTGATATTTTTAATTCTTTGTCTGCGAGATTGGGCAATCAAGAAAATTAGAAATATAAGGTTCTCAAATACCATGGTGGACTAAAATGGTACATATAGGGGGAAATAGATCTCTTCAAATTGGGAACCCTCAGTGAAGCATACAAGTTCACAGTGAAGATTGAGCAAACCCATGAAAGAAAGAATATGAAAAATCAACCTTCAAAAAGGAATAGGGAATTCCAAGATAAGTAACTCTAAAATGGAAAGACTAAGAAATGGTGTGATTACCATAAAAGTGAAACTCACTCTAAAGAATAATGTCAAGCCATCATGTCTTTACTTTCTAAGTCATAATCCTCAACATCTACAGCTCTGCCTCATACACATCCTACAATCGAAGAAGACAAAAAAGATATTGTAAATGTTGACCCTGGTGTCATTGTTGCTTTATCACAGAACCATGAGAAAAATCTAGATGATAAGGAAAGGTATTTTCACTCTAAGTTATGGGTGAAAGGTAAGCCTCTACATTTTATTCTTGATAGTGGGAGTCAAAAGAATTTATTATCTGCTAATATTATGAAAAGTCTAAATCTATCCATGAAACCTCACCCAAAGCTATACAATATTGGATGGTTGTGTCCAAAGAGACACCTTCGTGTCACCTACCAGTGTCTTCTTTCATATGTAATAAAACCTTTCCAAGATGATGTCTTGTGTGATGTGGTCAATCTAGATGTTTGTGATGTACTCCTTGGTCAGCCATTCATGCATGATTGATATGGTATCTATGAATCAAGAAATCGAAGGATAACCCTCACTCTTAGAATGTGGGGTTACAAGGTACCCAAAGTACAAACTTCCACATATGTCTCCTTGATTAGTGTAAATAAATTCATTCTCATGGTGGTCAAGCCACATAAATTTAAAAGGGCCAATGTTGCAGATTTGACTACACAATCAACACAACAACAAAAGCAAATAGAATATCAATTTGAAGAAGTTCATGATCTTCCATCCATATATTCATGGTCAGATAAAAATGGTAAATAATCAAGCTCTACATAAATCTACAAAGCACGGTCCATTTCAAGTATGCATCAAGTTCCAACCCATGACACCAAATGATATAGCCATTTCATGTCATTCACCTTTATTGAACACTTCAGTCATAGCAGAACAACTAGACATTAGTGAACTTGATCTATAGAGTTTTGCTCCAGTGGATGAGAATCATATAAAGACATAATTACCACACTTGATAGATACTCTTGATGCAATTGGAACCATTTTTTCTCAAGGAGGGAGGAATGATCTGGACAACACTTCAGGTAATGATCTGAACAATACTTCAAATGATAATTTGAACAATGATCCTACCCTAATTGGTGGCAAAACTTTTGAGAGCCATAACTTTTGCATCATAGCTCCGTTTGACTCCCCATTTAAATCATTAGAAAGCTAAGAATGAGGGGAACATTGTGAGATGATACAAGCTTTGTTTGATGGAGTTTGACCTCCAAAAACTAAATAAAAGTGCCCAAATTTTCAATTTTAGTAGTGTAATCTAAAAATAATAAGTTTCTAAAAATTGTAATTTTTTGAATTCTATATTATTGTAATTCATGGATGTTGAACTATTTCATCTCCTTTGATATTGATGACCTTTCACATCATCCTCTTGCCTTAAAAAATAGGTATAAAAAGATATGTAACCCAAAAAAGAAAATAGACATCTCTTCCTAGAAATAGGCATATGTTGTATCTGTAATTTTGAGTAATAAGACGTCTCTTCTTAGAGATAGCATCATTATTTATGTGTTCTTAAAATATTCTTCAATCAAGACTTTTGAGTTTTAGATCAGTGGTATCAGAGCAGTTTGTTTTAAGAGTGTATGATCTCTAAGACGAGGTCAAACTACAAGAAGTTTGGGTGAAAAATACAAGATCTATTAGACTATCCATCTGTTCACTCTAAATGACCTCAAATGATGGGCAACACTAAGACATCTGATCATTTCAAGGAAATAGTGAATGAAGCCCTCCAACAGCAACAAACATAGATGATATAATAATTCATCTAAATTATCCAACAAATCTTGATGGAAAATTCTAACTCCTTATCTGCACCTTCACATCCTTTCAGTGCCCTAACACCCTTCAAAATTCAAGTGAATTTGATATCTCTACTTTTGAAGGCAAAATAAATGCTGATGTAGTAGAAAATTAGTTGGATTAATTGTATTCTTATTTTTCTATAAATAAATTCATCAATAAAGAGAAGATCATTTTTGCTCTTTTGAAAGCATAATTGTCTGTCAGAAATTAGTGGGAAGTATACAAAAAGAGGTTCAATATGGATGATATTGGTCCTACATAGAACCTACCTGGAATGATTTAATAGAAGCTATAAAAGAAGAATACTACTCCACTGGAACATATGATGATGTGTATATAGAGTGGAAATAACTTTTCCAAGGTAAGGAACAATCTGTTCAAGATTATAATAATATTTTTTATTCCTTATCTCTAAGATTGGTCATCCAGAAAAGTAAGAAATACAAGTTTCTCAAATACCATGGTGGACTACAATGGTACATACATAGAGAAATAGAACTCTTCAATTTAAGAACCCTCGATAAAGCATACTAGTTCGTGGTGAAGATTGATCAGAAGCATGAAAGAAAGAATATGAAGAATCAGTCTTCAAAATAAAAAAGAGAATTCTAAAATAAGCAAACCCAAAAGGGAAAGACTGGGAAATGGAGAGATTACCATAAAAATGGAACTCACTTTAAAAAAGAATGTCGAGCCATCAAGTCCCATTTTACTTTCTACTTTCTGAGTTACAATCCTTAACATCTACTTCTCTACCTCATAAATACCCTACAATCGAAGAGGATGAAGAAGATATTGTAGATGCTTAGACTGATGCCATCGTTGTTTCATCATAGACCTTAAAAAAAATGTTAGATGATAAGAAAAGGTTATTTCGCTTTAATTTATGGGTGAAAGGTAAGCCTCTATAATTAATTCTTGATAGTGAGAGTCAAAAGAATCTAATCTCTCCTAATGTTGTAAAAATTCTAAATTTGTCCATGAAGTCTCACCTAAAGCCATACAATATTGGATGGTTGAGTCCAAGGAGAAACCTCCATATCACCCACTAGAATCTTATTTAATATGCAATAAAACCTTTCCAAGATGAGGTGTTGTGTGAAGTGGTCAATATGGATGTTTGTGATGTACTCCTTGATCAGTCATTCATGTATGATCAACATGTCATCTATGAATCAATAACTTGAAGGATCACCCTTACTCTTAGAATGAGATGATAGGGTACTTGAGGTACCACCTTCCACATCTATCTCCTTGATTAGTGCCAAGAAATTAATTTTCATGGTGGTCAATCCATATAAATCTAAAAAGGTCAATGTTTCAGCCTTGACTACATAATCAACACAACAACAAAAGCAAATGGATACCAAGCTAAAGAAGTTCACAGTCTTCCATCTACATATTGATGGTCAAATAGAAATGGTGAACAATTAGGCCCTACATAGCTTAACAAAGCACAGTCCATTATAAGTATGCATCAGGTTCCAACCCATGACACTAAGTGATGTAGCCATTCCATATCATCCACCTCTATTAAACACTTCAGTCATAGCAGAACAATTGGACATTTGTGAGCTAGATCTATAGATTTTTCTTTAGTAGATGGGAATCATATCAAGACATAACTGCCACACTTGATAAAGACTTTTAATGCAATGGGGACCATTTCTTCTCAAAGAGGGAGGAATGATCTGGATAACACTTTAGGCAATGATCTGGGTAACACTTCAGGTGGTAATTCAAGCGATGGTCCTACCCCAATTGGTGGTATAACTTCTGAGAATCATAACTTTTGCACCATAGCTCCATTTGACTCCTCATTTGAACTGTTAAAAATCTAAGAATAAGGAAAACACCGTGAGATGTCATGATTTTTGCTAGATGGGTTTTGACCTTTGAAAATTAAATGGAAGTGCCCCAAATTTTAATTTTAGTACTATAATTTTTAAATATAGTAACTTTTAAAATTTTGTATTATTGTAATTCATGGAAGTCGAACCATTTCATCTCCCTCGAGATTGATGACCTTCTACATACTCCTACTTTCAAGAATAAGTATAAATAGATTTGTACCTCAAAAACAAAAAGAGACATCTCTTCCTAGAAATAGCCATATGTTGTATCTATAATTTTGAGTAATAAGACATCTTTTCTCAGAGATAACATTATTATTTGTGTGTTCTTGAAATATTTTTCAACTAAAGCTTTCAATTTTTTGATCAATCGAATCAGAACAGTTTATCTTAAGAGTGTATGATCCCAAGGATGAGGTCAGCCTACAAGAAGCTTGGGTGGAAAATATAAGATTTAGTAGACTATCCACCTGTTCACTCCAAATGAGCTCAAATGGTAGACAACATCGAGACATCCAATCCTTTCAAATAAATGGTGAATGAAGCCCTCCAATAGCAGTAAGTGTAGATGCTACAATAGTTCTCCCAAATTTTTCAACAAATTTTGATGGAAAATTTTGGCTCCTCATCTGCACCCCCACCTCCTTTCAGTTTTACAACACCCTTCAAGGTTTAGATAAATTTTGATATCCCTACATTTGAAAGAAAAATCAATACTGATGTAGAAAAAAATTGGTTGGATCAATTAACTTCTTATTTTTCTGTAAATAAATTCACCGATAAAGAGAAGATCACTTTTGTTATTAAAAAAGCATTATTGCCTATCAAAAATTCATGAGAAGTGTACAAAAAGAGGTTCAGTATGGATGATATTGGCCTTGACTCAGAACCTACTTGGAATGATTTTATAGAAGTTGTAAAGGAAGAATACTACTCCATTGGAGTATATGATAATTTGTATATATAGTGGTAACAACTTCACCAAGGTAAGCAACAGTATGTTCAAGATTACACTGACATTTTTTATTCTCTGTCTACGAGATTGGGCATCCAAGAAAGTGAAAAACATAAAATTCTCAATTACCATGGTGGACTAAAATGGTACATATAAAGAGAAATAGAACTCTTCAATTTGGGAACCCTTGGTGAAGCATACAAGTTCACGGTGAATATCGAGCAGAAGCATTAAAGAAAGAATACGAAGAATCAACTTTTGAAATGGAAATGGGAATTCTAAGATAAGCAACCTCTAAAAGGAAAGACTAGAAAATGGTGTAATTACCTCAAAAGTAGAACTCACTCTAAAGAAGAATGTCAAGTCAAAGTCAGTGCTTTATGAGTCACAATCCTCAACATCTAATACTCTACCTTATATACACCCTACAATCGAAGAGGATGAAGAAGATATTATAGATACTAAGCTTGATACCATTGTTGCTTCAACACATACCCATGAGGAAAGGCCAAATGATGAAAAAATGATGTTTCACTCTAAGTTATGGGTGAAAGGTAAGCTTCTACATTTTATTCTTGATAGTGGAAGTCAAAATAATTTAATCTCTACAAATGTTGTGAGAAGTCTAAATCTATCCATGAAGCCTCATCCAAAGCCATACAGTATTAGATGGTTGAGTCTAGGGAGAAACCTCTGTGTCACCCACTAGTGTCTTCTTTCATATGCAATAAAACCTTTTCAAGATAATATCTTGTGTGATATGGTCATTCTGAATGTTTACAATGTACGCTTTGATCAACCATTCATGTATGATCAATATGGCATCTATAAATTAAAAACTTGAAGGATCACCCTCACTATTTTTACGTAGTGCTATAGGGTATCTGAGGTACCACTTTCCACATTTGTCTCCTTGATTAGTGCCTATAAATTCATTCTCATGGTGGTCAAGCTACAAAAATTTAAAAGGGTTGATGTTTCATCCTTGACTACACAATCAACATAACAATAGAAGCAAGTGGATACCAAATTAAGGAAGTTCATGGCCTTCCATCCAGAGATTGATGGTTAGATAGAAATAGTGAAAATTTAGACCCTACATAGCTCCATAAATCACAATCCATTCCAAATATGTATTAGGTTCGAACCCATGATACCAAATTATGTATCCATTCCATATCATCCATCTCTATTGAACACTTCAGTCATAGTAGAATAACTAAACATTTATGAGCTTGATCTACAGATTTTTACTCCAGTAGATGACAATCAGATCAAGAGATAGCTGTCACACTTGATAAATATTCTTGATGCAATGAGGACCATTGCTTCTCAAAGAGAGAGGAATGATTTAGACAACACTTTAGGCAGTGATCTAGGCAACACTTCAGGTGATAATTCAGACCACTGTCCTACCTCAATTGGTGGTAAAAAATTCATGAATCATAACTTTTGCACCATAGCTCTATTTGACTCCTCGTTTGAACCGTTGGAAAGCTAAGAATGAGGAGAAAATTGTGAGATGGCATGAGCTTTTTTCAATGGGTTTTGACCACTAAAAACTAAATAAAATTGCCTTAAATTTTAATTTTGGTAGTGATATCTAAAAATAATAAGTTTTTAAAAATAGTAATTTCTCGAGTTCTGTATTATTATAATTCATGGAAGTCAAACTATTTTATCTCCAACGAGATCGGTGACCTTCCACATCCTCCTCCTGCCTTCAAAAATAGTTATAAATATATATGTATCTCAAAATGAAAAGAGATATCTCTTCCCAGAGATAGGCATATGTTGTATCTGCAATTTTGAGTAATAAGACATCTTTTCTCAGAGATAGCATTATTATTTGTGTGTTCTTGAAATATTCTTCAACCAAGACTTTAGCATTTTGGATCAGTGGTATCAGAGTGGTTTGTCTTAAAATTATATGATTCTGAAGATGAGGTCAGACTACAAAAAGCTTGAGTGGAAAATATAAGATAAAAATAGACTATCTACATGCTCGCTCCAAACGACCTCAAATTATGGACAACACTGAGATATTTGATCATTTCAAAGAAATGATAAATTAATATCTTCAACAGTAGTAAGCACATATGCTACAATAATTCACCCAAATTCTCCAACAAATCTCAATAAAAAATTATAGCTCCTCATCTGCACCCCATGTCCTTTCAGTGCCCCAACACCCTTCAAGGTTCAAGTGATTTTTGATATCTTTACATTTGAAGGCAAAATCAATGTTGATGTAGTAAAAAATTGGTTGAATTAATTGTTTTTCTATTTTTTTGTAAATAAATTTACCAATAAATAGAAAATCACTTTTGCTCTTTTGAAAGCATAATTATCTGTCAAAAATTAGTAGGAAGTGTACAAGAAGAGGTTCAATATGGATGATATTGGCCTTAAGGTAAAACCTACCTAGAATGATTTCATAGAAGCTATAAAGGAATAATACTACCCCATTAAAGCATATGATGATTTGTATATAAAGTGGCAACAACTTCACCAAAGTATAGAACAGTCTGTTTAAGATTACACTGACATTTTTCATTTTCTATCTATGAGATTAAACATCTAGAAAAATGAGACATACATGGTTCTCAAATACCATGGTGGAATACAATGATACATACAGGGAAAATAGAACTCTTCAAATTGGAAACCCTTGATGAAGCATACAAGTTCATGGGAAAGATCAAGCAGAAGTATGAAAGAAAGAATATGAAGAATCAGCCTTTGAAATAGAAAAGGGAATTCTAAGATAAGCAACCCCAAAAAGGAAAGACTAAGAAATGGTGTGATTATCAAAAAAATAGAACTCACTCCAAATAATAATGTTGAGCCATAAAGTCCCTAATTTTTGAGTCAAAATATTCAAGATCTACTACTCTACCTCATACATATCCTATAATCGAAGAATATGAAAAAGATATTGTAGATGTTGAGCCTGATAACATCATTACTTCATCATAGACCTATGAGGAAAGGAAAGATGATAAAGAAAAGTTGTTTCACTTTAAGTTATGAGTGAAAGGTAAGCCTCTACATTTCATTTTTGATAGTGAGATTTAAAAGAATTTATTCTCTACTAATATTGTGAAAAGTCTAAATCTATCCATGAAGCCTCACCGAAAGACATACATTATTGGATGGTTGAGTCCAAGAAAAAACCTCCATGTCAACCACCAATATCTTCTTTGATATGAAATAAAATATTTCTAAGATGAGGCCTTATGTGATGTGGTCAATCTAGGTATTTGTGATGTACTCCTTAGTCAGCCATTCATGTATGATCGACATGGCATCTATAAATCAAGAACCTAAAGGATCACCCTCACTCTTGGAACATGGCGCTATAGGGTACCCAAGGTACCACCTTCTACATCTGTCTCCTTTATTAGTGCCAAAAAAATTATTTTCATGGTGGTCAAGCCATAGAAATCCAAAACGGTTGATGTTGCAGCCTTGACTACATAATCAACACACTAACAGAAGTAAATGGATATCAAGTTGAGAAAGTTCATGGTCTTCAGTCTATATATTGATGATCAAATAGAAATGGTGAACAATCAGGCCCTACATAGATACACAAAGAATAGTCTATTCCAAGTATGCATTGGTAACTAACTCATGACAACAAATGATGTAGCTATTCCATATCATCCACCTCTATTAAACACTTTAGTCATAGCAAAACAACTAGATATTAGTGAGCTTGATCTGTAAAGTTTTGCTCTAGTGGATGAGAATCAGATCAAAACACAACTATAATACTTGATAAAGACTCTTGATGTAATGGGTACTATTGCTTATCAAGTAAAGAGGAATGATCTTAATAACACTTCAGGCAATGATCTGGGCAACACATCGGGCAATAATTCAGGTGACGGTCCTACCCCAATTGGTGGTAAAACTTATGAGAGCCATAATTTTTGCACCATAGTTCTATTTGACTCCCTGTTTGAACCTTTGAAAAGCTAAGAATGAAGGGAATGTCATGAAATGACATGAGCTTCACTTAATGGGTTTTACTCTTAAAAACCAAATGAAAGTGCCCAAAATTTCAATTTTAGTAGTGTAGTATAAAAATAGTAAGTTTCTAAAAATAATAATGTTTTAAATTCTATATTATTGTAATTCATGAAAGTCGAACCATTTCATATCCCTCAATATTATTGACCTTCCACATCCTCGTCCTGCCTTCAAAAATAGGTATAAATAGATATGTAGCTTAAAAAGGAAAACAAACATCTCTTTCGAGAGATAGGAACATGTTGTACCTACGATTTTAAATAATAAGACATCTCTTCTCAGAGATAGCATTATTATTTGTGTATTCTTCAATCAAGACTTTTGAGTTTTATATCATTGGTATTAGAATGATTTGTCTTAAGAGTGTATGATCCTAAGGATGAAGTCGGACTACAGGAAGTTTGAGTAGAAAATATAAGATCCAATAGACTATCCACCTTTTTGCTCTAAATGACCTCAAATGACAGACAAGACTGAGACATCTGATCCTTTCAAAGAAATTTTAAATGAATCCCTCTAACAGTAGTAAGTGTAGATGCTATAACAATTCACCCAAATTTTTCAACAAATCTTGATGGAAAATTGTGGCTCCTCATCTACACCCCCATGTTCTTTCAGTGCTCCAACACCCTTCAAAGTTCAGGTGAATTTTGATATCCCTACCTTTGAAGGTAAAATCAATGTTGATACAGTAACAAATTGGTTGGATCAATTGTCTTCCTATTTTTTCGTAAATAAATTCACTAATAAAGAGAAGATCACTTTTGCTCTTTTGAAAGCATCATTCCCTATCAAAAATTGATGGAAAGTGTAAAAGAAGAGGTTCAATATGGATGATATTAGCCTTGAGGTAAAACCTACCTGGAATGATTTTATAGAAGTTGTAAATAAATAATACTACCCTATTAGATCATATGATGATCTATATATATAGTTGCAATAACTTCACCAAGGTAAGGAATAGTTTGTTTAAGATTACATTGACATTTTTTATTCCCTATCTGTGAGATTGGGCAGCTAGGAAAATAAAAAACATAAGGTTCTCAAGTACCATGGTGGACTACAATGATACATGTAAGGGTAAATGGAACTCTTTAATTTGAGAACCCTCAGTGAAGCATACAAGTTCAAGGTGAAGATCGAGCAGAAGCATGAAAGAAAGAATATGAAGAATTAGCCTTTAAAATGGAAAAGGAAATTCCAAGATAAGCAACCTCAGAAGGAAAATAATAGAAAATAGTGTGATTATCATAAAAGTGTAACTCACTCTAGAGAATAATGTCAAGCCATCATGAGTCATAATCTTTAACGTCTACTACTCTATCTCATACACACCCTGCAGTTAAAGAGAATGAAGAAGATAGCATAGATGCTCAGCTTGATGCCATCGTTACTTTATCATAAACCCACGAGGAAATGCCAAATGATAAGGAAAGGTTGTTTTAATCTAAGTTATGGGTGAAAGGTAAGTCTCTACATTTAATTTTTTATAGTGGGAGTCAATAAATTTTTTTTCTCTACTAATGTTGTGAAAAGTCTAAATTTGTTCATGAAGCCTCACCCAAAGCCATATAGTATTGGATGGTTTAGTCCAGGGAGAAACCTTTGTGTCACCCACCAGTGTCTTCTTTCAAATGTAATAAAACCTTTCCAAGATGAGGTTTTGTATGATGTGGTCAATCTAGATGTTTGTGATGTACTCTTTGATCATCCATTCATGTATGATTGACATGACATCTATGAATCAAGAACCTGAAGGATCACCCTCACTCTTGGAATGCGATGATATAAGGTATCTGAGGTACCACTTTCCATATTTGTCTCCTTGATTAGTGCAATGAAATTCATTCTCATGGTGGTCAAGCCACAAAAATCCAAAATGACAAATATTATAGCCCTGACTACACAATCAACACAACAATATAAGCAAATAGATACTAAGCTGAAGAAATTCATGACCTTCCATTCAAAGATTGATGGTTAGATAAAAATGGTGAATAATCAAGTCACACATTCCATTCTAAGTATACATCAAGTTTCAACCCTTGACACCAAATGATGTAGTCATTCCATATCATCCACCTATATTGAACACTTTAGTCATAGCAGAACAATTAGACATTGGTGAGCTTGATCTGCAGAGTTTTGATCAAGTGAATAAGAATTAAATGAAGACATAAATACCACACTTGATAAAGACTCTTGATTCAATGGAGACCATTTATTTTCAAGGGGGGAGTAATTATCTATACAACACTTCAGGTAATGATCCGAGTAAGACTTTAGGCAATAATTCGGGTGACGGTCCTACCCTAATTAGTGGCAAAACTTCTAGGAGCCATAACTTTTTCACCATGGCTCCATTTGACTCTCCATTTGAATCATTGGAAATATAATAATGGGAAAAACTTCATGAGATGACATGCGCTCCACTTGATGGGTTTTGACTCTCAAAAACCAAATGAAAGTGCCATAAATTTTAATTTAAGTTGTGTAGTCTAAAAATAATAATTTCTCAAATTATATATTATTTTAATTCATGTAAGTCAAACCATTTTATCTCCCTTGATATTGGTGACCTTTCACATCCTTCTCCTACCTTCAAAAATAGGTATAAATAGATATGTAGCCTAAAAAATAAAATAGACATCTATTCCTAGAGATAGGCATATGTTGTATCTATAATTTTGAATAATAAGACATCTCTTCTCAGAGATAGCATTATTATTTGTGTGTTATTGAAATATACGTCAACCAATAATTTTGAGTTTTGGAGCAGTGGTATCAAAATAGTTTGTCTTAAAAGTGTATGATCCTGAGGACAAGATCAGACTATAAAAATCTTGGGTGGAAAATACAAGATCTAGCATATATCTACATATTTGCTCCAAATGACCTAAAATGGGAGACAACATCAAGACATTCGATCCTTTAAAAAAAATGATGAATGAAGCCCTCTAACAATAGTAAGCACAGATGCTATAATAATTCATCAAAATTCTCTAACAAATCCTGATGGGAAATTCTGGCTCTTCATCTGCAATCCCAACATCTTTTCAATGCCCTAACACCCTTCAAGGTTTAGGTGAATTTTTATATCCTTAAATTTGAAGGCAAAATCAATGTTGATACAGTGAAAAATTAGTTGGATCAATTGTCTTCCTATTTTTCTATAAATAAATTCACTGATAAAGAGAAGATCACTTTTACTATTTTGAAAGCATCATTGCTTATCCAAAATTGGTGGAAAGTGTACAAGAAGAGGTTCAGTATGGATGATATTGGCCTTGAAATAGAACCTACTTAGAATGATTTCATAGAAGTTATAAAGGAATAATACTACACCATTGAAGCATATGATGCTCTGTATATACAGTGGCAACAACTTTGCCAAGATAAAGAATACTCTGTTCAAGATTATACTAACATTTTTTATTCCCTATCTATGAGATTGGGCATCCAAAAAAGTGAGAAACATAAGGTTCTCAAATACCATGGTAGATTACAATGGTACATACATGAGAAAATGGATCTCTTCAATTTGAGAACCCTCGATGAAGCATACAAGTTCACAATGAAGATCAAGTAGAAGCATGAAAGAAATAATACAATGAATCAGTATTCAAAATGGAAAAGAGAATTCCAAAATAAGCAACCCCAGAAGGGAAAGACTGGGAAATAGAGAGATTACCATAAAAGTGGAACTCATTCCAAAGAAGAATGTCAAGCCATCAAGTCCCTTATTTCTGAGTAACAATCCTCAATATCTATTGCACTACCCATACACATCCTGCAATCAAAGAGGATGAAGAAGATATTGTATATGTTGAGCTTGATGCCATCATTGCTTCATCACAGACCTACAAGAAAAGGCTAGATGATAAGGAAATGTTGTTTCACTCTAAGTTATGGGTGAAAGGTAAGCCTCTATATTTTATTCTTGATAGTGGGAGTCAAAAGAATTTAATATATGCTAATGTTGTGAAAAGTCTAAATATGTCCATAAAGCCTCACGTAAAGTCAAACAATATTAGATCATTGAGTCCAAAGAGAAACCTCCATTTCAACCACCAGTGTCTTCTTTCATATGTAATAAAACCTTTTTAAGATAAGGTCTTGTGTGATGTGGTCAATCTAGATGTTTGTGATGTACTCCTTGATCAGTGATTCATGTATGATTGATATGATATCTATGAATCATGAACTTGAAGGATCACCCTCACTCTTGGAATGTATCACTAAAAGGTACTCGAGGTACCACCTTTCACATTTGTTTCCTTGATTAGTGTCAAAAAATATGTTCTCATGGTGGTCAACCCATATAAATCCAAAAGGGTTGATGTTGTAGCCTTGACTACATAATCAACATAACAACAGAAGCAAATGGATACTAAGTTGAAGAAGTTCACGGCCTTCCATCCATAGATTGATGGTCAAATAGAAATAGTGAACAATCAAGCCCTACATAACTCCATAAAGCATAGTCCATTCTAATTATACATCAGATTCCAACCCATAATACCAAATGATGTAGCCATTCCATATCATCCACCTCTATTGAACATTTCAGTCATAGCAGAACAACTAGACATTGGTGAGCTTGATCTACAGAGTTTTGCTCAAGTGGCTGAGAATCAAATCAAGACATAATTACCACACTTGATAAATACTCTTGATGTAATGGGGACCATTACTTTTCAAGGAGGGAAGAATGATCTGGATAACACTTCAAGTAATGATCCATGTAACACTTCAGATGATAATTTGGGTGACGGTCCTAACCCAATTGGTGATAGAACTTTCAGGAGCCATAACTTTTTCATCATAGCTCCATTTGACTCCTCGTTTAAACTATTGAAAATCTAAGACTAAGGGGAACATCATGAAATGGTATGAGCTTTGATCGATAGGTTTTAACTCTTAAAAACTAAATAGAAGTGCCCCAAATTTTAATTTTATTAGTGTAATCTAAAAATAGTAAGTTTTTAAAAATAGTAATTTCTCAAATTTTATATTATTATAATTCATGAAATTCAAACCATTTCATCTCCCTCAAAATTAGTGACCTTCCACATCCTTCTCGTGCCTTCAAAAATAGATATAAATAGATATGTATCATAAAAATAAAAATAGACATCTCTTCTCAGAGATAGTCATATGTTGTATCTGTAATTTTGAGCAATAAGACATCTCTTCTCAGAAATACAATTATTATTTGTGTGTTCTTAAAATATTTTTCAACCAAAACTTTTGAGTTTTGGATTAGTGGTATCAGAGCGGTTTGTCTTAAAAGTGTATGATCTTGAGGATAAGATCAGACTACAAGAAGCTTGGGTGGAAAATACAAGATCTAGTAGACTATTCACCTATTCACTCCAAAAAACCTCAAATGGTGGACAACATCAAGACATCTGATCCTTTAAAGGAAATGGTGAATGAAGCCTTCCAATAGTAGTAAGCACAAATGCTACAATAATTTATCTAAATTCTTCACCAAATCTTAATGGAAAATTTTGGCTCTTCATCTGCACCCCACATCCTTTCAGTCCCCTAACACCCTTCAAGGTTCAAGAGAATTTTGATGTCCCTAAATTTGAAGGCAAAATCAATGATGATGCAATAAAAAATTGGTTAGATCAATTGTCTTCCTATTTTTCTGTAAATAAATTGTATCGATAAAGAGATCATTTTTGCTCTTTTGAAAGTATCATTCCCTGTCAAAAATTGATGGAAAGTGTAAAACAAGAGGTTCAGTATGGATGATATTGACCTTAAATTAGAAACTACTTGGAATAATTTCATAGAAGCTATAAAGGAAGAATACTATCCCATTGAAGCATGTGATGATATGTATATACAATGGCAACAACTTTGCCAAGGTAAGGAATACTTTGTTCAAGATTACACTAACATTTTTCATTCCCTATCTATGAGATTGAGCATCTAAAAAAGTGAGAAACACAAGGTTTTCAAATACCATGGTGGACTATAATAGTACATATAGGGGGAAATAGAACTCTTCAATTTGAGAACCCTCGAAGAAGCATACAAGTTTGCGATGAAGATCGAGCAGAGGCATGAAATAAATAATATGAAGAATCAACCTTTAAAATGGAAAAGGGAATTCCAAGATAACTAACCCTAAAAGGAAAAGATTAGGAAATGGTATGATTATTACAAAAATACAACTCACTCTAAAAAAGAATGTTGAGCCATCAAGTCTCTACTTTTTAAGTCATAATCCTCAACATCTACTGCTCTACCTCATACACACCCTGCAATCGAAGAGGATGAAGAAGATATTATAGATGTTGAGCCTAATGCCCTCATTGTTTCATCATAGACCTACGAGGAAAGGCCATATGATAAAAAAAAATTGTTTCACTCTCAGTTATGGGTGAAAGGTAAGCCTCTACATTTTATTTTTGATAGTGGATTCAAAATAATTTAATCTTTATTATTGTTGTGAAAAGTCTAAATCTATCCATGAAGCTTCACCCAAAGCCACATATTATTACATGGTTGAGTACAGGGAGAAACGTCCATGTCACCCATCAGTATCTTATTTCATATGTAATGAAACCTTTCCAAGATGAAGTCTTGTGTGATGTGGTCAATCTAGATGTTTATGATATACTTTTTGGTCAACCATTCATGTATGATTGACATGGCATCTATGAATCAAGAATCTGAAGGATCACTCTCACTCTTATAACGTGATGCTACAAGGTACCTAAGGTACCACCTTTCACATCTATCTCCTTAATTAGTACCAATAAATTCATTCTCATGGTGGTCAAGCTACAAAAATTCAAAAGGACCAATGTTGTAGCCCTAACTACATATTCAACACAATAACAAAGTCAAATAGATACCAAGTTGAGGTAGATCATGGCCTTCTATCCACAGATTGATGGTTAGACATAAATGGTAAATAATCAGGCCTTGCATAGCTCAATAAAGCACATTCCATTCCAAGTATGCATCGGGTTCCAACCCATGACACCAAATGATGTAGTCATTCTATATCATCCACCTCTATTGAACACTTTAGTCATAGCAGAACAATTGGACATTGGTGAGCTTGATTTGCAGAGTTTTGCTCAAGTGGATGAGAATCAGATCAAGACACAATTGTCACACTTGATAAAGACTCTATATGTAATGGGGACCATTGCTTCTCAATAAGGGAGGAATGATCTAGACAACACTTTAGGCAGTGATCCAAACAATATTTTAAGCAATAATTCAGGTGATAGTCTTACCCAAATTGGTGGTAGAACTTCTGGAAGCCATAAATTTTGCACCATAGCTCCGTTTGACTCCCCATTTAAACCACTGGAAAGATAAGAATGAGGAGAATGTTTCGAGATGGCATGATCTTCACTCGATAGGTTGACCTCAAAAAACCAAATGAAAGTGCCTTAAATTTTAATTTTAGTAGTGCAGCCTAAAAATAGTAAGTTTATAAAAATAGTAATTTCTCAAATTCTTTATTATTATAATTCATGAAAGTTGAACCATTACATCTCCCTCGAGATTGGTGACCTTCCACATCTTTCTCCTACCTTCAAAAATAGGTATAAATATATATGTAGCCTAGAAAGGAAAATAGATATCTCTTGTCAGAGATAGACATATATTATATCTATAATTTTGAGCAATGAGACATCTCTTTTCAAAGATAGCATTATTATTTATGTATTCTTGAAATATTTTTCAACTAATACTTTCAAGTTTTGGATCGATAGTATTAGATTAATTTGTCTTAAGAGTGTATAATCTCAAGAACGGGGTCAGACTACAAGAAGCTTAGGTGGAAAATACAAGATGTAGTAGACTTTCTATCTGTTTGGTCCAAATGACCTCAAATAGTGGACAACATCAAGACATCTGATATTTTTAAGGAAATGGTGAATGAAGCCCTCTAATAGCAACAAACGTAGATGCTACAATTATTTGCCTAAATTCTCTAATAAATTTCATAGTGAAATTATGGCTCCTCATCTACACCTCCATGTTCTTTCAGTGCCCCAACACCCTTCAAGGTTTAGATGAATTTTAATATCCCTACAATTGAAGGCAAAATCAATGTTGATGTAATATAAAATTAATTGGATCAATTGTCTTCCTATTTTTATATAAATAAATTCACCGATAAAAAAAAGATCACTTCTACTCTTTTGAAAGCATCATTGCCTGTCAAAAATTAGTGAGAAGTGTACAAGAAGAGGTTCAGACAGATGATATTAGCCTTGAGGTAGAACCTACCTGAAATGATTTCATAGAAGTTATAAAAGAATAATACTAACCCATTAGAGTATATGATGATTTGTATATACAGTGGCAACAACTTCACCAAGGTAAAGAAATGTCTATTCAAGATTACCTTGACATTTTTCATTCCCTGTCTATGAGATTGGGTATCAAAAAAAGTGACAAACATAAGGTTCTCAAATACCATGGTGGACTATAATAGTACATACAAGGGAAAATGAAACTCTTCAATTTGGGAACCCTCGATGAAGCAAATAAGTTCATGATGAAGATCGAGCACAAGCATAAAAGAAAGAATATGAAGGATCAGCCTTCAAAATGGAAAAAGGAATTATAAGATAACTAACCCCAAAAGGGAAAGATTGGGAAATGGTGTCATTACCACAAAAGTGAAACTCACTCTAAATAAAAATGTCAAACCATCAAGTCCCTACTTTTTGACTCATAATCCTCAACATCTATTGCTCTAGCTCATACATAGCTTATAATCAAAGAGGATGAAGAAGATATTATAGATGTTGAGTGTGATATCATCGTTTCTTCATCACATACCTATGAGGAAAGGATAGATGATAAGAAAAGGTTGTTTCACTCTAAGTTATGGGTGAAAGGTAAGCCTCTACATTTTATTCTTGAGAGTGCGAGTCAAAAGAATTTAATCTCTGCCAATGTTGTAAAAAATCTAAATTTGTCCATGAAGCCTCACCCAAAGAAATAGAGTATTGGATGGTTGAGTCTAGGTATAAACCTATGTGTCACCCATCAGTGTCTTCTTTTATATATAATAAAACCTTTCCAAGATGAAGTCTTTTATGATATGGTCAATCTAAATGTTTACAATGTACTCCTTGGTTAGTCATTCATGTATGATCAACATGGCATTTATGAATCAAAAATTTGAAAGATCACCTTCACTCTTGGAATGTGACACTACAGGGTACCCGAGATACCACCTTCCACAACTATCTCCTTGATTAGTGTCAAAAAATTTATTCTCATGGTGATCAAGCCACAAAAATCCAAAAGGGCTAATGTTTCAGTGTTGATTGCATAATCAACACAACAATGGAAGTAAATGGATACCAAGTTGAGGAAGTTCATAGTCTTTCATCCATAGATTGATGGTCAGATAGAAATAGTGAACAATCAGGCTCTACATAGCTCCACAAAGCATAGTCTATTCCAATTATGCATTGGGTTCCAACCCATGACACCAAATGATGTAGCCATTCCATATCATCTACCTCTATTAAACACTTTAGTCATAGTAGAGCAACTAGATATTGGTAAGCTTGATCTATAGAGTTATGCTCCAGTGGATGAGAATTAGATCAAGACATAACTACCACATTTGACAAAGACTCTTGATGTAATGGGGACCATTACTTCTCAAAGAGGTAGGATTGATCTATACAACACTTCAGATAATGATCTGGGTATCACTTCAAGAGATAATTTGGGTGACGGTTCTACCTCAATTGGTGGTAGAACTTTTTAGAGTCATAACTTTTGCACCATAGCTCCATTTGACTCCCCAATTGAACCATTAGAAAGCTAAGAATGAGGGAAACATCAAGAGATGGTACGAGATTATCTTGATGGGTTTTGACCCTATAAAACTAAATAGAAGTGCCCCAAATTTTAATTTTAGTAATGCAATCTAAAAATAGTAAGTTCCTAGAAATAGTAATTTCTCAAATTCTATATTATTGTAATTCATGTAAATTGAACCATTTCATCTCTTTCGACATTGGTGACCTTCCACATCCTCCTCATACCTTCAAAAATAGGTATAAATAGATATGTATCCTAAAAAGGAAAATAAACATCTCTTCCTAGAGATAGGTATATGTTGTATCTACAATTTTGAGCAATAAGACATCTCTTCTCAGAGATAGCATTATTATTTGTGTGTTCTTAAAATATTTTTCAACCAAGACTTTCAAGTTTTAGATCAATGGTATCAGTGTGGTTTTTCTTAAGAGTGTATGATTTTGAGGATGAGGTCAGACTACAGGAAACTTGGGTGGAAAATATAAAATCTAGCAAACTATCCACCTATTCTCTTAAAATGACCTTAAAGGGTGGACAACACTAAGACATAAAATGCTTTCAAGAAAATCATTAATGAATCCCTTTAATAGTAGCAAGTGTATATGCTACAACAATTCATCCAAATTCTTCAACAAATCTCGATGAGAAATTCTAGCTCCTCATCTACACTCCCACATCCTTTCAGTTCCCCAACATAATTTAAAGTTTAGGTGAATTTTGATATACCTACATTTAAATGAAAAATCAATGTTGATGTAGTAAAAAATTAGTTGGATCAATTATCTTCCTATTTTTCTGTAAATAAATTCATCGATAAAGAAAAGATTATTTTTGTTCTTTTAAAGGCATCATTACCTGTCAAAAATTAGTGAGAAGAGTACAAGAAGAGGTTTAGTACATATGATATTGGCCTTGAGGTAGAACTTACTTGAAATGATTTCATAGAAGCTGTGATCTAAAACTCAAAAGTTTTGGTTGACAAATATTTCAAGAACGCAACAAAATAACACAATAACACTGAATTCTCTAAAAAGAGATGTTTTATTACTCAAGATCACAATACAACTATATGCTTATATCTGGGAAGAGATGTTTGATTTCCATTTCTATTTATATCTTTAGTTATAAACATTTTGAAAGAATGGGGAGGATGTGAAAGGTCACCAATCTTAAGAGAGATGAATTGGTTTGACTTTCATGATTTAAAATAATATAGAATTTGAGGAATTACTATTTTTAGAAACTTACTATTTTTAGAATGCACTATTAAAAATAAAATTTAGGGCACTTCCATTGGATTTTTGGAATCAAAATTCATTGTGAAAAGCTCCAAACTATCTCACCATTTTTTCCTCATTCTTATCTTTCTAACGGTTCAAACGATGAGTCAATTGGAGCTACGATGCAAAAGTTATGGCTTCCAAAAGTTTTACCATCAATTGGGGTGGAACCATCACCCAAATTATCGCCTAAATTATTGCCCAGATCATTCCTCCCTCATTGAGAATCAATGGTCCCTATTACATCCATGTTTCTCATTAGGTGTGGTAGTCATGTCTTAATTTGATTCTCTATGAGCCACTCACCTTGGTGGCTAAGCTGGCCCCTTTTGACCACCCAATAAAGAGAAATAGAGCATCCTCTTATTGTCTTCATCCAGGTGTCCACAATCTGATCATCCCCCATTGGAGCAAAAATCTATGGATCAAGCTCATCAATGTCTAGTTGTTTTACTATGACTAAAGTGTTTATTAGAGGTGGATGATATGGTTTGATGAGCTCCACGTTGAATATTGGATGAAGGCCAAGGTAGGTTGGTAGGTTCAATTTAAAAGTATTTTCTCCAACTTTATTGGTGATGGTGTAGGGACCATATCGTAGAGGCCAAATTTTTGTGTGTGGGCCTACAAGTCATTCCTTCTGAAGCCGTAACCAAACCTTGTCACCCACATCAAAATGGTGTGCAATCATATGTTTTTCATGGTGTTGCTTATACTTTTGATTCATCTTCTCCAAGATGTCATGAACTTGTTGCTAGATGTGTTGCATTTGTTCAATAAACTTTATTACTTTTGCTACCTCAGATTTTCCATGAGATGTGTACTCCATAGTGGAGAATGGAACAACTATATCAATTGGTGCCATGGGTTAGAACCCATAGCATACTTTGAATAGACTATGCTTGGTCGAGCTGTGCAACCCTGATCATATCGATGTTATATGAAAAGAAGCCCCTCATCCCATGTGCATGGATGTTTAGAGTGATACATCTGAATCATGTGAATAATCAAGCAGTTCACCACCTCTGTCTGACCATCAGTCTATGGATGGAAGGCTATGAACTTTATCAGCTTGGTATCCATCATCTTCCATAGAGTAGACCAAAAGATGCTTAGGAACCTACTATCTTGATCTGAGAGAATGGACTTGGGGAGACCAAAATGGAGCCATACATGACTAAAATATAATTGAGCAGTTTCTTTAGTAGATATATTTTTATTACAAGCAATCATGATAGCCATCTTTGAAAAATGATCAACTACAACAAAACTACAGTCCTTGCCATGTTTTGAAGTGGGCAAACCTGAGAGAAAATCCATTGAGATAGATTCCCAAGGCCTGGTTGGTTCTAGCAATGGTGTGTACAATCCTTGCTTCTTATTTGTTGGCTTAGCTATTAGACATAGGGTGCAAGATTTGAGATACCTTTTCACATCTTTTCACATATGAGGCTAGTAGAAGTGTTTTTGAAGAATTTCTAATGTCTTTTCTACACCAAAGTGTCCAGCTATCCTACTAAAATGTGCTTCCTATATCATTTTATGTTGCTCTACAGCTAGAATACAGATGTGGCCCATATGACAGAGGATATTATCTTGTAAATAGAAATCAAAAACATGATTACCTTTTTGAAGCACTCAATATGTATCAACAAAGCTAAGATCTGCATCATACAGAGCACCCCAAGTCACAGTCTCATGTCCACACAGGTCAAGAACTATTGTGAGTGCAACAATTGGTGGGTGGCTCAGACAATTTGTAGTAGTATTTGAGCTCTCTTTTTTTATTTTTGATTATCAGATGGAATTATTGAAGATATATGGCCCACTTTTGGTGCCTCTCATTTCATAGTTTGCTCTGTGTTTGGATGAATTCCAATGGCCTATGGGTAGTATGGATGACTGTCTCTTTTCCCAAGATGTAGTGTTTCCATTGTTTAAAGGCTTGCATAATGGCATAGAGCTCTTTATCATATGTCAGATAGTTCCTGACTATATCAGTGTAAGTTTCACTATGATATACAATAGGATGGCCATGTTGCATGATGACATCTCCCATGGCATATTCAAATGCATCTGTCATCAACTCAAAAGGTTGATGCAAATCTGGCAAGGTAAGAATAGGGGCTAAGTAAAGTCTATTCTTCAAATTCCCAAATACCCTTTATTGTATTTCACCCCACTAAAATGTAGCTTTAGTTCCTTCTCTAGTCACTTGGGTTAGTGACCAAGCAACATATGAAAATCCAAGAACAAACCTGAGATAGAAATTTATAAGACCCAAGAAGTTATGAAGTTCTGTGAGGGTCCTTGGTGTAGGCCATTCTCAAATAACCCAAATCTTTTTTGGATCAACATGGACCCCTTCCTCATTCACAACGTACCTGAGGTACTAAATTTTTGTCATCTCGAATGTGCATTTATCAAGTTTTGTATACAACTTGTGCTCCAAAAGAGATTAAAGCACCTTATGAATATGTTACAGATGTTCCTCCCATGTTCTACTATAGATAAGTATGTCATCTAGGTAGACAACTGCAAATGAGTTGGTAAAGGGTCGTAGGATGTCATCCATCATCCTCATGAAGGTTGAAAGTACGTTAATTAAGCCAAAAGGTATAACCAACCATTCAAAGAGCCCCTCCTGAGATTTGAATGTAGTCTTCCAAACATCAGTGAGATTGATGGGAATTTGGTGATACCTAGATTTGAGATCAATTTTGGTCAATAACTTCATGCCATGGAGTTGGTACAGTAAGTCATCAATCTTGGGGCGAGGGTAAAAATTCTTCAAAATGATTTTATTCAGGGCTCAATAAGCAATACAAAGCCTCCATGTTCCATCTTTTTTTTTGCTAGGACAATTGGGCTATCATAGGGTGAAGAGCTTGCCCTGATGTGACCCTTCTGGATCAATTCTTGAATTTATCTTTGTATCTCATCATTCTTCAAAACTGATATGTGATACATAAGACTATTAGGCAAAGGTGATCCTATGATTAAATTGATAGATAAGTCATCATATTCTCCTATGATTTATCCCATCTACTTTAATTATTGTGTTGATTATGTAGTCAGGACTGCAACATCAACCTTCTTGGATTTTTGTGGTTTGACCACCATGACAACGAATTGCTTTGCCTTTTCTACCAATCTCTCATATTGTTTGGCACTGATCAGGAAGATAGATGTCAGAGGTGGTACCTCTGGTACCCTATAGCGTCATGTTCCAAGAGTGAGGGTGATTCTTCAGTTTCATGATTCATAGATGTCATGTCAATCATACATGAACGGTTGACCAAGGAGTACATCACAAACATCTAGATTGACCACATCACACAAGACTTCATTTTAGAAAAGTTTTATTGCATATGAAAGAAGACACTGATGGGTGACACAGAGATATCTCCTTGGGCTCAACCATCCAACATTGTATGGCTTTGGGTGAGGCTTCATGGATATATTTAGACTTTTCATAACTTTAGCAAAGATTAAATTCTTTTGACTATCACTATCTAGAATGAAATGTAGAGGCTTACCTTTTACCCATAATTTAGGGTGAAACAATATTTCCTTGTCATCTAGCCTTTCCTCATGGGTCTGTGATGAAGCAAGGATGGTGTCAAACTTAGCATCTACAATCTCTACTTCATCCTCTTCGACTGTAGGTTGTGTATGAGATAAGGTAGTAGATGTTGAGTATTATGACTCAGAAAGTAGTGACTTGATGGTTCGACATTCTTCTTTGGAGTGAGTTCTAGTTTTGTGGTAATCACACCATTTTCCAGCCTTCTCTTTCTATGATTTATTATCTTGAAACTCCTTTTTCTTCCAATGTTGGCCTCATGTTTGACCTTCTTTGTCACTTTCCTATTTTGAAGGCTGACTCTTTGTATTCTTTCTACCATGCTTCTGCTCAATCTTCACTACAAACTTGTATGCCTCACTAACAGTTTCCAAATTGAAGAGTTCTATTTTTCCCCATATGTACCATTGTAGACCACCACGATATTTGAGATTCTTATGTTTCTCACTTTCTTGGATGCCCAATCTTGTAGACAAATAATAAAAAATATATGTGTAATCTTGAATAGATTGGTCCTTACTTTCACGAAGTTGTTACCACTGTATGTACAAATCATCATATGCTCCAATGGGATAGTATTTTTCCTTTACCACTTCTAAAAAATCATCCCAAGTAGGTTCCACCTCAAGGCCAATGTCATCTGTACTAAACCTCTTTTTGTACACTTCCCACCAATTTTTCATAGACAATGATGCTTTCAAAAGAGCAAAAATGTTCTTTTCTCCATCACTGAATTAGAGAAGCAGGAAGAAAATTGATCCAACCAATTTTATACTACATCAACATTTATTTTTCCTTCAAATATAGGAATATCAAAATTCACCTAAACTTGGAAAGGTGTTGGGGCACTGAAAGGACATTCTACATATGAGGAGCCAGGAAGTGTAGATGAGGAGCCAAGATTTCCTATCAGAAGTTATTGAAGAATTTGGGAAAATCGTTGCAACATCTATGCTTATTGCCGTTGGAGGGCATAATTAACCATTTCCTTGAAAGGATTATATGTCTTGGTGTCATCCACTATTTGAAGTCATTTGGAGTGAATAGATGGATAGTTTGAAAGTTTTATTGTTTTCCACCCAAGCTTCTTGTAGCTTGACCTCATCCTCGAGATCATGCACTCTCAAGATAAACCACTCTGATACCACTGATCTAAAGCTCAAAAGTTTTGGTTGACAAATATTTCAATAATACAATGAAATAATGTAGTAACACTGAATTCTTTGAGAAGAGATGTTTTATTACTCAAGATTGCAATACAACTATATGCTTATCTCTGAGAAGAGATGTTTAATTTCCATTTTTGGTTACATCTTCATTTATATATATTTTGAAAGCATAGGGAGGATTTGTAAGGTCACCAATCTTGAGGGATATTAATTGGTTCAACTTTCATGATTTAAAATAATAAAGAATTCAAGGAATTACTATTTTTAGAAACTTAATATTTTTAGACTACACTACTAAAATTAAAATTTGGGTTACTTTTATTGAGTTTCTAGAGGTAAAAATATACCAATTAAATCTCCACGCCATCTCACCACATTCTCCTCATTCTTAGCTTTCCAATGGTACAAACGGTGAGTCAATTGAAGCTACAATGCAAAAGTTATGGCTCCCAAAAGTTCCATCATCAATTATGGTGGAACCATCACCTAAATTATCACTTGAATTGTTGCTCAGATTATTCCTCCCTCTTTGATAATTAATGTCCCCATTATGTTAATGTTTCTGACTAGGTGTGTAAGTTGTGTCTTGATTTGATTCTCTATGATCCACTCACCTTAGTGGCTAAGCTGGCCCCTTTTGACCACCTGATAAAGTGGAATAGAGCATCCTCTTGTCGTCTTCATCCAGGTGTCCACAATCTAATCCTCAACTTGAGAAAAAAATTATGGATCAAGCTCATCAATGTCTAGTTGTTCTTCTATGACTAAAGTGTCCAACAAATGTGGATGATATGGTTTGAGGAGCTCCATGTTGAATATTGGATGCAGACCAAGGTAGGTTGGTAGGTTTAACTCAAAAGCATTTTCTCTAACTTTTTTGGTGATGGTGTAGGGACTATATCGCAGAGGCCAAATTTTTTTGTGTGGGGCTGCAAGTCATTCCTTCTAAATCCATAACCAAACCTTTTCACCCACAACAAAATAGTGTGAAATCTTATGTTTGTCATGGCATTGCTTATACTTATGATTCATCTTCTCCAAGATGTCATGAACTTGTTGCTAGATGAGTTACAGTTGTTTAATGAACTTTGTTGCTTTAGCTGCCTCAGATCTTTCATGAAGTGTGTATTCCATGGTGGAGAATGGAACAACTATATCAATTGGTGCTATGGGTTGAAACTTGAAGCATACGTAGAATGGAATGTGCTTGGTCAAGCTATGCAAGGCTTAATTATATCCATGTTGTATGAAAAGAAGCCCATCATCCCATTTGTGTGGATGTTTGGAGTGATACATCTAAATCATGTGAATAATGAAGTGGTTCACCACCTCTGTCTGACCATCATTCTGTGGATGGAAGGCTATGGACTTCATCAGCTTGGTATCCATCATCTTCCATAGAGTGGACCAAAAGATGCTCAGGAACCTACTATCTCGATTTGAGACTATGGACTTGGTGAGACCAAAATGGAGCCATACATGACTAAAATATAGTTGAGCAGTTTCATCAGCAGATATATTTTTTTTAAAAGCAATCATGATAGCCATTTTTAAAAAATAATGAACTACAACAAAAATATAGTCCTTGCCATGTTTTGAAGTGGGCAAACTTGAGAGAAAATCCATTGAGACAGATTCCCAAGGCCTGGTTGGTTCTGGCAATGGTGTGTACAATCCTTACTTCTTATTTGTCGACTTGGCTATCACACATGGGGTGTAAGATTTGAGATACCTTTCCACATCCTTTCGCATATGGGGCCAGTAAAAGTGTTTCTAAAGAACTACCAATATCTTTTCTACACCAAAGTGTCCAGTTGTTCTACTGAAATGTGCTTCCCATATCATCTTCTATTACTCTAAAGCTAGAACATAAATGTACCCCATATGATAGAGGATATTATCTTGCAAATAGAAATTAGAAACATGTTTACCTTTTTGAAGCACCTGATATGTATCAGTAAAGGCAGGATCTGCTCCAAATAGAGCACCTCAAGTGGTAGTCTCATGTCCACACAGGTCAAGAATTGTTGTGAATGTAGTAATTAGTGGGTGGCTCAGATAATCTACAGTAGTATTTGAGCTCCTCTTTTTGTTTTTGATTATCATATGGAATTGTTAAAGATATGTGGCCCACTTTTGGTGCCTCTCATTTCATATTTTGCTTTATGTCTGGATGAATTTCAGTAGCCTATGATCAGTGTGGATGATCGTCTCTTTCCCCAAGATGTAGTGTTTCCATTATTTATAGGCTTACACAACGGTATATCACTCTTTATCATATGTCAGATATGTTTTGACTATATAAATTAAAGTTTCATTGTGATATACAATAGGATGGCCATGTTGCATGATGACAGCTCCCATGGCATATTTAGATGCATCTGTCATCAACTCAAAAGGTTGATGCAAATCTGGAAAGGCAAGAATAGGGGATGAGCAAAGTCTGTTCTTCAAATTCTCATATACCTTTTGTTGTCTTTCACTCCATTGAAATGTATATTTTGCTTCTCCTTTAGTACCTTGATTTAGTGACCAAGCAACATGTGAAAATCTAAGAACAAACATGTGATAGAAATTTGCAAGACCCAAGAAGCTAAGAAGTTCTATGAGGGTCCTTGATATAGGCCATTCTCAAATAAACTTTTTTTTCTCAAATCAACATGGACCCCTTCCTCATTCATAATGTACCTGAGGTACTAAATTGTTGTCATCCCAAATGTGCATTTATCAAGATTTGCATACAACTTGTGCTTCTAAAGAGTTTGAAGCACCTTACGAACATGTTTCAGATGCTCCTCCCATGTTCTACTATAGATGAGTATGTCATCTAGGTAGACAACCATGAATGAGTTGGTGAAGGCTCATAAGATGACATCCATCATCTTCATGAAGGTTGCAGGTGCATTAGTTAAGCCAAAAGGCATAACCAACCATTCAAAGAGCCCCTACTTAGATTTGAATGCAGTCTTCTAGATATCAATGGGATCAATGGAAATTTGGTTATAGCCAGATTTGAGATCAATTTTGGTGAAGAACTTCATGCCATGAAGTTGGTCTAGCAGGTCATCAATCCTGGGGAGAGGGTAGCAATTCTTCACAGTGATTTTATTCAGGGCTCGATAGTTAATGCAAAGCCTCCATATTCCATCTTTCTTTGGTGCTAAGATAATTGGGTTGCCATAGGGTGAAGAGCTTGGCCTACTATGACCCTTCTAAATCAATTTTTAAATTTGTATTTTTATCTTATCATTCTCCAAAACTGATCTATGATACACAAGATTGTTAGGCAAAGGTGATCCTAGGATCAAATCGATAGAATGTTTTACCTAGCAATGCAGTGGAACTCTTATGGGTGACTTGAATAAGTCATCATATTCTCATGTGATTTGTCCCATCTACTTCTGTTGTTGTGTTGATTGTGTATTCAGGACTGCAACATTAGCCTTCTTGGATTTATGTGGTTTGACCACCATGAGAACGAGTTGCTTTGTTTTTTCCACCAATCTCTTACATTGCTTGGCATTAATCAGGGAGACAAATGTGGGAGGCGGTACCTCTGGTACCCTATAATGCCATGTTCCAAGAGTGAGGGTGATTCTTTAGGTTCATGATCCATAGATTTCATGTTGATCATACATGAATAGTTGACCAAGGAGTACATCATAAATATCTAGATTGACCACATCACACAAGACTTCATCTTAGAAAGGTTTTATTGCATATGAAAGAAGACACTGATGGGTGACACAAAGGTCTCTCTTTGGGCTCAACCATCCAATATTGTATGGCTTTGGGTGAGGATTCATGGATAGATTTAGACTTTTCATAAATTTAGCAGAGATTAAATTCTTTTGACCCCCACTATTTAGAATGAAATGCAGAGGCTTACCTTTTACCCATAATTTGGAGTGAAACAATCTTTCCTTGTCATCCAGCCTTTCCTCAAGGGTCTGTGATGAAGTGATGATGGTGTCAGGCTTAACATCTACAATATCTTCTTCCTCCTCTTTGACTATAGGTTTTGTATGAGACAGGGTAGTAGATGTCAAGTCTAATGACTTCATGGCTCGACACTCTTCTTTGGAGTGAGTTCCAGTTTTGTGGTAATTAGACCATTTTCCAGCCTTCCCCTTCTAGGGTTTTTTATCTTGAAACTCCTTTTGCTTCCAATTTTGGCCTCGTGTTTGACATTCTTTGTCATTTTTCCATTTTGAAGGCTGACTCTTCATATTCTTTCCGCCATGCTTCTGCTCAATCTTCACTGCAAACTTGTATGCCTTACTGAGGGTTTCCAAATTGAAGAGTTTCATTTCCCCTCTTATGTACCATTATAGAACACCGTGATATTTGAGAGTCTTATGTTTCTCACTTTCTTGGATGCCCAATATTGTAGACAAAGAATGAAACATGTCTATGTAATCTTGAGTAGATTAATCCTTACCTTGGTAAAGTTGTCGCCACTGTATGTACAGATCATCATATGCTCTAATGAGATAATATTCTTCCTTTACCACTTCCATGAAATCAGCCAATGTCATCTATACTAAACCTCTTTTTGTACACTTCCCATCAATTTTTCATGGGCAATGATGCTTTCAAAAAAGCAAAAGTGATCTTTTCTCCATCAGTGAATTTATTTACAGAGAAGTAGGAAGATAATTGATCCAATCAATTTTATACTACATCAACATTGATTTTTCCTTCAAATGTAATAATACTAAAATTCACCTGAACCTTGAAGGGTGTTGCGGCACTGAAAGGACATTCCATGGACCAGGAAGTGCAGATGAGGAGCCAGAATTTCCCATCAGAAGTTGTTGGAGAATTTGGGAAAATTGTTGCAACATCTATACTTATTTTCATTAGAGGGCTTCGATCACCATTTCATTTAAAGGATTGGATGTCTCGGTGTCATCTGCCTATTGAAGTCATTTGGAGCGAATAGGTGGATAGTTTATAAGCTATGTTGTTTTCTACCCAAGCTTTTTGTAGCCTGACCTCATCCTCGGGATCATACACTCTCAAGACAAACTGCTCTGATATCACTGATCTAAAACTCAAAATTTTTGGTTGAAAAATATTTCAAGAACATAAAAAAATAACATAGTAACACTGAATTCTCTGAAAAGAGATGTTTTATTACTCAAGATCGCAATATAACTATATGTTTATCTTTGGGAAGAGATGCCTGATTTCCATTTCTATTTACATCTTAATTTATACACATTTTGAAATCATGGGGAGGATTTAGAAGGTCACAAATCTAGAGGGAGATGAATTGGTTCGACTTCCATGATTTAAAACAATACAGAATTTGAGGAATTACTATTTTTAAAAACTTACTATTTTTAGACTGCAATACTAAAATTAGAATTTGGGGAAATTCTATTGGGTTTTTGGGGTTCAAAATATATTTATTAGATGTCTATGTCATCTCATCACGTTCTCCTCATTCTTAGCTTTCCAACATTTCAAACAGTGAATCAATTGGAGCTACGGTGCAAAAGTTATGTCTCCCAAGAGTTCCATTTTCAATTGGGGTGGAAATATTACCTGAATTATTGCTTGGATCAAGCTGTAAAGGAATAATAATACCCCATTAGAGCATATGATGATCTGTATATATAGTGGCAACAACTTTGCTAAGTTAAGGAACAGTCTGTTCAAGATTACACTGACATTTTTCATTCCTTGTCTATGAAATTGGGCATCCAAGAAAGTGAAAAACACAAGGTTATCAAATACCATGATGAAATAAAATGGTACATGTATGGGGAAATGGAACTCTTCAATTTGGAAACTCTTAGTGAATCATACAATTTCATGGTGAAGATTGAGTAGAAGCATGAAATAAAGAATACAAAGAATCAACCTTCGAAATGGAAACGAGAATTTTAAGATAAGCAACTCTAAAATGAAAAGACTTGGAAATGGTGCGATTACCATAAAAGTGGAACTCACTTCAAAGAATAATGTCAAGCCATCAAGTCCCTGCTTTATGAGTCATAATCCTCAACATATACTACTCTACCTCATGCACACCCTATAATCCATGAGGATGAAGAGGATATTGTAGATGCTAAGCTTGATGCCATAGTTGCTATATCACAGACCCACGAGGAAAGGCCAGATGATTAGGAAAGGTTATTTCAATCTAAGTTATAGGTGAAAGGTAAGACTCTACATTTCATTCTTGATATTGAGAGTCAAAATATTTTAATCTCTACTAATGTTGTGAAAAGTCTAAATCTATCCATGAAGCCTCACCCAAAGCCATACAATATTAGATGGTTGAGTCTAAGAAGAAACTTTCAGGTCACCCACCAGTGTCTTCTTTGATATGAAATAAAACCTTTCCAAGATGAGGTCTTGTGTGATGTGGTCAATCTAGATAGTTATGATGTACTCCTTGGTCAACCATTCATTTATGATCGACATGGCATTTATGAATCAAGAACCCTAAATATCACCCTCACTCTTGAAATGCAAAGCTACAAGGTACCTGAGGTATCACCTTCCACATCTATCTCCTTGATTAGTGCCAAGAAATTCATTATCATGGTGGTCAAGCCACATTAATCCAAAAAGGCTAATGTTGTAGCCCTGACTACATAATCAACACAACACCAGAAGCATATAGATACCAAGTTGAGGAAGTTCACAGCCTTCCATCTACAAATTGATGGTTATACAAAAATGATGAACAATTAAGCCCTAAATAACTCCATAAAGTATAGTCCATTCCATGTATGCATAAGGTTCCATCCCATGACACCAAATAATGTATTCATTCCATATTATCCACCTCTATTGAACACTTCAGTCATAGCAGAATAACTAGACATTAGTGAGCTTGATCTGCAGAGTTTTGTTTTAGTAGATGAGAATCAGATCAAGACACAACTGCCACACTTGATAAAGACTCTTGATGGAATGAAGACCATTTCTTCTCAAGGAGGGAGGAATTATCTAGACAACACTTCATGCAATGATCTGGGTAATACTTCAGGGGACAATTCGGGTGACGGTCTTACTCTAATTGGTGGCAAAAATTTTGGGAGCCATAACTTTTGAACCATAGCTCCGTTTGACTCCCCGTTTGAACCATTGAAAATATAAGAATGAGGGGAATGTTTTGAAAAGGAATGAGTTTTTCTTATTGGGTTTTGACCCCTAAAAACCAAATACAAGTGCCTCAAATTTCAATTTTAGTAGTGTAGTCTAAAATTAGTAAGTTTCTAAAAATAATAATTTTTTGAATTCTATATTATTGTAATTCATAGAAGTTGAACTATTTCATCTCCCTTGAGATTGGTGACCTTCCACATATTTCTCCTACCTTTAAAAATAGGTATAAATAGATATGTATCTTGAAAAGGAAAACAAACATCTCTTCCTAGAGATAGGCATATGTTGTATCTACAATTTTGAGCAATAAGACATCTCTTCTCAGAGATAGCATTATTATTTGTGTTCTTCAAATATTCTTCAAGCAAAAATTTCAAGTTTTAGATTAGTGATATCAAAATTATTTGTCTTAAGAGTGTATGATCCTGAGGATGAGGTCAGACTACTAGAAGTTTGAGTGGAAAATACAAGATCCAACAAACTATCCACCTGTTCACTCCAAACTACCTCAAATGGCAGACAACACTGAGACATTCAATCCTTTCAAAGAAATGGTGAATTAATCCCTCTAACAATAGAAAGCATAGATGTTATAACAATTCATCCAAATTCTCCTACAAATCTTGATAGAAAATTATGGCTCCTCATTTGCACCACCACATCCTTTCAGTGCCCTAATACCTTTCAAAGTTCAAGTGAATTTTGATATCCCTACATTTGAAGGCAAAATCTATGTTGATGTAGTAGAAAATTAGTTGGATCAATTTTCTTTCTATTTTTTTGTAAATAAATTCACCAATAAAGAGAAGATCACTTTTTCTCTTTTGAAAGCATCATTCCATGTCAAAAATTGATGGAAAGTGTACAAGAAGAGGTTCAATATAGATGATATTGGCCTTGAGGTAGAACCTACTTGGAATGATTTCATAGAAGCTATAAAGGAATAATACTACCCTATTAGAGCATATGATGATCTGTATATACAGTTGTAACAACTTCATCAAGGTAAGGAACAGTCTGTTCAAGATTACGTTGACATTTTTTATTCCTTGTCTATGAGATTAGGCATCCAAGAAAGTGAAAAATACAAGGTTCTCAAATACTGTGATGGACTACAATGATACATACAAGGGTAAATGGAACTCTTCAATTATAAAACCCTCGATGAAGCATACAAGTTCAAGGTGAAGATCGATCAAAAGTATGAAAGAAAGAATAGGAAGAATCAGCCTTTGAAATGGAAAAGGGAATTACAAGGTAAACAACCTTAGAAGGGAAAGATTGGAAAATAGTGCGATTACCATAAAAGTGGAAGTCACTCCAAAGAAGAATGTCAAGCTATCAAGTCCCTGATTTTTTAGTCACAATCCTTAACATCTACTGCTCTATTTCATACACACCCTACAATTGAAGAGAATGAAGAAGATATTGTAGATGTTGAGCCTCATGCCATCGTTGCTTCATCACAGGCCCATGAGGAAAGGCCAAATGATAAGGAAAGGTTGTTTCAATATAAGTTATGGGTGAAAGGTAAGCCTCTACATTTCATTTTTGATAGTGGGAGTCAAAAGAATTTAATCTCTGTTAATTTTGTGAAAACTCTAAATTTGTTCATGAAGCCTCACCCAAAGCCATACATTATTGGATGGTTGAGTCCAGGGAGAAACCTCTATGTCACCCACTAGTGTCTTCTTTCATATGCAATAAAACTTTTCCAAGATGAGGTCTTGTGTGATGTGGTCAATCTGGATGTTTGTGATGTACTCCTTGGTCAGCCATTCATGTATGATGGGCATGGCATCTATGAATCAAGAACCCAAAGGATCACCCTCACTTTTGAAATGTGATGCTACAAGGTACCCAAGGTACCACCTTCCACATCTGTCTCCTTGATTAGTACCAAAAAAATCATACTCATGGTCATCAAGCCATAGAAATCTAAAAAGACTGATGTTGTAGCCCTGATCACACAATCAACACAATAACAAAATCAAATGGATACCAAGCTCAAGAAGTTCACAGCCTTCCATCCATAGATTGATGATCAAACAAAAATTAGGCTCTACATATCTCCATATCTCCATAAAGCATAGTCCATTCCAGGTATGCATCAATTTCCAACCATGGACATCAAATGATGTAGCCATTCCATATCATCCACCTCTATTAAACACTTCAGTCATAGTAGAACAACTAGACATTAGAGAGCTTAATCTGTAGAGTTTTGCTCAAGTGGATAAGAATCAGATCAAGACACAACTGCTACACTTGATAAAGACTCTTGATATAATGGGGACCATTTCTTCTCAAGGAGGGAGGAATAATCCAGACAACACTTCAGGGAATGATCCTAGCAATACTTTAGGTGACAGTTTGGGTGACGGTCCTACCTCAATTGGTGACAAAAATTTTGAGAGTCATAACTTTTGCACCATAGCTTTGTTTGACTCCCCATTTAAACCATTGGAAAGCTAAGAATGATGGGATCGCCATGAGATGGCACAAGCTCTACTTGATGAGTTTTGACCCCTAAAAATTAAATGGAAGTGCCTTAAATTATAATTTTAGTAGTGTAGTTTAAAATTAGTACCTTTTAAAAATAGTAATTTCTCAAATTATGTATTATTTTAATTCATAGAAGTCAAACCATTTCATCCCCCTCAATATTGGTGACCTTCCACATCTTTCTCCTACCTTCAAAAATAGATATAAATAGATATGTATTTTGAAAAAGAAAACAAACATCTCTTCCTAGAGATAGGCATATGTTGTATCTACAATTTTGAGTAATAAGATATTTTTTCTCAGAGATAGCATGATTATTTGTATGTTCTTGAAATATTCTTCAATCAATACTTTTGAGTTTTTGATTAGTGGTATTAGAGTGGTTTGTCTTAAGAGTGTATTATCCTGAGGATGAAGTCAGACTATAGAAAACTTGAGTGGAAAATATAAGATCCAATAGACTATGCACCTATTCACACCAAATGACCTCAAATGGGAGACAACACTAAGACATCTGATCCTTTCAAAGAAATGGTGAATGAATCCCTCTAATAGTAGCAAACATAGATGCTATAATAATTCACCCAAATTCTCCAATAAATTCTAATGGAAAATTTTGGCTCCTCATCTGCACCCCCATGTCCTTTTAATGCCCCAACACCCTTCAAGGGTCAGGTGAATTTTGATGCCCCTAAATTTGAAGGCAAAATCAATGCTAATATAGTATAAAATTGGTTGGATCAATTGTCTTCCTATTTTTATATAAATCAATTCATCGATAAAGAGAATATCACTTTTGCTCTTTTAAAAGCATCATTCTCTGTCAAAAATGGGTGAAAAGTGTACAAGAAGAAGTTTAGTATGGATGTTATTGGACTTGAGTTAGAACCTACTTGAAATGATTTTATAGAAGCTATAAAGGAAGAATACTACCCCATTGGAGCATATGATGATTTGTATATACAATGGCAACAACTTTGCCAAGGTAAGGAATAGTCTATTCAAGATTACAATGACTTTTTTCATTCCTTATTTGTGAGATTGGGCATCCAAAAAAGTGAGAAACACAATGTTCTCAAATATCATGGTGGACTATAATGGTACATATAGGGGGAAATGAAACTCTTCAATTTGGGAACCCTCGGTGAAGCATACAAGTTCATGGTGAAAATCAAGCAGAAGCATGAAAGAAAGAATATGAAGAATCAACCTTCAAAATGGAAAAGGGAATTTCAAGATAAGCAACCCCAAAAAGGAAAGACTGGGAAATAGTGTGATTGTCATAAAAATGGAACTCACTCTAAAGAAGAATGTTAAGACATCAAGTCCTTGTTTTCTGAGTCACAATCCTCAACATCTATTGCTCTACCTCATACACACCCTACAATCAAAGAGGATGAAGAAGATATTGTAGATGCTAACCCTGATGCCATCGTTGCTTTATCACAGACCCATGAGGAAAGGCTAGATGATAAAAAAGGGTGTTTCACTCTAAGTTATGGTTGAAAGGAAGCCTCTACATTTCACTCTTAATAGTGGGAGTCAAAAGTCTTTAATCTCTACTATTATTGTGAAAGTTTGAATCTGTCTATGAAGCCTCACCCAAAGCCATATAGTATTGGATGGTTGAGTCCAGGGAGGAACCTTCGTGTCACCCACTAGTGTCTTATTTCATATGCAATAAAACCTTTTTAAGATGAGGTTTTGTGTGATGTGGTCAATCTAGATGTTTGAGATGTACTCATTATCAACCATTCATATATAATCGACATGGCATCTATGAATCAAGAACCCAAAGGATCACCTTCACTCTTGAAGTGTGACACTATAGGATACCCAAGATACCACCTTCCACATATGTCTCCTTGACTAGTGATAAGACATTCATTCTCATAGTAGTCAAGCCATAGAAATCCAAAAGGGCCGATGTTGCATCCCTAACTACAAAATCAATACAACAATAAAAGCAAATAGATACAAAGCTGAGAAAGTTCACGGCCTTCCATCTATAGATTGATGGTTAGATATAAATGGTGAACAATTACACCCTACATAGCTTCATAAAGCACAACCCATTCTAAGTATGCATCAAGTTTCAAAACATGACACTAAATAATGTAGCCATTCCATATCATCCACCTCTATTAAACACTTCAGTCATAATAGAGCAACTAGACATTGGTGACCTTGATCTGTAGATTTTTGCTCAAGTGGATGAGAATTAGATCAAGACACAACTACCACACTTGATAAAGACTCTTGATGCAATGGGGATCATTGATTTTCAAGGAGGGAGGAATTATCCAGACAACAGTTTAGGCAATGATCCAGCAACACTTCAATCGACAATTGGGGTGACGGTCATATCCTAATTGGTGGCAAAATTTTTAGGAGCCATAACTTTTGCACTATAGCTCCATTTGACTCCCCATTTGAATCATTATAAAGCTAAGAATGAGGGGAACACCATGAGATGGAATGAGCTCCACTTGGTGGGTTTTGACTCTTGAAAATTAAATAGAAGTGCCCTAAATTTTAATTTTAGTAGTGTAATCTAAAAATAGTAAGTTTCTAAAAAAAGTAATTTCTTGAATTATGTATTATTGTAATTCATGGAAGTCAAACTATTTCATCTCACTCAATATTGGTGACCTTCCACGTCCTCCTCTTGCCTTCAAAAATAGTTATAAATAGATATGTAGCCCAAGAAGAAAAACATACATCTCTTCTTAAAAATAGGCATATGTTATATCTATAATTTTGAGCAATAAGACATCTCTTCTTAGAGATAGCATTATTATTTGTGTGTTCTTAAAATATTCTTCAACCAAGACTTTCAAGTTTTGGATCACATAGCCATGAAAACTTGATGTCAAAGTTATCCCCCCTCCTTGAATCATTGTTACTTGACTATGTTGTAGCCCTAAAACCCTAACACTAGAACTTCCTACCTACGCTAAAGTCCCCTACTTTCACCCCTTGAAACCCTGATAATAGAACTTCTTGACTACACTATAGTCCCCTGCTTCCCCCTCTTAGAACCCTAATTTTATAAATTCTTGACTTCACTGCATTCCCCTGCTTCTATCTTTCCTCAATCTGCGTCTCCTTTTTCCATTTTTTTATTTTAATTTGCACCCTGCTTCATTGATCCACACTTTCCCATACCATTGATAGTTAGCAAATTTCTATAACTCCTAAGAATAAAGGAAAGTAAAAATCTAGTGAAATGAATTACCAATTTTAAGGGCTCACTCCTCCCTCCAACATTGATTATAACATCTACCATGTCACCTAAATAGATTTGGTTCACATTAACATGGAGGACTTATGGAATAGGATAAATACTTCTTTCAAGAATGATTAGATGTAAAGTATTTACAACATTAGCCTTACTTAGGTTGTTGCATTTCCAATCTTTGTGTGATTCCCAAAGCTTGTCATGACCATGGCGAGTAATTAAGATGGAGATAGAAGGGAAGATCATACTCCCATAGAAAGGTCATCTTGAGACTTGGACCCAGTACATTAAAGAAATATCAAATATTATAGACCACAAGTTTTTTGTTGAAATCAATCCAAAGACAACCCAACAATTTCATGAAGAAAATAAAGATGATTGTCTCAGGTCCTTCAATATGTATTGGCTTGTTAAACCTAAACCCTCAATGATTAGGGTTTCTAAGATGATTGTTAGATAGGAGTTCAAGCTTAAAATTGATGAAATTATCACTCTTATCAATAGGGTGGTAGGCAATCCCATGGTAAGGGATTACAAGGAATGGATGTTTCAATATATCCATATTATTCATGATAATAAGTAATATATCAACTGGGCTAAGTTGATCAATGATTCAATCCATAAGAAGTTGTGTGAGGTGATCACTACCCATAAATTCTATATGATGTCATACCTCATTAATGTGGTTGCATAGATAAGATTGTACAGTGGCTTGACTGTAGTGGGGCTAATGTTTGTCTCTTGTATATATGAGTATTATCCTTAATTGACACTGAGCGAGTGAAAAAAAATTGTAGAGTAAATGATGATTTTATTCATTTTATCATTCAAATGTTTGAGATAAAGCCTTATAATTGATTTTTCTCAATTATCACTACCACAAAGATTTCAAGATGGGATGGTTGGTTTATACACTTTCCCACCTTCTCCTACATTAGGGTGTGTGGATGTGAGTCTGCCTTATATATGCTTCCAAAGTTTGTTGATGACAGATGGGCACTCATGGAATTGATACGATAACTGAAGGGCACACACAAGTTCTTAGTTTAAAATCATAAGTCTATTGGAATTCACTTCTTTATGACTATTAATAGGTACACCTATGCCACACTACATAAAGTAAAATCCATTGAATTAGATATGACACATGTCACGCTTTAACCATTTCATAGTCAACCCTCATTTGATATAAGAGGAGTGATAGAGGCCACTTTGAGTGCTTCATTTAAACATGTTCCATACTATGATGATTTATAAATTGATTATGATGATGAAAGAGAGGTCAAACCCCTTAACCATAACCGCTTTACAATGGAACAACGAATCAAGTATAATATTATGGATATCCCTGAAGACCTGAATATTAAATATGATGGAGAAGTGGTGGATAGAAATTACTTTTCACAGGGTATCAAGACAACACCTCTCCCTAGGATAGATTGGATTCAAGTGGAGGTAGCATCTTTGGAGAGTTGAACTCAAGGAGTATTTAGGAAAACTTTGGTATGGTTCATGAGAAAAGGGGTAGATGTGGAAAATGTCAAACTTCCTCCACCTTTGAAAGCTATGGATATACCTCCTTGTGATCCAATAAAGCAAAAGCAAACAGAAGATCAACTGGCACATTATATCACTACAATGAATACTATTATGATAGAAGAGACTGAGGAACCTTTGCCTCAACCTAAAAGGAAGCCTTTGAAATTCAAACTCAAGAAGTCAACTTATGGGAAGGGTAATTGTTGACGCAGTGGATTGCACCCTTGATTGGAGGATGATCTCCTGTCTTCCACGCATCACAATGGAAACTCCTCTCTTGCCTGTGGGTCTGGAAAAACTGAGAGGAGAGTCTCTAGATAAGGGCTAGCTCCCTTTGACGCATCCGAGTTATTCCAGTAATGTTGCTAATACATATGTATATAATGGGGGGGTGAAAAGAGAGAAAGATTACTGAAAAATAGAACCTAACCTAAGAGGGTGATACACCAAACAAGTTTGATCTACTCATACTCACACTCTGAACCATAAGAGCACAAACATACACTTTAACTGGTAAAAGGACCAGACTATAGGGAGCTTGACAAGGAGGCTTTAATGGAAACACATAGAAAAAGGACTTACCATAGGCATTGTAGGAAAAGCACACTGTCTACTAACCTCCTTCTGCGTCTGCGCTCCAGATACAGCTCTTCTTGTCACCTTCAAAAATGGCACTTTGTCTATACCAGGTGTATTAGTATCAAGCTTGTGAAAGCATTAAGAAGAAATGACTGAACACAAGACTAACACTCAGACACACTCAAAGATATATCCAACCAGAATAGAGGTAAAAATGCATATTCTATTGATTCCAGGTGAAAATCGGTAGGGCTTCACCTTCCAACATGAGAGATATATTTCTCCAATGAGAAGTTACAATATATATAGAGAGAAGAGGAAAACAAAAGTGCCCTTTTTTGGGAAAGACTTTTGGCACCCTTTGACAAGTGGCCCACGTGTGCTGAGAGTGTTAAGAAGAGGAAGCCACTGAAAGAGAATGTTGTGTCGGCTCCGATTTTGACTTCAAGTGTTTAAAAACATAGGCCATGCCATTTGTCTACAAACAAGACCGCTCCTTAAAGACATTTACGTAGTTTGTCTGCTCATCAATGCAAAATTGAGAAAAATGGGTTGCATCATTCACTGTTCATGCCCCTTGATGACCACTTGGCAGGCACTATGTCAACCACTGGAGTAACTCCTTGAGTCGACACCTTCCTTTGCCACTTGGACTATTTTGTCCATTTCTACACTTTGTCTTTTCTGGCTCCTTCGGCCGTTAGGAGCTATCTTCTACCCTTTGCTGGATCCTTGGGCTCTTTCATTAGCAGGTCACTGAGTTTATTCTTAACTTTTGTCTTTTCCCAGCTTTGTCTTTTGCTGGTTTTGTCTCTTTCTCTCTTATTTCTTTGGGCTCCCTTCTGGTTGGTGCTCAAGTATTTAAAGACCAATGGCTATTTCATGGTCATAAAATTGACGTTTGCGGGCCTATCACCCCTTGGTCAATTCCTTTAGATTTATTTCCTTCAAATTTCCTTTAACCAAGCTTAGTCATTGAATCCTTTTGAAAGGAAGGTGTCCTTTTGGGGATTGGAGGAGGTCCTTTTTTCGGCAGTCGAGAGTCCCCTACAAGGGCACCTACCCTTTGGGGTCCTTCAGCGGCCTTGCTCCTCAAATCCTTCAGACAAAATGTCTGAAGGAAATGTTCCTTCACATTTTTTCTCGCTTGCTTTCAGGTCAGTTTTCCCCTTCAGTCAGGCTTTTCCTTTTGGCCATTTTTCCCATGGACAAAATGTCTACAAGAATTATCTCGATCACTTCCTTTGACCTTTGAAATTCTTCTTTGATTTTTTTTTTTCTCGTGGCTCTTTCTCTGAATTTCTTCAAACTTTTTGTCTGAAGAAATTCATTTCCTACTTTCAACTTTTCTGAAGCCTTCAGATTTTATTGAAGGGGCCTTTTCCTTCGAAATGTGCCATTCGAAAAAGTGACCGTGGTCCTGTCGCTGACCAAGTGCCCTCTGCAAGGGTTATTTGGCCTCTAAAATTGCCTTTTAAAAAAGTTGCAAAGGTCCTTTTCTTGCTTAAGTGCCCTTCGTAGCCTGCTAGAATGGTCCAATTTGTGTCTAACTACCCTCCGCAAGGGAACTTGTCCTTCGGGCTTTTAGAAGAGTCCTTTGAACTTTTCAATTGAACCATTTCTTGAACCATCCCTTTGAACCAAACGTTGAACCAAATGTTGAACCAAAACAACTGAACCAATCACTTGAACTAACTGATTGAACCAATTAAATTGAACCATCTCATTGAACAAATAATGGTTTAAAGTTCAAGTTCAAAATTCTTGGAAAGATCATGTCATTGAACCCCAACATTGAACCACTTTTTCCAACCTTAAGGAAAAGTGTCTTGAATCATTTTAGCTCTCTTTCCTTGTGAATTTCTTCAGACAAAATGTCTAAAGAAGCTTTGTAAAAGCCCTTGCATTCTTTGAACTGGTTCATCTTCTACTGAAAGACTTGTGCAACCAAAATTGAACTGGCTCAGAACAACAAGGGAAGAAGGAGACTAATTTTGGCCTACTAAACCAAAAATGGTCAACAAATTGGCGATTCGCATGGGAAGCATGCCTACTATGCTTAGAAGACAGTTGCCTTAAAGTCCATTAGGCATGGAGTCAGAACGCAACTTGAAAAAAGTTAGCAACAACCCCAATAGATCTAAGAATCAATCATGAAGCTTTTACCCCAAACACAAAGGAAAACACACACAAGGCTAAAAACACTACTTGTGCAAATAGCACTTAGGGAAAATAGGGAAAGAAAATTGAAAGCAAACTACTATATACAGCTAACCAGGAATATTTGCCTCCCTCCTAGATCAAAGGGAAAATTTCTTAGGTCTCCTTCATGGCAAGGAGACTTATGGTGCCAGACAAGTGGCTGAATGGAATGGAGATTTGGTGACATGTTCCTCTTGCCTGCCACCTCGATTGGCTTACATCCGAGTGGATCAAAGTCAAACATGCTTCCAACATATATGTATTCTTCTTGTTCTTGGAAGCTTGTCGAATGTTGGTCCTTCATGCTAGCATGTTTTACCAAGAAATTGATGGCTATTGGCTCATCACCATGAGCCCTTTGATATGTATAGCTCCTTTGACATACATCATGGTTTGACTCATTCCCTTCTACTTCATTGAAGATCCTGTCAAACTCATCCTCTACTCCCTCATGGCTTTCTTGAAGAAGGGTGACTATTGTGATGTCTAAAATGGAATCACAAACTGATTGTTCATCCCATAGAACATCACCTTTTTGTTCAAAGCTCTCTTCTTCAAAGCTATTCTCAAGATAGATAGGCTTCTCCTTTTCTTGCTTAAGGATCAAAATCTCTAGTTGTTCAAAGACATCCACCTGATCCTCCTCCAACTCAGGTCCCATGAAACGGTCATCCTCGTCATCAAAGCAACAAGGAAGTTCATCAAACAAGGGAGGAGAGAGCTCACCATGCTTACTTTCCTCTTCATATTGCTAGAACATCCGCATGTATGCATGACCTGTGTCTTCTCCATTATTGATGATGTCTTCAAAAGGAGCATCCATGATGATTTCATCTTCATTGTTGCTCATGATATCCTTTTGGGCAGCTATAATTTGGATCTTCTCTTCTTCACTTGCCTCTTTCAAAATAGGTTCCTCTCTGAGAAGGGATGAAGTGGAAGGCTAAAAATTAAACCCATGTGGAAGAGGAGGCAGTCCCTGAGCTAGAATCAAAAGATTCTCCTCCTTCTATTTGGCCAGCACTTCATCTATATCAGATGTGGTCTGATAGCTTTCTTGGAGGTGTGTAGATGGGGTGTGTTCATACATGGAAACTAATGTTTGGTCTGAATCATCCATCACACATTGGCTAAGAAATCTCGTTCTAGACTCCAACTCTATAATTTGTCTATCTATATCTTCTTGAAATAGCCTTTCTTGGAGGTCACAAGCATCATCATGATAAGTAGGAGTAGCTTCACCTTCTTAAGGGTTTTGAGCAAAACCTTTCTCCTCCTCCTTCTTGCCCTATGATTCCATTGTTTGCTTCCAACTCATGACCTTGGGATTGGAACTTTCCCCTTGTGAATAGGCAGTAACTTTATCTTCTTCAAGGTGCCAAGTTGGTTCATGATATTCCCTCTTCCAATTTGGAATCTTGACATCATGTTGAAAGACTTGAGGAGGTTGAGGAAGACTAGGAAGGGTTTGTTCATGCACAGGAAGAGCTGCTTCAAGAGAGATGTGTTGGTTCATGGTATTCCCTTCAAAGGAGGATTCACATTCTAAGGAATTGAGAAGGTTCATTACCATGAGAGGTTGTTCTAATGCCCTTTGATGTCTAAAAGCTAGGTGTAAGGGGTTAAGAGCAGGAGTGATTAATGCATCAGATGAGCTAGAATGAGCAAGTGTTATCTAGTAGAAAGGATTTGGGGCATAAGAGGGGGCTTTCTTTAAAATAGGAGGGGGCACACAAGGCTGATTGCCTTGAATGAATGGACTCTTCTATTTTGCTAACTCCTCCTTCATGGATTACAAGGCCTAAGCTTGTCTGAACAAACACTCCTCTTTCTACATAAGCTCTTATTGATATCTAAATTGCTCATCTAATCTATCTATTTCCATCACTTACTTTTCAAATTCTAGTGCTACTTCCCTTATTGTTGAAGGGCGACTAGGAGAGTTGCTTGAGGTGATTCCATGAACAACCTGAGCTTAATCATAGTTAAATGAAGGAATAAAAGGCCCATTATTCTGAGGAATGGAATTATACATACCAAAATATGATTTCTTGATGGCACCAGGACTACTTAACTAGCGGATTTAACTTGGAGTCACCATTGGTGTTGATGAAAAAAGCCTCCAAAGGCTAGTTGTTTGAAGAACACACCAAAATTCTTCAAATTTTTGGACAAAACTTGTCCCACAATTGCTTAATTAAAGGTCAAATGCTATATTAATGGTTCATTCTGTTGTAACAGGACCAACACCAATCTTGGAACTTTTTTGAGTGTTAAAACGTGGTCCCACCGGGCGTGCCAAAAATTGTTGATGCAGTGGATTGCACCCTTGACACGAAGATGATTTCCTTTCTTCCACACATCACAATGGAAACTCCTATCTTTCTTGTGGGTCTGGAAAAACTGAGAGGAGAGTCTCTAGATAAGGGCTAGCTCCCTTTGATGCATCTGAGTTATTCCAGTAATGTTGTTAACACACACACACATATATATATATATATATATATATAATATATATATATATATAATGTGGGGGTGAAAAGAGAGAAGGATTATTGAAAAATAGAACCTAACCTAAGAGGGTGATGAACCAAACAAGTTTGATCTACTCATACTCACACTCTGAACCATAAGAGCATAAACATACACTTTAACTAGTAAAAGGACTAGACTATAGGGAGCTTGACAAGGAGGCTTTAATGGAAACACACAAAAAAAGGACTTACCATAGGCACTATAGGAAAAGCACACTATCTAGTAACCTACTTCTACCTCTGTGCTCCAGATACAACTCTTATTGTCACCTGTAGAAATGGTGCTTTGTCTATACCAGGTGTATTGGTATCAAGCCTGTGAAAGCATTAAGAAGCAATAACTGAACACAAGACTAACACTCAGACACAATCAGAGATATATCCAACCAGAATAGAGGTAAAAATGTGTATTTTATTGATTCTAGGTGAAAATTGGTAGGGCTTCACCTTACAGCATGAGGGATATCTTTCTCAAATGAGAAGTTACAATATATATATAGAAGAGGAAAACAAAAGTGCCCTTTTTTGGAAAAGACTTTTGGCGCCTTTTGACAAGTGGCCCATGTGTGCTGAGAGCATTGGGAAGAGAAAGCCACTAAAAGAGAATGTTGTATCAACTCTGATTTTGACTTCAAGCATTTAAAAACATAGGTCACGTTGTTTGTCTACAAACAAGACCGCTCTTTAAAGGCATTTACGCAATTTGTTTGCTCATCAATGCAAAATGGAAAAAAATAGGTTGCACCCTTCACTGTTCACACCCCTTGATGACCACTTGGCAGGAACTATGTCAACCACTGGAGTAACTCCTTGAGTCGACACCTTCCATTGCCACTTCTACTATTATGTCTATTTCTGCACTTTGTCTTTTCTAGCTCCTTCGGCCCTCAGGGGCTATCTTCTACCCTTTGCTGGCTCCTTGGGCTCTTTCATCAGCAGATCACTGAGTTTATTCTTAACTTTTGTCTTTTCCCAGCTTTGTCTTTTGTTGGTTTTGTCTCTTCCTCTCTTAGTTCTTTGGGCTCCCTTCTGGTTGGCACTCAAGTATTTAAATACCAACGGCTATTTCATGGTTTTAAAATTCATGTTTGCGGGCCCGTCACCCCTTGGTCAATTCCTTCAACTTTATTTCCTTTAGATTTCCTTTGACCGAGCTTAGTCTTTGAATCCTTTTGAAGGGAAGGTGTCCTTTTAGGGATTGGCTGAGGTCCTTCTTTCGACAGCCGAGAGTCCCTCACAAGGGCACCTGCCCTTCAAGGTCCTTCGATGACCTTACTCCTCAAATCATTCAGACAAAATGTCTGAAGGAAATGTTCCTTCACGTTTTTTCCCGCTTGCTTTTAGGTCAATTTTCCCCTTCGATTGGGCTTTTCCTTTTGGCAATTTTTCTCACGGATAAAATATCTATAAGAATTATCTCGATCTCTTCCTTTGACCTTCAGAATTCTTCTTCGATTTTTTTCTTGCGGCTCTTTCTCTAAATTTCTTTAGACTTTTTGTTCGAAGGAATTCCTTCAAACAAAAGTCTAAAGAAAGTAATTTCTTGCCTTTCAAATTTTTTGAAGCCTTCAAATTTTATTGAAGGGGCCTTGTCCTTTGAAATGTGCCCTTTAAAAAGTGATCATGGTCCTGTCGCCAACCAAGTGCCCTCCACAAGGGTTGTTTGGCCTCTAAAATTGCCTTTCAAAAACATTGCAAAAGTCCTTTTGTCGCCTAAGTGCCCTCTGTAGCCTGCTAGAATGGTCCAGTTCGTGTCTGACTGCCCTCTGCAAGGGCAATTATCCTTCAGGCTTTTGGAAGACTCCTTTGAACTTTTCGATTGAACACAACTCATTGAACCAATTGAACTGAACCAACTCATTAAACAACTAATGGTTCAAAATTTAAGTTCAAAATTCTTGGCAAGATCATGTCGTTGAACCACTTTTTCCAACCTTAAGGAAAAGTGTCTTGAATCATTTGAGCTCTCTTTCTTTGTGAATTTCTTCGAAAAAAATATCCGAAGAAGCTTTGTAAAAGCCCTTGCATTCTTTGAACTGGTTCATCTTCTACCGAAAGACTTGTGCAACCAAAATTGAACTGGATCAGAATAACAAGGGAAGGAGACCAATTTTGGCCTGCTGGACCAAAAATGGTCAACGGTAATCTTGGGATATTAGCAGTGTTGAGTGAGACATCTGAAAATGAGTTTCATTCATAAGGCTTGATCAAGAACACAATGTTTTAGTTCATGACCATAGATCCTCCATTATTGGACCCTAAGGGATCTCCCTCAATAGTAGTGGCTCATCTCCCTTTTATTAACTGAAATAAGCTCCTCCTCAGGCCATATCTAAAGAAGCTATTGAATCTATTGTTGAAGAAGGAAAATCTCTTCCAGAGATAGAAAAAAAACTTCTAAATTGGTAGAACACTTACCTATTATACAAGAATATCCAAATAATTAGAAAGATTTGGAGGTAGAGGTTACACCTTCTTCGAAGACATAAGAGAAAATGAAGCCTGTGTTAGATCAAGCTCTTGTCGTTCAAGAATATGCACAAATAGAATCATCATCATTGCATGAGGAAATTGATACTGGAGAACCTTAATGGCTAAGCAAAGCGGTAAAGAAGAGAAATAACAATTATACCATTAGAAACAGACTTTAGTACCCTTATTCCACCACATCCTCGAGCTATAAAGAAACCCAAAAAGGTTTCTCATATTGTTATGGATAAACAAGGTGAGAGGTATGTTGAAGTTGATGTTCCTCCTCTAAAAAAGTTGAAAGATGAAATCATAGCTACAAATTATGAGGTTTCACATGTCCACCTTGGTAAGGCTACTCATGAAGGTTTGAAAGAAGATGTGCAGATGGTTATTGGTTCCTTGATTGAGATATTTGATCATGGTAAAGCAATAAAAGATCAATTGAAGGATAAAGTGGACCAACTTACATCAGTACTAAAGCCAACTGAACCCCAAATTCAAGACTATACTCTGGATACTAGAACTCTCCAAGCAACTAAAAAAATAGTAAACATGGGGGGAGCCACTAAATAATGGTCATGAAAGCTAATAGAACAAGGGAATAAGATAATAAACTTAGTTGTTGAAGCCTACTCCATGATTGAAGAAGAAAAACTATACATCTATAGAAAGGAGGTTAAATACAAATAAGAGTTAGGTAAATTGAAATATTGGCTACTGTGATTGTAAATGTCAGGATCCAACTCCTCAATAAGAGTACAATATGATTACCTTGTATAAGCAACTAAACACGGAATTATACCAGAATTAACAAGTAACTAGAATTCACAAATGACACAGAATATGAGAGACAATACACAATCTTGTATTCAACTCATCTAGAAAGAAAATACAATAAAGAAGATGCCACACTCTTCTCACACCTCTATAAGGCTTCCCACACCTCAAGGGCTCCCAGTAATTCTCAATCAAGAGTTCTCTCTCCTGCCAAAAATGGTCACAACAATCAACTCAAACATAGAGTTGTTGTTCACCTCTAACCAGTCAGTCACTACTATCAGTACACAAGTACTCAAAGTACTTCAAGTAGATCTCCCATGAACTTGCAACAACTTGTAACTCAAATGATCTTACTTACCATGTAGAACTTCTTCTTGATCTTGCAATAACCTGCAGATCAACCTGTTCTTATAATTGGAAGGATCTCTTCCTTGCCTTAATCCTTTAATTACAATACATGCCAATGGGTATATAAATAGATCCCATTCTAAACAGTAACTTAGACTTCTAATTTACAATAATTATACACGCAGCTCAAGACTCGAAATAGTCTTTACATGCAAATAACCGGTTCAACAAACTAACTATTCGTGCAACGAATAGTTCTGGAACCACATAGGAGACCGACATCGGTCCCTGTCTGTCTGGAGGTGACCGACGTCAGCCAACTCCTGTCGATGTCAATTGCCCTTTGCACTGGAGATGACTGACATCGGTTGCGTTGCCAACACCGGTTTCTTTGTAACTCAGCAACCTCCTCCATGTCTGCATCAGTGAAGCTTTTATCTCCACAACCTAACATCAAACCCTAGTAAGGGAAGATGAGGATACTTTGGTTGATAAGGGAGTATTGACTAAGGATGACTTAGGAGAACAAGTCAAGTTTTTAGGGCTGAAAAGATACATAATCAAAACTATAGAAGAATCCTTACATAAGTTTAAAGAGTCAAGAGTCTTAGCAGTTGACCCTACTTACGATATTTGTGAGGTAATTAAAAAACTCCCATATTCATTCTTTATAAATGAAGGGAAATTAATTCCTTGGAAGATATACAAGGAGCATTTAGACAATTGATTAATCAGGAAACCAACCCTACTTTGTCTTTTAGTTACAAATCGATTTGAAGACTTGTGCACTTCCAAAATTCATTTGACAAGTTAGACAAATATTTGAAGAATTTCAAAAGAATTCCCTAGAAAATGATAAATCTTCAATGGGAGGTTGAGAATCCTTATCAACAATCTAAAGGTTTGGACCATGACAAGGTGGATAACATATTGCAAAAGTTTGAATAATATGAAGAGAAATGACAACAGGCCATACAGTAAAAAATCCTCACAGTGGATGATAAAGAAGGAGATGAAGAGAAGGCAGTAGAGAACACACCTTAACTTGTAACTTAGAGGTGATTTCTATCACGACCTTATTTTTAGGTTGAGGGTTGTGTTTTGGTTTAAAGGCTTTTGTAGTTCTATTTGTAATTTAAACAAGTCAACATGTGCCGTGAAATGTGCAACTAAATTTTATTTTTAGAATTTGTTCCCTAGGTTTTAGGGATATGATTTCCTATAATAGGGGGCTTGCATGCTTCTCAAAGGGATGTCAATATTTTTAATTTTTCAAGAATAGAACTTTTGGAAATAAGATAAGAGGAAAATAACTCTGTGCTTTTATAAGAAATCAACAATGCTAAGTTGTTGCAAGACTTTGTGCTTGGCCTTAGTTGTGGATGAATATTCATATGTTCATTTAATCACAATATTATTATTTTCACTCTCTTCCTAATAAAATTATTAGTTGCTAGTAACTTTATCTTGAGTTAATGAATGTAATACATAATTGAAATCTATATTTGCTCACTTATTTTCATTCTTTATTCTCCTCTCTCATAGTTAATCTTTTATATTCTCTTGAAATCACTCTCTTTCTCATGCTTCCTTTCTTATATATATGAAAAACCCCAAGAGAATTTAGTATGTATATTTATGAATATGTTAGGCATGTGTTTTTATTTTATTTTTAAAAAAGGTAGCTTCACTTTCAAATAGAAGAGGGACTTCGTCCCTATCTTCAGGGGTAATAATTTTATTTTAGAGAGTCTTAATTTGCTTGTATGCAATATTTAACTTTTTTTATAACTATATTATTTTTTTAAGTTACAAAATTATGATAAAGGAACAATGAAATCTATGGTAGAATGTTTTCAATAGACTTATGGATTTAAAATGCATCATACTAATATGTCATGCATTCAACCTAAGAATTAGTACAGGCCAAACTATTTGCCAATGTAGAGAGGCAATTTAGATTCAAATATTTTTTTGAACAATTAATTTTTTTGGTATATATTTACTCACTAAAATGCTTCGTTCAATTATTTAATTACATATACATACATATAAATAGGCAACTTAACTCCTTGATTTAGGGAGAGTATCCTTATCATGTACAACAACAAACATCCCTACAATCACTCACAAACATATTATCACTCTTAAAATCTCACACACATTTATCTATATTGAGTTGTCTCACAACTCATGTACAATAATACTCACACTCACACAGATAACAATTATATATCACCTAATTAACTAATGACTTGCTTAAAACTATAATTTATCACATATGTGAGCATTAACACATAATTTTTATAACATTCCCCCCTTAGTGTAAACATGGGGGGGAAATCATATTATGTAAAAGCTTCTTCTTGAAAACATTTTTTAGACCAGGTACAAATCCATCAAGTTGTCTCTCAACCCTTGTAAAGGTATAGTTCCTAAGTTGGACTCTTAAGTTCTCAGATTCCTTCTCTTAATCCCCAAACTTCTAAATTCTCAAATTCCCAAACCATTTGGACAACAATCCATATTGAGTTCAACTCAAAATTTTATCTTACCTCCAAAAAATGAGTTTATATTATGATATGATTTTTTCAAATAGGTTGTTACCATAGAATATTTATGTTATCACACCACACAAAAAAAAATGCAAACGTAAATGTCACTACATCATAATGTAACCTCATTGCTAATGGTTAACGAGAGGCACTATATAGCCTCTAACATATGTTGCCTCTGAACTTCGTTAATATGTTACTCACTTAACATATTTGATAATGAAGCTCAAGTGCATGTCATGTTTTATTATAAACCACCCCTCTTCCTCTCCCCCCCCTCTCTCTCCCCCCCCCCTGATTAACATATCTGACACAAGGATGTCGTGTTCAGATGTTATTATATCCTTATAAAGTACAAATTTTGATTATTTAATTTTGATTCTATGACTTTGCTAATGATGACATACAAATAAAAATACTCAACAAAACCAACATTTAAAATAAATACACTCAAGATCCTATCCCTATAACACTAAAATGACATAAAATAAATATGGTTTAAAACATTAAACCAACTATCACTAATACAATCTTTTAAAAATGACTATTACTAAACTTATAACAAATTTTTAGACACTAAACAAGACTAATAAATCATAATGACAGCCATATAAACGTCTAAACTCATTATATTAAAATGATTTTGACAAAAACTATAAATTAAACCTAGACCATGACCAAACTATAGCGTCTAAACTCATATATTTGCTTGTTAACATCAGAAAAAATGATATGTTATGACACGAATGTGTGCATGCACCAAATTATTAGTGCCTGAGGAGCTTACCACATACTAATGATGGATCTAACACATACAAATATATACCATTGATGACATACATAATGGAACAGAGGTGCTTTGTGCATGAACTTAACAGAGTTTTTGAGGTAAATTACACTTAGATCTATTGAATTATGTAGTGTATGAATAAGGACAGATCTATATGGAATCAAGACTTTCATGTGGAGAAGAATTTTTTAGAGAAGACAATAGATACATTTTTTTGCATGTGGAATATTTAGATTTGCACAGTGAATTTCCATGACAAGATGTGAGGAGATAGCAGGTGCACAATCAATAGAATCTTCTTGCATACACAAAGACATTGGAAATATAGACATTGTTGAAAATAAATGATAGTAGGAATAAAATCATCAAAGTTAGTATGATAAAAGATGTCACATATGTGTATAGAAAGTAAATCTATGGGGATGTTAGACTGCTAATACAAGCATCAAAGAGTGAAATGTCAAAAGAGATCTACGCATTGATATTATTACATAAAAAATTATTGATTATGTAAGAAACAATAATATCACTGATAACTCAACACATAAAACCCTATGTCTATAAAAAATACGTAACTTTATACTACATATTGCACTCAAACAAATTTCAAATTAATTTAATCAAACTCCACTATAATCTCTCATAAATCAAGCAACTATTAAAACTATAAAGTCACCCCTCAACATTTTATTCTTCCATCTAACAGGGTATTTACTCTAATACCAAATAAAATATTTGGTATATATTTAGACAGTAAAATACCTTTTTCAATTATTTTATTGCATATACATACATATAAATAAACAACTTAACACCTTGATTCAAGGAGTGTAGCCTTATCACATACAACAATAAACATCCCAATAAAACTCTCATCTCTACAATCACTCTCAAACCTATTCTCACTCTTAGAATCTCGCACACATTTATATATAGTGAGTTGTCTCACAACTCACATACAATAATAATCACACTCACACGTTTAATTTTTTTAGATCACCTAACTAATTAATGACCCACTTATAACTATATTTTCTCACACATGTGAGCACTAACACATGATTTATATAACAACATGGAATTATTATATATGGTTATCTTTTTTCCAATTATGTTGAGTATTGCTTGATATAATTAATAGATTTGTAACATAGTTGAGGGCCAACACTATTCAAAGCATTTGAATGATAGCCAAATTACTACCCTTTTGAAATTAACATGCTAGTGCCCTAAGAACTAAGATATAGTCATTTTACATGCATTTACTTTCTACATTCTAAGACACTAGTTATATTCCTATTTATTTTTAAAAAATGGATTCATTTTTTTATATAGGAACAATGCCTTGGTGGATTCTTTTTAAGTAACATATTTATTCTATATAGTAATTTATGCATGCATGATGAAGGTATTTATTTTAATAATATGTAGGTTTTATCCTTCATGTTTTGATCGATCTTGAGTGCAAAAATTTTCAAGGTGACTAAAAATAAAATCATTTTAGTATTTTTTAAGACTACTTTGCTATGTTCATCATATGCATACTATGTTTCACAATAGTTATGATTGTGATCCATATGTAAAATAATTTGGAATTAAAATCTACTAAAGCTTGCTTTGGTAGGATCCTATATTTTACCTGCACCCTGGGTATTGATCAACTATCTCAGTGAAGCCAAGGTCAATATTATTTTATTTTATTCTCAATTCATTTCTAAAATGGTTTATTTGTGAAATGGTAGTGTTTTTTTCACCATGTCACATTTATTTGACTCTATGATCAAATGATATTACATGATGTTATCTTTAAACATGATAGGGTACAATCCATTCTTCTTTTGATATGAGTGACTTACATGATACATCTCTCATATCAAAACGGTGGATTACAGTGGGAATGTGCTAGAGACATAAGCCTTCATGAGCAAAAAATCAAATAAAAATACATGTTTCATAGATTTTAGAGATTCAAATGGTTCAAATATTAGATTGTTTCAGATACGTGACAAACATTGACACATTGATATATAGTATAGGGGCATATGCTATGCATATACATTCATTTTACAGACACTTGATCACATATTCATACACACTTGAGTACATATACACAACAATTTATAAGAACAAAATTTAGATTTGCATATTCACATACATTTGGGATACATATTCTCAAATTTAGCATACATATTTAGGGGGCATGATATTGGTTAATGCACATATACGACATAATTACAATTGATTAGAAAATAGTTGTCATTATGTGTGACATTTATTAAAACCTACATACATAATGGGGGCATGAGCATTATTCACTCCTTTGAGATCACATTTTTTTTATTTTTACATGGATCTAACTTGATCCAAATAGAGTGAAAATTTACATTTAAATCTATAATCTATCTGCAGTGGTTGACTCATTTATGAGTGAACCTTGCCTGATCAATTATCTCATTTACCTATGTAGCATTTTATTTTGCATTTGAACTTTGCCTCATTAGTTCTCTCTATATTTTCTTGAATGGTTATTGTTGACCCAATTTTGCCCCTCTGGAAAAATCTCGGTCACCTCCTACACCTGCTTTTGCAAGGCCAGTGAATTTCAGGCTGCAGTCCATCTTCAAGTTCGTGCTCAGTTCAACGGAAAAAGTTCAAATCAACAGTTCAATTGTCTAAGTCCCACAAAAATTCAAGTTTTCTACAATGGGCGGCAAAATTACCACCCACAACATCGGCGGGACAAAAGAGACCGCCTACACACAAGTAATGGGCAGCAAAATTGCCGCATGAAGCAGCCGGCAGAGAAAAGGAGGCCGTCAACATCGGCCGACGTCGGCAAAACTGTCGCGCTCGGCAGCTAATTCGGCCGACGTCGACAAAACTGCCACGGTCGGCAATAAATCAGCCAATGTCGGCAAAAGGTCCACATGAAGTCCACGACAGTGGGCAGTAAAATTACCGCCCACAACATCAGGCGGCAAAAAAGCCCTGCAGAACACAAGAAAAGGCCCAGCTACCGAATGAGCAGACCAACACGCAAAACAAGGCAGAAAGCATGGTCCCAGTAGACTTATGACATCATCTACAGTGTTTTATCTCTTCCCAAGGGAGACTAAAGCTACCCCTTGACTCCTCTTGGCTTTTTCCATATAAATACACAGACTTGGTCATTTTTAAGAATCTTCTCACACTTTTGTAAAGAGCACAGCTCTCTAAATTTTCCACCTGAATCAATAAAAGACAGTTTTTACCTCTATTTAGATGGATTATGCAGAGTATGCCTTGAATGTTAATCTGTGTCCAGTCATTGTCTCTTGATGCTCTCACAGGTTCAACACCAGCAAACCTGTGATCTACAAAGTGCCACTGTCTGTTGCTGCCAGGAGTAGAGTTTTGTTTTGGAGGTATAGAATAGGTGAGGTCACTTACGGTGTGTATTTCTCAGCACCTCGGTGCGTCCCTATTCCTGTGCTTTCCATAAGAACCTCCCTGTCATCCCAGAGACCTGGTCTTTTCTGCCAAATCTGAGTGTATGTATGTTATTTTATCTGATCCCGAGTGTGAATGTGGGAAGGTCATCTGTTTTTGGTGTATCACCTCTTTAGAGTAGGCTGTTTGTTTTCATGCTTTTCTTCTCCCTTTTCATTCCCCCCCAGTTTTTAGCTGTATGTATATATATATATATATATATATATATACCTGTACGTAAATTTTGCTGCCTGAAACAAACAAGATACATCAGAGGGAACTAGCCCATACCTAGAGACTCTCCTCTCCTGCTTCACCATCCCACAGGTGAGAGAGGAGTTTCCATGTTGCGAGGAGAGGGCAGGAATCTATTTTCCTGCCAACTGGGTGCACTTTCCAGCGTCAACAGTTTTGGCACGCCTGATGGGACCACAAGTTTTAATCAGTAAAGTTGCAGGGTTACTCACTGATCCTGTTACAGCAAAGGAACCACCAATATAGCACCCTGCGTCAACAGTTTTGGCACGCCCAGTGGGAGCACAAGTTTTAATCAGTAAAGTTGCAAGGTTACTCACTGATCCTGTTACAGCAAAGGAACCACCAATATAGCACCGTGCGCGTCAACAGTTTTGGCACGCCCGATGGGACCCCATTTTTATCAATTTGATAACGCAGTAAAGTTTCAGGATTGATGCTGGTCCTGTTACAGCAGATCATTTTTGTTTTCCAGCGTTTGACGACTCTGAGTTAAATCTGCTGGTTAAGCAGCCTGGTGCCATCAGAAATCAATCACTTCTTGTATGTATACTTCTTTTGCTCAAAATCATGGATCTTGTTTTCCTTCATGTGAGTGTGATCAGACTTCAGATATTTATGCAATCCCCTCAAGTAGCTCTCCTAGTTACCCTGTAATTATAAGGGAGGTGGCACTGGAATTTGAGAGATAGACAATGGAAATCGACAAGTTGGAAGAGCAGTATAGATATCAGCAGGAGCTCATATATAAAGAGGAGCGCTTGTTTAGGCAAGTGCAGGCCGTACAATCCATGAAGGAAGAGGCACCAAAATGGAGAAATCCATCTATCCAAGGTAGTCAGCCTTGTGTGCCCCCTCTTACCCTAAATAAAACCCCCTCTTTAACACCAAATCCATTTTATCAAATTGCACTTGCTCACTCCAACTCATCAAATACAGCTGCTCCCAATCCCGTGCGCCTGGCCTTCCAACACCAAATGGCATCAGGGCAACCTCCTATGGGGATCAATCTTTTCAACTCCTTAGATCAGGAATCTTTGATTGAGAATAATTCCACTAGCCAGCACGTCCCTCCTCCAACACACCAGCAGTGTTTTCCTCGCATTCCCCAACCTCCCTAAGTCCTTCAGCATAATACGTAGATTCCGAGTTGGAGGAAGGAATGCCCAGGACCAGCTCAGAGCTTTGAAAAGGATCATGCTGGGGACCTCCAAGAAAGACTCTTTCAGGAAAATCTAGCCAGACAAATTGAAGATTTAGAGGCTAGGATGAAGCTTCTCCTTGAAAGAGAGTTAAAATTTCTAGACCTTGTGGAGGAGCCTCAGGACCTCGTGGAAAACAAAGTTGCTGCCTGTTCGCAAGGGCAGAATTTTAATTCAAAAATCTTGAATTGGGGGAAAATAGTGGAATCATGGGGCAGCAAAGAAATAGAAGAAGAAAAGCAAGGTTTTTCTCAGAACCTTGAAGAAGCTGAAGTTGCCCCTGCCTATGATGATGTTGGCAGCCTCCAGGAAAATCTTTTCTAAGAAGATCTGAGTAGGAGAATTACAGAGTTGGGGTCCAGAGAGAGTTTCCTTAGCCAATGTGTGGTGGATAGTTCAGACCAAATAGCACATTCCATGCCTGAACACACCCCACCTACACATTTCCAAGAGAGTTATCAGGCCGTGCCTGATATTAATGAAGTGTTGATCAAGTGGAGAGAGGGGAATCATTCGATTCTAGCTCAAGGACTGCTTCCTCTTCCACATGCTTTCTCCACTTCACCCTTGCTCAAGGAAGAACCTGTTTTGCAAGAGGCTGGAGAGGAACAAAAGATCCAATCTGCAGTCCTTCAGGAGGTTGTCATAAGCGATAACGAAGAAGAAATCGTCATTGATGCCCCTTGTGAAGACCTTGTCAGCAGTGGAGAAGATGCAGGCTTTGCATATATGCGAATGTTTCAGCAATTCGAGGAGGAACAAATGCATAGTAGGCTCTCTTCCCCTCAGTTTGATGAACTTCCTTGCTGTATTGATGAGGATGACTACATTGAAGAGCCTGAGTTAGAGGAGGATCAGGAGAATATTTTTGAAAATCTAGAGAACCTGATCAGCAAAGAGGAAAAGGAGAGGTCTGTTTTCCAGGAGGAATGCCTTGAAGAACTGAGCTTTAAACAGGAAAGTGAAGTCTTGTGGGATGAGCAATCATTTTGTGAGTCCCTTTTAGACATTACCACATTTGCCCTTCTTCAAGAAGGCCAAGAGGAAGTAGAGGACGAGTCTGACAAAGTTTTTAGCGAGGCAGAAGGAAACAAATCAGACCATGATGCATTGTAGAAGGAATGTGCAGATCAGATAGCTCACGGTGATGAGCCGGCAGCAATTGATTTCTTGGTGAGGTGCACCAATATCAAAGACCAACATTTAATAGGCCTCCAAGGACAATCAAAATACATATATATTGGAGGCATGTTTGATTTTGATTCCCTCGGTTTCCAGCCAACTCAGGTGACAGGCAAGAAGAGTAAGTCACCAAATCTCATTTTCTTTTAGCTACTTGCCTGTCACCATAAGTCTCCTCGCCAAGAAAGAGACTTAAGAAATTTTCCTTTTGATCCAGGAGGGAGGCGAACATTCCTGGTTAACTGTACATAATAGTTTGCTTTCAGTTGTTTTCCCTGTTTTCCCTAAGTGCAGTTGCATGGGTAGTGTTTTTTTAGGTTTGTGTCTTTCCCTTCATTGTGGGGGTAAATTCTATGTATTTGATTCTAGAATCTTCAAAGCTGTTGTGAACTCTCTTCAAAGTCATCATCTGACTCCGCACCCAATGGAATGTAAGGCAACTGGGTTCTAGTCATAGCAGGCACGCTTACCCTATGAGTCACCAATTTGTTGACCCAATTTTGTCCCTCTGGCAAAATCTCGATCACCTCCTACACCTACTTTTGCAAGGCCAGTGAATTTCGGGCTGTAGTCCATCTTCAGGTTCATGCTCAGTTCAACGAAAAAAGTTCAAATCAACGGTTCAATTGTCTAAGTCCCGCAAAAATTCAAGTTTTCTACAATGGGCGGCAAAATTATCGCCCACAACATCAGCCAGAAAAAAGAGACTGCCTACACACAAGTAATGGGCAGCAAAATTGCCGCATGAAGCAGTCGGTGGAGAAAAGGAGGCCGTCAACATCGGCCGACGTCAACAAAACTGCCGTGCTCGGCAGCTAATTCGACCAACGTCGGCAAAACTACCGTGGTCGGCAGTAAATCGGCCGATGTCGGCAAAAGTTTTGCATGAAGTCCACGATAGTGGGCGGTAAAATTACCGCCCACAACATCAGGTGGCAAAAAAGCCCTGAAGAACCCAGGAAAAGGCCCGCCCAGCCGCTGGAGGAGCAAACCAGCACGCAAAATGAGGCAAAAAGCATGGTCCGAGCAGACTTATGATGTCATCTACAGTGTTTTCTCTCTTCCCAAGAGAGACTAAAACTGCCCCTTGACTCCTCTTGGCTTTTTCCATATAAATACACAAACTTGGTCATTTTTAAGAATCTTCTCACACTTTTGTAAAGAGCACAGCTCTCCAAATTTTCCACCTGAATCAATAAAAGATAGTTTTTACCTCTATTTAGATGGATTGTGCAGAGTATGCCTTGAATGTTAATTTGTTTCCAGTCATTGTCTCTTGATGCTCTCATAGGTTCAACACCAGCAAACCTGTGATCTACAAAGTGCCACTGTCTGTTGCTGCCAGGAGTAGAGTTCTGTTTTGGAGGTATAGAATAGGTGAGGTCACTTACAGTGTGTATTTCTCAGCACCTTGGTGAGTCCATGTTCCTGTGCTTTCCATAAGAACCTCCCTGTCATCCCAGAGACCTGGTCTTTTCTGCCAAATTTGAGTGTATGTATGTTGTTTTATCTGATCCTGAGTGTGAATGTGGGAAGGTCATCTGTTTTTAGTGTATCACCTCTTTAGAGTAGGCTGTTTGTTTTCATGCTTTTCTTCTCCCTTTTCATCCCCCCAGTTTTTAGCTGTATATATATATATACCTGTACGTAAATTTTGCTGCCTAAAACAAACAAGATACATCAGAGGGAACTAGCCCATACCTAGAGACTCTCCTCTCCTGCTTCGCCGTCCCACAGGCGAGAGAGGAGTTTCCATTTTGCGGGGAGAGGGCAGGAATCTGTTTTCCTGCCAACTAGGTGCACTTTCCAGCGTCAACAGTTATTTGGGTTATAATTTTCCCCATATAAATGGGGGTTGGGGCATATTACCTTACCAACTCAAGATACTACATAGTTACAAAAATTTGGGGCATGATCACCCCCAACTCTCCAATGCTTCAATGAGGAAGCACAGCTCTAATAACCTGCAAAGGTAACATGGTTTACACCAACACATAGGTGTACTCTGACCTTTATCCTTTCAATTTTTAGATTTCATATTTCATGCATGGATTTAACTACTTCATTCTCATTTTAAGTTTTCTATCGAGCGAAACAACACATTTGGAGTCATCTCCCAAAAAGGCAAAGTGTGTTATACACACTCAAGTATATTTTCTCCTTTTACTCTAGAAAATTCCATTACTATAATAAAAGGGAGGCATTTTTAGATATTAAAATATGCTCTTTAGTACTTAGTAATGACAAGTTTGACACACTTTTACCATGCATGACTTAAGTACTTAAACAATGTCCTAATTCGCCATGCTCTCACACTTTCGTGTTATCTTATGAGTAAACCCTTCCATTTTATGTTATAAAACTACAAGAACCTCACTGCCTACAGACATATCTGGTAAATATCTTGCATGAACATCTCCAAACTCTCAGAGTAGCCCACCTATGTACATGTTAGTTCTAACTATTATGATTGTTACTGCCAATCAATAATGACCTGCGTTGGTCAGAATTATTCCCCTCCCAACAAAGACTATTTTTTAAAATCAAACCCATCCTTAGGGTCAGCCCATCAACCTAGAATGTTGGTGGCATGAATAATTATTCAAATGTATCCATATATAAACAACTCAAGGTCTCATTCAAATGGGATTTGACACTTATCTATTGCACATCTATACATTATTGCACACTTAGTAAATCTACCCTACTATTCCCAATTTGCAAACCTCTAATTAGGAGCAGCTAGAAGCAAAGTCTAAATCACTCAAAATTTAGGTCAAAGTAAGAATTTTAAAGTATGAAAGTTAATCATTATATGAACTCACATAGTGAATAAACACAATTTCATAATCACACTAGGTAGGAGAACTACGTGTGGCTTGATTTCACCCCTTGTAGTATTAGAGATGTTTGTGCAAGATATTTAACAGGTTTGAAAAAGAAAGTGAGGTTATTATAAGTGTATAACAACAAAAATGAAAGGGTTGAATCATAATACAACATGCAAGTGAGAGAAGATGAAAAATTAGGACTATGTTTGGGTGCTCAAGTCATGTGTGGTAAATGTGTGTCAAGCTTATCATTGTCAAGTACCGAAGACTAAATTTTAGTATCTCTAGAAGTGTAATGATATTTCCAGAGAAAATGATTGTTTGCCTCAAGTTGGAAAATGGAATATGATGAATAAGGTACATGTTCAAAATCCCAAAAAGTGTTTTTTATTCTCTTATTCTTTGGATTTTTTATTTATAGAACTAGTAAATATTTACTTCAAAGTTTATATATATAAATGTATCAAGTTCTATGAAATTACTTATTATTTGGCATAAATTTATGGAAGCATTGACATTTTACCATCTGTTCCATGAAATATAAATTTGTGAATGAACAAACAATTAAATTATTTCCATGTATGAACTTTTCATGGATTGTGCAAGTTAGTGTTTCTTGTGGGTTTTGTTACAAATTGCCATAGATGTCTCAGATTTCTAGAATGGTTTTGACATACATTACAAAGATGGATTTTTAGTTGTTCAACATAGTATATATGTACCTTCTTTGTTAACTATTGTGCTCTCTTCTTTCCTATATAATTTTGACCTATAACCCATTATTCACATATATTCGTAATGGCTTGACCAAGTAGTGAGAGATTTGAAAACTATGATGTGAAAAACAAATGTGAAACTTAAGGGAAAGGAATTGAAACTTATTCTATTCATTTTTCCTAATAACAATGGTTCTTTGTATAGTGTGATAATCTATGCTTAGGGAATCTTGCACTTGTACAACACCATTTATTTTCAAAAAACATTGATATAATCATTAAAACCTGCCAAAGGAAAGGTTTCCAATTTATTGCAGTTTCATGTTGATGTTAAGTATCAAAAAAATTATTGCCTTTATATGGAAGTGCCCATAATCTCATTAACATACTTTGTTTATCACTCTTCTCTTCATAGTAGTTAATTTTCCACGATTTTTTTTATAAATGCATCACTAAGCATCTAGGTTTGTTATTTTTATGTGAATTTACATTTACTTGGTAAGTAAATTGATCCATGTTAAAACTTTCAAATCTCATAAATTTTATGTTTTATACCACTCAAAATTCTCACAAGTGACATGTTTTATGCCAAATTGATTCATGTTCAAATCCTAAAAATGACATGTTCTATGTCAAATTGGTCCGTGTTCAAATCTTATAAATCGCATATTCCACGCTCAACAAACTTAAAACTTTTGCTTGAGAAAGGCTTAAAATTTGCATGTTTAGTGTTTTCCTATAAATAGCCCATGTTCAAATCTAGCATCATGAGTTTTGGTGTAAATTGATTCATGGTTAAATCTCAATCACTCCTTTGTTTGTTGTTATAAATTGATCAATGTTGAAGTCACACAACTTGCATACTCTATACCAAATGGAAAACAAGCTTAAAATGCTAATTTGACAAACCTTTAAAAATTATAAGTTGATGAAGCCAAGAATGCAATAATTCCAAAACACAAAATAAAATTGATCAACAAAAGAGAAATCTAGTTCTTCATTATTTATTATTATCATAAAATAATATATAGAAGCTTTTTAATAGTGCACAACTCAAATATAGAGTTATCATGCACAACTAAAATCCTATTTAAATAAAAATTAATCTTATAGTTAAGTGAACTTATTTTTGTTAGATTATGTATTTCTCATGTTTGTTAGTGTCTTAGATAGCTATTTTGTCTTGTATTGAGTTTGTCCTATGTGAGGATTTATCCCAAATTAACCATATAGGCTAGTTCATTATTTTGCCTTGACTATATAAGTAAGTGTCTTCATTTGTATTAGCATATTCATTATGCTTCATTTTTGAATAATATATGATCTGCCTTATTTTTGTATATCATATATGTAGCTTCTTTTGTGATGTTTTGTTACCAACACTTCAGATTCTTAGGTTGGAATGTCTTTACCATTCCTAACATGATACCAGATCCTTAAAGAATTTGCAACCATCCATCAGCTTGTAATTTAGATAATTTGATTCCACTTCCCTCTTGTCATCGCTTCTTACCTTTCATGGAGAAGAAGAATAGAAGAGAGGTGTACGAGGAGATCCTGGTGCCCTTTGGTGCTCCTTTTCAAAAAAATTGAATATTTTGTTGTTTTTTGAAGCTTTTGTTGCTTTTGAGGTAGTGAAAGAAGTTGAGGAGAGGAGAGGCTATGAAGATATGCTAAGTTTTAGCATTCCATTTGATAAAAAGAAGTTGTGAGAGAAAAGCATTGGAGTGACGAAGTTGGAGTGATGCATCATTCTTATATCAAATCTTGGTGTCACCTTTCCAACATAACTTGGGGCCTTTCAGATGTGATCTATATTGTTTTCTTAAGATTTGCTTGTGATGCAGGAAACAATAGTTTATTAGGAGTCATGGTATGTCTTTATTTTTATTTATCAAATTTTTATTCTTTTGGAAAAAAGTATCAAAGAATACTTACTAAAACACTCTCTTACTATGCATCACAAAATATTCACATTGATGATTATCTAGCATTTTGTATTCTATGTTTGATATTTTTTGAGTTCATATTTTTACAACATTTTATTTTATAATAAATTTTAATTTAAAAATAATATTGAAAACTTTTTTAGAGTGTGCATTTACTCACCTTGGCGCATTGAGTAAGATATTGACACTTCAGATTTAGAGGAGTTTTGGTTGTTGGTGTCTTTCTTTTTTCAAGAGATCTTAAAATTTGCCTTTCCTTTCAAGTGTTGAAGCGTTAAAAGCCAGGATTATGGCATCCTTTTTTTAAATCTATTTTTCATATCTGTGTTGCAATTTTAAATTTGGTGCTTGTTTAGACTATTATTGAATTGGATTTTTGTTAACCAGCAGAGGTGTCCTTACTAGCAAAGCATTTTTACCTTGGCGTGTTTCACTTTGGTGCCATTCTTTTTTTTCAAGACCTATAAAGAACACTCAGTAAATTGATTTCTATGTTGACATCTGACCTGATCTAAGAGGTGCCTTTGTTAGAATATCTACACCTTTTTTTATTGTGTTGGATCATTGTTTTAGATATAATCTTGGCACTGGAGGAGGATAGGCATTATGAGAAAGAAGTGTTGGAGTTTCTTTGTTTTTTCTCTATGCATTAGATCTGCATAAGATCTAAATTTTATTGTATTGGATCTATTTATGAGAGATCTAGAACCAAAATAAATAACTATTCCATTTTCCTCTCAAAACAGCTGGTTTTATTCATTTTTTACTTTTATATGCTGATTTTTTGCTTCAAGTGAAAGCACTATTCACTTGCATAAGCATAGCATTAACCAAGAGTATCTTTTTTCATGTTGGTTGGCATTTATGAGATCATGGTTCAATTATAGTTCCAACGAGTAGTTGGATGATTATGTTATTTTTCATTTTAGTCACTAAAATTTATTTGTAGTGTTTTTTAATTATTTTAACCCATTTGATGAGAAATCGTAACGCTTGTAACTTTTAAACCATAAATCAAAATTGAGTTCTAAATTTTTTAAAAGTGCATATTTTTTGATTACCTATCTATTGATGTCATTAAATTTGTAAAAATGCACTATTTTTATAAAGTGCCAAATTAGGGGGGTCCTATAATACAATCTTTTGGGGGGTCCTATAATACAATCTTTTGGGGGGTTGTCTCAGTGTCAATTTTGTGCACCCCTTGGATTCTTTATGCTCTTGGTGATTGGTTAGAATGGCTTTTATTTATGGTGTTGACCATTGTGATCCTTTGAATACACATAATTTCCACACATGGAGACCTCAAATGGAAACAATCATGGAGTGCAAAGGATTATGGTCCCTAATGAACAAAACACAACCATAGTTCACATAAGAATTTGAAAAAATTTAGCACCGATGTAAGTTTCAAGAATGTATGGGCTTAATTAGGGGATATGTGTGTGATAGTCCTTGGTTTCATTTTGATGGGTGTGATTCTACATTTAAAATGTGGACTAAGTTAAAGGGTTTGTTTGGGAAAGTAGATCACTTGAGAGCCATGCAACTTGAAGTGGAGCTTACTTCATTAAATCTAGATGACTTTGTCTCCATTGTAGACTACCTCGCTAAGTTTAAGCATTTGTTGACATAGTTGAATGGGCATAGATGAGATAAAAAATATGAAAAATGTGTGTAATTCATTTTGTCTAAGTTGAGTGGCCCATTCCAAATCTTTGCTTCTATCTTTTTCTATAGTATAGATGCATTAGGTACCACATTCAAATGTCAAATTTAGAGTTGTTTTGTGAGAGACTCACTAGGGAGGAATCAAAATTATCTCACCTTGAGTCTTCCAACTCTCAAAAAGCATTAGTTGCCTCACATCCTCGGACTAAGGGAAAATTTAAAGGTAAAAAAAAAAAACACTCATCCTCCACCTCAAAATGCACCTAAGCCCAACACTACTACATCTAAACCCAAACCATATTCCAAATCCAAGAATAAGTCTAACCTATCTTGTTCTTCTTATGGGGGGACTGGTCATGAAGAGTCTAAGTGTTTCAAGAGAATGCAAGCCCTAGAGGATGTCATTATGAAATATAATATCTCTTTCTCCACTCCTCCATCTCATGAGCATGGGAAAACACTTAATGTTGTTGGGAGATCACAATTACCTATTTCAAATAGTTGGGTTCTAGATTATATTTTTCACATTATATGACTTTTATTGGAGTCCTTTGTATCTCTTGGTCTGAGTCATGCTTCCAACATTGAGGTTAGATATTCTTCCTTCATTTCTGTTAAGGGGAAGGGTGATATACAGTTAGATTATGGATGCATCAATGATGAATTATATGTTCCATACATTACCACCAATCTACTTTCAATTTATTAAATTTACCATTTTGATTAGGGAAATACAGTGAATTTCACACCATAGGGTGATAAAGTTCAAGCTTTCTTAGAGCCACACACACTTATTACATAGGGTGTTGTTGATCACAGTTCTCAACTTTACTATTTTGAGGGTTTTGATGATACTCCTCCTTTAGGGATGCATTTAATTTCTCATGCAGATTCTAAGAATCAACTCTGGTAAGAGAGATTTGGACACCTAAACTATATATATTTGAAGGAGTTAGCACTCACAGTATGGTAGAGAGTCTTCTTATAGTTTCATGTCTTGATGGAGTTTGCTTTGATTGTGCATTGGGGAAACAACACTAGGATCTATTTCCTAAGGGCATTTCTACAAGAGCTTCTTCACCACTTGAGATTGTGTACAATGATTTGATGGTCTTTCCTACTCCTTTCAATGAAGCTAAGTATGCACTTTCCTTCATTGATAATTTTTGAGGTGTACTTGGATTTATTTACTCAAGTAAAAAAGTGAAGTCTTTATTCACTTCAAAGTCTTTAATGCTTTGGTCAAGAAATAGTCATCAAGTTATATCAAGAAGCTTCGTATAGACAATGGGGAGAGTACTTCAGTCGAGATTTATTTGATTTTTTGGTAGTCCATGGTATAGTTCACCAACATTTTGTTGCACATATTCCAAAATATAATGAATTAACAAAAAGGAAGAACTGAACTCTGAAGGAGATGGTTAACTACATGATGCATTCATAGTATTTACCTCCTATTTATTGGGTAGAGACAGTTAATTATGTAAACTACATTTAGAACTACACACCACATCGAACACTTGAGCATATGACTCTAAAGGAGTATTGCTCTAAAACTAAACCTGATGTCTCATTTTGTTTAGTCTTTGGGAGCCTTGTTTGGGTGTTTATACCAAATAAGAAAAGAAAATCATTGGATAAGAAGAGCAAACCTTTTATTTTTGTAGGGTATTATGAGGACATGAGAGATTATTATCTTTTAGATCCTGATACTCATGATGTTCATTTTCAAACTCATGTACAGTTTGATGAGCATTTCATATCTCATGACTCTTCATCTTCTTCCATGCTTTCTTCTTCTTTCCATGATTCACCTCCTCTTGAGGATTCATTATTTAAGAACCTAGTTTAGGATATTCTTGAGGAGGTTAAAGAAGATGAGGATCTTGTTCACACTGATGTCACCACTATGCCTAGGTGGGCACGTACTACAATTATTGAGGCAACACCTTTCATTCAGGATCTTCCACCTAATTGACATCATCATACACATTCTACAGGTACTGGACTTTTATGTCAAGCATTCTTTGGGGATCCACAGTATTTTTTATAGGCTCTTGGGATACAAGAGTGGGATGATGCGATGATAGATGAGTATTATTCATTAATGAAGAATCAAACTTGGGATTTGGTCACTCTTCCTAAGGGAATAAAGTTGGTTAGGTGTAAGTGGATTTACTGCACCAAGTATGTAGTTGATGGGTCCATTGACAAGTATAATGCACATCTTATTGTAAAGGGATTCTCATAGGTCAAAGGTATTGACTAATATAAGACTTTTTCACCCATTGATAAGATGGATTATGTTTTTCTTGTACTTTCTATTACTGTATCACAAGGTTTGCCAGTATATCAGATGGATGTTAAGAGTGTTTTCTTACATAGAGACTTGCATGAGGAAATCTATATGGAGCAACCTATTGGGTTTATTCAGGATTCTTTTTTTGTTTGTCGACTTGAGAGGTCTCTTTATGGTCTCAAATAGGATCCTTGAAATTGGGATGAAAAGATGGATTCATTTCTTCTCTCCATTGGCTTTGTTCATTGCCACACTGATCCCATAGTGTATATTCAACATATTAGGGAGGACATTGTTATTTTGGTTTTGAATGTTGATGATATGTTTCTCACAGGCAATTCCTCATCATAGATTTAGACTATTCATTAGGCACTTTCAACATAGTTTGACACAATAGATCTTGGCCTTCTGCATTTCTTCCTTGGATTATAGATTTCATAATTAGATACATGCATTTATTTGAGTCTATAGAAGTATAATCTTGATCTTCTTCAATGTTTTTGCATGGCTGATTGCAAGCCAGGTCCTTCTCCTTTTCAGTTTTAAGTGACTCTCACTGCCTCGTGTACTACACTTTATGATCCTACATTGTATAGGCAAGGGGTTAGGAGTCTTATGTATTTGACCCATACTCACCCCAATATTTCATTTGTAGTTGGGCTTGTATCAAGGTTTGCACATAACCCTCATGACAGTCATTAATAGGGTACCAAGAGGATTTTGAGATATTTGTGAGGCACTACTCATTTTGGATTACACTAAACTAGGGGTTCTACTCAATTGATTGGCTACAATGATTCAGATTGGGTAGGTTTTCTTGATGACAAGCATTCCACTTCTGGCCACATATTTTGTCTGGTTCTTCACCTATTACTTGGTTGTGTAATAATCAACAGGCTATTGCATTTTAATATACAAAGGATAAGTATAGGGCAATAGTTAGAGTGAGTCAACAGGTTCATTGGCTTCATCAATTGTTAATAGAATTTGGCTTTACATAGGATTCATCCACTATACTTTGGTGTGATAATCAGAGTGTAATTCATATATCTTGCAACCCAATTGAGCATCAACAAACCAAGCACATTAAGATATATATTCACTTCATTCATTAACACATTCAGGATGGCATTCTTAGCTAAGAGTATATTCCTACTCAATAGTAGGTTGCAGACATTTTCATGAAGCCTTCTACATCACCTTGTTTACTTAAGTTGCATGGCATACTTGGGGTTTCAAAATTTGTCCTTGGGGGGTGTTTATGAGAACGTCTTCCATATTTATTTTGTGGATACATATTGTGCATGAGTACCTTATTAAGCCTAGTTACTAGAACTCATATTGTGGATATGCCACTCATATCCACTATTTCTTTTTTGGCTTTTTTTAGCCCCTAGATTCACTTGAGGGGGGTGTTAGAGTATGTATTTCATGTGTATTTCTCACATTTTCTAGTGTCTTAGCTAGATATTTTGTCTTGTAATGAATTTGTCTTATGTGAGGATTTATCCCACAATGGCCATGTAGGCTAGTTCAATGTTTCGCCTTACATATATAAGAAAGTGTCTTCCTTTGCACTAACATACTTCATTATACTTCATTTTTTAATAATATATGATTTGACTTCTTTTTGCATATCATATCTGCAACTTTCTTTATGATGTTTTGTTGCTAACACTTTGGATTCTTGGGTTGAAATGCCATTACCATTCTTAACATTTTTACTAGCTCTTATTAAAATACAAATTAATCCTAGAGTTAACTAAACTTATTATTTTTATCAATTTTCAAAACTTATATTTTTAATAACCTTCTATTTTTTGTAATCCACTATTTTTAGTAACCCACTATTTTTAGTAGCCTACTATTTTTAATAACACTATTTTTTTTACAAGATCATTATCCTTCGGTTGAAAATTTCTAAACTCCTAATTTAGAGTTGGGCTTACTTGCCTTCCTCATTTTATTCCATTTATCGAACCATGCCTCTTCTTATAAAATTTGATATATACTTATAAGGATGATTTGTGCCTTTCTTGCATCTCCACTCTACTCGATTGACTCATAAATGTTGAAATCAATGTTATGCTCATAAACTTCCAATCTTGTAATAGTTGTATCTAAAATAGTTTATCATTCTCTTCATCTTCACTTTCATTAGCAAGTTTTTCAACAACTTGTTAATCAACTACATCTTTAATATTGGATTCATGTGTATAACCATTTACATGCATATATTTCACCTTCTCATCAACCTTCAATGGAGTATTCTTGTCAAACCTTTCTAATTTATTCTTTTTATTATCTTCTTATGTATTTTTCTCTTCAATTTCATCCCCATGCTTCATCAGAGCAATTTATACAACATGTAGAACATCGTTAGTTACACTATCTCCATGCATGAAATCCATTGTCAATGGAATTCTTTCTAATGTCTTCTTGATATCATAAAATTCTCTTTTTACACGAGATTATTTTATCTCTTTTAGGTTTTATTTGCTCCATGAAACTTTTTTCCTCTTCATTTTAGCAACACATGGTGTGATTCATGCCATATGTATCTTCTCTCTCTTTAAAAAACTCTATTCTCACAACCATCTCCCTCAAGTCTTAGATGACCTTCATAATCATTTTCTTCTAATTCTTCATTATTTGTTTCTCTATCTCTCTTTCTTCATCCATGTCATCTCCTCTTTGCCTTTGTCTCTGATGTGTAATAATGTATGTGAGTTCTTCCACTTTTTTGTGCAACTATTGCATATTCATGTTCAACTGTGCATACCCTACTCTCCCTCTTCCTATCTTGCTTAAAAATATTATTCAAAACATATTTTTTCTCCAAAATAAAATTCAAAACTTAACAAGGATTCACATAAAATATTACCTTGAATTTTCTTCCTAGAGTTTAACTTGCTCTGATACAGTATAGTGGGGCCAAGAGCACAACAATTCTAAAACACTGAATACAAATACTAAAATAAAATTGAGTTGTAAAAGAGAATTCTAGATCTTCATTATTCATTATTATCATAAAACAATACAGTCTTTTAATAATACACAACTAAAAGTTAGAGTTATCATGCACAACTAAAATCCTATCAAAATAAAAATCAATCCTAGAGTTAACTAAACTTGTTATTTTTAATAATTTTCAAATCTTACTCTTTTTAGTAATTTTATAAACTTACTATTTTTAGTAGTTTTCGAAACTTATATTTTAGTAAACTTATATTTTTAGTAACCTGCTATTTTTAACATCCTACTATTTTAGTAACCCATTTTTTTAGTAGCCTGTTTATTTTGTTGCATCATAAATCCCTAAACAAGCACCCCATTTTGGTGTTATGTTATGAATTAATACTGGCAAGTAAATTTATTTGTGTCCAAAGATTACAAATGCCATGTTCTATGTAAGCAAACTATTTTGGTAAACATTCTAATTTAACTTTTAAGGGATTTATGGAGTTTAAACTCTAGGTTGTTAAAGGGTTTGAGTACAATAAATCAAGGTAGAAATATACAATGAATATATCCACTAATTTGTACAAGAATTGACCTAATATGATATTTACAAAAATAGCAATGAATGACACAAATAAGTACTTAGTTGGGAAATGATTGGGATAGATGATTTAGGGGTTGAAAACTGGTGTAGAAGTTGATCTGAGTGTCACAAACAGGATTCGAGTGTCAAAATCAGCCATGGATAGTAGCGTAGTGCACTAGCATCCAAGGTAGTGCTCTAATGTCCCACTCAAAATCTCTATAAATGATTTATAGGTTTTGTAGAATAGGTCCTACTCCATCTCTGGTCCAAATTTCAAGTCTATGTGATAAATACTTTTTCTTATAGATCTATTTTTCTTCAAAAACCCTACATGTCTCAAAAATTGAAAATATATGTCATGGTTGAAATTAGGTAAGGGACACTAGTGCAACCCCTTAGTCACTAACATAGTGCGCTAGTGTCTAAGTGAAAAAACTTGGGGCACTAGGGGCCTAGATGCCTAGTAGAAGGTCTAGGACCAATTTTGGGATGTTTAAGGATGCTTAATATGCACATAAAAGTTGGATAAGGGTTGAAAGAGGTCTTAAGATAGGTCTAAACTCAAGTGACATTTTATATGACTACATTTGATCCCACTTTATTCTATAAGTGCAACAAAATGAAATGACTATGATAAAGAAAAAAATATACCTAGACTTATGTGTGAGGCAAACCCCATGAATATGGGTCTAAGTTTATGAAGCATACTCCATTATGTGTCCTATAAATGAAACATGTAAAAATCACTCCTTAAGGAGTATCAAAAGCAAAGACAAAGTTGAGTAAAGAGATAAGAGAGTGAGGAAAGTAATGAATACCACTTTTTAGGTACACAAACCAATGCAAAAATTGGTGACATCTTAAGTGTGTGTGTAGACAGTGATCAAACGGTGAATAACTTGGACTAAGTTGATGACTTGATCAATACCCATGTGTGGGTGACTCAAGAACTCAATTTGGTTTTGACTCCATTTCCCACCCTTGCTCGATGGGCCATACACTGTGAATAACTTGGATTGGATTGATGGCTTGTCTAACCCTCCTATGTAGGTGGCTCAATAACTTAAGTAGGTTATGACTCCATCATTGCCTACTTATGTGTAGTAGATGCATCTGTGACTAAAATTGTATGATGTAACTAGAACTATGTAGGATGGCTCTAGAGCCACGTAGAAACTCTAAAATGTAAAACAACCAAGGGGCCTCTCGGGCACTCAGGAATGTAGCTCAGGGATTATGTGGAAATGCTAACCACTACAAATGGAATAAGGCATCAATTTGGTGTGAAACTAGTGAAAATGGTGATTGAAGTACACAACATGGAGAATAACATAGAGTTGTCATTCCATCTGAGATGAGCTGATGCAAAGCTGATCATGTGCAAATAATGTGTCATGCACATGTCCCCAATTTTGATATCTGTGCATATGGATTTTGGACTGAGTTTTAGCAATTTGTGTTTGTGTCTATTTAAAATTGACATGGAAGTGATCATGTTGTGTATAATGCCCCTAATCTGAGTAAACCTAGTACGATTCTATGGAAAATTTAGCATAAATTGATCAAATATAACAAATTATGACTGAAACTATGCAAATTTATATTTTCCTATTTCTGGGGCTACTAAATAATAGCACAATCATACACCACATTATTGTCCTATGTGGCATGCTAGTGTTCTTTGTGCTATTTTTATGACAAATTAACTCTAATCTCTATTTGATTGTTTTTCGCTAAGTTTTCTTGATTTTGAGCTCTATAATTTGTGTTTTTGTGCTGGAAATTGTATCTAAGTGCACTCGAATGACTTGATCTCTATGGCAAATCATTGTGAATGCCCCCTCTTTTGAGGGGAGTTGTTTTACCTGTGTAATTACTATCCTAAAAAAAGCTCTACATGATGTGTGTTAGGCTAAAAACATATGATATTTGTGTGATAAACCAATATAATATGTATATATGACATCAAAATGTAAAAGATTATGAGCATAAGTTGGCAATGTATGATGTATGTTAAATCTAACATTCACAGGGTTGTCAAGAAAGATATAACAATGTAAACATGTGTATGAACTACATAATTTGAGTAACTACCTAGGGGGATTGGGCATGATGCCCATCAAGGCACCCAAGGAGGAAGGGGAGATGCATGAAGTCCCTCATGGAATTGAAAATTGAGTATGTAAGCAACAAGCAAGAGATGAGTGTCATGGCCATGATGCATACATGAAAGCATACATACAACACACATGAGGCATGCAAAGTATACCGAGGGGCCAAAATACAAATGCCATGGGCATATGTCACTAAGTCTAAGAAAGAGCAAACATATAAGGACATGTTCAAATATCCACATACGCATACAACAAACAAGGTTATCCTAGAGACACATGGAAGGACATTTTCAAATGTTTGCATACATAATCAAGAAGTTACATAGAAGGATATGGGCACATGTCCAAAGCATACACACAATGAAAGGAATTGGATTAGAGCTATAGAACAATGACATATTCAAATGCCCTCAAATAGATGTAGAAGCAAAGAGACACAATCAAGTCTAAACTAGGAAAGCTATAAATGAAAGTATGCATGAACATGTGGTACAAATCCATATAAGAGCAAAGATGTACATAGTCGAGTCTATAGTATTAGTAGTTGAATTTTTTTTTGAATAGTATGTGATGATCAATATCATGATATAATCAATGTTAAATCTATGATATAAAGTATAAAAGGATGTAGCATGGTAAACCAGAATATGTGTAGTATGATGCCCCCAGTGGGAAAATGTATCAATGATGAATTTGTGTATGTGACCCTAATGGATGGATAGTAACATACATGAATTTGTGTAGAGGACCTGAGTCCTGTAAGAATTTATGAACATTCAAAAAGAATGAGTGAAGCATGTATGTATGATAAAATTGACTATACTAGCATGGAAAACATATGTACTACTTGGCAAATATAAGGAATGTAAACATGGAAATGCTTACAATCTGAAATTTTGTATTTTATGAGCAATATTTGAATGTTTTTATATTTTTGAATATGTTATAATGTTTTTGTATTTTATGAGTATAAGTTATGTATAAGCAATATGAAAATGAAATTACACACAAGGAGCAAGATAAAGGAAACTATGTACAATAAGCATGATAAATAAAACTATGTACAAGGAAATTGGGGGGTAAATGAATTTGTGTACAAGTAGAGTGTTATGGATAAGAATTTGTGTGTTGGTAAGGAATGGTGCTAGAAGTCCAATGTGTCATTGATGGGATTCCTCTGTGTAATATTTATGGCATATTTGCTTTCTAAATGGTCGGTATCATAATAATTTGGGTTGTTCCAATCATCTTCTTCAATTTGATTATCAATGTCTGGATTATTGATTGGGATCTTTCCATCTGAAACTGTATCCGTTGTAGGTATAGCTTGTTTTGAAGATCCTATTGTTAGAAACCCTCTTTTGATAATGCTCATTTGCTTAGCCTGATTTTGAATGTGAAACTCAAGTTATTTTTATTTTTGTAACATTACTTGTGTATCTAGATCTTTTTCCTTGATATAGTGTATATGTGAATGATTTAACTCAGTATGTTCCATAAATCTCAATCCTTGTTGACCAACATTATCAACTGCTAGAACAGGAGTAGTGATGCCTTGAGCATGTTTTCCCAACCCTCGACCTTGATAATCAAGTTGTTGTAGATACTTTTGATCAAATCCATACTATTTTGAAAGTGATGCCTCATTTTGGAGAGGTATATTTGTATCCTTTACTTGCTTTACATGTGCTTGTTATAATATTTCTTACTCTGATTTTAATTTGTGAATCTTTTGTTGTTTTGAGTTATGCTTTGGTAAACACTTTTGTACTATTTCTAAATTGACCATTTTTAAATTTGTACATATGCCATTACATGTTGTTTAGATGATGTGTCACTATTTGAATCATATATATTAAGTACCCGTTGTATTTTCATTTTTAATGCTAAACATGAATCAATGTGGTGCCCGTGCTTTTTGTGATATACACAATAATATCTATATCTCCTCACTAGATGTAGAGGAGGTAGGTTGATCAACTTAGCTTTAATAATTTGCCTCAAAATCTCACTTGGACTTCTATTAAATCTTTGAACACTTTTTAAATCACTGTTTGTAAATGCACTTTGTTGTAATTTTTTGTTTTGATGTGTAACATTGCTTACCATAAATTGACTACGTGAAGATGCATATACGTGATTGACACTAGTGTGCCTTGTAGGCTTTTGTCTTGTAATCTAGTTTTCAAATGTTATAATCTTTTCATACAATAGTTGATTATGAGTTTGTAATTTTGAAATTAACCTACTCGTACTGATAATTCGATCCCTTTGAGTCTCACAAGTGCAAACTCTAGTTGCTTCTTATTGAACATGTAGGCACACACCTTGTGGAGAAGATGCGGAGGCATAGATATGTTGAGTATGGGAATTAGTAACAATAGTATAGGTTGCTTCATCTCTTGTAAGAATGATAAAATGGACTTGATTAGAGGGAAAGTAATTATCACCCTCATGGCGATGAGGAGGAGAAGGAGATTCTTTCCTATGCATAAGATATGACATTGAAACTTGAAACATGGTTGTTAGAGTATTAAATTTATGGAATAAGTTCAATAAAATAAATTTTAACTAATATAGGACATCATGTACATATGTGTTTATATCTTCTTTGAATTGACCAAATGAAAGGAAATAAACATGCAAATAAAACTAGAAAACTTTGCATTAGAAAGTGATAAACATATTCTATCATTATTATCATGATTATTTAAAAATAAAAATAAAAAAATACAAGGATCTAAAATCTGAGTTTGAGTTCTAGAAGGATAGAAACTTAAACCCTAAATGTAGTCTAGGGTTAGGGTTGTTGCACTATTTGAAGTAAGTCGGGTTCACAAAATGATTTAACTTTCAAGAGATTTATGGAATTTAAACCCTAGGTTGTTAAAGGGTCTAAGTACAATAAATTAGAGTATAAATATGTAATAAATACAACCATTGATTTGTGTAAGAATTGATCTAATATGATATTTCTAAAAATAACAATGAATGACACAAATAAGTACTTAGTTGGAAACTGACTAATATGGATGATTTGGTGGTTGAAAACTGGTGTAGATACTGATATGAATGTCTTAGAAAGGATCCAAGTGTTAGAATCAATCCTAAATACTAGTGTGGTTCTTTGGACATTAGCATGGTGTGCTAGTGCCCAAGGTAGTGCGTTAGTGTCCCACTTAAAATATTTGCAAACAATTTATGGGTTTTATAGAACATACCTTGTTTTAACTTTGGTCTAAATTTTCAATTTATGCAATTAATACTTTTTCCTATAGTTTTGTTTTCATCTCAAAACCCTAAGTGTCTTAGGAATTGAAAATATACTTGTTGGGGTTGAAATTAGGAAAGTGACACTAGCGCGGTCCCTTGGTCACTAGCGTAGTGTGCTAGTGTTCAGGTGGTAGAACCTAGGACATTAGGGGCCTGGATGCCTAGAGAAAAGTCTAGGATTGATTTTGGGATGTTTAGGGATGTGTAATACTCGTATGAAAGCTGGATAAAGGTCAAAAGAGGCACTAAGATAAATCTAGAGCTAAGCTAGTGATGAGTGGTCTCAAGTGACACTCATTACATTCAAGTGACATTTTATATGATTACATATTTACATTTACAAATGAATTTTATATCTTCAAATCTTACAAATCACTCTTTTATTTTGGATCCATATCTAAAAGTAAATTATATTTATTTATTTTCAAATCACATAAAATTATGTATTTTATTGGAAGCAAACTTAAAATGTTGAGACAAACTATAATCTATTCTAAATAAATTTAAAACCTCTATTTGAAAAAACCTGTAATAAATTAATAAATTTTAAGTTTGTAATCAATATTAAATTATCTATTTAATAAATTAAAATAAAACAAACAAAAATCTAAATTTAATTGTAACTATCTCTGAAAATCCATTCGAATCTTTAACATTGATTAGTAGGAAGAGAATATTTTATTTTCATTTAATAAAAAGAATCCACTCCACAGGATTTTGCCATGATGGAGTGAAGTGTTATTGAATAATAGAATTTAATGGATAGAAAGTGGAGCCTTTTCATGTTTAGACTTCCTATTGTTGACACTATATTTTTCATAATTTAAACTACATTTACATTTTGTTTAATAGAAGAAGAAGAAGAAGAAGAAGAAGTTTTAACATCCACAAGGCTAAATAAATAGCCTATGAGACAACCAACGTAGTCATATTTGATTCTACCTTGTATTTCTTCTTTTATTCAGAGAAAGAATGAGCTCTCCAACTTTCTCCAAAGATCCCTCTATAAACAGACCATGCCAAAAGGTTGTCAAGAAGTTCACATATCTTGCCTTGATGTCCATGTAAATGCCACAATCTAAAATAAAATGTTTTTTCGATTCAACTACCCCGCATTGCAGAATTCACAAACTCTCTCTTCCCAAGTTTCTTTAGGCCTTTTCCACCTTCCCGTTTCGCATCGAAGCTGGTGGGAATTAGTTCTAAGTTGAGCAATCAAAATCTTAGCTCTCCAAGGGATATTTGCCCCAATGTAATCCTTTTGTTGATGATCACATTTGGAGTTGAACACCTTGATGTAATAATTCCATTTTTCTCCCTGGCATACCACCCCACATAGACTTGCAAAATTTATCTATGACAAAAGCTTTTATATCTTTGCTATCAGTAAGACAAGTGTTCAAATAGATATTCCACTTGATCATCCACTTGCTATTTTGCTTCATCCAAGACTTCTTTCTTTTGCTGGGCACCTCACTGAAAACTACCTTAGGCCACCTACTTGTTTTCAACTACTCAATTCTTTTGAGATATCTTAGGAGACACACCATTGCTTCCATCGAAATAGTCCTTGTTTCAGCTAACAAGATCTCATATGGAGTTGCAACTTTTAGCTTGAACTTGCAGGTGATCATATGTTTTTGAATTCTCTCTATTTGCTTCCACTGGACTCTGACATGCTGCCAGCCCAAAGCTCACACCCATAAAGCACCACCGAGATTACCAGTAGTCCAAAAAGAGTTTAAATAGTTTTCTAATCTCACAATTTAGCTTCTCTGCATCTATTTTGAAGGGCATACCATGCTTTCCAACCTCCTAAAGTTCTTTTCTTTCTGCAAGTCTCCCAACCAAGTCTATTATTAAAGTCAACCCCGAGGTACTTGTATTCATTTACCTCTTAAAGACTATTTCCCTCAAAGAGGAATGTGTGTTGGATCTTTTTCTTTTTGTTGGAGAAAATCACGATTTTGGTCTTACTGGTATTGACTTGCATACCAACATCTATGTAGAAAAGCTCAAGGGCATCAAGGTGCTCTTGCAATCCATGAGGGGACTTAGCAATCAGAATAAGGTCATCAACATATAAAAGGAGCCTTATCACATATTCCCCTAGGTGAACACCATCCCCACCCTACAAATTTAACCACTCTTCAAGTTTGTCAATGTATTAGCCAAAAAGAGTGGGTGATAAAGGGCATCCTTGCTTAACTTTGATGTCGCTCCTGAAACTTTTAAAGATGCCTGCTGAAGTTCTAATTTCAACTTGAACATCTTCATAGAGTTTATGGACCGCTGCTCTAAGATGCTCTGGAATGCCAAGTTCCTTCATCCTACACCATAACTTATCTTTAGGGACCGTCTCAAAAGCCTTTTTAAAGTCAATAAAACAACAATAATCCTTTTCCTTTTCATCCCAATTTTTTTCAATGATGTGTCTCAAAGTGACTCTATAATCTAAAATAGAATACTTAGACCTAAACCCTGATTGCCCTTTTGCTCTTTTACGCTTCTCCTCTACCCACACGCTAATTCTTCTCTCAACCATGTTACCACAGAATGCATTTTGTATAAAATAGACGAGGAGAAGCAAAGTGGTTATGAAATGAAATGAAATGAGTTTTAATAACGTCCACGAGGCCAAATAGTCTATGGGACCAAGTGTCAAGATCATTAGAGATTCTTCATATTCTTTTCGAAGTCATCTCGCCTCCTATGAATCTTTACCAACATCCAGGCTATGTTGTGTAGCCTCTCCTCCTCAAATAATTCACTAAAACTGCCCACATTCACGCTGTTACCTTGCTGCATACGAATATCCTTGTACGCATCGCACTCCCTAATGAAGTGTCGTTTAGTTTCAACCACTCTATCATTGCAAAAAATGCAAGTCCTATCTTCCCATCTTTCCTTGGGAACCGTCCATCTTCTTGTTTCACACTTAAGATGGTGTGAACCGGTCCTCAATTGTGCCATTAGGATCCTAACATTACCTTTAAGTTCGACACTTAGGTATGCTTTATCCCTGTGCTCCCAAGTGGGATTAAACTCTTTGATATAATGCATTTTTTTACGTCCAATCTGATTTGTCCACATGGTAGTCCTGAATTTTTCTAACACAAATTTTTTTATTTCCTCTTTGGAGTTAGGGCACTCATGTAACTTAATGTTCTATTTTCCCAGCCACTTGATGTTTTGCTTCATCCATGTCTTCTTCCTCCGATCTAGCACCTCGTTCACCACCATTTTGGGCCACTGGTGATTCCCCATGTTTTCAACCTTTTTTATGTAGCTTAGTACCCGTGAAATCGCCACAGCTTCCATTGGGAAAGTACCGGCTTCCGCCAGGAGGATATCATATGGAACAGTTGCTTTAACTTTAAGACTACTGGTGATAAGATGTTTTTGAATTCTTTCCAACTGTCTCCATCTGTGATTTGACACGCTGTTTCCTCAAACCTCACAACCATAGAGGACAACCGGTGTGACCAGCAAACCAAAAAGGGTTTTCTTGGTTTTCTAGTCCCAAAGTTCTGCTTTCCTGCATCTGTTTAGGAGAAGGTAAGAAGCTCTCCACCCTCCTTGAATTCCTTTCACCCTGCAAGTTTCCCAACTGAGTCTGTTATGAAAAACAATACCAAGATACTTGTATTCTTCGACGATTTCCAACGGGCTACCTTCGAACATAAAATTAGTTTGATGTTGTTTCCTTTTTAGAGAGAAGATCATGACTTTAGTCTTGCTAATGTTCACTTGCATCTTGACCTCTTGGCAAAATAGCTTTAAGGCCTTCAAATGATCCCTCAAACCATGGACAGTTTTTGCTATAAGAATAAGATCATCTGCATATAAAAGTAGCTTTACTACAACACTAGTCAACTGAATGCCACCTCCTTCAGTTTTATTTATCCATTCTTCAAGTTTGTCAATGTAAAGGCCAAACAAAGTGGAGGAAAGTGGGCACCCCTGCTTGACCCCTATGTTGCTGCTGAAGCATTCAGACATGCCTTCTCTAGTTCTAATTTTTGCTCTAACACACTCATAGAGTTTGTGGACAGCTGCTCTAAACTCATCGGGAACCCCTAGGTCTTCCATCCTTTTCCAGAGTTTGTCTCTGGGTACTGTGTCAAAAGCTTTTTAAAAATCCACAAAACAATAGTAAGCTTCCCCACCTTGGGTGTTCCACGCTTTTTTAATCAAATGCCTAAGAGTAATACAGTGATCAATGGTAGAGTGCTTTGATCTAAAACTAGCTTGTCCCTCTGCTCTTTTCCTTTCTTTTTCTGCCCAACTACTGATTCTACGTTCGATCAAGCTCCCAAATAACTTTCCAAGAAGAGGGTTGACCATGATAGTACGATAGAGGGATTATTGATATCCCCACTCTTGAAGAGAGGGATAACGACACTAGTCGTCCACTCCACTAAAAATCCCCATTGCGTGACTTCATTAAAAATTCTTTTGATGTGCGGAGCAAGGTGTTCAATGCCCCACTTTAAGAATTCAGCGTGCAGCCCGTCAATGTCTTGTGCTTTACCATTTACTAATTTCTTTATACCCTGCTTGATCTCCTCATCCGAGAAGAGCTCAATTGACGTGCTAACACTGGGAGGGAGAGTTTCCTCATGTTCACGCTCATAAAGCAACTTTGCATACTCTAACCATTGAGATTCTGTGATATTATTTTCTGTATGTTTCTTCTCTTATTGTAGCTCCCTCCAAAAACCTTTGGGATTGTGCTTACCGAACTCTATTAGCTCCTTCCTTCTTAGTATAACAAATTTTTCTTTCTTGGCTTTTAATAATTTCACATTTTTTTTTGTTTTCTTTGTTTGGCTTACTCTCTTTGTATGATCTTTTCGCTGCTTTGCACTCTTCATCATATCAGGGGTTAGCCGGGAACGTATTAGCGACTTTTTTTTCGAGATTTGAATTTTTTGCAAACATTTAGAGCCTTGTGGATCAAAGGGACCAACAAACACTTGTCAATGTGATTCCCCCTGATATTGTTTTCTTTAAGCCCAACTTTATTTTTGGTCATCTCAATGCGCTGCCCAAGGACAGCAGTAAAGAGAGATGAAATTAAAAAGGGGAAAAAGGCGATGCCACTTAACTGGCACGTTGCGGCTGGGTGCTCCTTTGTCAATGCCGATGCCGTCCGTTATCCCGAGCATGAAGACAAAAAAAAACACGAGCCCAGACTCCGGTGCCCAACAATCTTTAAACTCCAAAAATCTATGTAGGTGAGTAGCGGGCAATGAAATGTGACTAGGTTCAGCCGGCTGACCTAGGACCTGTCATTAGGCTGACTCCCTTGACTGCATTGCATTCACATGCTTCTTGCATGGCTGCATAACACAAGTCAGAATTGCATGAAAATATTTGCAGCACAGCCCTCTTATGTCTATCCTGCCATGCACATAACACGTCCGGTGTGAAGCCATAATTGAAGAAGAGGTGGTTTGGTTTTTGTGGAGGGGTTTTTGTGATGTTCCCTTTCAGTCGACGGAGGAACCAGCCTCGAGCGACCAGATCATCGGGCTTGATTGGTGAATTTCTATTCGAATTTTTTCTCTTAGCATGCCTCGAAATTAATTTGCGTTTGGGTTTTAAATGTTTGAGGCTGTGGGTTTATGTTAAACTGTTTTTCGTTCTATCATTTCTATTTCTATTACCATTTTACCAGATTTGATTTCCTTTTTTCATTTTCCAATTACTTGTGAAAATTTGGATACTTGTCCTCTCATGTGTTTGACCAAGTTTACAGGAAAATGGCATCAGCAATGGTTTGAGTACCCGTGCACACTCTTAAGTTTCACTGTAGCCTGTATTAATCATTATATCGTAAAATTACATAAGTTGCGCAAATGGTAGGGCATGTTCACGCCTTTAACTGGATTTTTTTGTTTAAACTCAGCTATGCATGGTAAATGCTGGCCTAGATTAAAACATCATCATTACCAATACGTGATGTTTCCTTTGTTCATCCTACCACGGATTTATACATGTTTGCTAACAATATTAATAATTGCAATACTTCCACAAGAATTCTTCATTTGTATATGGTGTTGCCATAACCTAGGAAATAAATTCATATGATATCATATCCTAAGCAGATATGAATATAAAAGGGATTTTCCTTTTGTTACACATATATTATACTGTACAAATAAATGGGCGTAGCCATCATTGCCAGGCTGGCAATAGGTCAACCATGCATCCACGTCTCCAACTCATACCCACCTCTCTATACCAGTGTTATGTGGGGATGCATCCCCTAGGTTTTGGTGACGTCCTAGACGTTTTGGCAACTAGGGGGGGGATGCACCTATTTTTATTTTTTATTTTCTAAATTTTTTTCTGGACTTGGAGGGGGTGTACCCAATTTTTTTTTTTTAATTTTATAAATTTTTTTCTGATGCTTTTAGTTCAAAACATAATCTCCCTTCCAAAGGGGGGGAAAAAAAAAAAAAAAGCTTTTATTTTTTGAAAAACATCAAACCCTCTCTATACCTGGTTGTACGTGAAGAATCATGAAATTAAGTTTAAATTCCTAAATCTCATCGAATAAAGTTGAAATATATAAATATCATTTTTTATATATTATTTTAATACCGGTCCCCCCACCATCCACAAAATCTAGGAAATTTTTAGCAGTAAAGGAAATCCCATCTCCATGTCCTCGAGACATAAGTAACTATGCTCCATACACACCTCTCTATCTCCTATGCTTCTCCTCAAACTCCTAGAAAATGACATCCAAAAGCAAACATCCCAACTATCTCTTGCACATGCCAAGATTCTGAACGTACCAGAATTTACGTTACATCATTAATTAAAATCTCATATAAATTATTCCTTTATGACCCCCAATAGTTACATGGATGGCAAATCCAAAGTACCATACATTGTCAAATCACTTTAAGACTAAACATCACGGAGATCAGATGGACAATGCTTCTTGTTTTCTTTTTAAGGGTTTTTCAATGGAGATATTGATAATATGTACAACCATGTCTCAACATGTAACAATCCTCTCAGTGGATCGCCCACTTATCTTCTACTTTATACCATATGGCTTGTAGTCACGGGTTGTCTTAACTCTGGATTCAGTTTATGATTGTACTTCTTTAACCTATGTTTAGTTGATGCTGAGCATATATTCTTTCGAATTTCAGAGTCACTCTGCTCAATTGACCATATAGTTATTGGTTTTATGCATTTCATAATTGGTTGAGAAGCCAATTAAAATGTTCTTGTAACAATAAACTACCTTCCCCCTTCTCAAATTTTATGCCTGGTTTAGTCAGAAGTTGTATCTTTTTTAAAGTTGTCACTTATTTCTGAAGATTCTAACTAAGAACACAATAGTCTTTCAAAGGCTGGATTTTAATCAAGAACGCAAAAGTTAAATTTTTCTTTTTTTTATTGCCCATTGCTCGGTTAAAATTTTATGATTTATCAGGGACCAAAACATATGAGTTATGCATTACGTCAACCTCTTTTTATAATTACTCTAACCCCATATATAGATAATTTCACCCAAATAAATAAACTGGGTTAGATGATAAAAGGATTGACATTGACGTGCAAAGCGAATTAAAATTTTAATTTGGATTAATTGAAACATTGAATTTTATTTGTATACCTTAAGAACTCTTAAATATTTTTTTATTTAAACTAATTTTTGATGGGCATGCTGCAATCTGGATGGTATTTTGCTTGTTACATTTTCCAGTTGATTTATTTGTGCAGAATCATCCATTTCTGTCAGATACTCAGAGCCTTTGAATCTATCATAAATTTTTAATGAACATGCTGCAATCTGAATATTTTTTTGCATGTTACATTTTCCAGTTTATTTATTTGTGAAGAATCATCCATTTTTGTCAGATACTTGGTTTGAACAACAGATTTTGAATTATTTTTATTTACAGGAATGGATCAGGTTGATTCAAGGCAAAGGCCTCATTTGATTGCTAAAGTTCTATTGGCTAGTTTTCTCACCATTCTTTGTGTAATCATTCTGAGACAGTCCTCTGTTTCTGATGGGTCAAATGTGGTAAGTTTTGTTAAACACATCTCCTTGCAAAACAGTTTTTAGATCAAATGAGCCAACATTGCTTTTTAAAAATTTAAGATAGAAACAACCATATTTTGGTGTTCCTGAAAAGATAGGTTTATGATTATTTTGAGCAATTAAGTGCTTTTATTGTATTTTCTTACGATGCTTTGTGTAAACAAGTTGCCAAATTTTATTCATTGCTCGAGTTTGATTGGTTTTTGCTGGATGTTTATATTCGATCTTCAATACCAGATGGACAGAAGCATGTTCTTTTCTCATGTTAGTGAATTTGGATATAAAAAAAAGATTTAAACAATCAAAAGAGACAATTCAATTTAGAGTTTAACAGCGCACATTGGATAGGCATTGTGTTCTTGACACAAGTCGCATATCATACGGTTCTGAATTTTTTTGGAACTTTGAACCAATGGCCAACTGCAATCATCTTTCTACTGTGAAATTGTGTTCTCTGGGGACAAACTTAAAGGAAAGTTGCTATTCATTGACTTGTGATCTCTTTTAAATTGGATCTGTCATTAACAAGATATTCTGACTTTGCCTATGAATCATGTAGTTTATTAGGGAAGACAACTCTTAGATATCTGACATTAGGACTGTCTTCTTATAGCAAGATTATAGGTTTAGGACAAATCTCACTTTAAGCATGAAGAAAATGCAAAAGAACTCTTTTCATTGCTGAGCAGTTAACAAGATATTCATGTGAAGAAAAAGCATGTCAATCTTGCAAGATATTCATGCAAAGAAAGTGCATGATATTGGCAATGAAGTATGCTTTAAATCTTGCATAAACAACTTTAAAGTGGACCTGACGAAGAAAGTGCATGATATTGGCAATGAAGTATCCATTAAATCTTGCATAAACAACTATAAAGTGGAGTCCTCAAAGCCTCCCCAACATAAATATATCTGCCTTTTGATTTTCAATTTTATGTCATGCATAATATTAACATATGGTAAAACTGAGGATGGTGCTGACCCCCAACTAAAATGGAGAGGTTGCACAAGTCAGGGCAAAAGTAATATATGTTCAGAAAATGAAATTAAGACACCAAGTTTATCATTGAGACAACTTGGTAGGAAAAATAGATATCTGATTTTCATAGCAAATTAACACGTGTGAAAGGACTGGTTGACCTTACAAATTGGACTTTTGCATTGACCGGATTGTCTATATGCATGGCGGAAAAATTACCTTTGGGGGACAATTGTGTTTTTACCCCAATGTTATTATTGAAAAAAATGTTTTCTTGAATGACTACATTACAATGGCTGTTTTTCAAGTATGGTGATGAACTCGATCAATATATCACATTTAAACGTGATTTTGGGAGATGGGCATAAAGGAGATTTGAGATCATAATTTCTTCTATTTTTCCTAGATACGGAAAACAAAAAAAATAACTTAAAAAAATATGCCATCTCGTGGGTAAATGTCCAAGTCAAAATAGAGTTAGCATTTGAAATCTACATAAATACCATAAAGCTAAAAAACAGAGTTGAGTTTTGGAGTCCTGGACTCTCTTATCAAGAGAGTTCTATATGCAAAGTTTCACAAGCACAATCTGAAGTAGTTTCATGCTCAGCATCATCTTCCTCTCAAGGAATAATGTCTTTCAGACCTGGACAAACAAGTGTTTATCCCCAACCAATCACATGAGGGGAGAGTTCATGTTCTGAGATGGATAGGGTAGAGCACTTCTTAAAGGTCGTTTAGGCCACTCATCTTCATTGTACCCAACTCCAAACTTAGTATGGAACATGCCAGGCATTAGGTCCTTCTCAAATTGTTTTTGATTAAGTAAGGCGGCAAACCAGGGGCCGAACCCTATACAGTCAAAAAAGACAAGAAGGCAAACAAACAAAAAATGCCTTCAAAGAGACGACGACACAGTCAAGAACAACAGACAAACAAAACACAGGCCACGGAAAGACTAGAGTCAGAGAGGTCTCCCCTTACATAACTATTGATTTGATAAGATCATTGAGTTTCTCATTCTCCGCGTTGTCAGCATACCCAGTATTACCCACCACTTCCAGCATAGACATGTTCAGCAGAATTGTATTACAAAGTCCTTTGGCGAAGACCTTCTCCAGCTTCTGAATGCGGTCCTTCAGGGCCCCAATTTTAGTTTTCCAATTAGTCTCATTCTCAGTGCCCTTTCTAGCTTCCTCGACATACATTTTCCCCTTATTGTCAGCAGTTCCCATAGTGTCAGCACCCTGCTCCTCAGTAACCCCAAAATCTCTAGTAGCCTGCTTCCCTCCCGTGTCCTCCGAAATTTCCTGGATTTCTAGCTCCTCAAACTCTTCCTCCCGGGTTGCTTCTTTCGAAGCACTTTTCGAATAATCAATCAGTCTGGCCTTCGGGGCTGGTTTACCAACAATTCGCCCTGACCTTCGCACTCCGGAGGGGAATCCTTCCTCATTAATTTTGGACGGCTTGTGAGATTTGCCACCTTAGCCCCCCATGGCCCTGCCCGGATTCCTGTGGGTCCCTTCCGTAGTCTCTTTAATATTTTCTTCCTCTTCATCAACCTTTCTCTTCTTGCCCTTCTTAGTCGCAAAGGAGCCGGGGGTATCAACAGGGGTCTTTTCAGGGTCATCAATATGCCTCATTCCTGACAAGTCATCTCCTTTTGAATGATCTCCCTAATGTTTAAGGAAATATGAACACCTTGTCGTCACACCCTCCAACCTGAAAATTGCTGCCCAAGGTTGGCACAAGCGTCAACGGCCCTGTTGCCTTCTCTGTAGGTATGGGAAATCTCAACTTCGGAAAACTTTTGTAAAAGAAATTGGATATCAGTAATGATGTCTTTTAGCTTGATTCCCACATTTGAAGCTTTATTAACAACATCTATGACCATCTTAGAGTCTCCTTGTATATTAAGTTCCTTATTCCTAAGGATATAGCTAACTTTAATCCCCATAGTAAAGCCATTGCTTCAGCATAGTTGTTGCTCTGGCATCCAATTCCACCGGCATAGACAACAAACATCCATCCTTTATCATTCCTTATAATTCCTCCTCCACTAGCTTTACCATCCAACTTGGATGCCCCATCAAAGTTGAGTTTCATCCAGTTAGGTTTAGGGGGGATCCATATAGTATTAAGTCTCTGTAGTATTTTGGAGTTATTATACCCAGTGATCTGGTTTAAAACCTTCCATTTGGCTGCAATTGGGCTTTCAATTTGAGATAGGGGTTTCTCCGCAACACGAATATGAGCTGTTGTAACACTTTCCATAATGGTCTTAGCAAAGGAGTTAAACACCTAAGAAGCATTTCTAGTAGTGTCCCTGAAAATTCTGTGATTGCGCTCTTTCCATAAAGTTCAACTCAAACATGGCAGAGCTTGCTTCCATAATTCCATAAACCAGGTATGTGTGAAGGTTGGGTTCCAGCTGAGAATTACTTCTTTAAGGTCAGAATTGCAGACCCATTCAATACCAAAGTTGTTAAGTATTGTGCCCCATAATTCCCGGGCAAACTTACAGTGGATAAAGAGGTGTGAAACGATTTCTCTTTTGAACCACACAGGAAACATCTGTTAACCAAAGTAAACCCTCTCTTTTGAAGGTTATCATGAGTAAGGATTTTGTTATGAGCAGCAGCCCACCAAAACATGTTAATTTTTGGAATAAGTTTATGATTCCAAATCTTTTTTCATACATTTTTATTCTGAGCTTCAAGAATGAGCAGATGGTAAGCAGATTTGACAGAGAACGATCCATTTTTATCTGGCCACCAGTATTGTTCATCCTCCCGGGGAAAGAGAGGGATTCTGATCTCTTGAACGCACTGCTGGATCTCCCGAACTCTTGAGAAAAGCTCACGCCGGTGCACACAACAATCCAAAAGATTTTTCCAGCTCCTCATCCCATTGTTATTTTCCATATAATCACTGACCCTATTTCCAAAAAACTGGGTAGTCAAGTCAACAATCTCTCCATAGTTTCCTTGTGTGATGAGAGCCTTGTCCTTTAACCAGATATCATCCCAGAATTTAATATGCTGGCCATTTCCAAGTTTTCATCTAATTACCTGTTTGAGAAGGCTTCTACTTTTTAGCATTTTATTCCATATCACAGATCCCTGGGGTAATCCCGTCTATTGAAGAAAGTTGGAATCATCAATGCTATGCATGTATTTGGCATACATTATTTCCCCCCAATCATTGTTTTTATAGATCAGGGTCCAACTAACTTTTGAGAGAAGGGCTTTGTTCATGTTTCTGATGGACCTAATATTAAGTCCACCATGAGATTTTGGAAGACACTTTTTTCCATCTGACTAAAGACATTCTCTGTTTGTCTTCCACTCTCGTCCATAAAAATTTTCTTTGGATCTGTTCCAGTTTCTTAGCAAAATACGCAGGAATTTTAAAAAGAGACAGGAAGTATGTAGGAATACCTTGCAGCGAAGCCCGAAGAAGTTGCAGTTTACCAGCACTGTTGAGTAGTTTCCCCTTCCAACCAAGAAGTTTCCTCTGCGTTCTTTTCACAATTCCATTCCAAAATCCAGGAGATACCTTTTTGATCGAGAGTGGGAGACCCAGATAGGTAGCTGGTAGGCCAGCTTCAGCACATTCTAATATATCAATGATTTTATGTCTAAGTTCATTAGGAGTGTTGAAGAAATACATATTGCTTTTCTGGGAATTTATCCTTTGTCCCGACTCTCCGGCATAATTATTTAAGATATTCTTTCATCTTCTAGCTTCAATCACTGATGAGATGCCAAAGAAGATGGTATCATCCACAAATTGCTGTACCACCATAGAATGAAGGGAGGAGGCAGGTTTGATGCCCACTAGCTTTTTTGAGGCTATATCTGCTTGTATGTATCTTCTCAGTGCCTCAGCCATAATGATGAATAAGTACGGAGAGAGAGGGTCTCCCTGACGAATTCCTCTCGAGGACGAGAAAAATCCTCTAGGAACACCATTAACCAGCACTGAGAATTTTGCAGAAGAGACCGCGTTCCATAACAAGCGAGACATTTTATCATTAAACCCAAATTTTCTGATCACTTGGAATAGAAAAGTCCATGAGACTCTATCATAAGCTTTAGAAATATCAAGCTTGAGAGCCATCAGAGGGATTCTGCTCTTATCTATGAAGTGAATAGTCTCATGTGTGGTGATCACAACATCAAGAATTTGCCTGCCTGGGACGAAACCTTTGAGTAGGAGAAATAATTGTCTAGCAAAGGTTGAATCCTCATGACCAACATTTTAGTACATAACTGATACACAGTGTTGCATAGACTAATGGGCCTAAAATTAGTGAGGTGTGAAGGTTGTGATTTTTTAGAAACAAGTACTATGAAGGTATTATTAGCTTGTTTCAAAAGTTTACCTGATCTGAAAAAATCACGCACATCAGCCGTGAGGTCCGCTCCTACTATCTCCCAATATTCCTGAAACAATATAGGAGGAAAGCCATCAGGACTCGGGGCTTTAAAAGCACCCATGGAGAATAAAACAACATGGACTTCTTCCTCGGATATAGGTTTTAACATCTCCAGATTATCTTCTTCCGTTATCAAACAGGGGATTTTATCAATAAATTGATTCATAGGTCTATCGATTCTATCATTATTATTTTCTTCCGTAAGCAGATTCTGAAAGAAAGCCTTGGCTTGTTCCCCTATTTCATTATCCTCGGTAATAATGTCGCCATTATCTAGGACAAGCTTAGTTATTGAGTTGGCTTTCCTATGTTTCATAATTGAGAGATGAAAAAAGGCAGTGTTCCTATCCCCCTCTTTAAGCCACTGAACACGGGATTTGTGTTTCAAGAAAACCTCTTCTCTTTCCATAAGATTCTTCCATTCTGAAGACAGGGTATTCTCTTCTTCTAAAGTGTCCTCAGAGTCATCTCCTTGATCTGTCAGTTGCTGTATATTCTTGAGTTTTCCCACTATATTTTTCTTCTGCTGAAAGACCTGCCCAAAGCTGTATCTATTCCATCCATGAACTTCTTGTTTAATGTGTTGGAGTTTCTTGACTATTCTGAACATAGGAGTACCTTGAATAGGAATTTTTCACCATTGGGCCACCATTTGTTTAAAGTCTTTGTGTTTGATCCACATAGCTTCAAAACGGAACGGGGAAGGTCCGGAATGTTCTTGTTCTCTCCAACTGAGGAAGATCGGGCAGTGGTCAGACATGGTTCTAGGGAAAACCTGCGCTTGCATATTATGATAATCTTTTCAGTTGCTTGATATAAGAAATCTGTCTAATTTAACTTGAATCATTTGATCTCCTCTTCTTCTATTGGTCCAGGTAAAGTTTTGGTTTTGCAGCTCTATGTCAATAATCCCCAATCATTGATGAATTCAGCAAAGTCGAACATGCTGTCTGAGTAATCCATAATTCCACCCTGTTTTTCAGAAGGGTATAAAGGAGTGTTAAAATCTCCGGCTAACATCCATCTAATGTCTCTGGGGATTATTCCTGAAACTGCACAGGGCTATCCATAATTTCTGTCTCAAAGCTCTGTTATTCGGTCCATAGACATTGATCAACGACTAGTTCAAAGATTTCATAGAAAAATTGGTAATCAAGAAGTGCTTATTATAAGCCATAAGAGACCCCTGAATTTTAGCACTATTCCACATAGTGACAATCCCCCTTGAAGCCCCTTCAGTAGGACTAATGCAAAAAGCCTGCCTTAGGCCATATATAGGCAGCAATTTTCATAAATTTTTTCTTCATTCATCTTGACTTCTTGGAGTAATAAAATATCTAATTTATTATCTAAAATGCAGTTTTTAACCTCAAACTGCTTTGAGGGACTGTTAAAGCCCGTCAGGGTCCAAGATAATATTCTCATTTAGAGGGTTTGGGGGTTGGGTCTCCAGTGCATTCTGTTTACCATTGGCAATCTCCATAGCAATCTCTCTTTGTCTTGTTTCTCTTAGGGTTGGCCTCCCTTGTTTGGGCTCAGTGCCAACATCTGCAGATTTTTTACCTTCTCGGTGCTTTTTCTTTGGGGTAACCCATTCCTCCTGTTCATTACTGCCACTTTGTCCTGTTACACCTATTGCTAAGTAGTTTCTTACTTGGTCTCCGACTTCCAGAGCATGGAAAATGTCTGTATTTAGCTGTGGGTCTGCTTCTCCTTTAGTGGGACTTTCTGGAGTTACTTCTTCCTGTCCAACTCTTGGAACTTTGTCTTCTTCATTGACTTCCTTTGTCAAAAGGTTACCTCTTTCTCCTTAGACATATTAGTCTGTTTTTCTAGAGGGTTCGCTGTGTTAAATATAGCCTTCTGACTATTAGCTGATACTATATTTTCCTTTGGGACAGCTTTTCCCTCACTACTAGTGATATCCTCCTTTCCCGTCTCCTCTCCCTTTTCTGTGTTGTCGGGATTTTCTACATTACTCTCTGTTTCTTGCTTGTTGTTCTTTCTGTAATTGAGAGCCTGATCCTCCCCTTCAATCTAGGAATCATCTTTCCTCCCCTTTTGCTTTGCTGTGCATTATGTCATTAAATGTCCCTTTCTCTTACATATTTGACAAGAAAGTGGTAGCATTTTCATAAGTGATCCGACTGAGTCCATGTCCCATATTTAGAGTTTAGCTCTATGGTCGTAGGGAGAGTCCTATTTATTTCAACATTGACACAAAGTCTAGCGTACACACATCTGGACTTTGTTTTGGTTGTATGATCTGTAGTGACATATTGGCCAATAGAATTGCCGATAACTGTGAAATTTTTTTCATCCCAGAATTCCAAAGGGAACCCTGACAGTCTTACCCAAGCAGGAGCAGACTTATTAAGGTCCGAGTTAGGATCAAATCCTGGTTTCCACGAGCATAGGGCAAGAGAATGTGGGCCATATAGCCATGGTCCTCCAGCAAGAGTAGCGATCATGTCCTCCCTATTCGTAAAACTAAAAAGGAATAGGCCTCTTGCCATGGTAGTGATTGAAACACTACCCTTAACTTTCCACCTAGACAGAACCCATTTCTTAATCATTTCGATATTAGGATGGAAAGAAAAAAACTTACCTACCAACATAAGGTCCATGGATGCCACGATTTCCTCCACCAGATCATCTGGGATATGCAGGGCCGTGCCCTCCGAGATAACAGGGAGGCTCGTCATGCTTTTCGAGGGGCACGTCTTTTCACCTGTAAGTGCCTTCTTCCATCCGTTGGATGGACTATCCACTACCAGATTTCTGAACAGATCCCTAGAGGCACTGCCACCAGCAGTGTCCTCCATTGGATTCGTGATCCTGCTCGGTCGCATTCAGGGGGCCCATCTTGGCGGGAAAAAACCAGTTTCAAATGTTGTCCACACGCAGAACCTTTGATTAATTATTTGTTGTCATAGATGCACCTTCTCAAATTGTTACTAATCTGTTTCCTCCAGTTTTATTTTCTTGGAAATGCCCTGTTTCCAAAAGCTATTCTAATATTGGCATTGGCTGAATATCCATGCAAAAAATTGCAAATATCTTCTTTGTCCAATTCCAGTTTAATGAATGCCCCATTTAAAAGGTTAACCTGGGGGCATGTCTGCCAAACGGGGCTTTTATATAGAGAGAATAATCATTTTCCGATGTTTGGAGGGCCATACCATTGCCAAGGCAGCACAAGCAACCACTGAAGTAGGGATTCTGAGCTTCCCAAAGCTTTATATATTTAACCAGTCTTTTAATCAGAGGCAATACAATGAAAATTTATTATAACTATAATAATTATCTTGGGACCATAGAGGAAATAAGGTTGTATCATAAGCCAATTGAATATCTAGCAATACCAAATCATCAAGGAGCTAAGTCCCTTAATAGGTGGGCCCAAAGCGCTCTTTAACAAAAGATAAGGCATAACTTATGTAGTTGTCAGTGGTAGAATAGGGCTATAAAATTGTAGAGTATAATTGTTTGACAAGTGGGCAATTTGCACCATTTTGTACGTTGTATATCTTTTTGGATGTATTCGGCACCTAAATGCACATCAAAGGTTTGCAGAATGTGAAGAGTCCCTCTTTTGTTTGTAGGTAAAGGCTGGAATATGAAGCAACAGAGCCTTTGTAAGTGTTATCTCGTTTGTATTGTAAAAGGGTTCCGAAATATAGAGATCAATATAGAAATTAGATAATGGTTCTTTATGTCTACACATGTTCCTTGTGCAAATGCATACTGTTTTCCTGTAATCTACTAATAATTTGAAATACCAAGTGTTTTGAGTAAATTAAGACTGCGAATCATGTTTATTCCTTTACAATTATGCCCTTGGTTTAACTTTAATTTGCTATTGTAACTGTTAAAATATCAAATTTGCACCCTTGAGAGGGTGATTCAAGCCCTCCCAACTTGCGCTATGCAATGGGATTGATCCAAGGTTGTGGGTGACCTTTCAAGGGGATCAAACCTCTAGATTTTGGGCTAGCTCTTAAGTACAACACCTACATTAACAACTATACTACTTGCTTGACTTGGAAAACGGAAAGATGAATATTTAAAGCTAACAAAGAACTTAGAGGTGATGCACCAAACATGGTCCTCAGCTTGTTACGAATGCACTATGAAATACTATTCCAAAACAGTCCCTATCACATTAGTGCTTCAATATGAAGGTTATGAAGGTTGGAAAAGTTTAGGATGATTAACCAAGAGGTGCTAACAGCAAACATTAATGATTTATCAGTTCTCTAACTAAGCAAACCAGATATAACACTTCTAATGCCCTGTGAGAGAAGACAAACTTACATAGAGGCATGGACAAGAAGGACAAATGCAAGGAAGCACATATACTATCACTATGCATTCATCAAAACAACCCATCCAAGATCACTATTTGCAAGATGAAGATAGAATATCCGGCTTGAATTGATTTCTTTAGGCAAGTACAAGACCTAATTTCGGCAGGGCTTTGCCATAACCAATGTGAGGATCTTTTGAAAAGCCATACAAGGCTGCATATATAGGAAAGTGTGAGCAAGAGAGAGAGAGAAGGGGCGTAGAAGATCATGGACAAGTGTCATCCATCATGAAGGCAGTTACAATACAAGAACTTGAGCAAGAAAACAGTCTTGAAGGTCCTCATTAACATGTGTACATTTGCTCAATGATGTCCTTCAAATTGGCTTAGGAGGTTACTTAGGTAATTTTGAGTTCTTGAATCTAACTCATCCCTCTTGAGACTACACCTCTACATTTGCAGGGACAGTTACAAGATATTTGATTAACATTTGGCATGATTGAGAGGTTTCTACGACACTCTCCTGCAAATCTTGTAACCTCTCCTTCACTCCTCAAAAGCATGCAATCTTCACTAGCTCTTTTTGGTCTCAAAAGCTTCCAATTTGGTTTTCAACCTCATGACTCCAAATTAACTTCATGAATCACTCCTCATTGCTTTAGCAACTTTTATCAACCCATCTTAGTGCCTCAGATTCTTTCTAGCACTCCATTTCACACCCAAACCTCTCACTTGCCTTCATTTCCTTGTAGCCCTCAAAATAGACAAAGCTCCTTGTGTAGGATGATCTTGACAAACTAAGCATGGATTTGAGTACCCAGTATGCTTTTAGAGCTTTGTACCAAATTTCATGACCAAACCCTGAGTGGAAGTGTACTTATTTCACCGTTTTCTCTCTCCGATTAGGCCTCAATTAGGCCTGTAGACCTAGAAAATTGATATTGGGCTCCATTGACCTCCCACATGTGTGAAACCTCCATTAAACATTTGATTCACTTTACATACCCTCAAACCATGCATTGGCAAATGGCCATTCTCTTCAGATTAAAAACTGTAGACAAGTCTCAAGAGTATCCGCTGGACTTCTCATAGCAGATTGCCTATTCAATGGTTGACCAATCACTCACTTCAAATTTAAAGAGGTTTTCAAGTATTCTTCTTATCTGTTTCACCTCATATTATATCAAAACTCTGGCATCTTTTCACAATCTATGCATCTGAATATGTATGACCCAAGTTTCGGTCATAATAGGCCCATTCCTGTGTCTGCATGGACACATATCTTATCCAAAACGTCTGACCCATATGAATTTTGGGAACTTTTTGTTGCCCCTGCCTTTTGTCACCGAAGCCCAGAGCCTATTGAAAATAGATTAACTCTAAGTGTTAGAGGCCTCATGACAAATTGCACTATTCCCTGTGACTACTTTTTTGGATCTCATCATACCATCATTAGGGTCCATGGTTTTAATGGAGAACCAGTGTTGCTACCCAAGATTTTGACTCCTAGGTTAGCATTCTTAGAGGTCACCCGACAAGTGTCTGTGGTTGATAATGACTATGGCACTGGGAAGAAGAAAGAGAAAATGTATGATATTCCATGGGTAAAGAAAAACATGGCCCTAGAGGTCAGAGATGCTGAGCACTTGTTGCTGAGGAAGCTAGCTATCCTGGGTTTCTTTCTGATTGAAGATAAATGGAGATATGACCCAAGCAGTTTCATAACCCTATGGGTCAAGAATAACAAGGTCGGCGCTAAAATTGTGCATGAGGGCCGTCCCTTTTGGGAAGACAGAAGAAACCCTAAGGAAGATATTCCTTATTTGTATGTAGAATTGACGGATTTGCCCTTTCAGGGGGCCAGGCCATGGGAGACCTTTTATGTTAAAGAAAAGGGTTTTGACCCTAAAATCAGAATGATTTCTGGTTTAAAAAAGGCGTTGAAGAACAAAGGATGGAAACTCGAGAAAATAGAAGCCTATTGGAAATATAGGCAGGAGATTTTTGAGATAACTCACTCTTTTGGTAATGTAAACTCAGATGAGAAATGGGAGGCAATTTGGGATGAATGGCATCCGTCTCCTTTCTCTAGCCCTGATACAAGCAAACTGCAGACACAGGGTGGAGAGTCAGAGGGGGAAGCAGAATCCACTCATACAGTGCAGGCCCCAGGACAAACCTCATCTATAGTTGCTATAGAAAAACAAAAGAATGTGGTATCCTCACCACCCAGAGCTTCTTCATCAGTGTCAACCTTTGGGGTTCCCAGTTTTGTGCAATCACCACTAGCAGTAGTGGTAAATGATGAAGAGAAGGAAGCACAAGAAGAAGAAGAAAGGCCAAGGAAACATAAGAAGCTAAAACTTCAGCTTGATTCAGATGAGGAGGTAGAGCCCTCACAGCATCAACCACTGAGTACATCTGTTGCTCCTTAGGTACGTGTTATTTCTCCTTCTCAGTCTTTTTCTTCTTCTATAGGGGTGGCAATCCCAACTGGCCAAATATTATCCCTTGCCGCCTCTGCTGTGCCAATTTCTCAATTTGCCCCACCTATTACTACTCAGGCCATGTCATCACAGGCCACATCATTGCCTCCCTTTTTCCCCTCTGTCCCAAAGAAAATACCTCCCCAGATTCCCCCTAGCCAACATTTGGCTATTCCCTATGGATTGCCACAGGGTCAAATTTCAGGGTTTGGAACTTTGTACGGATGGGTGAACCAAGAAATGGTCAAAACCCTAGCTTAAGAGCATGTTCATGCCTAAGAGGCAACTTGAGTGGTTTTCCAAGGAATTGGCAGGTTCCAATGTTTGATTGTTGTTTGTTGGTGCCTACAACATCATAAGACAACCCAATATGCTAGAAGAAAGTCCTCCAAGAGTACTTCATAGGCTTGCGATTGAGCTTCTTAGCTAACAAAATAGTGCATTTACTCTTCTAGGCCCAAAATGTTGACTTGAAAGGTACATAAACTGCCTCAGGGGACCTGTAGAGGTATGTAGGGGGTGATGAGATCTCTGTCTAGGCTTACAAAGCCTTTATAACTGATTTGGTGCTTAACACCACTTTGAACACTCATAAACAAACTTGCAGATGAGCTTCTTTGGCCTATTATGTACAATGTACCCTTCAAGTGTACCTACAAGTCTTCTGACCTACAATGTATTCTCAAATTACAGTCATCTTACAGGGAACATGAACAAGAGTACATTGCAATCTTTGGCCTATTGTTTACAATGTACCCTTTAAGAGTTCATGTTCTGAGATGGACAGGGTAGAGCATTTCTTAAAGGTCGTTTAGGCCACTCATCTTCATTGTACCCAACTCCAAACTTAGTATGGAACATGCCAGTCATTAGGTTGTCCTCAAATTGTTATTAGTCTATTTCTTTCAGTTGTATTTTCCTCAAAATGGTTTGTTTCCAGAAGGTATTCCAATATTGGCATTGGCTGATTATCCATGCAAAAAATTGCAAATATTTTCTTAGTCCAATTTCAGTTTAATGAATGCCCCATTTAAAAGGTTAACCTGGGGGTATGTTTGCCTAATGGGGCCTTTATATAGAGAGAACAAGCATTTTCTGATGTGTGGAGGGCCATACCATTGCCAAGGCAGCACAAGCAGCCATTGAAGTAGGGAGTCTGACCTTGCCAAAGCTTTATATATTTAACCAGTCTTTTAATCAGAGGCAATACAATGAGTATTTATTATAATTGTAATAATTATCTTGGGACCATAGAGGAAATAAGGTTGTATCATAAGCCAGTTGAATATCTAGCAATACCAAATCATCAAGGAGATGAGTCCCTTAATAGGTGGGGCCAAATCCCACTCTGACAGAAGATAAGTCATAACTTATGTAGTTGTTAGTGGTAGAAAAGGGCTAGAAAGTTGCGCAGAATTTCTTTGTATGAGGTATCCAGGGAATTTTTTTGCAACGACTACCTATCATGCTGAAAATGTTGGTTGTGGAAAAGGCCATGGTGCCTATTCCGGCTAAGATGGAGTAGTCGCTTTGGGCATTAGGGGGATGTGTGCGATAATGAAGTGAATGATGAAGAACGGAGAAGGGAAACCGGAACCTGAACCCAGAGGATGGAGGGCACAAAGAAGCATAATGAAAAGCAAATTCTGGGACTAGAGCAAGACTTGCGACAACATAGAAGATGGAATAAATAGAATAATCGTAATGTAGTTGTGAGTAGGAGTAGTGTAGAGAGTTTAGAAGATAAAGGAGGAATGAGAGCTCAAGGAAGAGCTAAAGAATATGAAGAGGATGAAGAATGAGGAAATGAGAGGCCCTGAAAGAAGAGAAAGCGCAAATGAGAGCGCAAAGATGGACAAAGAATGGAAAAGGGATGCAAAAGAGATGGAAGAAAGTGGAAAGAGAGAAGGTGAGTGATTAGATTAGTTAGAAGGTAGTTTGAGATCGCAGTTACAAGGGATGATATTGTCTGGAGAAGAAAAGAAGAGTCTTTTGAAGAAGTTATGTTAAGTCGCAGGATTAAAGCAAGTTTAAGTTCAAATGAAGTAGGATTCGTAGATATTGATCATTCATTTCAAGGGTACACATCCATTGTGCCTAATTTATCAACAAAAAGAAGAAAAAGTTCAGAAGCTGGAAAAGATAGTACGTGGTTCGACTCTTTTACAAATAGATTTGGAAAATATAGTGAATACACTAAGAAAGTGTTTGATAGGAAGAAATTAATTGAGGCCAAATTTCAGGTTGCAGTAGTCTTAAGACATTGGCAAAGACTAGTCCACAACAACCACTAGTTTTAAGTGTGAACACTGGAAGCATGGCCCTTAATATAGGATTTTTTTTCACTTTGACACCATATGTGGATCTACTGACCCCGAGCAGTCTTGTCAATATGCATGGAGGAAAAATTACCTTTGGGGACAACTGTGTTGTTTTCCCCAATATTATTGAAAAAAAAGTTATCTTGGATGCTACATTACAAAGGTTGTTTGTCAAGTATGGTGATGAACTTGATCAATATATCACATTATTTAAACATGATTTTGGGAGATGGGCATAAAGGAGATTTGAGATCATAATTTGTTCTTTTTTCCTGGATACGGAAAACAAAAATATAACTTAAAAAAATATGCCATCTTGTGGGTAAATGTCCAAGTCAAAATAGAGTTAGCATTTGAAATCCACATAAATACCATAAAGCTTAAAAGCAAATTTAATTTTTGGAGCCTTGGACTCTCTTATCAAGAGAGTTATATATGCAAAGTTTTACGGGCACAATATGAAGTAGCTTCATGCCCAACATCATCTTCCTTTTAATGAATAATGTCTTTTAGACTTGGACAAACAGGTGTTTATCCCCAACCAATCACGAGGGTAGAGTTCATGTTCCGAGATGAACAGTGTAGAGCACTTCTTAAAGGTGGTTTAGGCCACTCATCTTCATTGTACCCAACTCCAGACTTAGTATGGAACATGCTAGGCATTAGATCCTTCTCAAATTGTTACTAATCTGCTTCCTCCAGTTGTATTTTTTTGGAAATGGTCTGTTTCCAAAAGGTATTCTAATATTGGCATTAGCTGATTATCCATGCAGAAAATTGCAAATATCTGCTTTGTCCAATTCCAGTTTAATGAATGCCCCATTTAAAAGGTTAATCTGGGGGCATGTCTGCCAAACGGAGCTTTTATATATAGAGAATAATCATTTTTTGATGTCTAGAGGGCCATACCATTGTCAAAGCAGCAAAATCAACCATTGAAGTAGGGATTTTGACCTTCCCAAAGCTTTATATTTTTAACCAGTCTTTTAATCAGAGGCAATACAATGAGTATTTAGTATAACTGTAATCATTATCTTGGGACCATAGAGGAAATAAGGTTGTATCATAAGCCAATTGACTATCTAGCAATACAAAATCATCAAGGAGCTGAGTCCCGTAATAGGTGGGCCCAAAGCCCTCTCTAACAGAGGATAAGGCATAACTTATGTAGTTGTTAGTAGTAGAATAGGGTTATAAATTCGCAGGGTATAATTGTTTGACAAGTGTGTGATCTGCACTATTTTGTACTTTGTATATCTTTTTTTGGATGTATTCGGCATCTAAATGCATATCAAGAGTATATAGGATGCGAAGAGTCCCTCATTTGTTTGTGGTAAAAGGCTGAAATATGAAGCGACAGAGTTTTTGTAAGCTCTATCTCATTTGTATTGTAAAAGGGTTATAAAATGTAGAGATCAATAAAGAGATTTGATAGTGGCTCTTTGTTATGTCTTCATATGTTCTTTGTGCAGCTGCGTATTGTTTTCTTGTAATTTGCTAATCATTTGAAATACTGAATGTTTTGAGTAAATTAAGATTGTGAATCATGTTTATTCCTTTACAATTTTGCACTTGGTTAAACTTTAATTTGTTGTTCTAACTTCCGTAATCTCTTTTGTATTGAGATTCACACAAACACTCCGTATTAGCATGTTCTAATGGGTTTTCTAGGAACCTATGCTAATAATGGTGTGGTAAGTGTGGAACATTGAAACATGCCGAGATGGTTACCTACGCAGAGAGATTTGGAGCGATCGCTGGATGAGAGAATTCACAATTTTGTAGAAGAGGAGGCAAAGAGGATAGGAAGCTCTGCAAGAGAAGTAATAAGCGGGCATATACGTGGTGAGATATGCGAAATCTTTTGGTGCGAACCGCTTGTGTTGTTAGTTGCATGGTTGTCGAGAATTGAGTACTATTGCTTCAAGTTGAGAGAAACAAAAGACTTTGTTTGGGCTGAGGAAAAGATAGAACAACTGCTAAATTTGTACATCACGCAAAAGATCATTGGCTAAATACTACCATTGACAGATATTACCGAGTTTGCCATGCAATGGTATATCATGTTCAAATCTGTGCATAATTTGTTTGTAAGAGGTATTTAGAGGAAATTTCTGCAACGACTACTTATCATGCCGAAAATGTTGGCTGTGGAAAAGGCCATGGTGCCTATTTCGGCCAACATGGAGTAGTTGCTTCAGGCATCAGGGGGATGTGTGCAATAATGAAGTGAATGATGAAGAACTGAGAAGGGAAACTTGAACCCGAACCTAGAAGATGGAGGACACAAAGAACTAGAATGAAGAGCAAATTTTGGGACTAGAGCGAAACTTACGACAACATAAAACATGGAATAAACAAAATAATCCTAATGTATATGTGAGTAGGAGTAGAGTTGAGAGTTTAGAAGATAAAGGAGGAATGAGAGCTCAAGGAAGAGCTAGAGAATATGAAGAGGATGAAGATGAGGAAATGAGAGGGCCCGAAAGAAGAGAAGGCACAAATGAGAGCACAAAGATGGACAAAGAATGGAAAAGGGATGCAAAAGAGATGGAATAAAGTGGAAAGAGAGAAAATGAGTTACTAGATCAGTTAGAAGGTAGTTTGAGATCGCAGTTACAAGGGAGGATATTGTTTGGAGAAGGAAAGGAAAAGTCTTTTGAAGAATTTATGTTAAGTCTCGGGATTAAAGTAGGTTCAAGTTCAACTGAAGCAGGAGTCACATATATTGATCATTCATTTCAACGGTACACATCCTTTGTACCTAATTTATCAACCAAAAAAAAGAAAAAGTTCAGAAGCTGGAAAAGATAGTACGTGGTTTGACTCTTTTATAAATAATTTTGGAAAATATTGTGAAGACACCAAGAAAGTGTTGGTTAGGAAGAAATTAATTGAGGCTAGATTTCAGGTTCGCAGTAAATCTTAAGACAATGTCAAAGACTAGTCCATAACAGCCACTGGTTTCAAGTGTGAACACTGTAAGCATGGCTCTTAATGCATGAGTTTTTGTCACTTTGACACCGTATGATAGGTCTACTGACCCCGAGCAGTATTTGTCAATATGCATGGAGGAAAAGTACCTTTGGGGACAATTGTGTTGTTTTCCCTAATGCTATTATTGAAAAAATGTTTTCTTGAATGCCTACATTACAAAGGTTGTTTGTCAAGTATGGTGATGAACTTGATCAATATATCACATCATTTAAACATGATTTTGGGAGATGGGCATAAAGGAGATTTGAGATCATAATTTATTCTTATTTTTTTCCTAGATACGGAAACAAAAAAAAAAACTTAAAAAAAATATGCCACCTTGTGGGTGAATGTTCAAGTCAAAATAGAGTTAGCATTTGAAATCCACATAAGTACCATAAAGCTAACAAATAGAGTTGATTTTTGGACTTTCTTATCAAGAGAGTTTTGTATGCAAAATTTTATGAGCACAATATGAAGTAGCTTTATGCCCAACATCATCTTCGTCTCAAGGAATAATATCTTTTAGACTTGGACAAACAGGGGTTTATCCCCGACCAATCACATGAGGGGAGAGTTCATGTTTTGAGATGGACAGGGTAGAGCACTTCTTAAAGGTGGTTTAGGCCACTCATTTTCATTGCACCCAACTCCAGACTTAGTATGGAACATGCTAGGCATTAGGTCCTCCTCAAATTGTTACTAATTTGTTTCCACCAGTTGTATTTTCCTCGAAATGGTCTGTTTCCAAAAGGTATTCTAATATTGGCATTCGCTGATTATCCATGCAGAAAATTGCAAATATCTTCTTTGTCCAATTCCAGTTTAATGAATGCCTCATTTAAAAGGTTAACTTGGAGCCATGTCTGCCAAATGGGGCTTTTACATAGAGAGAATAATCATTTTCCGATGTGTGGAGGGCCATACGATTGCCAAGGCAGCACAAGCAACCATTGAAGTAGGGATTCTGACCTTCCCAAAGCTTTATATATTTAACTAGTCTATTAATCACAGGGAATACAATGAGTATTTATCATAACTGAAAGAATTATCTTGGGACCATAGAGGAAATAAGGTTGTATCCTAAGCCAATCGAATATCTAGCAATACCAAATCATGAAGGAGCTGAGTCCCTTGATAGGTGGGCCCAAAGCCCTCTTTGACAAAAGATAAGACATAACTTATGTAGTTGTTAGTAGTAGAACATGGCTATAAAATCACACAATATAATTGTTAGACAAGTGTCTGATCTGCCTTATTTTGTACTTTGTATATCTTTTTGGATGTATTCAGCATCTAAACGCACATCAATAGTCTGCAGAATGTGAAGAGTCCCTCTTTTGTTTGTAGTAAAAGGCTGGAATAAAAAGCGACATAGCCTTTATACACTCTATCTCGTTTGTATTGTCAAAAGGGTTTCGAAATATAGAGATTCGATAATGGTGATATTTAGCTACATGACAATACACACCCTCTGACTGTGTGAAAATGGCCAGGATGGAATTGTGATGTTGGGTGTCGTGAATCTATTTGTTTATACCTAGTCTTCCTTTTGCGATTCTTGATCGTGACTTCCATCACCGCTCTATTCTGCACCTTTCTTCGTTTGTTCCTATCACGTTTTTGTTTTTACCCTTTTTTGTCCATTTCTGTTGTTTGTCCTATCTAGTGGGTCTCTCGTGGGCCCTTCGGGGCAAATGTGGGGGTTGTTGGGAGCATCTTCTTTATGTGGCTGGTCTTTTTTGGACATGGCGCAGAGAAGAGAATCATCTAAGATTTCTTTCAAAGATGCTCAGGCCACACGTGATCTAAACGATTTACATCAGAATTTATGACTTGTAAAGGAGAATCTTCCCGATTGTCCTTTGCTGCAGTAGTTCATGGGGATTCCCGAATAATTCATGGAGATTCTAGAATATAGATGCATGGCCGAAATCTTCAAAAGCAACCTCTTCGGATGCCAAAAAATGATCCTAGGAAAAATGATAATGGATATAGGAAGGCAGCCGATGGTACACCAATGATACGACTTCAAAAAGCGATGTGCAAAATGAAATTGATGTCCTCGAGAACAAAGGTTTGATTATTCAATTCCTGGGCTTTCGTTCTTCACTAGCAGCTTTGACTCGAAAATTTTGGGACACTAAAGGTGAGTTCTCGATTTCTGTTTACCCTAATGGCTATTTCCTGATTATTTTTGCATCAACAAAAGATTGAGAATTTATATTCCAGGATGGGCCGTGGTTTTTTGGTCAAGTGGGCCTTTTTATGAAACCCTGGCATCCCATGTTCAAAGCAGATGAAGAGCTTCCTTTGGTGGCTCTAGTCTGGGTTTGTCTATTTGGGTTGCCTGCGGAATATTGGACCAATAATGTCTTTATGGCAATTGGTAATGCACATGGAACTTATATGATGACGGCTGAATCATCATTACAGCTGGAACAAATGATTTATGCCCGCGTTTGTGTGCTGATGGACCTTAATAAAGCTCTGCCTATTAAGATCTCCCTAGTTGTAGAAGATGATCAGTGGGAACAGGTGGTAGATTATGAAAACATTCCGTTCCGGTGGTGCATTTGTCATGAGTATGGTCATCTCCTCGAGGATTGTCCGCTTAAGGTTCTAGAACCTTCAATAGAAGTCAAACCTTAAGAGGATTTCATGTTACCGAAAAAAAAGAAAACTAAGAAAAATGATCAGGAGAAAGTGGACATTCAGAGGAGTAATATATTTTACTAGTTTGCAATAAGATCATGAAGATAAAGATAATGAAGACCCTATGGAATCTCAAATTCCAGCAACGCCTATGGAGGTATATGATATGGCAGTGGTTCAACTTGAAGGGGAAGCACATAATCAGATCACACTATATAATGGCCCCAAGAAGCAAGATGAGATCCGTACTACAATGAAAAGCTATAATTGGAAAACTAATTTTCATGAACAATTAGAGAACCAAAGTCAGTAGATAGAAGAGATTGAAAAGAGAGATCAACCATTACTATTAATGGCTGATATGTTGCAAGAATCACAACAAGACTTACCCTTGGGAATTGTACAGGAAAAAAGTAAAAAATTGATAGCAGATACTAATACTAAGGCTGGTTGTAAAATAAACTAGAATCATATCCAGACGGAAGGCCATAAATTAAGTCAATTAGGAACAATTAGAGATCTGTCTCAAATTTTTAATCATTCCTCCCAATGAAGGTGATTACATGGAATGTGCGAGGGCTGAAAGGCAGTCTTAAAATAATGAAAATTAAAAGAATGATTCACACTAATTATCCACATATGGTGTTTTTGCAAGAGACTAAAGCTTTCATTGAGCTTATTTCTGTGTTGGCGGAGAGAATCTGGCTTAAGGCTTAGTTGTTAGCTCTCTTGGTTCTCAAGGGGCATCTGGAGGAGTTTTGAGTATTTGGGATGCGAAGCTAATCACAGTTTTAGGCTCTTGTGGCAATCGAGGAGTGTAGATGATGCATGTGTGTTCCAAGTTGGATGCCCAACAATATTTACTCATAAATGTTTAGGCATCCAATACTATAGAGGACAAGTTAATGCAATGGCAGTGTGTAGAAGCTATGATTAATTCTTATTTGGATGTTCCAGTTGTTCTTGGGGGAGATATCAATACCATCCTTAATCTACAGGAAAAACAGGGAGGAATTCCACACTTGGATACTAGTTCCTCAAATATGGCTAGGTTTTTACAATCCCTAAAGCTGGTTGATGTTCAGATTGGAAATGGGTTAATGACATGGTGTAATAGAAGGTAGGGTCAAGATTGTATTATGGAAAGATTGGATCGTTTTCTTTTATCTGAAAATTGGTGGTTAAAATATTATATTCCTAAAGCTAATATTTTAGATAATATTGGTTTTGATCATTGGCCAGTGTGTCATGAGATGGGTAAATCAGTTCCTTGTCATGCTCCTTTCCGCTTTTAGTTGATGTGGCTTAGACATGAAATTATTGAAAACCTCATCAAACAATGGTGGTTAGAAGGAAAGCCAAGGTATGGGACTCAGATGTTTTCCTTTACAAAACGAATGAATTATATAAAGGCAAAATTGAAGAAATGGAATTGGATTGAGTTTGGAGATGTCAAAGAAAAAAATAGTAGATTATTCAACAATTGGAAGAGCTTAATGAAAATTATAGATTTTCGGACAGCAATGAGAGTCTTCTTAAGCAAGAACTTCTTTTGAAATCCAAGCTCCATGAATGGGAAACACGAGAAGAGATTATGTGGCAGCAAAAATTCAGGATCCAATGGTTAAAAGAGGGAGATAACAATTCTGCTTTCTTTCATAAATCCTTGCTTGCTAGAAGGGCTCATAATCACAAAGTATCCCTGAACAAGAAAGATGGGAAGAAAGAATTTTCATTGGAAGGTGTGCAACAAATAGCAACGCAGTTTTTCCATAAACTCTTTACTACCCAACCTTTGGATGAAAATGCTCAACAGGTAGTGCTCAAAACATTGCTTCAACTCATTTCTCATTAGGATAATGAGCAACTAACCAGCCTAGTCACAGAAAAAGAATTGCAGCGAGTGGTGTTTGAGATGAAGAAAGGGAAAACTCCAGGTCCTGATGGTTTTCCTATTGAATTTTATGAAACGTTATGGGATATTATCAAAGGAGATCTTCTTAAGGTAGTGGAAGAAGTGAGGGAAGCTAAAACAATGTTAAAGGAAATAAACAAAACCTTTATAGCTCTAATTCCCAATGCTGGGGAAGTGAATGAAATATCTGGTTTTAGATCTATATAATTTTATGATGTTCTATACAAAATAATCACTAAAGTTTTGGCAGAGAGGCTGAAACCTTTGCTCCATAAGATTATTTCATCGAAACAAGGAGGTTTTGTTCTAGGACGTCAAATTCTTGATGATATAATTTTAGCACAGGAAGAACTACATTCTATGGATAGTCATAAATCTCTCTTTATGTTTATCAAACTTGATTTATTCAAGGCTTATGGTCGAGTGGATTGGGACTTTTTATGCCGAGTTTTGACTCAGTTTGGCTTTTTACAGGATTGGATTGATTGGGTCAGAGCATGTCTATCATCACTTTCCTTTTCTGTTTTGGTTAATGGCACTCCTTACCAAATATTTTTGGCCTCTAGAGGGATTTGACAAGGGGATCCTTTATCCCCCTTCTTATTTATTATCTTGGCGGAATGCCTTAGTAGAGTGGTTACTACCGCTTGTCAGGGACACAAGATCAATGGTTTAAAATTAGCTACAGGGGCTTGTCCTCTTACCCATTTACAATTTGTGGATGATTCTATGCTGGTGGGTAAGGCCACTTGGTTGGAAGCTCAATAGTTGCAGAAAAGTCTTAGGATGTTCTCCGGAGATACAGGTCAGCTGATCAACAAAGATAATCTAGCAACATATTTTTTCATTGTTCTAGTAGACAAGAGGAACAAATTCTGAATATATACCGATTTCGGAAAGGATCTCTTCCTCTTAGATATTTGGAGGTACCTCTTGCAGCTAAGCAGATCAAAGATTGGTAGTGGATTACTACCAAAGTGGAAATGAAATTTCAAAAGTGGACTAATAAATGGTTGTTGACAGGGGGGAGAAAGGTTTTAGTCAAGGTAGTCCTTCAGGCCTTGGCTATTTTTACTTCCTCTATTTGGAACATTCCTAGTAAAATTCTAAAGCAATTGAATTCTATTTGTCAAAAATTTCTTTGGAGCGGTTTACAGCATAAAAGAAAATGGTCTCTTGTAAAATGGGAAAGTATGTGCCTATCCAAAATGGAAGGAGGTTCGGGATTTCATTCCTTTTCTAAGCACCACAGGGGTTTGGTGGCCAAACTCTACTAGCGATTGTTTATGCATCTAGATGATATGCGGACTATTAATATTCGAGCTAACTATGCAAAAAACAATCCTCCGGATAGAATTATTAGATTATCTCTTCCTCTTAAAGGGTTACCTATTCTTGCTGATCCTTAAAGAAGGCGAGGACCTAATAAAAAAGAATTTGTTTTGGATTGTGAATGATGGCCAACAAGCCAACTTCTGGACTGATTTGTGCGATGCGTACCCACCAATTATTTCTCAATATCCAGAACTTAAGACAACGATGGACCGGTTACTTGAAAAGGGATGGATTTAGATTGGTCATTACTCTAGGAATACTAATCAGCCTTGGGAGATTGGAAAATGTTGGATTCCTCTTAATGAGTGGCCAATTCAAATACCAGAAGACCAAAGGTCATGGATTAGTAAAAGATGCTCTTAGTTCGCTCCCTTTCAACACTATCAAACCCTGATGCTTTAGCATGGGGGAAGAATTCTACAGGTGTTTATAGGGTTTCCTCAGGGTATGATTCTCTTACTAGGCATGAGCCTCATCCTCTCAAGGGTATTTTTAGCCAAATTTGGCAGCTTGCTATATGGCCCAAGGTAAGTTTCTTTTTATGGTTGCTTTTGAAGAAAAGAGTCTTAACTGGAGAAAACCTCATGAGACAAGGTATATATGGTCCCTTTCGATGTGTGATGTGTTTGGACAATGAAGAAACTATATCTCATCTCTTCTTCCAGTGCACTATGGGGATTTACTTGTGGAAGCTTTTAGCCCAAATGTTGAATCTTACCTGGATACCTATTCAGTCATTAGAACAGATAAGCCAAAATCTTCTTTCGGATTTGTGGTCTGACATCTTCTGCTATGGAAGGAACGCAATCACAGGATCTTCCGGTAGAAAAGTAGAGATATCAATTGGGTTTGGGAAATGGTCAAAATCAATATTGCTGAATCTATAAAGCATAAGATTAGTTTGCCACAACCCCTAACACCGGAATGGGAACAATAATGTAGCCAACTCCCAATGCAACCTTCTATCTCTTCAAGGAATGCTTTTAATCAGAAAAAGAAAGCTCAGCAGGAAAGTCATTGGACAACACCCCCTTATGGGTATGGGAAGCTAAACACGGATGGTGCTTCTCGAGGAAATCTGGGACAGGCAGTATTTGAGGTATTGGTAGAATATCAGATGGATTTGTTGCTTTTGTTTTTGTAGAAAAGCTAGGATATACTACCAATAATATGACGGAAATCCAAGCTATTTATAGAGGGATGAAAGAAGCTTTAAAATTTGGTTGGCAAAAATTGCAAATTGAATTAGACTCTAAGGTGATTGTGGGATTGTTATCGGAGCTTGAGGGAGATCTTAGTAAAATTTGGCAAATAGCTAGAGAAATGGGGAAAATTCGTACTTCGCAAGATAAGTTTCAGGAGACTTATTTTTGTCATGTTCCTAGATCAAGTAATAAAGTGGCTGACAGTTTGGCTAATTGGGCACTGGATAATCACAACATTCTTTGCTATGGTGTGCCTCCAATTTGGTGGTCAAGCAAATTGCAAGAAAATTTGATAAAGATTATGGGTTTAGATTTGCATCAATGAGTGATTATTGGTTATCCTTTGTGGTCAATGCCCGAGCTTGGACTATTAGTTTTCAAGCTTGACATATTCAAATATGTACTCTTTGAATTTGTTTTTATATAATTTTTGTTTTTAGAAACTAAAACTAAAAATAATGTTTCTTCTTTATGTCTACATATGTTCCTTGCGTAGTTGCGTATTGTTTTCTTGTAATTTGCTAATCATTTGAAATATTGAATGTTTTAAGTAAATTAAGACTATGAATCATGTTTATTCCTTTACAATTTTGCACTTGGTTTAGCTTTAATTTGTTGTTGTAACTTCCTTGGTCTCTTTTCTATTGCGATTCACACAAACACTCCTTATTAGCATGTTTTGATGGGTTTTCTAGGAACCTATGTTAATAATGGTGCGGTGAGCGTGGAACATTGAAACATGCTGAGATGGTTACTTGGACAGAGATTTGGAGTGATGGCTGGATGAGAGAATTCACAATTTTGCAGAAGAGGAGGCAAAGAGGATAGGAAGCTCTGCGAGAGAAATCACAAGCAGGCATATACATGGTGAGATATACGAAATCTTTTGATGCGAATTGTTTGGGTTGTTAGTTGCATGGTTGTCGAGAATTGAGTAGTATTGCTTCAAGCTGAGAGAGACAAAACACTTTGTTTGGACTGAGGAAAAGATAGAACAACTATGAGATTTGGACACCGATTGGACACGTGCAATAAATCATTGGATAAAGATTACTGTTGACAGATATGTTACTGAGTTTGATGTGCAAGGGTATATCGCGTTTGAAGTTGTGCATGGTTTGTTTGTAAGAGGTATCTGGAGAAAATTTCTGCAACGACTACTTATCATGCTGAAAATGTTGGTTGTGGAAAAGGCCATGGTGCCTATTCCAGCTAACATGGAGTAGTCGCTTCGGGCATTAAGGGGATGTGGGCAATAATGAAGTGAATGATGAAGAACTGAGAAGGGAAACTTGAACCTGAATCTAGAAGATGGAGGACAAAGAATCATAATAAAAAGCGAATTGTGGGACTAGAGCGAGACTTGCAACAACAAAGATGGTGGAATAAACAAAATAATTTTAATGTAGGTGCGAGTAGGAGTACATTAGAGAGTTTAGAAGATAAAGGAGGAATGAGAGCTCAAGGAAGAGCTAGAGAATATGAAGAGGATGAAGATGACAAAATGAGAGGGCTTGAAAGAAGAGAAAACGCAAATGAGAGCACAAAGATGGACAGGGATGTAGAAGAGATGGAAGAAAGTGGAAAGAGAGAAGAGGAGTGATTAGATCAGCTAGAAGGTAGTTTTAGATCGCAATTACATGGGAGGATATTGTTTGGACATTAAAATGAATTGTCTTTTGAAGAAGCAATGTTAAGTCACAAGATTAAAACAAGTTCAAGCTCAAATGAAGTAGAAGTTGTAAACATTGATCATTCAATAAAAAGAAGAAAAAGTGCAGGAGCTGGAAAAGATAGTACGTGGCTTGACTGTTTTACAGATAAGTTTGAAAAATATCGTGAAGATACCAAGAAAGTGTTGGATAGAAAGAAATTAATTGAGGCCAGATTTCAGGTTGCAGTAAATCTTAAGACATTGGCAAAGACTAGTCCACATCAGCGACTGGTTTTAAGTGTGAACATTGGAAGCATGGCTCTTAATGAACATTTAGAGTTTTTGTCACTTTGACACCATATGATGGGTCTATTGACCCCGAGCAGTATCTGTCAACCTGTGAAATGAAATGACAGATTAAAAATGCAACTACAGATGATGCGAAGAAGTGTATGCTCATAGGAGCCTTAACTGAGAGAGCTCTAGAGTTCATCTACAAAAGAGATGTTGCCAAATTGAGCTTTTAGGATGTCAAAGACCAGTTGATAGGAGAATTCAAAATGAAGAAATATACAAGTCAATCGATACAAGATTTGAAAGAAATTTGTCAAAATTTTGGAGAATCAGTATGGGACTATGATCGCAGGTTCTGATGCAATGAACAAAGTAGATTTTTTGTTTCAAGATACAGGTAAGGCCACATGGTTTGTAGAGGGTTTGCAATCTCGAATTAGGTTGCCATTGCTCAAGCCCAATTCACTTGCAACTTCGACGCTAGAGCAATTACACTAAGGGTTGAGCAGATAGAAAACTATGGGGGAAGTCCACAATCTACTGCAAAAGGTGACATAACGTTAGATGTTTTGCGCAAGGTAGATGAGTTGCATGAAAGTAACAGGTTCAAGTTAGGATTATGGTGTATGGAGTGCGAAAAAGAGGGGCACCGTAGGACTGACTGCACAAAAGTCAAAACAAAATTCTGTGAGCTCTGTCGGGTAGGACATTCGACTGTAAAATGTCATCTCTTATAACAATATACCCAACAATTGCAGAGTTCATATAGTAATTTTTGTAAGTTGCAGAATCATGATGATAAAAACTGCAGAGCTCTCCAACAATTGAAGGAAGACATCACCAAGAATGTCTTCACAGTAGTTGCATAGCAAATCCTTGTTGCGAACCCTGAGATTCTAAGCCCATATGTAGAAATGACCATTGCGATTAAGTACAACCTCAGGTTTTAGCAGGATGGACATCGTAGTCTCTGCAGTACTAGATAGGATGGACTTTGCCATCTCCTCAATATCAAAAATCATGGAACACCATGCCACCTCAACAACAATTGACAGGACGGGCCCCGTCTTCTCCACAAGGGTCATATGTGGGATATGAGAGTCAATAGCAACAGGGGTGTGGTTCACCGCAACGACAGGGAGGATATGATGGTCAACAACAAGTTTGGGGCTTTCAATAGAGACAAGGGGGATATAAGGGAGGCTATCGAGGTGGATACCATGGAGGTAATTGTAGACAAGATGAATGAGAGGGGTGTTAACCGATTGTCTACTACTTGTGTGGGGAGTACAACCATTTTGTGCAAAATTCCCAACTAATCCCCAAAGGCAGGTGTACTGTGTCTATTGCAGAGTTCCAAGACAACACTACATTGAAGATTGCTAAGTATTTGACAAATAGAGAAAAGAGAAGCCTATGTGAAATGTGAACATGTTGAATTCGCACCCAAGGGATCTTGCGTACATACAAGTAGTCACTCGATGTCAGCATGCAGAACAAGGATTATTGCCCTTGGAGATAACACGATCAACAAATTAGAAAGGTTCAGTAGGATAAATATCCTGACCTTGCGAAAGAGAAGATTTTGATGTATCAAGTAGCTCAGGTTCTACATAACATACAATAGCAGATTGCATTGGAGGGCGACGCCACAATCATTGATGCACAAATTGATAGTCAAATTGTGCACATTATGAGGCAAGATGGAGTAGTTACTACTTTGATAGAACTACTCAAGTTGGTAAGCACTTTGTGAAATGAGGACATATCGCAAATCATTACAAATCTCTTGCATAATTTGTTAGACTGTGTATAGGAGGTCAACAACGTATTGACAAAGTATTTTGGTATGTGAAGACTAAAAACCCTTGGGATGTTGACTCTTGCATGGACATTGAATTGGCAGGATATAAGGTCCCAATTGCTGTTTGATTTTGGAAGCACATATATGATCCCTTGGTCAACATGGGAATCTATTAGACGACTGACTCAATTATAGTCCAGTAACACTAATTCTCGTGGACTACGGGAGGGTGGAACCTATTGGTCGGCTAGAGGATGTGGAAATCAAAGTTTTTGATCTAATCTTGCTAGGATATTTCAAAGTAACTGACATGAAGACAGATGAAACACACTACCTTGCGTTGATTGGTAATAAGTGGGCTTATGATGGTTAGATGACCATTAATACAATGTGCAATTAGTTGGAGGTGTACCAAGGGGATAAAATTATTATTACCTCTGAATAAGTCTGAGAGAAAGCCATGCATCATACCCAAAGAGCCGGATTCACCCTATGAGTACGGAGATAATAGCTAGTTCAAAGTGGGAACACAATCTAAGCATAACACACTGCGAGCTACAGAGTATCACTTTTTCCATCCAGAAACGGAGCCTCAACAATAGCTACAACAAATAAAACAACTTCCATGCGGATCTGTGATAACAAAGGCACAAGTTCCGCAACTCTGTATAGGAGAATGTAAGTCACCTTTTGTGTTATCACCAACAAGGTTTGAAGTAGATTTGATAAATCAAGTAGGTGCGCCATACATGGAATACACTGAACCCACTCAGGTAGGTGTTTTATCGTGGGAAGTTGCGTCTTCTGTGAGCAGGGGTTTAGATTCGCATATGCTAAACTGGGTAAGAGGAGATCATGAGGTGAGACGAATGCAAATAGTTTTCACTACAGAGCGACAATCACTGTAATATTTTGCAACCGAGGATTTGAGCCAATTTATTTCTAGATTAGAGCAACATGTTCTAGATATAAATCAGCGAGTCACTGCGCTGAAATATGCTCTGAAGGGTATTGCTGCGACATGGTGAACAATACACTGGTCAAATCAAATACACTGTGAAGATGCTTGCGAATTACTGCGAGCTCAACTTCAGATAGCACCTATGATCACAAATCAGTGGCCATTTTTCTTGGAAGGACAGTGTCTGGAAATGCATATTCATAAATTTGTAGATGTGTGGTCTTCACAAGTTGTAGAGCCTAGATATTGAGTGCATGCTTTCAAACATACTTTAGTGCCTATTATAATAATGTTGTATATGCAACATGAATGCAGAAGGGAGACTATGAATTGACTGTAGGTTCGATAGGACTTTATTCCAACATTAGTTTTCAAAGATGAGAACCCCTTGGTACACCAAGCCGTTCAGAAGCTGAAGATCTTATGCCATGGTCGAGCGGAGGATCTTAGTAGTACACAAGATTTGCTTCACAAGTTGAAGTAGATAAGGACTTGAATACAACTATGCAAAACTATAAGGAGAGTAAACAAAATGAGTAGTTTTTAATAAAACCTTGAAATAGAATCATCGATAATGGAGAGCAGGGTGAGTCAAATGAGAGTGATGAGGACTTGGATTTGAAGGAAGTTTTTGAACCCGAGCAAGAAATTTAGGAGCCTGGAGCCAAGATCGCAGACCAAATCAAAGATCAACAGTTGCAAAATATTAATGTTCAGGAGCAAGGACATAAAACATTGCAAGACTCAATTCCAAGTGACTCCAACAAAATATACCAGGAGCCATTAAAAAAATTGGTAGGGAATATTGGGACAGTCTACACCAAAACTTGCGACTTTAGGCGACTACTAGACGCAAAATGAGATTTTAGGACTGCAACTGTTGTGAGATTATCAAGATGTATTTCCAACAAAGTTTGCATAAGGGTGTAGTCCCTTCATTGGGGGTGATACACATAGAGCTAAAAAAGTGTGCATGACATGTTAAAAAGCGCCCATACAAATTAAGCCCCAACATGAAATTGAAGGTAAAGGCTAACCTGAATCGAATGCAAGAAGTTGGCATTATCTATCCGGTGGAAAAAACAAACTGGGTTAGCCCAATGGTGGTGCAGCGTAAAAAGTCTGGAGAAATCAGTGTATATATGGACTACTGTGTGCTAAATGATGCTTGCATTAATGATCCATTTCCAATCCCATTCACAGATGAAGTCTTAGAGTCAGCTGCAGGGCATGAAGTCACTGCATTTAAATACCAATTGCAACAAAAGATCAAGCTAAAATCACATTTTCAACGAAATGGGGTTCTTTTGCATACAACGTAATTTCTTTTGGTTTGAAAAATGCTCCTGATGTGTTCTCCAGGGCAGTGGTCACTGCATTAAAAGACTTCATCCATGATTTCTTGGAAGTCTATGTAGATGATTGGGCTGTTTTTTCTTTATTCAAGGAGCACCTATCTAAGTTGCGGTTGATGTTGGAACGTTGTCAAGCTCTGCGTATTGCGTTGAACCTAAAGAAGTGCTTGTTCTTTACACCTTTTGGTGTCGTTTTGGGTCATGTAGTATGCAATGATGGGATTTTGGTTGATCAAGCCAAAATTGTAGTTATTGTGGGGATGCCACCTCCTACCAACTCTACAAAGGTGCGATCATTCTTGGGTCATACAAGATACTATAGGAAACTCATGAAAGGCTACACAACTGTGTCCCATGGAGAAGCTACTACACAAAGACACTAGGTTTGAATGAACTAATGAGTGTCAAACAATGTTTGTCGATCTAAAGCAGAGGCTAGTAACATCTCCCATATTGGTCTTTCCCGACTCGAGCAAACAATTTTATGTTCATGTCCTTAGGAATTGCAGCATGAGTTGTTCTAGCACAACTGGAAGAAGGAAAAATGGACTATCCTATTCATTTCGCAAACCAAAAACTCTCGACGACAGAGAAAAATTGCACAACTACAGAACGAGAAGCTCTGGTAATGGTGTTTGCACACTAAAAGTTCAGACACTACCTTCTAGCAATGCCGTTTGATTTTTTTACTGATCCCCAGGCTCTGAGATGTCTGATATTTAAACCCATGTTAGGAGGGAGGATATCTAGGTCGCTAATGTTGTTTCAAGAATTTCAGTTCAGAATCAATGTGAAACTTGGGAGAGAAAATGTGTGGCCAGACCATTTGAGCTGAATACGCAATGGAGAAGACATTGAAGAACTCCAAGATGAATCATCGGATGCCCATTTATTTCGAATCTTTACGATCCTAGAAAACATGGAAGACAGCCATGTTCCTTGAACAAGGAATTTTTCCTGTGCACTATGTGGAAAGGATAAAAAGCAGTTGATTACAAGAGCCATCCCATTCAACATCATTAATGGCTTTTTGTACAAAATGGGCAAAGATGACATACTACACAAAGTAGCTTTAGAGCATGAGTGACCACAACTTCAAGAGGCACATCATGGAATCGCAAGTGGACATTTTGCAGGAGAATCCATTGTGAGGAAGATATTGCAAAGTGAATTGTGGTGGCATACTTTGTTTTAGGATGCACACCGAGTAACAAAACACCACAACATCTGTCAAAGAATGGAAAGGCCTAATCATAGAGATGAAATGCCGTTAAAAACCCTATGTTAGTTGAGCAACCATTTTAACAATGGAGATTGACTTTGTAGGACCAATCAATCCAAGGAACGCAATCATGCAAGGTACATAATTTCTGCAATGGATTACTTCACTAAATGGGTAGAAGTTATTGCGATACCAGGTTGCATTGCTAAGAATGCAACCAAACTTTGGTATGAGAATATTAGAACCAGATTTGGATGTCCTGTGAAGTTGGTTAGTAACAGAGGATCCCATTTCCTCAATGGTACTATCAAGACTTTGATGAAGGAGTTTATGATATCACACCACAAAATCACAACATATCACCCACAAGCTAATGGGTAGTTAGAGGCATCAAACAAAGTCCTTGGCAAGATGCTCACAAAAATATACAATGTGCAAAGAGATGATTGGGAGGATTGTATTCCTGTGATTCTATGGGCACATAAGACAAACTACAAGCATGCGACAAGTTTCACTCCGTTTCAGCTAGTTTACGAATTAAAAGCAGTCATGCCAATGGAATACATAGTCCCTAGTCTGCGAATTTCAATGATCATGCGACTAGGAGATTGAGACTCTTTTCAGGTACGACTGATGGATTTAATTTGGATGGAAGAAAACGAACAAAGAGCACAATGGACACAGTAAGTTGGCAAGCAAAGTGTGGCATGATCGCAATTTGCAATCCAAATGATTTTAACCAGGACAAGCAATATTACTATATGATAGCAGATTTCAGGCATTTCCAGGCATGCTGCACATTCGATGGAAAGGGATTGGAAAGGAACAATTGTGTTAAGGGATAGGAAAGGAACAATTGTGTTAAGGGACCTTCAAGGACTTGGGACATGTAAATCGTTGAAGGTTTAAGCCTTACTGTTAATAATCTCTATCGAATCTCATAGAAAAATTAGAGAGGGTGCTAAGTAATACCATGTAGATTAGGATTTTTGTTAATGTATTAGTTTCTTGTTTTGTTTTTAGGTTTGTAGTGTAGCTAAATAGTGCGATCTCTATATTGCAGGTTATCAGAACCAAGTTGGAAAAGCCAAAGTCGCAAAGTGCGACAAAGAAAGCAACCCAACATGAAAAGGACAACGTCAGTCAAAGTCAACACAGGGGTCATCAATTAAGTGTGGGAACAAGGCACTGACAAACAAGGTACGGAGGAAGGACAATCAACAGTCATTCAAAAAGCTGTTATTAACGACACTTAAAAGATTGCATCTTTCCCAAAGCGGATCAAGTGTCAGAATCAGGGGATGTACAATAAAAGAAACTAGATGAGGGAAAAGACGTGTTACATCAACAACTCTCGTCAGCCAAATCAATGCATTTAGACATCGAATTGTCTATGTCAAATCATCAACATTCAATTGCAATTAATTCAGGAAGCAGAATGATATGCAGGCAACTCAGCACATTCAAAGCAATGTGTCAGATAGATTCAAGCGGGAAAAGCTACATAAACAAGGGCATGCAGAACACAATGACATTACACACTTTTGCAAACAAGAGCTTTTGCTATTGTGACTAATTCATTCATTTGCATGCGGATTGTTCACCAACACCAATTCAGCCGAAGCTATTGTTCGAACGCTACCAAAACAACCACCATGGATCGCTCACAACTTTTGATTCCCCTCAGATGCACTGAAGGAAGAAATGGGGATTGGTCTTGCACTCTGACATACAAGATACCATGATCCAACTTGTTCGACTTCATTGACACAACATAAGCCAATTTACTCATTCCAGACCAACCAATAGTAGCACAACCAGGTGCCCTAGCATTGCAACATCCCCTGCGGTGAATGGATGTAGAGCGACTTATCAAATTGCTGACCTTTGGCTAGCTTGATGAGGTGATGATGACACTTCTTAGTCGGTACAATGAGGGTGCCATTCATTTGTCAGAAGACACGATTATTTTCATCATGATAGCCACCATGGCACAAGCAACAACACTGCCTGCGAGGGTTAAATCATTGGCCCCTTACAAGACAGCCCATCCATCCATTTAGACAAGGGAAAAATATAGTAGGGCATTCAAGGGGATCCTTGTAGACTTAGTAGAGGATGTTTCAATGCACATTCTCTCTGAATGCATCACAAAGCAGTTTTGACAGACCACCAAAAGCGCAAAGCAGGCCACAAAAGGGGTATAATCGACATCGCTTACCTCATGATCTAGCTCAATGAAGATTTCAACTGGCTAGAATTTTTGGTCTTTGAGCTTATCACAAACATTTAGAATGTCATCAGCGGGACATCGTAGGCCTTTTAGTACCAATTCTTGGTCTTCTCTGCTTCACATAGTGGAAGTCCCCATATGGCCCCGTCAATCTGGATGTTGACTTTTGGCCTGTGACCGCCTTTGCCAACAATGCCTAGACCAAAATGGGGCAATATTATGAGTAGCTGGGTAGATTCAATGCATGGTGGGTGGAAGTTTAGCGTTTCATCCTGTCACATCCTCACGTGCTTGCAAATATCATGCAGTATTTGGGATAACACGCTATAGTGACTAAGCTCCATGATGGCATCCAAATCAGAGTCCATAGCTTCCAAAGGCACCCATCATTTCCTTGCCATTTTTCACTAGTATGTTGGATGCGTAGGCGGAATTTCTATAGCAAAAAGCTCTCACTGCTCGCTCAGTACCACTGCTACGGACAATACCTTTAGGGGCATAACATCCATTGCCCCAACGATCAACAACACAAACCCAAGTAGAGGCACAGGCACTCCCTGAAGCAGGAGCAGCCCCATTGTAGATTGCTGCAGGGAAGAGGTAGGCATCAACGCGCAGAGCATCACCACCTCCATCGAAGAAGATGCGCAATACCAAATCATGGACTTCTAACAAGAATGTTTCACAAATCGCTACAGAATACGATCTTGCTCAACTGGGATCGCAAGAGAGGATGTGTACAAGTCCATGTTGGAGGATATAGTTTCTGAGGTTTATGAGGAAGAAGAAAAACATTTTTTCCTTTTTTAAAGTAGTGCGCACTTGTCAAGTGTGAAACAATGTCCCGAAGATCCTTTTGGTGGACATTCCTCGACCTTATGTGTCGAATATTGTCGATACAATGACAAGAGGAAAAATGCACATGCGGGTTGGTTGCAATTTTTGGAGCACCAGACACAGGGTCTTCAGGGGCACAAACGAGTCCACAACAATTGTTGATATGCAAGCCAAGGACCCATACAACGAATCGACTATCACCAACTATTGCAGAGCGTATGGGTTCCTTTGTTGAACCTCAACTAGTTGAGGAAGCTGAGTCACATGAGGCTCAAGTGCCAGAACAACAACAATAAGAGATGATTTGGGCCTACAAGTGGCTGAAGAAGACTTTGGTTCCTATAACCAGATTAAAGGCACCAGTACATAGGTGCACCATGGTTGAATCATCCCCTTCTTCCTCTCCTTCGCAATCATTTTTCATCTTTGGATTCTTCAACTTCAGCGCACGAGCCACAAGCGAGTGCACAACCACAGCGTGAGCAGCCATCCATACAAGAAGATATCGTAGCACAGGAGCAAGCTGCTAAGGATGAACTCGAGCAGGAGAAGGCTCAAAAGGCGGTTGCAAAGAAGGCAAGAAAAGAGGAGAAGAATAATAGGAAGGAAGAAGTGGCAAGAGGAAGAAAAGAAGAAACAAGATGAAGTAGCTACGAGGAAAGAGAAAGCGAGTAAATCAAGAAACACAAGCAAGCACAAAAGAGGAAAGCCGACGCTGATGCAATAGCCAAGGCAAAAGAAGAGAAAAAGAAAGAAGTCCTGTGAAAGTAGGAGGAAGAAACGTAGAAGCAAGCCCAAGCTCAAGTGGCCAAGGACCAGGTAGAGGCAACTGCCAAAGCAAAGGTAGAATCAAAGCGCAATACATAGGAAGAAGTTGTAGTTTAACAATCATCAAAACCTACCAAGAAGGTGGTGCTAATCAAAGTCCAATAGCCATCTTCCACATCACAAGGCTTAGGGTCCACTCAAGGTGGTGCGCAAGAGGAGGCTTCTTAGCATAGGCCACAATTCCCTAGCCAATGGTTGTGGGACGTCCCTGCACCCTCAACGAGAAGAGCGACCTTCTCACTTCCAATGACGCAAATAAAGATGGCACTTGCGATGTTTGCAACTTTTACAGTGGCCCTTGCAACAATGGTGCAAGAAACATTGCTCGATGTCTTCCAGTTTCTTTTGGCAAAGCAAATTGAGGGATCGGCTGCATTTTAGGAGCCTATCACACTAAAGGCTTTTGCTTTGAAACAAGAGGCATCGAAGCTGAGGAAAACACAAACTTACACCTTTGCCTCACCAAAGCAAGGCAATTGATTGATAACATCTGCCCTGCCTTGGTCACTCAAGTCTTGGGTGACCATGTCATGTCAAAAGAGAAGCAATTCACAGTGCTGCTGTCTAGGTTGACAAAAGGCTAGCTCGCTGCACAAAATCTCCAACAGATGAGAATGCAAGGCTAGGAGTTGAAATCCAAAACAAAGACTATCTGCAAACTTTTGGAGGAGTATGAGCAAGTCATGGACACTGCTGCACATTAGGGTCTGCAAATTACTCACACCATGCTGGATTGGAAGCAAAAACTTAGCACTACATTGAGCGAGGTAAGCTCGGAGCTCGCTAAGGTTGGCAAAGCCAAAGCAACAATGGTAGATCGTAGGGCTACCCCTGTTTCAATGGATTTGGCACTGGCTCTAACTATATGGTCCCACTAGTTTCCCAACCTATTTTCTAGTTGTCCACCAAGATATACTTTCCCCACTTTAATGGCACAATCGATAGGCACAAATTGGATACTTGGATCGCAATCTGGAGGTGTACTTCAAGATGCAATCTAATTTCGCAAAGTCATTGTTAGGAAAATATTATTAGTGCTCACATATGTGAGCTAATATGTTTGTTTATAATTGCAATAGTTTGTTTGTAAATAGTGGGTTGTTAAAACTGCTTACGTAGATGATAGATGTGAGAGATTGAGGAATGATTTTAGGAGTTTGTAATTAGCTTTAACTCCTTATTTTTATGAGTGTGTCAAGCTATATATTTGTATGGTATTGTGAATGAAATAAGACATGTGATTATTGTGTGTAACTCTATCCAAATTTCAAGACTTGGTATCAGAGCCACCTATGGTCTAGCCCCTGTTAATAATAAAAATCTTGAGAGGTTCTTGAACTATGTTAGGATAGTTCAGTGTTATTTGAGGTAATACCTTGTACAAATATGTAATATTTGATCAGACCCATGAGCCCAACGTAGTTTTGCCATCGCCATTGTGTTGTTATTATGTAGTAAAGTTGAATGTGCCGTTCTGCTATTATGATTGTCTTACTAGTCGTCGTTGACCCAGTCTCTGTTGCCAATTAGTATACTTGACTCCATGCATTATACAAGCGTTTGATTTGGTGCATTATAGAACATGCGTGCAGTGAATTGACAAAATAGTTATCATCGTGTTAGATCCTGGTAGCTGTCTATTCTCTGCGGAGCTGCCATGCTGTGGATTAGTTATGTTGTGTCGTGTTGTGGCGTGCTATGGATTATTTCTATTGTGCCATACATAATTCTGACGTTAGTATTTAGTCTATAGTCTTCAGTAAGAAAAAAACAAATAAGAGCTTTGGTGTTTTCACAGTCCATAAGAGTGAGCAGCTGAAGATTTTTGCGTGAAACTGTATGCATAGTTTTTGTTCCGACACGTTTCGAATCATCATCCATGATTCATCATGAAAAATTCTTGATGATGAATTACGGATGGTGATTTGAAAAGCGTCGGATCAAAAACTATGCACACAGTTTCACCTAGAAATCTTTAGTTGCTAAAAAACAAGTAAGTTTATCGTATATTCTATAGTCTTTGGTTTATAACATTGTTTATTATTAATAAATTCTTTGTTATTTAAAAAGTAATTTTACATTATTATTTTTTTAGTAGTTTAATTGTTGAGTTTCGGATTTTTTAGTTTGTTATTTAAGTTTGTTTAAATAACGAATGCAATAAGTCAGTATTTAGGTTGGTTATAATTGTTGACTTGAGTAAATTAAGGAGCTACTAGTGTCAATCATTGTTATGTCGCAAAATGTGTCATAAATTTACAAATTGTGTCTTGTTTAGGTGAATACTAGGATTCTTGTTGTTAGTGTCATTTTGTTTGTATGGATGCATTTTCGATAGAAACCGACGTCTTTGTCTTTTTTTTGTTTAGCTCCTAAAATGGACATTCCATTAGAAACATTCATTGGCCTAAATTTTCACACTTGGAAAGTCAAAATTTAGATGCAATTAATGAACAAGAACTTCTGGGGAACAGTAAGCGGTAAAGAGAGATCACCAACATATACTAATAAGTTATTGAAATGGCAAGGTAGAGATGATAAAGCCAAATCCATCATTGGTCTTGTACTTTCAGATTATGAATTGCACTATGTAGACTTGGAAAACAATATCTACAAAATCTGAATAAAAAATTTGGTGCTAGAGCACTTAATGCAAAATTTTCTCTGAAATTGCAATTATTCTGATTCAAAATGGGTGATGAAGTTACAATGTCTAGTCAAATTAATTAGGCAGCTAGCAGAAGTTAAATCCCCAGTTGAGGAAGAAGATGCGAAAGCCATACTGTTAAAGAGCTTGCCTTCCATATACAACAATGTTGTTTTTACACTTGTTAGATGCCATCTCAATCTGTGGAAGATATGATCTCAGCTCTTCTAGCTGAAGATAAAAGAGTAACATCAAAAGATACAAAAGAGGAGAGTGTGCTGTATTAAAAAAGCAATTGTAAAAATTCAGACAAAATTAAAGATGAAATTGAATGCTTTTACCGCAAAAAGAAAGGGCACACATCCGGAAATTGTAAAGTTTGAGCTAATGATCTTCTCAAAGGAAAGCTGAAAGAAAAATCAAATGAAGTTAATATGGTCATTGAAAGAGAACATTCATTGAAGAAGATTAGATGAGTGCTGACGGTGTTGATTAAGAATACGTATACTAAATAAACAACAATAGATATTGGAGGACGAAGGCAATGGAAGTTGAAGGACAAACAACGTCCTCTCGTTAGCCACTAGTGACGCGGCTGCATTGTGATATGGTGGCATATTTGTTTGCTGTTTTTGTTTATTTTGTGTAGTGTGTTGAATAAACCTTTGCTGTGATATTTGTGAAAGACTCATGTTTTTGAGAAGCCCACCTCTTGAGGACAAGAAGGATTTTGAGATATACTCAAGAGTGGATTGTTTTGGGGTTTGTGGATCTTAGTAATTTAGAAATTTGGTTTGGGAATCAAGGAAATCAACTTGAGAACTACACCTAATAGAGTTGTACCTGGTCTAAGAAAGTCTTAGAGAAAACTTCAGTTGGATATGATTTTTTCCTATGTTCGCACTAGGGGGGGATTTTAGGAAAATATTATTAATGCTCACGTATGTGAGCTAATATGTTTGTTGATAATGGTAATAGTTTGTTTGTAAATAGCAGGTTGTTTAAACCACTCATGTAGATGATAGATGTGAGAGATTGAGGAATGATTTTAGGAGTTTCATAATTAGCTTTAACTCCTCAATTTTAGGAGTGCGTCAAGCTATATATTTGTATGGTATCGTAAATGAAATAAGATTTGTGATTATTGTGTGTAGCTTTGTCCAAATTTCAAGAGTCACAAAAAATCTTGATCGCTAAGATCCATATGAATAACCAAGCCCTATCTTGGTGACAATCTCACATCTAGCTTTTGGAAGTTATAGATAAACCAGAAATTGGGACTTGGAAAGAGTTCAAAATGATTCTCAAGGCATGATTTTACCTTCTCAGGTATGGAGAGGAGCAATTGGAAGTTTGACTGCAGCACCAAAATTCAGGCCAATCTGTCCAAATGTTGTACATTGATGCATTCATTCGACTCTCCATCAAGTGTTGAAAAGCATGGACCATATAGCCTTGAACCTAGGACCTCCCATGTGCATGTTGGGGCACTCTTATCACCAAGCGACCAACCCCTCATAGGTTCTTGTAGCATAGGAAAAGTGGCTTTACATCAAAATGCACCACATTTATCTACACTGCTTTGCAATCAAATCTAACTAGATGTACCTAATCAACAACAATATCAGACCTGATTGCAGAATGAAATATTCTAGAATAATTGAAAAGTGCAAAGAGAGGGTTTGTTAAGAGTATCTGAATTGTCACAAATTCAAAGACAATAAGAAACAAAAAGAGCTAAAATATAGGGAAAAATGTACCAATAAGAGCCTAATATGAATCGATAATCAACAAACACATAAGTATCCTAAAACAATGCAATTTGACAACTAAAACTATCTTGGATGAAAATTAGGTGTTTGCATAATGTTGTACTTTGGTAGGTGTGCATGCATACATATCAAAGCCAAACAAACAAGCTTATTGGTTGGGTTTGTAGAAGATGTCTTGATCGTCGAAAATTGTAAAAGTAATCGAAGTCAATTAAGGAATAATGATGAATCAAAAGTCAAAAGGAAAAATAGATCACCTAATTGCCACCGTGAATAGTCATAAAGTTCCTGGAACAAACATTGATGCTCGTATGTGTTGCAATAAAAAGTTGTAGTCAAACTCTAAAAACTTGTAGTCAAAACTCTGGTGTGGGTGTCTTGCAAATCATAAGAGAACAACATATGCATTGATAAGTGCTTACAACTATAGCTTGTTGAAATCCAAAAGAAAAATATTGGAAATGATGCACGTAGTGTGGTTTGAACATGTGAGGATGCCTTTGTAGAAATCCAAGACTGAACTTGTGCTGAATTTTGCATGCATTGAGTACAACTTTTAGCGATAAAAAGTTTATCATAAGTAAATGAAAATAAAGAAATTAAAAAGATGAAAGTATTTTGGAAGAATCCTTTGGCAAGAACAATTATCATATGCTATGTACATCTCGAACATCAATCTATCACTTTCCTCATGGAGGAACAAATGATATGAATTTTTTTGGAGGTTTGGGTGTAAAAGATAGAAATGGATAATCTTTTCCCCCCTTTTGTGATGTGGGCAAACTTGTGAAGCTCATAATTTGAAAGAAAGGATTGCTTGCATCGTGTATAAGACAGGAAATAAAATAATTGATGCCTAACTTAGTAAGATATCATCATAAAAATCTCTCTTCATAGATAAATGACCCCAAATGAGCCTAAAGTATACTCTATATGAGTATACAAGTGCTAGGGGAACATGCACCAGGTAAGCAAGATATAAGCAATGCAAGTACAATAATAATTAGGTGCTTCCTATGGACAACATATAGGCAATCTAAGCACAATAGTGGGATTCCCCTTATGGACAAGATGTAATAAATGAAGCACTAAGATAGCATGCCTCAATACATGCTTTGTGGTAGCAGATATATCAAAGGAAAACATACACATGGAGTCTTTCCCCAATAGATGCATGATAGGAATCATGACAACGTAGGGAAGCAAACAAGAACATTTACATGATATGGATCATGGCAATTCAAAAAAAAACTATGCATGATATAGATCATGGCACCGATCATATAGTAACAAAAAGTAAAGAAAGCCAACAAGGCATGCATGCTAAGCACACAAGATACATAGAGAGTAGACTGAACAAATATTGTCACCCATAGAGTATACAAAGAAAACATAGCAATCAGAGCACACAAAACAAAAGTTGGAAACATCTGACACAAAGTATACACCAGAAGCGAGGAACATACATTAGTCGTAAGGAGAACAAGAGAGGCATGCCAAACAGTAAGCATATGAAGCTTACACATCAAGCATACTGGAATGAATACTACATAAGTAACACAAGTACATAACCACTCACAAAGCAATACCATGGTCAAAACACATACTATTTAACCCTTTTTGGAAATAAGGGTAAGGAGAATAACCTAATCAACTAAGGAAAAGACTATTTTAAAAACAGACCAATTAAATAATTCAGATTCGCAATATTCAATTACAATGTTGAATTATGGAAATATGCTAAATATAGAAAGCACAATGTCCATCACTAGTTTGATTGCTTAAACATGAAGAAGAGATAATACTTAGCTTGTTCATTGATGCACAAGCAGATCTGGAAAATGCAGGTGTAGAAACAGTCAGGATGTTCCAGGTATGATTCGTCAGATTTTAGAAATCAGCGCTCTGTCAGCCCGGACACTACCCTTGGAATTTAAACACTAGTGTCGATGCTTCTGTCCTAGTTCGATGCTTTTGTCTGTGGTGAAGTATGGGTCCTTTCTTGGAAATTCCACTTCTATCTATTAGGTCTTACTGTTGCCTTGCAAATTCTCTGTTTGGATCGCGCACAAGTTATGGATATCACTGTATAACTCAAAACCTTAGGTCCTCCCATTAGGGCATGTGATCTTGCAAAACAAAGGTTAGTGCATTGAAGTGAATTCAAGTTGACCTCAATGACCTCTTTGTCAACGAGCACTGTCTACATAGCCATATACTCCGAAGAAGGCTTCAGATTGATGTAGTTCCCCCTCTTATGTAGGCTTGTGTGTGAACAATAATGTAATATGCCATGTGGGAGTGCATGTAGTGATCTAGCTTTTAACTTGACAAATATTGCTCATGCGCTGCTCTTTGAATGCTTTAAATCTGTAATAAGACCACATCTATGATTGATATAGAAATAGGGAAGAATAAGGTGGTAGAACTTCGCTGTGCGAATAGTTTAGTGAGATTAATAGGTGCTTGCTTGGTAGTTGCTAGATGGATAAAAGAAAGAGCTTTGTTTTGTGTTTATACCGTACCTTTCGAAAATATATCTCATGGGAGAGTTAATTAAGACAAATAGGCCGACCCATACACGTTGAAAGATTTGCAAATTTGAATGTTTTTAGGGTACGAACACTAGTGTTAGACTTGAGACACTAATTTCGATGCTAGTGTCTTAGATTGGGCGGTAGTGTCTTGGAGGATAGAGAATTGTTGAAGGTCTGTAATTGAGAGTGTAAGATGTTTATCGTGTTTTAAGTATATTGTGGGTTACAAGTGATTTAGGTAATCAGAATATTAGGGTCGGACTATTAGATAAGTATTTAGGCACAATGAGATGGCGAATGCGAGCTTTTTCGCTGCAAGGTCATGAACTAAAGAGGTAAGCCATGAGTAATATTTGTGAAGTGTACAAGACTAGTTTATCTTGTAAAATCCAGATTTAACATATACATTTGCCCCCCCAAATCTAGTAATGCATAAGGATGAAATTACTAGGTTAAAAGAAAGATTGTGTAGCGTGGTGTGTACAACACACCTTGCTTTGACTTGCGATTTGAGCCCTATTTGAATTTGTTGTATGTATTATCTACAACTAAAAGCATGTTACAGTTTAATTAGTGTATATAATTTGAAAATTGAAATAATTCTTCAATAAAAAATTGGAATAATTGAATTGCTTGAAAGGAAAGAGAGACATAAAAGAGTACACGTGTGTCGATGCAACCATGTTGCCCCTTGATAATTTTTTTTTGTAATGATGCTTCCTAGCTAAATCGTTGGAGGAGGTTCACAGTTGAACCTTGGAGATGTGAAAAGAAGAATTAGAGGGTGATCATGCCCCTAATCTAGTGCAAGGGTGAGTTGTGCCAAGGTCATCAATAATACTGAATCTCGATCACAACCCAAGTGTATATATAATCATATCAACTTGCAAAACGTAGTGCCAAGGCTATCGAGGATGTTGAATCTTGATCGCGCTGCTCAAAGGAGCCAACTGCTATAGATAGATAAAGGCTCAAATGGTGCATCTTGGTAAGGTCGGTGCATATCCAATACGAATTTGTATCTATAATTGCATGCATTTGCATGGCATATGCACCTTTAATATGTCTCAAGCTGAAGTATCAGTCAAAACGTACAACTATGTATAATATTTGTCACAAATCTAAAAAACTGTCCCAAATCTGTGAAAATCGATGCCAAGTGCATATGATTTTGACCCAAATATATATTTGAATCATGTAAATTGCATCAAATTCTACCAACTGTGTGTATGTGGACTTATGTCTCTATGACATTCCCCCACTGATATGCCCCCCCTTCTGAGGTGGGGAATGCTATCTGATAGTCACCTTATCTCAAAAAGATAAGAAAACCATGCTATATTTGTACCAATCATGTAATAACAAAGTATATAGTGGAATCATGTCTAAGTAGGTGTATCAATGAAGCTTGCAATATCCAAACATGACAAGCCCTAAGATGCATGATATAGATCATACCACCGTTTAGAAGTAACAAGTACAAGCGTAATAAGAAATCAAACACATGCTAGAGCACTCAATGTCATGCAAAAGGGGTCTAAGGAGACCTGAAACAAGAGGCATGTTCAAATGCCGCACGCTCAAAGGAGAGGACATTTTCCAATATCCACATACAAAATAAACAACACTCAGGGCACTGGGGCCAACAAGAAAGGAACATGTTCAAATGTTCCACACTGCAAACAAGATAGAAAACAAGTACACTCAAGTAAGACAAGTGATAAGATGAATAAGTGAAAAGTATAAACAATTAGCATAAGCATATCATATTAGCTCTTGCATTGATACGTTAGCAAAATGTCCCGTAACATAGCGTATCCAACACACTGTATAAAATGTAAGCACGAGTATAGGCATGCATAAGCATTAATATATAAGCTTAACATGATAATGTAAATGATCATAAAACAATATGACCTTGTATCAAACATGATCAATAAAAACAAGTACACTCAAGTAAGGTAAGTGATAAGATGAATAAGTGAAATATAAGCCATTAGCATAAGCATATCATACTAACTCCTACATATATGTGTTAGCAAAATGTCCTTTAGCATAGCATATCCAACACACTGTATAAGATGTAAGCATGAGTATAGGCATATATAGCCGTTGGTATATAAGCTCAACATGATAATGTAAAGTAATCATAAAACACTAGAACCTGTATCGAATGTGATCAATAGAAACAAGATGCTCCCAACGTAGTGTTTCACATAGGGAGAGGAAAGGTCTAATATTTGCATGCTCATGTATCAGGGGCTAGTGTATTCCTATATCACACTTAAGTACTTGTGAAACGTGTGTAAAGAGGTGATATGCTATCTACTAACATAAAGTGGACAACATATGTATAAGCTAGTAAACATGTAAATGCTATTTTTTTTTAATTTTTTAATTTTTGATTTATTTGAACGTTTTTGAATTTTTGTTTCTTTTTTAATTTTTAAATTTTTGAAGTTTGGAATGAGAAGGCTATCTGATGATCCCATCTAAGGGATGCTCATAGAATACTCTGGGCTTGGGATGAGATACACCAAACTGGGCATGCTGCCAAGAATGTATGTGCCGAATCTAAATCTACCACATCTGCAATACTTTGCCTCATAGGACTCTGTGGTCGTGAAGCAACAATAGAAGTTGTAGTGTTTTGTGGAACCCATTGTTTAGTGCTCTGTTGCTTTTTTTGGTGCAACTATAATTTTGGATCTTTGTGTTCTCTTTGAAACATGTTGATATGCTCTCAACAATTGGTTAGGCCGTGCGGGTGTAGATGAGGACTCAATGGAGTCTGCTATGTCTTTGATGCAACAACCTCTTTAGTATTGATCACCTAGGAAAGGGAATTGCTTTTTGCTTACTTTTCGCTCATTATTAACCTTAGTAGGTTGTATATTAACTGTCTTGGCATAAACTTCTCTTGTTGTAATCATATTGAATCCCTGAAACTATGATTACCCGGTTGGCATGAATATACTTGAGACATTAATGCACTATGGAGGGTACCGCGCAAAACATATGAATCCAAGGTCGTCCCAATAACATATCAAAGACTTCCGTATGTGGTTTAACTGAAGAAGTTGTGGTCATATGTACTGGACCAACCTGTAAAGGTAAATTATTCTCACCAAACATCCATTGTGCTTTTCCTTTGAATATTTGGATCGTATTGGTCGAAAGGTATAAATCATCATGTGTATATCCCAAATGTGAGTAATGTCATGGTACATACATTCACTAGAACCATTATCAACCATAACATTGTGTATACGCTGATGATCAATATGTGCTCTAATAAACAATGAGTGAAAATACGAATCGTCATCCACAATCCTACTGTCATCACATGTAATAGAAGGCCTTTGAACTATAAGAGGTATCTTATGTGTAATTGCGCCAATAATTCCATCTGATGGGTGTCCATAATGTGGTGGAGGATGTGCATTATATGCCATTTGCACTCCCAGTGTTTCTTTAGAATGACCCTGTAATGGATTGTTGAATATCTTCAGATTTTGATGGTCACCATGTTGTGATCGTGAATCCTTTTGAACATCATCAAATGTGATCTATTCACTATGAATGAGATCTTGTATTTTGTGCTTCAACTTGTAACTTCTGTTCATGGAATGCCTAGCACATTGGTGATAGTCACAATAAGCATTAACATCATATCCTTTTGGTAGAGGTTGACTCGTATCAACCTCTAAAGAAGGAGGGAGAGATATTAGATGACACTCCACTGACTTTTTAAGGACTGAAGCAAGAGACTCAGGGAATTGTGTAAATTCTCTCTTAGTTGCATTGGATAAGATGAGCCAATCAGGTGGTTGTGATAGTATTCCCTTTGTTTTTTCTTTTTTGGCTTCGAGAGGTTTTACCTTATAGCTTGGCTTGATATGAAACTTGGTATTAGATGCAGTAAGTTTCATTTCTTGATCTTGAACAATATGACATAAGTCAACAAAAGATTTTAAGTTTTTTGAAGACAATAGACTCATGTAATGGGGCAAACAAACTTTGCTTAAAGATATCTTGGAGCTCTTTATCTGTGATTGGATTTGTCAATTTGGACAACATTGTCTTGTACCTCAAAACATATTAATTGATAGGCTTATTGGTTCCTTGTTTGAATTTTGCAATTTGTGTGTATGACTTCTTTTCAATAATGTTGATAGAGAAATGTGCTAAAAATTGATCGCTAGAGGCTTGAATGCCTTTACTGATTATATTGGTAGATCATAGAACCATCTCAAAGCATAGTCTTTGATACTTCTTGGAAATAGTTTGGTCAAAATTTTATCATTGGTAGTATAACAAGGCATGCTGCATAGGATGTTGAGCACAGACTAATACCGAGAGGGGGGGGTGAATCAGTATTATATATTTTTTTCTTTTCTAACACTTAATTACTTATTCCAATAAAAAGATAATCAAAGCAATCAAATCACAACACAAGATAACACAATGCAAAGTAAAGGCTTGAATGCCTTTACTGATTATATTGGTAGATCATAGAACCATCTCAAAGCATAGTCTTTGATACTTCTTGGAAATAGTTTGGTCAAAATTTTATCATTGGTAGTATAATCAAGGCATGCTGCATAGAATGTTGAGCACAAACTAAAACTGAGAGGGGGTGAATCAATATTATATATTCTTTTCTTTTCTAACACTTAATTACTTATTCCAATAAAAAGATAATCAAAGCAATCAAATCACAACACAAGATAACACAATGCAAAGTGACACCAGATATACGTGGAAACCTTTTCGGGAGAAAACCACGGAGAAATCTTTCTCAATATAAATATTCGTAGGCACCAATCCCAAAAACAATTTTGTAGGCACCAACCTACAGGGGCACCAACCTCTTTTACCAAGCACCAACTCAGCAAGAAACACCAATTTTTTCAAAACGAAGGCACTAACCTTCTCACAAAAATCACTCTTCTATCTTTGATTTGTTGTCAACACAACGGATGATAGAACATTGATTTATATTCTTTCGATTCAATCTAAACTTGAGTGTTTTCACTGCTATGCTCTGCCTTATACTTGTTGGATTTTTCTTTTCAATATTCTCAGAAAAATATGCTTTCAAATATTTTTGCTCTTCTTTTTTTTCTTCGACTTTCGAACTTACAACTTTACCACTCGCTATGCACTTATTTATAACCCACAAAAAGCCACAAATTAAGGTCGTGACTCTTCAAACGAAAAGGTCTGTTCGAACGGTCATAACTCCTCCAAATCAAGTCGGCCAAGGTTGGGGACCATTTTAGCCTTAAAAACTGCCTTGAAACCTTCACCATAATTATCTCTTTAAGCTCGCTAGACATAGTTAATTTATCTTCGATTCCATGCAAAGATATGACCATTATTTGCACGATAAATTGCCTCAATCAAATTAAATTTTCTTTGTTTAATTTAATTCTTTTATTGAAATATTTTGCCATCAATCAGATTCATGATTACCCTTTTATATGAATGACAATATTTCCAACAATCTCCCCCTTTGTCATTGATGGCAACCATGCACTGAATCTACTCCCCCTTGCTATATTGTTTCTTCTGTCAGAGATATTTTCTGTATCTCCCTGTTTCTGTGACTCCCTCGTTCCGCACTTGCCCCCCTTTGACATCAATGGCAAAGGGACTACCCAGGAGCTAGATAATGAAATGCTTAGCTTCCTCCTAATCAATACTTCCCTTCAGTGGCAGGAAGCAAAAGAGATTACTTCCAACTTTTCACGTAGGTATTCAAATGTGTCTTTTGGAAGTGGCTTGGTAAAAATGTCCGCTATTTGCTCTGTGGTGGCAATATATTCCAATTTTATCTGTTGTTCTGCAACTTGTTCTCTTAGTAAATGGTATCTGATTGGAATGTGCATTTGTTCTGAAATGCATCACTAGATTCTTTGAGATGCTGATAGCACTGGTACTGTCACAGTATATTGAAATTGGATGATCATATTTTACCTTGATGTCTTTAAGGGTTTGCTTCATCCAAAGAATTTAAGTGCAACACAATACTGCCGCTATGTACTCTGCCTCTGCTGTGGATAATGAAACTGAATTCTACTTTTTACTTAGCCAAGACACTAGGCTATCTCCAAGGAAAAATGCTCCTCCGTTCATGCTTCTTCTGTCATCTAGGCATCCTGCCCAGTCTGAGTATGTATATGCTACCAAAGTGAAATCCTTCTTTGTAGGATACCACAATCCATAGTCCAGGGTTCCCTTTAGATATCTGAATATCCGCTTCACTGCTTGCACATGTGTTTCTTTAGAAGCTCCCTGATAGCGTGCTACCATGCCCACTGTTGCATGATATCCGGCCTGGATACTGTTATGTACAAAAGACTGCCAATCATTATTCTGTAGAGAGAGTGATCTATATTTGATGATTCATCATCTTTACTCAACTTGTTTCCTGTAGCCATAGGCATGCCAATTGGTGCACAGTTTTTCATTCCAATTTTCTTCAACATTTCTTTAGCATACTTGGTTTGGGAGATGAATATTCTTTTACTGGACTGAGATATTTGTAGTTCAAGAAAGAATGATAGCTCACCAAGCATGGACATCTCAAATTCCTTCTACATGTCTTCGGCGAATCCTTTGGACAACTTCTCACTATCTCCTCCAAATATTATATCATCAACATAAACTACAACAATTAACTGATGCTCACCTTCAGTTTTGATGTACAAATTGCTATCAACAAATCCTCTCTTGAATCCTTGGTCTTGTAGATACTTGTCAAGTCTGGAATACCAAGCTCTGGGGGCTTGCTTCAATCCATACAAGGCTTTCTTCAATTTGCATACATATTTGCTATCTTCTGATAGAAGGAATCCTTTTTGCTGCTCGATGTACACTTCTTCTAATTTACCATTCAGAAAAACAGATTTTACATCCATTTGATATACCTTGAAGTTCTTGAAAACAACATAGGCAAGAAACATTCTGATTGCCTCTAATCTTGCCACGGGAGAGAAGGTTTCTTCAAAGTCAATACCTTCGATTTGAGCAAATCCTTTGCATATCAATCAAACCCTGTTTCGTGTCACTTGACAATCCTCATTTAGTTTGTTCCTATAGACCCATTTGGTGCCGATCGCATTCTAATCCTTCGGTCTGGGTACCAGCTCCCATGTCTCATTCTTCTCAATTTGGTTTAGCTCTTCTTCCATGAAAAATTCTTAGGCTGTATTTTAGATAACAAAGAAAAATTTACTTGTTTAGAATTACTTACAATCTTTCTTCTGGTCTGTACTCCAGCATCTATATTACCAATGATTTGGCTTTCGGCATGGTTCTTCTGAATGAAACGAGATGGTGCCTTGGTGTCTTGTCATTCATCTTCATCCATCTTCTCTACTTCAACATCTTCAATGATATTTGGTTCGTCTAATGGATCACTTGCCTTCTGAGTTTCAGTTTCATCTACTTTGACACTGGCACTTTCTACAATAGTTTGCGTTCTCTTGTAGCATTTGTAGGCCTTGCTTTTGGTGGAATATCCCAGAAAAATTCGTTCATCGGCTCTTGAGTCAAATTTCTCCAAATCATCTTCGGTCCTCTTATTAAAGCACTTACTTCCAAATACTTTGAAATATTTGACGGAAGCTGGTCTTCTCGTCCATAACTCATATGGGGTCTTGTCATTGTTGACTCTGATCTGCCCTCTATTTAGGATATATATACAGCTGTGTGGACTGCTTCTCTCCAATATTTATTTGATAACTTGGATTCGTTCAGCATTGTCCTAGCCATTTTTTGGACAGACTTGTTCTTTCGTTCTGCTACCCCATTATGCTATGGGGTTCTTGCAGCTGAGTACTGTGTTTTTATCCCATGGTCTTCACAATACTCAGTGAATTCATTTGACATGAACTCACCTCCTCTATCTAACCTTAAGCATTTGATCCTTAAACTGATTTTATTTTCAATTAATTCTTTAAATGCTTTGAATTTGCTAAAGGCCTTAGACTTTTCTTTCAGAAATGCAACCCATATCATTCTAGTGTAATCATCAATTAGTAGCATAAAATACCTCTCACCTTGTATACTTTGTATTCTGGTGGGTCCACACAAATCTGTATGAATGAGCTCTAATTTCTTCATGGTGGAATATTCTTTTGTTTTGAATCTTGTCTTGGTCTGCGTCCCATGTTGGCATTGCTTACAAAGCGTGCTTGATGGCTTTGTTATCTTTGGAATGTCCCTTACAGCGTGCTTCTTGCTAATATTCACAAGGTTATAAAATTTATATGGCCCATTCTTCTATGCCATAGCCAACTTTCTTCAATTTGACTCAGACAACACTTCTCTCCTTTGACTTCTATAAGCATGTATAGATTGTTTGTTGTCCTATGAGCATCTGCAATTAGTTCCCCCGTGTCTCTTTTTCTGATCTCGCAACCTTCAGCAAAGAACTTGAGTGTGTCCTTGATCACACATTTGGCTAACACTTAGAAGATTATGCTTTAACCCTTCCACATATAACACATTCTCTGATTTGGTTCTTTTATTATCGAGATTAAGCGTACCTTTTCTTGTTATTCTTGCTGTAGTGTTGTCTCCAAACTTCACCGTGCCTTCATTGACCCTTTTTAATGAGATAAATTTGCTTTTATCTCCAGTCATGTGTCTCAAACATCCACTATCAATGAACCATTGTTGTCCTTCATCTCTAGCATGGAATACTGTTTGAACGATCATGGATTCTTCTTGCTTCTTCCAAGTCTTTGTTGGTTCTCTTTTCTTTATCACTGGAGCCTTGAACTTCTGATCTTGTCTTACAGATTCGAAAACACTTCTACAATAGCGTGCTATATGTCCATAGTTGTTGCACTTGTAACAGACTATAGCTTTTTCATCAAAGTTTTATAGGGGAGCAAACGAATTGTAGCTTTTGTTTGAAGCTCCATAGGTTCCTTTGTTTCTACTCTTGACTTCAATATCCTTGGCTCTCTTTCTACAATTTAATTTTTTTATGACCAAAATGATTGCAATAATAACAATATCCATCAAAATAATTACCAAACCTGGTTTTATTTGCATATCCTGGAGCAAGTGGTCTCTTGAAGTTTTGTTCTACTTTGCTTTCTTTGTTGATAGCGCAGGTTTTTGTATTATGGCCTTCTTCCTTCTTGATCTCCTTTTTCACAGGGTCCTTAAGAGTTTCAACATAGCTCTTAGCTTTTTGTTTTTCCTTTTCATACCCAATGCTTGACTTGTTAGATGGTGATCTTTGACTCTCCAGAATCTCATTTAAAACTTGGGTGTTTTTCTCAGATTTCAATTCACTTGCTATTTTAGAATTCGCCTTTTCTAGGTCCCTTTTTAAAGCAACAATATCAGATTCATTCATACCTTTCATAGTCTTCTTCTTTCTTCTTTAGCTGATCCGTTAGATCTTTTTCAATTTTCTTTGCTTCTTTGATTTAGACTTTTAGATCAGCAATTATCTTCTGTGATTTCTCAAGATCTTGTGATATTCTAGCTTCTGAGTCTTGGTTCTCTTTTTCATATTTCTGAATCAGCTTTTGTTTCATGTTCTTTTTCTTAAGATATTTTATCTCTCTTGAGGCACATATAAGCTCTTCTTCGAGATTTACCTCGCCTTCGTCTTCTTCTTCCTTTGAGTTGTTTCTGCGTGTGGAAGCGTTGTCTTCTATGGTCATGACCAATGTTTCCTCATCATCATTGTCAGAATCACTAGCTCCACTTTCCCCCTGGAGTATAAGCTTTTCTTTTGTTTCTCAAATCTCTTCATCTTTATTTTGCTTGAATCCCCCCTGAATTTTGGTTTGATCTCTTGTTCATCACTATTGTCTTTATTCGAGCATTTAGCTGCAAAATGACTAATCTTACCGCAATTAAAATATTTGAATGGTAACTTACCTTTATATTTGTCTGAGCCTTTCTTTAGCTTTCGAATGAATAGAGCCTCCTTTTCATCTTCTTCGCTGCTCGAGCTATCGCTTGGCTTAGGTTCCTTGACTTTCTCCTTTGATGCTTTGAATGCTGCTTCTCTTTTTGATGGTCTTTCGGATTCAGTCCTCATTTCATATGCTGAGGATTCTGTGCAACTCATCCATTTTTAATTTATCTAGATCTTTCATTTCTTCAACAGTAGAGACTTTTGCATCAAACCTCAACGGTAAGGATCTCAGCACCTTTTGGACAATTGTAGACTTTTCCACGGTTTCTCCAAGTCCTTAAATAACATTGACTATTTCATCAACCCGGAGTAGGTATCCTGCAATGTTCTTTTCTTCCTTCATCTTTAAACTCTCAAATTGTCTCCTATGAGTTTGGAGTTTTGCTCGTCTTACCTTGCTGTCACCCTCATAGATAGTTTTAAGTTTTTCCCAGATCTCTTTTGCAGAATCACATTGCATGACTTTTAGGAATTCTGATTATGAAAGGTCGCATAGGATGGCATTCATTGTTTTAGCATTGTTTTGACTAGCCTTCTTTTTAGTAGCGTCTGTTGGTGGCGTTTGGTATCCGGTTATTATTGCTTGCCAAATATCGAACCCAAGAGCCATTAGATACGTCTTCATTATGTTCCAGAAGGCATAATTTGTGCCATCAAACAACGGTGCCTTGTTAGTGGAAAATTCGTCTTGAACTTGTGATCCAGCCATGTGTGCTTGTACAATCTACTTTCTAGTGGTTAAGCTACATCTGAACAAACCTGCTCTGATACCAATTGTTGAGCACATGCTAATACTGAGAGGGGGGTGAATCAGTATCATATATTCTTTTCTTTTCTAACACTTAATTACCAATAAAGATAATCAAAGCAATCAAATCACAACACAAGATAACACAATGCAAAGTGACACCAGATATATGTGGAAACCCTTTCGGGAGAAAACCATGGAGAAATATTTCTCAATATAAATATTTGTAGGCACCAACTTACTGGAGCACCAACCCCAAAAACAATTTTGTAGGCACCAACCTATAAGAGCACCAACCCTTTCACCGAGCTCTAACTCAACAAGAGACACCAATCTTTTCAAAACGAAGGCACCAACCTTCTCACAAAAATTACTCTGCTATCTCTAATTTGTTGTCAACACAACAGATGATAAAACACTATTTTATCTCCTTTCGATTCGATTGACACGAGTGTTTTCGTTGCTATGCTCTACCTTATACTTGCTGGATTTTTCTTTTCAATATTCTCACAAAAATCTGCTTTCAAATATTTTTGCTTTTTTTTTTTTCCACTTTCAAACTTACAAATTTGCCACTCGCTATGCACTTATTTATAACCCATGAAAAGCCACAAATTAAGGTCGTGACTCTTCAAATGAAAAGGTCCATTCAAACGGTCACAACTCCTCAAAATCAGGTCGGCCAAGATTGGGGACCATTTTAGCCTTAAAAATTACCTTAAAACCTTCGCCATAATTCTCTCTTTAAGCTCATTAGACATAGTTAATTTATCTTTGATTCCACGCAAAGATATGACCGTTATTTGCATGATAAATTCCCTCAATCAAATTAAATATTCTTTATTTAATTTAATTTTTTCATCGAAATATTTTGTCATCAATCAGATTCACGATTACACTTTGACATCAATGACAATATTTCCAACATAGAAAGAACAAAGATTTTGTTCAGGGTCATTCTTGCCATCAAAAAGTGTGAACTTGGGTGCTACAAAACCAGTTGGCAAAGAGTACAAAGATATCTCAGGGGCAAGAGGATTATGCAATACATCTTGTGAATCAATAACACGAGTTAATTTTGAAGGTTTTTGCTCAATATTTGTAACCTTAGCTTCCAAAACTTGAATATCTTGGAGAAGGGTTTGCACAGTAGACCCATTGGGATTAAGTTTTGATATTTGGGAAGTTACCAAAGGGGATGAAAACATTGCTTGTGTTGTAGGCATTGAAACAGGTAATTGAGTTGTAACATTGGTTGTTCCCATGGAAAATGTAGCAATATTTGTTTGATCTTTGGAGAACAATGGCTTGAAAATTTATTTGTGCCCCCATTAAATGTAGTAATCATGGGTGTGCTCGAGGGGAGGGATGATGGAAGTGATGTTTGATAGGCATATGCAGTAGCCCCAATATTTGTATTAATAGAGAGCAATGGTTGTTCACATATGCTTTTGACTTTTTTAGTGTCCAATATAGTATTGATGATCTTCTGGAGATATTTACGATTTTCACAAATACGCTCTCAAAATATTGCAATTGCGTGAACTTGCTCGACCTACTTGTTCATGTTCATTATTCTCACATGCTTCACTTTTTTCATTATCAAATTCATCCTCTATGAGATTTTTTTCAGTATTTAGCTCATTGTCATTATCGGCAGAATTTGACAGGGTATTAGCTTGAGGCATTTTAGGTGGTTAAAGAGGAAGCTCAAGATGTTCAATAGGTACACTACCTATTCTAGCACTACGCATAGGTTGCATACAAATTAATAAAATAAAAAATATGAATAAATAATGCAATTTGAAACTCTAGAAGACTAAAAACCCTAGGGCAAGCTAGAGTTTGCATAAGAAGACTCAGAGGTCGGGTTCACCGAATATTTAACCCTTTTTGGAAATAAAGGTAAGGAGAATAACCTAATCAACTAAAGAAAAGACTATTCTAAAAACAGGGCAATTAAATAATTCAGATTCACAATATTCAATTACAACGCTGAATTATGGAAATATGGTAAATATAGAAAGTACAATGCCTAACAATGATTTGATTGCTTTAACACGAAGAAGAGATAATACTTTGTTCATTGATGCGTAGACAAATATGGGAAATGCAGGTGTAGAAATAGTTAGGATGATGCTCAAGTATGATTCGTTAGATTCTGGAAATCAACTCTCTGTGAGCGTCGACACTACCATTGGAATCTGGACATTAGCATCAATGCTTCTGTCTGCATGGAAGTACAGGTTTTTTTTTTGGAAATTTCACTTGCCCCTGTTAGGTCTTACTGTTGCCTTGTCGATTCTCTATCTGGATCGCGCTCACAAGTTCTGAATATCAATGTGTAGCTCAAAACCCTAGGTCCTCCAATTAGGGCATGTGATCTTGCAAAACAATGGTTAGTGGGCTCAAGTGAATTCAAGCCGACTTCAAAGACCTCTCTGTTAATGAGCACTACCTACATAGCCATGTACTCCGAAAAGGACCTCAAACTGATGTAGTTCTCCCTCTTATGTGGGTTTGTGTGTAAACAATGGTGTAATATTCTATATGCGAGTGCATGTAGGGATCTAGCTTGCAACTTGACAAATACTACTTATGGACTGCTCTTTGAATGCTTCAGATTTGTAAGAAAACTGCACCTATGACTGATATAAAAATAGGAAAGAATAGGGCAGTAGAACTTAGTTGTGTGAATGATTTAGTGAGTTTGATAGGTGCTAGATGGATAAATGAGTGGGCTTTGTTTTGTATTTATACCGCGCACCTTTTGAAACTATCTCACGGGAGGGTTAATTAAACAAATACACTGACCCATATATGTCGAAAGATTTGAAAATTTGAGTGTTTATAAGGTACAGACACTAGTGTCTTAGTTTAGACGGTAGTGTCCTGGAGGATAGAGAATTGTTGAAGATCTCTAATTGATGGTGTAAGATGTTTATCAAGGTTTAAGCATATTGTGGGCAATAGGTGATCTGGGTAATCAAAATATCATGGTCGGACTATTTGATAAACATTTAGGCACAGTGAGATGACGAGTGCGAGCCTTTTCGTTGCGAGGAGTTCATGAATTGAAGAGCTAAGCCATGAGTAATATTTGTTAAGTGTACAAGACTAGTTTATCATGTAAAATTCTGATTTAGCATCTACGTATACAATAAAAATATGAGCGTACATGGAAGCACTAACCATGCAAAGATATGCATCTTAATTAGGAGAGATAAGATCAACATGAAAGCTCAATATGATAAAGGGACTCATAAAAAATAGATTTTGAAGTGTTCCCAAGAGATGTTCCCAAAATGTTCCCAGATCGACAATGAAAGGTGCCCCCAACAAATGTGAATCCATAAGTATATGTTTGTACCTGTAGATCCTATTTTTATTTTAATAATGCCATTAGTAGCATGCGTGTAAGCAATATAACCTCCATCAATAGGCGAATAATCCTAATATGCCAAGTTGTGTGCCAACTAAAACTCAAGGATGAAAGAAAAGAAAGTTCATAAGAAATGAACAATCAAAGAAATCAACTAAGCACAAAAAAGAAAACACAAATCAAATTCTAGAAGAGGAATGAAGGGGAGATCCCTACTAACCCACAACTTTCATCAAAAATTGTTGGCCTTATGGGGTATGTGGCCTCGATATAATGTGTTGTAATCATGTGGGAGTTAGCACGAGCTTTTGGTATCGGACACAAAAAACAAAGGCAAGGGCGGTGAACAAAATAAACTTGCACAACCAAGAATGATGCATATTTACATGAAGAAGGAACCAAAAGAAGCAAATAAGGACAAAGAAGAGGGAGGAAACCTAAAGCATGTAAGCAATGGAAGGAATTGGGAAATGAAGCCAAAATAAAGGACAACCAAAATATGAAGGCGAAGAAGGAAGGACATTATTTTGAAATTCAAACAAGAATAAACAAATAAAGAACATATGAAAGCTAGAAGAACTGGAAAGTGAATAAAGAAGAAAGAGGTAACTTGAAAATTCAAACAAGAACAAACAAAGAGCATAAGAAACTAGAAGAACCTGAAGTCAAAGAAAGTCCAAAGTGGGTAAAACAAAGCACAAAAGAAGTCTAAAGAAGAAACAAGGACTCCAAAAAGCCATACGCCAACAGAGGAAGAAAGAAAGCCAAATTAAATACAAGCAAGAAAGTAAAGCAATAAATCAAAGGCAACTATGTACAGGAAAATAGAGATAGCTTAGAGGCAAAAATATGGTATTAACAAACAAGGATAGCCAATAATATCATGTGAATCATCATCATATTGTATGTAAGTAGAAGTGGTCATATCATCAAGAGTAAGATCACGATGTCTAGGTGTCAATGAGTCTAAGAAAATAGTACATTGCCCTCATCATTATTATCATCATTGCAAATGTCATCAATGTAATCACAATCATTGTAAGCATTTATGTTATCTGTTGTACCTTCTTATAAAGTAGCATGCTCTCTTAACCGAATCTTCATTTGCAGGTAGATGTTTTTGCTTCTAAAGGTGGAAGGGGTTGTGATAAGTACACCTTGCTAGGTCGAAGAGTAGATACTTGAACTTTTGGCTCACTTATTCAAGGTCTTACGATTGATTGTTGTTTTGGTAACTTCTAAAACCTCGTGTTGAACTCGTATTGGAGTTCTGTAAGTATTGCCTCGAATAGCAATCACTTGATCATTATGATCAAATTTTAGGCATTGATGTAATGTTGATGGAATTGCTCTCATTTTGATTAATCCATGGTTTTGCAAATAAAATGTCATATGTCCCATTATTTGGCAACACTTGAAACCAATCTAAGATGGCCTTAGGACCCACATCTAAGTAAATGCATCTAAGTGGTTTCCTTTTGATCCTTGTACATTTCATTGACCACATCTATGAATCCATCAAGTGGATGAGCTTTAGAAGCTCGTGGTGGTTGCCTTGGATCTACCATATGAACATTGCCTTGCTTTTTAGATTGAGTGGTGTGATTTGGAAGAGATTTGTAAAGACTATCAAATGTTGATTTGTTTGAGCCACTAATTTATTCTAATAAGTATTGAGACCCTCTACTTGAATTTGGTTGTTATCAATTAGGTCTTGGATCTTATGTTTCAAAGTAGTAAATTTGTTTGAATAATGTCTTTTGACTCTATGATAATCGCAAATGCACTAGCATCATAGCTCTTAGGCAAAAGCCTAGATGGATCAAACTCTTTGATAGGAGGTAAAGTAAGCATATTGCAATGAAATAATTGTTTAAGCACATTTTGAGGACTTTCACTCAATCTAGTAAATTTTCTTTGTTCTCTTTGTTGATATAAGACTAGCCGGGGTAGGTGGTTGATCCAACACATTCACTACATTCTTGGCTTCATTCACAGGTTGAAAAACATTATCATTACCTTTAACCTTAAAGTTTGGTTTACTTTGGTATTTGGCTCCACTAATGGTAGGGGCATTGGTCTCATATTTAAGCATGTTGGCCTGTAAAAGCTTGATCTCATAGTTTCTAACTGCATGCCAAATATCGAAAGATGGGTAGGTGTTGAAGACCACTTTGTCTTAAATAGGTAAAAACAAATTTTGAGCAAATAGACCTTGTAATTCATTAAGCAAATAGACCTTGTAATTCATTATTAGGTAATTATTGAGTCATTTTTTAAAACATTGTCTTGAATCTAAGCACATACTAACATTCTCATTAGGTCCTTGTTTGAGTTGAGCAATTTGTGAAAATGTAACTTCCATGCTAATATTGATCAAAAAATGAATTAGGAATTTATTGGCTAATACAATGAAAGACTGCACAGATCCACATCGAAAAGCAAAAAATCAATCAAGAGCATAATCCTTAAGACTTCTAAGAAATAGCTTAGTCAAAAATCTATCATTATGAGCAACATCTAGACAAGAAGCATAGAAAGAATAAATATTATGAGAAGGATCTCCTTAACCACTAAATAATTCAACTTTGAAGACAAATCCTATGGGGAAAGGGTAAGAAAATAGCTTAGTCGACAATCTATCATTGTGAACAACATTTAGACAAGAAGCATAGAAAGAATAAATATTATGAGAAGGATCTCCTTAACCACTAAATAATTCAAACTTTGAAGACACATCCTCTGGGGAAAGGGTAAGCAAGAACGTCATAAGCTAAGGGGTTAAGAAAATTATCAAGTGAGGTAAGCAAGAATGTCATAAGCTAAGGGGTTAAGAAAATTATCAAGTGAGGTGACTCTAGCACTTGACTTTTGAGATCCTTGAGAAATAACATGATGTTGAATATCACACAAGGTTTGCATAAGAGCAGTAATTTCAGGGGCTAGATGTGAAGGGATGCTCTTGGTCGTGCAGCTAGAACTCTCCCTCTCTATCTCTAAGCTTCTTTGGGATTTTACAATATTATTTTCTTGGTTGTAGACTTTGCAACTTCACCTTCTTGTGGCCATCTCTCTGCTCGTCGACCTCCTTTGTTCTATTTTGTGGTCTTTTCTATGTGCTATGAGCCCTCCCCCTCCGGTGCCCCCTCGCTCCCTACCCGCCGCCCGCTCCCCCCCCCCCCCCCCCCCCGGCTCTGCTCTTCTCATTTGGATGCCTTTAGGGAGTCTTCATCTTTTGTTCTTAGCCTTTAACTTCTCAGTAATCACTCATGATCTCGTGGATCTTTAAACAATTGCCACACCCATTACTTTTACTAGGAATCCTACGGAACTTGTGACAACAACTCCTTGTATATTGAAATGCGAACAATGGCCCACACAGGGGACTAACTGCCTTGTGATCATCACCAAATGAAAGCTTTGATAAAGAGCTTTCCAACACGACTAATAATGCCCCATTTGGTGATCTTGTGTGGAAGATATGCTCGCGATAAATCTACTTGGTTGCTTGTCCAACAAATCTAGATTTTTGTGAAATGTAGCCATTGTGAACTATCGCGATTGTGACAAGTGTCACGATCCCATTGCTTGTTCCCAACAAACTACCGTAGTCTCCATGTGTCCCGTGGACCTATAACATTATGCATTTCACTTAATGTTCACCCACTCGTCCGGTTTCTTCTGTGGTCTATACTCTGCTTGGACTCGTTGGAGTTATAAACTCCACTTGATGATTGTCATGCGTTTGCATTATTAACTGTGTCCTCTGTGTATGCATGGACCCATGAAATTATGAATTCTACTTAATGATCATACGTGTCTGCTCCTGTTGTGGCCCCCACCTTTGACCTATGCGTGATTGTGAAACTTGTCATAATCCCAGACTCTTGGACTCACGCGATCTCTATCGAACCTTTGTGGCCACTGTGAACTCCATGGGATTCTTACGGGGCTGCAGATCCATTGGACTATCCATTCCAATTTAGGATCCATGCTGAGTCTGCTGTGAACAAAGGATTTAACTCCTTCGTGGCCTTTGTTAATTATTGTGATTGAGTTAACACTTAAAAGAGTAAGTGTGGCTGTTGTGAACCTGTGACGTTAATCCATTGTGGTGCATTTAGACAGTGATCACCATTAAACCTATGAGACAAAGTTGTGAACCTTGTGAATCCAAAACTTGGCCTTTGTGACTCCATTAAGCCCAAGATTTGTCCCCAAAACTCCTACCCAAAATTCTTATAGTATTTTTGATGATGTAGGATTTCCTGTTCACCTTGGATGCTCTCGCATTAAACATCCAAGGTAATTAAAATGTGAGCTCTTGCTCACATAGATGGATTAAGTGGTGAAACCACTCTTTTGGCCACTATGATTGATGACCATGGTATCCCCTTCCAACACTATGTATCCCAACTGATTGTCACGTTTTCTCCTCCACTTCCAATGTATTGCTTGCTTCAAATCGATTCTTTTTTGCTTAGCTCTATTCACTCTTTTATCTTTTGTTGGATAAGACCCACCATAACCCATCCACCTCCATCGAATGGTTCTCTTCTTCCTTTTCTATCTTCTAGTGGGCTTAAACTCACCTATGTCTGACCACAATGACCAAGATGCTCTTTCTTGCATCTTTTGTCCTCTTGTGGGCTTAAATCCACTACTGTTTGTCCACCTCCACCGAAATCTTCCATGGCTTTGTTCATTCATTGTCCAACTTCCTGCTAATCCTTCCACCTTTCACTTTTTTCTTATTGTAGCTCCTCTTTTCTCATGGCTGCTGTCTCTTCCTCTTCATTTCTCCTTGCTACCACCATCTTGCTTGTGGCTTCTTCATTTTCAAGAATCTTAAAAGGTTCTTCTTATTCCATTGCTTCTTCACTGGTTGTGAACTCAAGTGGCTGACTCTCGTCATCTTGGAAGGCCTCTTTAAATGCCTTCTTTTTCTCCATCTCTACACCTACACATTGACTAAAGTCACATATTAGTTTAAAAGCATGAGATTTAAGAATCCCCATAGGTGTTTCCTCCATCCTCACACGAGTACCTTGATTTACACCAGGCTTGGGCTTCTTAAAGCCTCTTCCACTTTGCTTGTTCCTCAGAACAGTGCTCAGTTGCCCTTGTGACAACTCCTCTTTCTCTTCACTTTTCATCCTCTTTGCATCAACTTGAGGCTGATTGCATTCTTTTTCCTTCTCCTCCTTTGACATCCCAAATATGCCATGTGCAAATGAACTTGCACTCCCTTTGCCTTCTTGAAATCAAGGCAATCCTTAACTTATAAGAGTCTCCCCCAACATTTGTGGTTTGCTCCTACATGTGCCATGCTGCTGGCATCCTTCATTCTTTTTGGTAGAACCATGTCCACCATCTCCATCTTCTCCTTTGCCTGTATGACATTCTTCACCTTTCCAATGTCTTCCCATCTCTCTTGTGAGAGTCTTCTCTCCCATCTCGAACTGCTGTAAGTGAAATCCCTGTTGTTTCAATTCTTTTCGCTGCCCCTCATACATTTGAGCATGCTGGACTAAACCGCACTTTGTCCTATTCTTTGCTATGTTCTTCATTGTTGAACCTGCCCATAGATTAAACACATTAAGGGAACCAATAACTTCTAAAAACACTTCTTCTAACTCTTCTTCATGCCTCAAAGACATATTGTCCAACTCTTCTTTGTTGCTTAAATTCTCCTCATAGCTTTCACTCTTATGATGGATTCCCAAAGGTCTATTTTCAACAACCTCCATGGCTGTCCTCTCCTTATTCTTCCCTTGATTTTCTTCCTCTTTATATAGATAGTCATCAACCATACTCTCCCCGTGTGCATTAACTTGCACTTAACAACCTCCATTGTTCTCTCCATGGAAACTTGACACTCTTCTTGGCTGCTCTCTTCATTCACCTATATTGATTCCTTTAAGGAAGCATGTATATTTTTTTGGTTGTCCTCAACCTTCCTTCCCAGCAAAAGAGAAAAGACAAATACACTTCTTTTATTCTCCAAGGACAATTCTCTGTCTTCCCACTTATGGGATACCACAAGCGTTTTCCCGTCATCAGTAATGGGTCACCTTTTTCTAGGGAACAATCTATAACCTCCACATTCTCTTCCACGAGGATTTCTTCCTTACGGGATTCTCAACCTTTTCCTTCTCTATTTTTTCCAAAATAGACTTGGGCTTCTAACATAGAAACTTCACTCTCCTATTGCTTCTCTAGGCAAACCTCTTCTCTTCTCTCATATCCTTCTTCCTTTTTCTTAGAATAACTCTGAGCTGCTCATGTAATATGTGAAATTCAGAATTCTAATTAGAAAACAAACCATGAAACTCTATATTTTAAAGTTACATATAACCTCAGATTGAGCCTCAACAAAAGAAAAACAAATGCAATTTACCTTCACTTTACAAAACAAGCGAAGATCATCTTCTTTGATGACTTGATTGTGCTCTTGTGATCTTGGTATGTGGTTGCTCAATGCAAATCTCTAATGCAAGGGAAATTCAACAGCAATTCGTTGGATGATGTTGATTCTCAAGATGATACTCAATGCACAGTTTGATAGCAATTCGATAGTTTGACGATTGATGTCTCAACATGGAGAAAGCACGTCAATTTATAGACTTCTGTCCTAGGAAAAGTATGCTCATATTTGATCTTGAATTATTAAATCTCTTTATTTTTGGATGGCTAGATTTGAGTCCTCATCCAAGTGGAGAAGACCAATTCCTCAAATGGTTGAGAAATATGGGGGAAGATAGTTGGTAGTTGAAAGATTCATAGGAATGAGTCAAAGTAGTCGAATGACTCACCATGGTAGTTGCATATTTCAAGGAGTTGGTTGGATCATGGTTTCAAATGTTAACGATTTCTTGTTGTTTCTTGGCAAATCTCGCTGTATAACTAGCAACCAAGATACCATATTGTTTCTCGTGATACGAGAAGCCCTAGTTTTATCGGCAATTTTTGTCGAGAAATCTAACTGATTTATCGATGAAAATCGTCGAGAAACTCCCATTTTTCAGTTAGTAAAAAAATTCGATGCATTAAAATTTAAAAGTAAATTGTGGATTACTTTATTGTGATTTTCTCTTAGTTCGTCATTCTTCTTTTGCACAGGCCACAAACAGTAGATTGTTAAGTGAAAACCAAAAAATGTGCTCTCATACTAGTATTTTACAATCATACATATTACAGTGCCCTAAACAGTTTGCAGTTTGTCGCCCGACGCCATTATTGCACTATTCACAACCTCTGTGATTTGGTAGTTTGGGGCCCGTTAAAAGTTTGAAGTTTGAACTTTGTAATATTAGTTTGCAGCTTGCCCCAAAAATAGAGAATCGGTTGACTATTGCCACTTTGTAGTGATACTTATTACTATTATATTGTAGATTGTTGGATTGTGCATAGGGCTGCCGGCTGTGTGCTTAGGGCTGCCGGCTGTGTGCTTAATGCTTGTGTAGCCTTTATTTACTATTGAATAACTTACTATTGTACTCTTTTTTGATCTCACATTGATAGAAAATATACTCATGGGCCAATGGGATTCTCTATATTCATATTTCATGTCATTTAACAATGTTTTACATTTAATTTAAGTTTATTTTATGAATTCATATGTTTTTAAAAGTAGCAATAAAGTTGTTGAGAAATTCCCGAGAACCAAGATCCGGTTCAAATTTTGCCCTCCCTAGAAATCGCCGAGAACGAGATTTAAAACTATGGGTTGGATGACTCAACACTTAGTTGAGACAATTATGGAAATGGTTGGGTGACTCAACCTCTTGGTGGAGAGAATTGAGGATGTAGTTTGGTGTCTTGGAAATTATGATTATTAATTAGTTTTATGGAATTGTGTGTGCATGATTAATTAGAAATGAATTAGTTAATTAAATTAATTAACTATTTGAATTATGGAGGAAAAATGATGTTAGTGAATTTATGATAAAATCCGAAATTCGAATGGCGAGTTAGTAAAGAAATCTTCCACCACTCTTTTTGCAATCGCTGGTGCACAACATGCCCTGTCAACTTGGAAACCATATGTTCCCAACTTCTCACCCTATTCTTTCCTTTCTCTTGTCTCCTCACTTGTAGAACTCTCCAATACACAGTTGCACTATTACACAACCTCTTCACTTGTAGGACTACTCTCACAGTTGCAACAAACTCAATTGACTTTGATACCAATTGTTGTAGTCACAGTAGGGGTCCCAGTGAAAGAACGCCCTTGGCCATGTAGTCAGAGTCACACAAAGGACAACCACCCTTTCTTTCATACTAATTATTAATCCTTAATGGCATCTACATTCACACTGTGACTCTCTACTCTACCTCTCTATCTCTAATCCTCATCAGGCTTTTACAATATCATTTTCTAGGTTGCAAACTCTATAACTTCACCTTCTTGTGGCCCTCTTTCTGCTCTTTGGTTGCCTTTGTTTTGTTTTGTGGCCTCCTTTTCTTCATGTTATGGTCGCCTCTCTTATTTTCTTCTCATCTAGATGCCTTTATACCTTGAGACTTCATATTTTGCTTTCAACCTATGTAACTTTGTAGTAACCGCTTGTGATCTTGTGGATCCTAAAACATTTGCCATGCCCATTATTGTTACTGAGAATCCTGCTGAACATGTGAAAACAACCCCTAGATCTTCAAAAATGAACAATGGGTCACACAGGGGACCAAATGCCCAGTGATCACTGCCAAATGAAAGCTCTAATCAAGAGCTTTCTAATGCGACCAATAATGTCTGCTAGAAATCTGCTTCACTGCTTGCCCAATGAATTTGGGTTTTTGTGAATTGTGGCCGCAGTGAATTTCCTAGATTGTGGTGCTAGGCACGATCCTTTTGCTTGTCCCCAATGGACTTGTTTTTTCTACTGTAGCCTCCATGTGTCTCGTGGACCTGTGACGTTATGCATTTTACATAATGTTCACACACACATCCACTTTCTTTATTGTGGCCTCTACTCTGCGCAAACTTGGAGTTATAAATTCCACTTGAAGATTGTCACCCATCCACATTCTTTTCTATGGCCTCTGTGTATGTGTGGATCCGTGAAATTATTAATTCCACTTATTGATCATGCATGTGTTCGCTCTTGCTGTGGCCCCTACCTTTAACCTGCAACCTTTATGAGAATAGGCCATGATTGTGACACTTGTCACACCCAGACTCTAGGACTCACGCAATCTTCGTCGAACCTTTGTGGCCACAATGAACTCTAAGGGATTCTTACAAGATTTCCAATTTGTTGGAATATCTATTCCAATTAAGGATCCACGTCGAGTTTGCTGTGGAAAAATATTTAACTCCTTTGTGGCCGCCATCAATCACTATCTAAGTGTGGCTGCCGTGAACCCATTAATGCCTATTTAGACTGTGATTGCCATTAAACATGTGATAGAAAGCTATGAACCTTGTGAATCCAAAACTTGGCATCTGCGATTATTAAGCTCAGAATTTGTCCCAAGAACTACCTGAAATTCTTACAATATTTTTGGTGATGCAAGATACCTGTTTGCCTTGGACGCTTTTGCATCAAACTATTAGGGTTTAATGGTAGTGTTCCTACATAGGTTGGGGATCTGATATCTTTGGGAGGCTTGTGTATGCGCCTTTAGTGTGAGTTTGTGTATGCACACGTCTTTGGTCCAATTTTGAAATGGCTTTATTGTGTCACTTCATCCAAACCCTAATTGTGATTTTTGACCACAAGATGTTCATAAAAATGGGTTGGTATTTTGGGTTGGATTGACCCTAACCACTCTGTGTATTCACACCTCTCTAATCCTATGCTGAAATAGATATATTGTGCCTCTTATGTCCAAACCGTAATTGTGTTTTTCGACCACGAGATGCCCTTAAAAAGGGGTTAGTATTTTGGGTTGGCTCGACCCTTACCTCTGCCTATTGAATGGTTGAGTGTTGTCTTCATTCCAATACTCTAAAGAAGGATCGAACTGCATGTAGTTCTCTCACTTATATGTGTGTGTGTGCGCGCGCAACATTTGGAACAATCTAGATTGCAATGCTATGTTTTGATCTTTGATACTTGACACCATGCAACTTTGACTTCGTGTATTCAAATTTTGCTCTATGGATTGCTCTAAAGTCTTCGTTTCTTGAAGGTTTGAGATATGTATGCCTTTTTGATAATGTCTCAAATGAGTGCTAGGTGTTTGCTCAGTGATACTCGAGTGTGTTGATGTGGGTTTTATGCATGCCAGGGAACCTTATGAGGCAGCCTCTAACATTTTAGGATCCATGAATGAAGATTCACTCCACGGCACGAGTTGCGGGGTATTGGGTTTTATAAACACCTTGTTGGTGGAATAGCGGTGAGTGGAGCAGTTTGTTTACCATGGATGAATTTAAATCTACTTGAGATGGGTGGATAGATGATGGATGGATATAAGGTGGGTAGGACCAAAAAAACTCAAAAAGAGGGAAAGGTAAGGCAGAAAAGATGGCCTATGCCTGTGGACCAAACAAGATGAATCACAGGGTTTTATGAATTCAATGTCCTCAATGTGCACAGGTTCAGAAAGCAATTGAAAAGGTTGACATAAATCTTTTACCCCATGGTGTACTAGGCCGTATATTAGAAGAACATGCCTAGGCTGTTAGACCCCATAAATAAGACCATTCAAAAAAAGGGCGATTAGTGGTTTTATCTTGAGTGCACGATAATCATGATAGAAGGTACCAAGGCACACCCTTTGTACTTACCTCGACTTGTGCCTGACAAATTGCTAGAGCAAGAAATTGTTGCTCAATTAGCTGATAGGGTTGCTGTTGAGTTATGAAGGGCTAAGTAAGCATCCGTCCATCCAACCTCTCTCAGTATTGCTCGAATGCAATATACAAGGTGGGAGCACTTCTAGTTTGTTGGAAGAATAAGGATGCATTATGGATTAAAATGAGCATCATTTAGGCATTGGGACCCTAGGAAGAATGTCAGGGAGCATATCAAGAGATATGAAACGAAAGTGAGAATCAACTATGGTCACTAGTCCTATAGTCATGACAATGTGTTTATGAATGCAGAGGATGACACCGAGGTTGCTATTAGGATGTGCAGGGTAAAAATGTCAATGATTTTAGCACAAGGGATCCAATATGATCCCACAATTACCGAAGAAGATGCCAAGCGGATTGAAAAGGAGCAATGGGTTTCTAAACCTATTCATGGACCTCAGACAGAAGTAGACATACAAGAATAAGCTAGCCCATCTAGGGAAGCAAGCATTGAAGATATCGTTGAGACTGCGCTTGCACATTCAAGTGCTACTACTTCCCCTCAACATCCAGTTAGTGTGGAGAGACCTGCAAGTCCTACTACAACAACTATGTTATTTTCCATGTTACCAATACGTTTGTTAACTATAGCACAACAAGTCTTCGTGCTTTCTGGTCTCATGTTTTCATTGTTTGTCCTCTTAGATTGCCCCTATTATGGCAATACCGGCAACAGTATTGCCTCAATCTCTTGGGCAAACATTTTCACCACCCATGATTCCTCTAATGGTAAACAACTTCTATGGATGAATCTAAATCTACTTGAGATGGGTGGATAGATGATGGATTTAATCTAAGATGGGTAGGACAAAAAAATAAAAAAAAGGGAAATGCAAGGCATAAAAGAAGGCTCGTGGACCAAACAAGATAAAACCTTTCTAAACTAGCTCTTGAACTACAGGTTGGACAAGTAATTAGAAACCAAATGTTTGTTGCAAGCTGCTATAAGTACACCAACCATCAAGTATAGTTAGAAGTCCAAGAAAACAAGAACACAATAAACTTAAGCATATATGATCAAAGGTTGCCACATTTGTAAGATTATGTTTGCACATCTACAAGGGGGATTATGATTAATACACAAAAGACATTCAAATTAGCAATAACACAATATGAATATCTATATTGAAAAGACAACTTATGCACAATCAAGAGACCAAGATCCCAGAATGACAACATTTTACAAGATTCACAGGTTTGAAGAAGAATCAAATTTGCACATTAAGAATGACTACGGAACAATTCGTAGAATTTCCTATTAATCTCAATAACCAAAATTCTCCTCTTTTTGGGATCGAGAGGATACAAATATATATAAGCTTGAGATAGGGACCCCTCATCTCTCAAACAAAGTTTAAAATTACATGTCCAAAAATAGAATGATGTGTCAATTCTCATGCAAAGCATGCATGTACAATGGTGTTTGCCCATAATAGATTTTTTTGGCTAAAATACTATATATATATATATATATGTCAAATAAATTAGGAACTAATAGTTATAACTTCGTTGAATTATGCAAATACATACGTATTTAAAAGGGTGTTGATGTGGCACCATTGGAAGAAGAAAACGATGGGGTAACAACTGTAGAAATTGAAGTGGATGAAACTGCTGTAATAATTCGAGTTACAGTTGGAATAGACATTGTCACTGTAGATATGTCAGAAATTGTTGCAAATGTAGTTGTAGCAGTGATTATCGGAAGTGGCATATATGTTGCTCCTGTCTGCGTTTGCACTAGTGTATATCTCGGAGACTGAGTACTTTGAGGAGGTGCCAGTGGTGCCCTTGCTACTGAAGTTGATTGCTTTGCTACCTCCATTCGTAAATATAATGCATGGCTAGCCTAGAAGTTGATCTCAATAGTTGCAAAGTCAAGCAAAGACCTCTTGAATAACTGTGGGAGCTTGTCCATCAACTTATTATGTGTAACCAATGCAGCTTTGACCTTCACATGAAGTGTTTCAGTTCCTGTAATTCTGTCCCTAGAAAAATTTACTATTTGCATAATCTCCCCATTGGTTCTGTAGACTGTGCCTTCAATTTCAGCTCGAAAGTTGTCAGTTGCAGCTTGAAGGAGATTCTAAAAAATGGGCTTAGGAACTAATTGCCCAATAGGAGTGCTTACCTTTGTGACTCATATCTTTCAAAATATAGATTGCTTCTCTCTCTTGATTCGTAAATTGTTGCACCAGAGCTCGCATCTCTTGATGCCAATCGAGCAAGCCATCCCTCTTGGCAACGACGTAGTTCTGGGTACATGCAGTTTCTGTTGTTGATATTAGGTTTAAGTGGGCATACGCCTTATTATGGTTCCCTGGATTAAGAAGTGTAGCTTACCATTTATATCTATCATTTTATTGAATAATTGAATTATGATCCCCCACTTAGGTTAGGATGTAGCCTTTGTAGACTATATCAAATGAATGGTATCATACAACTTTTTAGTTTCCACCTGCAAGATATCTATTATCTCCTTAAGAGCCTTATTAATGCTCCTCTCTAATGACCTCTGAACAAACTGGTCATAACATTTGAACATTTGTTTGATTACCCCTTCTGCAACATCCACAATGCTATAAGGATCCTCCCTGTATCTATCTGGGTTCGAGGGATTTAATTTTCCTTTTTTCATCAAAGAGAATATATCTTCTCTCTGTTCCAACTCAACCTATTCTCCTTCTACAACCACAATGTTTTTTTTAACTTGCCTCAAGGTATTCGTTTGTCTATCAAAATGGAATTTGACTGTTGGTTGTTCAACAATTATAAGGTCTTGTCTTCCTGCTTCCTCTTGTTGCAACTGTTTAATTCATGAGGGAATGTTCAATGCAACCTGCTGCTCTGCTTGCCCGACTTGCCCTATAACTGTAGGAATAGAAGGAGATTGCCTTGGAGGATGTATCGTTATGGGGGAAGATGTCCCTAATGCAAGGAAGTGAGGTATAGCCTTCCTCCATCTAGTGACTTGCTTTTGTGTTGGTGTATCATGATGTATTTAGTCTTCCCAGCTGCCCTATGTATTGAAACCGTAGGGGAATTTCCCTGAACAACTTGGCCAATGGGCATTCTCAATTGTGTAGACAACCCAGGGGGTGTGGTTTGTGCAACAAAAATGGAGGTGGACATTAGGTTTTCAAAATGTACTCCCACTGATGTCTTGGGGGATTGGATACTGGTTCTACTAAAGAATGAATAGGTCATTGGGGTGCTAAGTATATTTTACAAGTAATCTGTGATTGATGTATATGCAACCCCAGTAGTAATAGTAGTAGTAGGAGGACCCATATTATAAAATTGGGCTATAGTGGACAAAATTGACAGTGTAACTACCTGAGGCTTATTTGTTTGGCTCAAAGAATGAACATAATGACTAGTAGTTGCCACACCAATTGTAGCAGTAACAACTAAGGAAGTTATCAAAGAATGAGGGATTGTTGTACTTACCATTCGAGAGGAGATAACTAGGGCAATGGTTGTTGCAATTGTCACCGCTGTAGGCTGAGATGGAGAGCATGGAGGTGAAGTTGACGATGGTCCTTGTATTGAGGTTTGTAGTTTTGACCTTGCATCCCCTTCTTTATCTAACAACAAGTCGGTGGCCATCGAGCTAACATCTCCTTGATCAACCTCCTCAGATTCACTTAGTGTCTCAGTTCCGGATTGAGTACTTTCTTCAGTCATCCATTCATCCTCTTCATCTGTTTTAGTTGTCTCATCAAATGACTGTTTCCTCAGTGTCTGTTTAGGACACCCATTCTTCTTTAGATACCCATCTTTTGTCTTCACTATCATAAATTTTAATAGGGTATGATCTTTGTTTACCCTTTCTTCTATACTCCCTTTCCCTGTAAACTTCTACCTGCTTCCCATCTACTTCCATCTTTTGGGGTGAGATAGGAGTCTTGGGTTTCATTTTATAGGTAATTGGCGGTTTAGCCACAGTAGACGCTGGCCCTGTGGAAGGTGGAGTGGGAGATGAAGGGATTGTAGTGGTGGTAGATGGTAATGAAATGGGAAGAGTAGTGACCACTGGAGGAATCATGGGTGGTGAAGATGGTTGCCCAGGAGATTGAGGCACTATTGCCGGTGGTATTGCCATAATAGGGGGGACATAGGGGGAAAAACAATGGAAACATGAGACAAAAATGCAGGGAGACTTACCTGCAATGCTATAGTTAATGGAGGCAGTGGTAACATGGAAAATAGCCCAGTTGTTGTAGTAGGACTTGCAGGTCTCTTCGCACTAGCTGGATGTTGAGGAGAAGTGACAACACTTGAATGTGCAGGGCTAGTCTCAACTATATCTTCAATACTTGCTTCCCCAAATGGGCCAACTTGTCCTTGTATGTTTGCTTCTGTGTGAGGGGGAGGTCCATGAATAGGTTTAGAAATCAATTGCTCCTTTTCAATCTACTCGACATCTTCCTCAATAATTGTGGGGTCATATTAGATGGCATCTTCCTCAATATTTGTGGGGTCATATTAGATCCTCAATGCTACAATCATTGACATTTTTACCTTCACATCCTGATAGCAACTTCGGTGTCATCCTCTGCACTCATGAACACATTGTCATGATAGTAAGATTGGTGACCATAGTTGATTCTCATTTTCCTTTCATATCTCTTGATATGCTCCTTGACATTCTTTCTGGGGTCCAAATGCCTAAATGTTGCCCATTTTAATCCATAATGCATCTTTATTTTTCCAATAGACTGGGAGTGCTCCCACCTTGTATATTGCATTCGCCCAATACTTAGAAGGGTTGAGTGGACGGATGCTTGCTTAGCCCTTCGTAGCTCAACATCAACATTGTCAGTGAATTGAGCAACAATTTTCTTGTTCCGTCAATTTGTCAGGCACAAGTCGAGGTAAGTACAAAGGGTGTGCCTTGGTCCCTTCTATCCTGATTATGGTGCACTCAAAATAAAACCAGTAGTCGTCCATTTTTCAAATAGTCTTATTTATGGGGTCTGACAACCTAGGCATGTTCTTCTCATACATGGCCCGGTATACCATAGGGTAAAAGGTTTTTGTCAACCTTTTCATTTGCTTTCTGAACTTGTGCACATGGAGGACATTGAATTCATCACAAATCCTGTTCTTTGGGTATTCTGTGGATGGTTGCCAGGGTTCTTCATATGATGAATGCACAGTTGCAACCCAAACATCTACGAAATAGGAAATCATATGGAAGGTACCATCTGGTAAGCTTCCTAGATTTGTAATTCATAGAATTAAATTGGAGTTAATTATCTTTCTCGGGGCTATGGTTTTGTTGGAGGTTAGGATAATATCCAACAACGAGACCCATATTTCATTGACATAGGAAATGGTTGAGAAACCATATATTTTGTTTAGTAGGGCCATGGCAGTTCTTATCCATGTCTGAAGACAACAGTGGGGATAGTAGAAGTCGGGCTTTGAATCGCAAAGTTGCTTGGGTTGTTAGCCCATTCTTGCAACTTGATGTGGATGTTCTTTGCAAGAAGCCATGAATTTACGATATCTTGCCTATAGGGCATTTTTGGCAGAGGGAGCTTGTATTATCTCTCGAAAGCATTTCCACTTATGTATGCTATTGGAGTCTTGCTAAGTTGGAAATTTAATATTTTCCTAGATAGTTTCTCATTCACAAATAAATCAAATAAGAGGTCAATGCAAGGCATTACCTTTGGTTTAGTTGCAACATTGTGTAGATCAACCACCTTTATTGCCAACAAGTCATCCTTATATCTCTGTGTGAAAATTGAAAGTTGGTCTTCAACGTTGTATGGCTCGACTACTTTGATCTCATCCCAAACAATATAGTAATGTTTGAAATTGATATAAATATTGTCATTGATGTCAAAGGAGGTCTATCATCATGATATCTTTATTTAAGACAAAGAAGAATAAATGGGCTGGTCGATCATGATTAGAGTAATCAATGTCATAAGCAAAATTATTATCACAATGAATTAGAAAGGGATGGCCGATTATGGAGGGATTATTAAGGAGACGTCTCCCTTGGGAGAAATTGCACCCCCTTCAGTGAAGAGGCATTTGAAGTGGTATAATAGGAGATAAGGTGGGAGTTAAAACAGCAAGAAATGCAATGAAAAATCATTCGAATTAGAGCAGATCTAGAGTAGATTTAAAGCAGAAAAAATGTAAAATCAGTGCAATAAAGCCAGATTTCTGAGTATGGAGAATAGAAGATACATCATACAAACACCATCAGATTTGAGAAGAAGAATATATTAGAAGATCACTCAAGGCAGATTTTGAAGGAGATTTATTCTCAAGAAGACAAGACTTTGTTGAGTTAGCGGTTGGTGCCTCTTATTGGAGAGGTTGGTGCCTCATATTAAATAGATTGGTGTCTCTTGCTGAGTTGGTGCTCAGTGACGGGGATTGGTGTCTCCAGTAGGTTGATGCCTACAAAATCTTTGTATAGTGGGGATTGGTGTCTCTAGCAGGTTGGTGCCTACAAATTTTGTAAGAGAATTTTATATAGCAGTTTTATTCCTAGAAAGGGTTTTAAGGTAAATCTTGTCTCTTAATTGTGTTATCTTGTGTGAATGGTGTTATTATGGTTATTAAGTTTTATTAAGTAAAAGATTAACGTATACTGATTCATCCCCCCTCTTTGTATAAGTGTGTGCTTAACAATTGGTATCAGAGCGGGTTCTTTCAGAAATAGTCTAGCCGCTAGAAGGTAGATCTCAAGAGCACACATGGTTGGTCAAGAAAGATTTTTCTCAAATAGCCCGTTGACGCAGTGGATTGCACCCTTGACAGGACACGGAGCTCTTGTCTTCCACGCATCACAATGGAAACTCCCCTCTTGCCTGTGGGTCTGACAAAACTGGGGAGAGAGTCTCTAGATAAGGGCTAGCTCCCTTTGATGTATCTCTATGGTCCTGGATTTCCTACTGCTAACAATGGGGGGGGGTGAAAAGAGAGAAGGATGCTGAAAAATAGAACCTAAACTAACACGGTGATACACCAAAAAGTTGATCTACTTAGCTTAAGTCTACACTTTCCACCAAGAACAAGCTAGTATACACTTCATTTGATACGATTTTTTTTTTTGCATTAGTGAGCTAGGGGTCCGATGGAGATACAGGGAGGAAGAACTACCAGAGGTGTTCTAAGACACACTTTGGCAGCGTATTCACATGCGCCTATATTCCTGCTGTGGACACTTTTGGCTAACCTGCGAAAGAACTCACAATACACTAGATATGCTGGAATCGTTCTGTGAAAGCATAAGGAAAATGACTTAACACAAAACAAAAACATAGACATATACGAAAGTGCAAGCTCAAATAGAGGTAAAAATGCTATGTCTTGATTCAAGGTAAAATCCGGCAGAGCTCTGCCTTACCAGCCAAGAGATTTTTGGGCAGAGCTTTGCCTTACAGGGTAAGAGATTTTTTGTCTCAAATGAGAAGTTTACAATATATAGAGAGAGGAAGTAAAGGCGCCCCTTTGGAAAAGACTTTGGTGCCTTTTTTACAGGTTGGCCCATGTGCGTTGAGAGCATCGGGAAGAGGAAGTCGCTGTTGCTGATATCATCCTTTTAGAAGAGCCCTGCTAGAACCATGCTCTGTAATCGCTGGTCTTGACTTTGGCATTCAAACATTAATTGTGAAAGCATGGGCCGCGCCTCTTTTTCTACAAACAAGACTGCTCCTTCCAGATATTCACGCGGTTTGTCTGCTCATTAATGTAAAGTGAAGAAAATGGGTTGCGCTGTTCACTGTTTGCGCCCCTTGATGACCACTTGACAGATACTGTGTCAACCACTGGGGTAACTCCTTGAGTCGACACCTTACTTTGCCACTTGGACTGTTTTGTCCGTTTCTGCACTTGTCTCTTCTTGGCTTTGTATTTTCTGGCTCCTTCGGCACTCAGGGCTATCTTTTTGGTGGGTCGTTGAGTTCACTCGCGGCGTGTCTTTAAGCTTTTTCAAAATCAACGGCCATTTCACCGCCTTAAATTTGATGTCTGTGCACCCGTCACTGGGCATTTGAACCTCCAACGACTAGTTCGCCGTGCTCGATTTTGACGTCTACGGGCCCGTCACCCCTTTGAATTTCTTCAGCGTTTTCCTTTCCTTCGGCTTTTTGCTCTGGCGGGCTTTGTCTTAGTCGGGTCCTCATTGTTTTGGCGGCCGAATTTCTTCGGACTTTTGTCTGAAGGAAATTTCGGACAAAAGTCCGAAGGATATCTTTCCTTCTGTTTTGCCTTCATTCGGGCTTTTCCTTTTAGTCATTTTTCCTGGGGATAAAATGTCCTGTAAGAATTATCTCGATCACTTTGACCTTCGGAATCTTTCTTCGAGTTTTTCTCTTGCGGCTCTTTCTCTCGAATTTCTTCGGACTTTTTGTCCGAAGTAATTCCTTCGGGCATTTTGTCCGAAGAAATTCTCCGCCTCTTGCCTTGAACAAATTTCCGAAGAAAACTACCCTTTCGGCTTTCTCCTTGATTCTTTTGCAAGTGTTCCCTGCCCTCCGCAAGGGCACTTGGAATGGTTCATTTTGCGTTCGATTGCCCTCCGCAAGGGCGCTTGTCCTTCGGGCTATAGGAGACTCCTTTGAACCCTCCGATTGAACCGTTCCTTTGAACCAAACGTTGAACCAACTGAGTGAACTGTTCCTTTGAACCAACCCGTTGAACCAAACGTTGAACCAACTCTTTGAACCAAGCCGACTAAACCAAGTTGTTGAACCAAGCCTTTGAACCAAGATGTTGAACCTCGCTGTTGAACTTTGCCGTTGAACCAAAGCGACGAACTTAACCTTTGAACCAAAGCGATGAACCAATTGATTGAATTGGTTCAATGGTTCAACGGTTCAAAATTGCTAACTCTTGGAAAGATCATGTCGTTGAACCCCGACGTTGAACCACTGAACTGGTTCCTCCTTTTGCCGAAAGACTTGCCTGCAGAGTTCGTAGAACCAAGCCTGCAGAGTTCGTAGAAACAAGACTTGTGTGCAAAAAATCAAATTTGTACTGGCTCAGAACAACAAGGGAAAATGGGGACCGATTTTGGCCTGCATGACCAAAATGGTCAACAAGACCTCCATTGTTTGATGGAACAAACTATGCATTCTGGAGCATAAGGATGATAACCTATTTGATGGCTCTTGGGTTCGATATTTGGCAATCAGTAGTAAATGGTTATACTGCTCCATCATCTCTACCAATAGAATAGGCTGGAAAGAAGCCCAATGAGAACAATGCAAAAGCTATGAATGCGATCTTGTGTGGTCTATCAGAATCAAAGTATGTCAAGGTGATGCATTGTAAATCGATGAAAGAAATCTAGGACAAACTTAAGAACATCTATGAAGGAGATGACAAAGTTAAGAAGGCTAAGCTTCAAACACATAGAAGTCAATTCGAGGACTTGAAAATGAAAGACGAAGAACATATTGTAGCTTATTTCCTTCGTGTGGATGAGATTGTAAATACCATCAAAGGACTCGGTGAAAAAGTTGAAGAGCAAATGATCATGCAAAAGGCATTAAGGTCACTTCCCTTAAGATTTGATGCAAAAGTTTCAACCATTGAGGAAATGAAGGACTTGGATAAACTATGGATGAATTGCATGGGATCCCACGGCATATGAAATGAGGACTGAAAATGGGAAGCCATCAAAACAAGAAGCAGCCTTCAAAACTTCAAAGAAGGTGAAAAATGAAGACCCTGAATCAAAGTATAGTACTAGTAATGAATCAAATGCAACGAAAGCTCATTTTGTTAGAAAGCTTCAGAAATGATCCGGCAAATACAAAGGTAAACTACCTTTCAAATGTTTTAATTGTGGTAAAATTGAACATTTTGCTGCTAAGTGTCCACATAAAGATAGTAGTGATGATGAAGAAGATCATAACATAAAGAAAGGGCACAAACAATACAAAAAGAGCTACAAACAAGGTAGATATGGAAAGACCTTCCATAAGCACAAGAAAAACCTCTATTCCAAAAAGCATAGTAGCTCATTTGAAGAGAGCAATGAAAGCATTTTAGATAGTAATAGAGAAGAAACCCTCTTCATGGCAACATAAACAAGGAGTGATATCTTGGAAGGTGAAGACAATTGTGGAAGAGAAGGGAAAGATAAGGCAGATTCAAAACAAGAATATGTCGAAAATGAAGGAAAAGTGGATTTTGAAGAAAACTTATTTGTGCCTTAAGCGAGATCAAGAAGCTTAAGAAAAAGAATTGGAAACAAAAGTTGCAACTTGAGAAATATGAAAAGGAGGATTGTGATTCAAGAGTGAAATTGTCACAAATCCTTGAGGAATTAGAAAAGATTATCATTAGCCTAAAGATTCAACTAGAGGAGGCGAAAAGGATAGAAGAAGAGGTGAGAATCCAATTGAAGACAAAAGAAAATTGTGAGAGGCTAGACATTTTACATCTTGTAAGATGCGTAGAAAATGATGGATAGAAGAACAAGTTCTTGATTTTTTAAATTTAAGAAGATGATAAAAATTATTTTTGGACAGCTATAGAGGAAGCATGTCACCCACGCATAGAGAAGAAAGGATATTGAAGTAGATGTGAGTATTGATCATTAGAAGAGATGCCTATGGGTTTCCATGATGTTTGTATGAGCAAATACAATAATAAAAAAAATATATATATATATATACGTTGAAGAAGATGACATGGATGTTTCCCATGATCTATTTGTAGATGGAAGTAATGAACATCCCTTTGTCATTGATGTCAAAGGGGGAGAGTTATAGAAAGGGGGAGAGTTACAGTAAGAGGGAGAATTATGTTCATGTTGCATTCACAGAGTATTTTACAGGGTTGCCATCAATGACAAGGAGGACATTGTTAGAAATATTGCCATTGATGTCAAAGGAGTTTATCATCACGATATCTTTATTGAATACAAAGAAAGAATAAATGGGCTGGCCGATCGTGATTAGAATAATTAATGTCATAGGCAAAATTACTATCACAATGAATTAGAAAGCACTGGCCGACTATGAAGGGATTATTAAGGAGACGCCTCCCTTGGGAGAAATTGCACCTCAGTGAAGAGGCATTTGAAGTGGTATAAAAGGAGATAAGGTGGAGTTAAAACAACAAGAGATGCAATGAAAAATCATTCGAATTAGAGCAGATCTAGAGCATATTTAAAGCAGAAAAAATGTAAAATCAGTCCAATAAAAGAAGATTTATGAGTGTGGAGAATAGAAGATACATCATACAAACACTAGCAGATTTGAAGAGAAGAAAATATTAGATCACTCAAAGTAGATTTTGAAGGAGATTTATTCTCAAGAAGATAAGACGTTGAGTTAGAGGTTGGTGCCTCATATTGGAGAGGTAGGTGCCTCATATTTGAGAGGTAGGTGCCTCATATTAAAGAGATTGGTGTCTCTTGCTGAGTTGGTGCTCAGTGATGGGGATTGGTGTCTCTAGTAGGTTGGTGCCTACAAAATCTTTGTATAGTGGGGATTGGTGTCTCCAATAGGTTGGTGCCTAAAAATTTTGTAAGAGAATTTTATATTGCGGTTTTATTCCTAGAAAGGGTTTCCATGTAAATCTTGTCTCTTAAGTGTGTTATCTTGTGTGAATTGTGTTATTATGACTATCGGTTAAAATATTAACCTATACTGATTCACCCCTCTCATTATAAGTGTGTGCTGAATAGAAATCATGGTTGAGAGCTGCTAAATCAAATGTTGCATCAGTATATTTAGTTAGTCCTGCAATCGAATATGTAGGTGAGGTGCACGATGAGGAGGCCATTGGAACTTTGGGTGGAAAATCCCTGTTCTGTGAGGAGTCTGCAATCTCTTTTTTCGCAATAGAGCTTTGAATTTGCAATATGCAATTGATAGCTAGAAGGCAATGTGATTAGATTGGATATGGCAATTCAAATTATATTGCTTTGGATGTGCTGTCCTTGAGAATTAAATGTATTAATTTGCCAATTCGTGTGAATAAATGGCAACAACTTTCACTCTATTTCGTCCATTCTTTCTATTTGAATTTCATAATGTCATTTTCTGTGGATTTTATTGCCATGTGGCTTCTTTTACCTACCCCTGGGTGCATAGTCAACATAATGTGATAGATGTCTCTTTTCCACGCTTTCGGGCTTGGCTTTTATGTCTTGTTATCTGCTTACGTGGCTGAGGGACACGTGTCTGCATATCGCTACTCCGCTCGTAATTGAGCCATGGCTTGTTATACTTTGTTCTTTTGTCTACAGGTTGGCAAGATGATGACACATGGATGACTCTCGTCGTTGCTCCACTTGCCTGGTATATCCGTACTAGGAACTTTGTTGATGTCACCTACAGGTGAGCGGGATGATGACACATGGATGGCTTTCATTGCTTTGCTTGCCCAGGATATCCGTATGAGGAACTCTGCTGACGTCACCTCTGGGTTAGCGGGATGGTGACTCCTGGCCAGACCTCGACGATCCCCCTGCTCGGGCGACTTATGTTATTTACTTGGGCTTCGGGTTAGCGGAACAATGCCGTGTGGCAAAAGTAGATGAGCTTAGAAGTGTTCTGAAGAAACATTTAAGCACGAAATAATCTGTTTAAGACACAACATAGACAAAGAACCAACTAAAAGCATAACACGTTAGCTTGGTTAGTCATTCAATCATAAACCAAATATATAAGTACTGAGTTAAAGGAAAATCAAAGGCGAAAAGTGAATCGTATAATATGGCTTATGCATAGCTTCGATTCTCCTATAACCTTGAAACATATTGCAAATTTCAAAATGACCTTAAATTTATATTTTTCAAATTCCACATCATAAACTTTTGGTTTACAAGACCTCGAATTAGGATATTCAATCAATAGTGGGTCGCTATATGGATTTTAAAATGGGGCGTGTGTGTTAGGGCACAACAAAGTGTGCCAAGTCCATAATAACCTTAAGGGTGATTTGTATTTAGAGATGACTCTGTTAATTCCCGCTATGACTGATCATGAAACATGTCTTGGTCAACCTAGGGGAGACTTCCCAATTGGAAAAATAACTATTGAGGGCTCCTGGGCATTGTCGATAGAGGGGGGGTAACTGACATTGTCCGGAATTACAGGGTCTATCTTGAAATGTAAAAGAGGGATTTGATATATGGGGATGGTTTGTCTAAGATTCTGGAAAGTTTTTGTATAGACGCAACTGATCCTGAATAGATGTATCTAGGGAATAGAGGTGGTTAAGACAATAAGTGGGTGGACGGATAGAGGGAAAGTGTGTTATAGGGTCAAATAGTTGCACAATGTCCAAGTGTGTCAGAATGTTAAAGTCGATTTTGCCAAAGTGCCAAAGCCCAAATTCAGGTGTCTACAATCAGTTAAGCATTAGATTGATCTCCTTTCAGGATCACCTCTCTTAATTAGTCCTCTATATCAAAGATCAGTTTGGGAGAATGATGAAATTTGAAGACAAATTCAAGAAGTCATCAACCAAGGGAAGACCCTGACAAGTTATTTACCTTGTGGTAGTCCAATTGTCCTTGCACCAAAGAAGGTTGGTTCATGGTGTCTTTGCATTGACTACCATTCACTCAACAACCATCAAGAATGTATATCCTCTACCTTACATTGACGATCTTTTGGATTGTCGTTTTGGTGCATGATACTTCATGAAGATTGATCTCAAGCCCAATTATTGCCAAATAGCAATCAACTTGAATGTTAGTTGGAAGATTGCATTCAAAACGAAAGAATGCCTATATGACTGGTTAGTCATACCTTTTGGCCTAACCAACACTCCAACCACCTTCATGAGGTTTGAAGGACATTGTGGCCGTTCATCAATTCTTTGGTCATTGTTTACTTCGATGACATCCTCATCTACAACAAGACATAGGGAGAACACATTGTGCATGCTCAGAAAGTCCTCTACATGCTTTGCATTAACAAGTTGCAAGCCATCTTAGGTAAGTGTAAATTTGTGTTACTCAAGTTCATTATTTGGGATACATTATTGACAATGAAGGCATTGATGTGGATCTGACAAAGATCAAGATCGTTGAAGATTGGCAAACTCCTCGCACTCCCATAGAGTTGCGAAGGTTTCTTGGAGTTGCTAACTTCTATTTGCGGTCTGCATTGGGGTTCTCACACATCTCATTGCCATTGAATTGAGTTATGTGGGCCAAATCGACATTTCAATGGACACCTACACAACAAAAACATTCTAAGAACTCAAGCCAAAGCTATGCATGACATTAATCACCTTTTGAAATTCAAACTGATGCATCTAATTTCACTCTTGGCGTTGTGATTACTCAACATGGACATCTAGCTGTATACCATTGTGAGACATTTGGTGACACCATTCAAAGATACTCCAAATATGAGAAAGTGCTGTATGCAATCATCCGAGTTGTCAAGCAACGTTGATGTGATCTCCTTGGTAAGGAAACTATTGTTTATTTGGATCACAAGCCTCTTCATTTTCTGCACACTCAAATCAAGTTGGCGAATGCTAGACATATGAAATTGATGACATATATGCAATAGTTCCATTTGGTGACAAGAAAGGCAAAGGTAACAAAGTAGTCGATTGCTTGGGCAAACCTTTAGCCAACTTGCTTTTCATAGTGCTCGATACTAGAGGCCACAACACCATGGATTGGGTCTCTCATTACAATTTAGATTCAATTTTTGTACACCTCTTCAGTGCCCTTTATCAAGGACAATGGGTTAGTGACTTTTGTCTGCAAGACTAGTTCCTCTATAAGCTTGACAATGTGTGTGTTCCTTCAGTGACACCTTGCACAAAGCTAATATGGGAAGCACAATAATCCAAATCATTCAGACACTTTGGAGTCAAAAAAACATTGGCATCACTACAACAACATTTCTACTGGCCCAACATGCACAAAAACATTGAGGCTCACATCAACATAGCCAAGTCTGCTAATTGCAAATTGGGTTTGTACACATCTCTTGCATTTTCATCAAGGCCATGGGAGTCTATCAACATGGATTTTTTTAGGTCTGCCAACAACCAGGCACCAACATGATTGCCTCTTTGTAGTTATGGATTAGTTCTCCAAGATGGAAATAATGGTAGCATGCAAGAATGCAATTAATGCACATGGGGCAACCAAACTCTTCTTCCAACATGCTTGGATGCTTTGGGGTAGCTCTTTCCATTGCATCCGATTGGGATCCTTGGTTTGTTAGTCATTTATGGCAAGCTTTGTGGGATATGCTTAACACCCAATTGGATGATTCCACAAATTTTTATCCTCAAATTGATGGCCAAACTGAAGCAGTGAATTGCACATTCCCTCAATTGCTCAAAATGTACAACAATGGTCATCCTCAAATTGGTATGATAACTTGCCATTCATTCAACATGCCTACAATAGGGTTCTTCATAGTTCAACTAGGCATAGTCCATTTCAAACATGCTATGGATTTCAACCTCCAACACCTTTGAACATCATCTTTTGCACACACACAGTCCCAAAGACTAGTGCTAAGGCCATGGAATCAGATAAGGCGTAAAAATTCCTTGAGCATATTTAGCAAGTGCATCTACAAGTTTAGCAAATGTTGGCTCACCAACAATGAAAATACAAGGATTGACTTGATGCACACCCCACTCACACATTTCAAATTGGTGACAAGGTTTACATGTTATGGATTTCAACTTGCAACCCCTTTGGACATTATCTTTTACACACCCATAGTCCTAGAGACTAGTGCTAAGGCCAAGTAATCAGATAAGGTGGAAAAATTCCTTCAACATATTTAGCAAGTGCTCTAGTATTAAGGCCAAGGAATCATATAAGGTGGAAAATTTACTTATAAAACATATTTAGCAAGTGCACCCACAAGTTAAGCAAATCTTGGCTCGACAACAATGGAAGAACAAGGATCACCTTGATGCTCTTCCCACTCCCACATCTCGGATTGGTGACAAGGTTTGGCTTTATCTCTAAAAAGAGCAGTTCAAAGGTCCTCACCACAAGATCAAACCATTCCGTTATGATCCTGTTGACACCTAATTTTGGTACAAGGCTTATTATTGCAATGTTTTGTGCATATGGATCATCGGTTCAAGTTAGGTATTTATTGGCACTTTTATGTGTATTGTCTCCATCATTCTTCTCTGTGGGAATCCCCTCCGCTCTCCTTCATTTGTAGTTTCTTTCTCTGGGATACAATTGGTGGTTTGCCGATTCTATCCCAGACACAATCTATTTTTGTTTTTCTTCTTTGTGAGGGCCTGTTTTGTTGGCTTCCCCCTCTTTTCATGTGTTGGTTTGCAAGCCAATAGGTCCCTAATTCGATTTAATGAAATCTATATATACAAAGCCTCCTAGGAGCATTTCAATAACAAGTGTCATTTGATCAACCATTCTACAAAGTATTAGGCACACTACCAAATCTTTATTTCTGCTCTTCAAGGCTTTTGAAGGGTTTTAATTAGCTGCATTCTTGTGCCAAGAGAAGGTCTAAGCGATTGTTCATGTAGTTGCACTTGATTATCTAGAGAGAGATGGTGAAGCCCTATTTCTCACTTGAGTTGGGTTTACACTCACAAAGCACTATAACTATATTGGTGCTGATTCCAAGCATGCGGGATATGTAGCTGCTACTCCTCAAGAGATTGTCTGAGCTCAGTAAGCTTGCAATTTTTATTCCTCTTGTGACATTCTGACTTAGAATAGTCTAATAGTCTAGGTCCACAATAAAAAAGAAACAAATTAGACTATCCTGCTCATCAATTCTTTGAAGCAAAGGTTGAATTATGCCAATCATCTGTCTGTGAAGATGCTGATAGAGTTAGAGCTTCTAAAAATGATCAGACAAAATTGGCAGTATAGGGACACAATTGGCGGTCTACTGATTCTGACCCAGACATTATTGGCTCTTCGCTGATTCTGATCCCTGCATCAAATTGCAGCTAGATCTCAGGAGCATCACTCTGCCAATTCCATAAACTCATTTGCAGTCTTAGAATCTAATTACAGTAATCAAATGTGTTCGTTTTAGGATTCTATCTCTCTCCCTACTTTTTCTTTACGTTTTAATTGCCCAAATTCTATCGTTGGTCTATATTTTAGGCATAGTTGTGATCTGAAAGTTGATTATTATTGTATTATCATAAATCTATATTGTGCCTTTGTTTTATCTTATTGTGCTTATTGCAATTGATCGTAAACCACAAGTAGTTAAAACAGTTTGATGAACCTGATCTTCCAATTATCCAACCTAGGGTTTCTTGCCATCCTTTCCTTTAGGGTTTGCTGTTTTTCTTGCTTTCACCTCTGATTTTTAGGGTTTTCATTCCCTATTTCCTCCTTAGGGCTTATCCTTGTTTGCTCATAGATTGTGTTTTTTTTGGATTGAAAGCATGCAATATCATTCAAAAGAGTAAAACAATAGTATGCGCGTCATCAAAAAGGTGGGTTGTATGAAGGCACACTTTGAGCAAAAGCACAACAAAAGACAAACAAGTAATAGATAAATATTTTTGGTTTGAGATTACACATGGAAAACTAATTAATTTTTTTCATAATAATGAGAGATATTTGTACAAGACTCAACTCTGACAAAATAGGAGTCTTGACACACATCCAACAAACACCCAATCCCTACAAACTCTCGAGTCTCACCTATCATTATCCATGGTGAGCTGTCATAACAACTTACATACACTCTTAACACTAATAATTTACGTATGTAGTACTAACATAACTAGAATATTTCCAACATTCTTCCCCTTAGTACAAACATAGGGAAAGGAACACTACACACATGCTGGAAACAAACATGTAGTTTGAACACATGGATGGGAACACATCACCAATCCAAGGATGAACTAGGACACACATTAGTTCATACTCCATCATGTATATTTGTTTACATTACACACCTCTGGGATGAATGAATAGGCACATACTCAATTATTCGTGATAGTCTGATTACAAACACTTCAACCATGCATGAATAGGGAGACACTCAATTATTGAAAACATTTATGAATTAAAAATCTGTAACATAAACAAATAAAATATTCTAACCTAGGACTATAACAAATTATAGAATAAAATTGCTAACAAAATTTTCAGTGATACTACAAAAATAAAAAATAAACTAAGGAGAAAATTATATGGGACCCGACATAGGTGTGCATATGAAGAGATTGATGGCTGCCAATTAAATGAATGGGTTTAGCAGATCAGCATTAGATGCATGGCTGTCAACGGTCAGACTTGGCAGGGACTTAGATCAACACTTGCGCTGCCTCGAAAGTTTCTGAGCACATTCAGTAGTCATGAAGCGCCACTCTGATTTTTCAATGCTTATCTTCTCACACCAGGCCGCTGCTCATATTCCTTTCACTCAGTGTGCAAGCTTTTCCTTCTGTTTGGTTCTTTGGACAGCTGGGCTGCACTTTGGGAAGTGCCTTTGGCTGTCAGAATGATGCTTTTGCCGCTAAGGCTATTTTGCTGGCTGGGCACTTATGCCTATCACTTTGACTGCAAAGTCTCCTTTTCTAATTTAAAAGTATATTGTTTGGCCCCTGGGAATGGTGCTTTGACAAAGAGACCAACAACAACATTAATTAGTGTATGGTGCTTTGAATGGGCACTCCAGCTATAATGCCAATCTGAAAGCAAAGTACAATGCTCATCTTACACTCCACAGAAACCTTATCACACAGAATACTCAAGAAGTTGACTATTGGCTGCTACAAATATAGAGTGATTTATATAATGGAATGTATTGATCAGGGTAACTACAGTGAGAATGAAGCTGCCCCTTGACACACAGAAAACCATCTTCTACAAGAACATTTCACTGCTCTGGTAGCAATGATATTTTTGGTCTGAGATTACACACAGAAAACTAATTGATTTTATTAATGATAATGAGAGATATTTATACAAGACTCATCTCCCACAAAATAGGAGTATTAACTTATTTCCAATTAACACTCAATCCCTGCATACTCTCAACTATCATTATCTATGATGAGTTGTCATAAATACTCACGTACACACACTAATAATTTACCTGTGTAGTACTAACATAACTATAATATTTCCAACATAGACCCAAGATAGTATGAAAGTCATTTCCCTAGGCCCAAAAAACCATCAATACAAAATTACATGATATGTGACACAGCAACAATCCATAAAAAATATGAAACAAGAAATAAGGCCATTGGTGCAACCAGCCCTGCAAAGGGAGGAGGAGGTGACGGACTTTCAGGGTTATCCCCCAACTGTCCCCATGGGGGTGTGGTGTGGGTTCCTAACCATATTGTTCATTAGTTTCTTTAGTAGCTTCCTTTGTTTGTTGGTGAGGAGGCGAGATAGCAAGAGCCACCTTGGGCATTTTTTTTGCCCAACTCATCCAGAAGGAGCAAATCTATAGTGTCCATATTTACCCTATGGTGACGGCCACCCTCCATGCTCCCCCGATGGTGAGAATTGTCGGTGAGGAGTTTGGGTAGAGAACATAGAGTGGCTTCACGACCTGCAATGCCCCTTACCACGGTCCCTCGCTCTTAATCCCTTCTGGCAGGGTCCTAGTCTGATGCATTAGGGCCCAGGGGGAACCCTATTGATAGTACAAGGGGTGTCGCCCTAGTAGCCAATGAGCATGCGGCATTGTTCAACCACCAGAGCTACTTTTTCTGCTTGCACTTGAATTTATAGCATGACATTTGATAATGTAGCAATTTTGTTTGCAGTAGAGAAATTTCTGTCTAGATGTCCTTTATTAAATACAACAAAATATCTATCTTTTGAAAGAAGAAAGAGAATCTCAATACGAAAAATGTGCCAAATTTATTTGAATCTCGCAGGTAGCAAAGCACAATCCCCTAAAAGAATTGTGCATCAAGAGAAGGGTTCTAGTTTAAAGGGGTGAAATAAGGAGTGAATCCACCTCTAGGCATCTTGGGCTCTAACTCATAACCAAAATATGTGTTTTAGATACTTGGTTTGACCATAAACAGGGCATTTGGGAGATGGGATCTCCCCCACTGGAAGACATTGATAAAAAATGCACTAGGCAAAAATGGCCTTTTTGGGCTCTACAATGGCAGACCAGACGGTTTGGCCTCGGTTTGCACTGAAGAAAGGTAGTGGACACACTTTAGTTCCAATCTTTCAACCATTTGGGAGAGCCTTTAATTCCAATTTTGTGCAAAGCATAGTCTGGATCTCAACAATGGATTCAAAATCTTGATTGTTACCCTTGAACTTAGTCTTTGAGTCCTACCAGCTGGTCCAAGATCTACATTGTCTATCAAGGATATCCCCATTGACCTGAATGCCTTTGCAAAAGAGTCAATGGGCTTTGATTCTAGGAGCTTGAGCTAGGGGCTTCCCATTAATGGCAATAATTAGGGACCAGATCTAAACCCATCTCCCTTCCACACCAGCTAAGGCTTAATGGTTTCCTAGGCCTTCCATAAGCTTTTAGCCACGAAGGTGCCTGCAATTTTGATAAGAACAGGAGCAATAAGCAGAGTTTGAAATCCCAGATTCTTCTAGGCTCCTCGTCCATAAGGTGTGCTTGAGGAGATGCAATGTCTGCAAAGAATTTTCCATGCTTCTTGCCTTTCAATGGCCTTGGGGATCCATTTAGCACAAAGGGCTGTTCCTTGTTTGGCAATGTCGATAACCCTAATTGTGTACTTTTTCAAAACGGTTTATATTAAGAAAATGGATGCTTGTAATGCGAATGAAACATCTTTTTTGAAAGAAAATATGTATGCCTTGAATAAATCCAATTCTGATTTGACATCTAGAAAAGAGATTAACAATGGTATCCTTCAAACTTTCTAAAAGCATCTTATGTCATATCCTTCTATTGCTGAAATTGTGAAAATGGTTAATGAAGTAGCTAGTATACATTCTCTTCACGCCAAAAAGGATTCTTCTATGCTTTGTACTTGCGTCTTCTTCTTCTTCGCTTTGTGAACATTTTGTTGCTTCCCCGCCCATATCTAATCCTCCTAGTATGCTTATGCTTATAACCAATAATAGAATTCAACCCTTTAATGAATCCCTTCGTACTTACATTGTGCCTAGTCATGAGCTTGTATCCATGATGCACGCAATAGGTGAATTACAAAACCAAGTACAAGCTTTATATCTTGAATCTATTGCCTCTACCTCTCGGGCTGATTCAAATGTTGTCTATGGCCAACCTATAGTGCATGAGATTCTTGATGCTCTTCTCCGTTGTGATTTTACTATGCCTAAGTTTTCACTATTTGATGGGGTTGGAGATCTTTACATGCATCATCTCAAGTACCTTTATGCTTCACTTGGCTGATATGGTGCCTATGAGAGAGTATTGATTAAAACATTTCTAGAAGCTGAACAAGTCATGTTTTACATTGGTTTCGTAAGTTCTTTAGCGGTTCCTTGCATTCCTTTTTTAGATTGAAAGATGTTTTCATGTCACAATTTATCGCCAACAAGGAACCAAGTGCCACTTTTGAGCTCATTCCATCTTTACATCAAGGAAAAATTAAGCCTATGTGTGATTATATTCTTCGATTCAAAGGTGGTATGCATTGCTTCATTATCAACCAACAGATTCAGAGAAACAATACATTCTTACTAAAAGTCTCTTGCTTCAATTTTGGGAAAGATTGCTATTTCATGTTTACACATGTTTTGATCACCTTTGCTTTTACGCCATATGCTGAGAATGAAATTGCACGATCACATATGCTTGATTATGAGATTCATACTCCTACTTAGACATCTCCAAATAAAATCCATTTGCCTAATAGGAGTAACATTCACCATTGGCGAGAAAAAGGGTGAATCTACAAGAAGTCCTATGCTTTCCCTTGGCGGATCATGACAATTTCCACCACTCAAAGATAGTCCAAGTGAATGTTACTTCATAAGGACATGATTGCTTGACCTTATATTAGACATCGTGACATGACTCATACACCATCTTGCTCAAGCCTCTCGTAGTTCAACATCCCTTGGATTTGGATTTTGCGCAACTTAGTCTAGTTGAGCACGATGCAATTATCGACATAACTTCTACTCAAATTTAACATGTTTGACCACAAGTTGTTCCGAGTAGTGGAAACATGGTAGTATGTAGATTAGGCTAAGTGGTACACTCTTCAACAACTCCAAGTGCAATTTCTGCAATTGGGCATTCATTGGGGACAATTGCTTTTCAAAGGAGGGTGAATGATAAGAGGATTACCGACACTCTAGGATCGGGTTCTCACCTTCTTAAGATGTTTGTGCACCTTTCCCAAGTTTTCCTAGGCATTTGCATGCTTTGCAAGTCTTACGTGCAGTTTCAACGAATTCGTATGTTGCAAAGATCTCTCTTTGTTGTGAAGCATTCCCTTTGATGCAAAGTTTGCCCTTCATTGCGAAGTACCTTCTACTTCCTTGCGCACCTCCCCTACTTTGCGAAGCTCACAACATCTCATTCTCGGCAAATGACTCCGCGATTCGATCCATCACCTATGTGGGCTTTATCTATACAACACGACACAACATTTTCTACTTCAGAGTCTGTGTTAGAAAGCGAAACATGTCATCTTCCAAGATTGACGACAATTATGGAAGACAAATCAGTTGGGCATACAAATGGTTATTACAAATGCCCACATGATGTAATCTATTGTAATATATTCATGCTTTCATGAGACATAATAGCTAAGAAAATAGGTATAACATAGTATAGTTTTGTAACATCCTAAACAACATTACATGCTTCTTAGGATTCAATATGCAAGGTATACACAATTGTACAGTTACATTGTACATTTCCACTTCTTTTTGCTAATGGTAATAAAAAGAGCTCTCTGCTTGAAGTTAATCCTGAGTGTGCAATTGCCATTTTCCATCTCTTTGTTTAGATTGCATTGTATGTTCTATAACATGCAACTCTGATTGAGCAGATCCGTCTAGCTTAGTTAGTTGAAGATTGTCCTCCGTGCATCGCCTGGACTTGGCACGGATCAATAATGGCAGCGAAAATAACTTGATTTCATAAAAGTTGGTGGATGGACTTTGTTTTGTCAACTTCATTACTTCCATGCCCCATACCATTTGGGATGGTTCTAGGAGGGACAATTTGTACTTCTCACTTGCAAGTGTTTTTGTGACATCTGCCATTGAGCTATTCTAGGACACAATTGGATGTGATGTTACTCTATTGGATTGCTGCAGTTTAATACTTGGAACACCATATCTGTAATGGCTGCAATGTTGTTGTTGATGGCTTTCACAAGGCCTATTGGTTGCAAAAGGAAGGTAAAGTGTACAATTTCACTTCTTCCTGCAATTCCTTTTTGGTGAATCTGCTTTAAATTTGTATCTCTTTGTATCATTCAGGAATTCCTGCCATCAATAGTCAAATCTCTTGTTTTTGAGGAGCCTAAAGGACATCTTTGAGGTCCATCTAACATTCATTTGAGATTGTGCGTGGACCTTAGTTGCCCAATTGGCCATTGTATTGTACTACACCCATTGAGGGTGTTGAAATTGAGTACCAAATTAAGCAATTGTTAGAGGAAGGCAAGATTCAGCCCAACAGTTTCCACATGGGAACCGAATTTTTTGTTGTTGCTCTCTACAAGAGATGGAGACTGAGGAACACTTTTTTTTCAGATGCCCCTTTTATTATGAGATCGAGGGGAGATACCATTGTCTTTGCCATAGAAGCAAAAATTGCGATTAATCACCAATCGTCATTGAAACCGATTTTGTCGGTCAAAACCCCACGATTTTAACTCAATCAACCCCTGCTAGACAATAAAGCGTTGACTTCGGCGAGTAATTTGAAAAAATCGTGAAAAAACTTTGAAAGAACCGCGATTTTTTAAAAAGCGCGATTTAAACAAGTTTAAATTGTGATTTCAATATTTTCATTTATATGTACCAAAAGTTAAAAAAATCAGTCATTTTTACACATTTTGCAAATTTCTCTAAATTTTCAAGAACAAAACTTCAAAATAACCCAAACAAGGTGAACATAGAGATTTTCAGTGACGGGTCCGAGAGGTTTGAGAATCTTCAGCGACAAATTCGACATTTTCTCTTCAGTCTTCATTAACCCTGTTCAAATTTTCAAGTTGAGTTTTTTTTTTTAATATTTGTTCAAATTTAAATAAAAACTATTAAAATAAAAAAAATTCATGTTCCCTAACCCTAACCCTAATTGTAGGGTTAGGGTTAGGTTTTTTAAAAATATTAATAGTTAAAATTTAAACCTAACCCTAACCTAGGTGGTATATCGAGAGAATTGCTCCTCTGTACGATTACTCTTCCACGTATCTAAGGGGTATGGTATATGGGGGGTTTGGCTATTGGAGATTTAGGTATATCGAAAGATGGGACTGATAAGTTGGAGTGATAAGGGTTTTTTTTTGGTGTGTTAAGGAAAAATTAAACATCGTCAAAATATTTCAGTGCCCAAACAAAAAAATTTATGCCACATTGCAGATTTGATCATCATGCCACGTGTGAAAGATTTTGCATGGAACTACGACACCTAAGTTGATCCAAAGAACCCAAACAAGGTCAAATGCAACTTTTGTGAACATTTATGCAATGGAGACATATACTGCTTCAAGTTGTATTTGACGAGACAACGAGGGCACATAGTTACACCTTGCACTAATGCATGTCTCATAGGTGTCACCAATCAAGCTAAGGAGCATTTCAATGATATTCAGATTCGAGGCGAAAAGGGCAAGAACAGGTACATAAGTAGGTTCTAACTCTTCAGATGCAAGGGGTGATGAAGAATATGATGACATGCCTGGGCCATCAACAGTTAATGAAAATGGGAAGGAGAGATCTCAAGTGACTTTTGGATCAGTACCTCGTGGGCCAAACACATGTGAGAAAACATTCATGTCTTCTTTAGCCCTCACATTACCCTTGGAGCGCAAACCACATTAGAGAGTACAGGCTAGAAAAAAACTGTGCACGAGCAAACAAAGAAGGCAGTGTCTAACTTTTGGTACTCTAGTTTTTTGTTTAATGTGGCCAGATCTTCATACTAGCAAAATATGGTGGATGCAATTGCAATTGCAGGGCCAGGGTTCTCAGCCCCATCATACAAGGCTTTGTGGATAGATTTGTTGAAGGATGCCGTACAGGTTGTGAACGATGTCCTCGTAGAACATCATAAAGAATGGGCACAGTCGGATGCACTATCATGTTAGATGGATGGACAGATATAAGGAATCACACGCTCATTGAATTCCTTGTGTTGGATAATATTGATACCGTGTTTCTTAAGATTTTCGATGCATTTGATCAGATAAAATCGGGTGAGGCACTGTTTCATCTATTTGATGAAGTTGTGATTGAGGTGGGGCCATAAAATGTGGTGTAATTCATTTTTAATAATGCTGTTGCTTGTGCGGCACATTGTCTTGATTTGATCTTGGAGGATAGACAAAATTCCATGGGTGAAGGAGGTTTTGCAAAAGGCCCGCACAAGCATGAAGTTCATATACAATCACACAAGGGTTCTTAGTATGATGTAGACATTCACAGATGGCAAGGAACTTCTTCGACCAGGGGTGACAAGGTTTGCAACTCACTTCCTTGCCTTGCAGACTATTTTTCAACAACAAATGAATTTGAAATGAATGTTCATTTCGAGTGAGTGGGTGGAATGTTTTTTTGCAAAACATATGGATGACAGAATAGTGAATGACTATGTTTTCTCATTGTTTTTTTGGGAAGAGATAGAGCAAATTGTGTTATTTTCCGAGCCTTTACTTCGAGTTTTGAGACTTGTCGATGTAGATAAATCTCCCATGGGTTATTTGTATGAAGCAATGGATAGGGCCAAAGAAGCTATTAAGGGCAGATTGGAGAATAACAAGACAAAGTACATGCCATTATTGGAGATAGTTGATAACAAATGTAATCGACAAATGCATTCTCCCCTCCTTGCAGTTGGATACTTATTCGATCCAACATTGTTCTACAGTGCCTTATTTCGAGACGATGCAGAGGTCATAGAGGGCACTAATTAAGTGCATGGAAAGAATGGTTCTTATTGAGCAGGACTTTGAAGAAGCTATGGGAGAGTTGTTAATGTACAAGAAGGCAAGGGGTTTTTTCTGTAGTAAGGCAACCATCACAAGAAGGAAGACCTTCCAACTAGTTAGACGAATTTTTTTTATACATACAGTTAAAGTGTTAAATTTTGACTGGATTGTGCAATTGCATGTTACAATGTTAACAAAATCTATTGTTACAGCACAATAGTGAGATTATTTTGGCAAAGAAACTAAACATTTTTGAAGGATGTCAATGCGCATTTTGAGCCAACCTGTAGTTCATTCGCTTGTGAGCGCAATTGGAGTGTGTTCGAGCATATACACTAAAAAAAATGCAATCAACTCACTCAGAAACGGATGAATGATTTGGCATTTGTTTACCACAATCTTCGTCTGAAGATGAAAAAGCTCAAAGTTAACAAATGTTGCATTTTTAATTCTCAATTCATATGAAAAGTCGATTTATATTCTTGTAAAATATTATTCGCATAAGTCATTAACATATGCATTGTATTTTATAATGTTAGGTACCATTGAAGAAGATTATCCGATCAACCTTGACGAGATTGATCCAGATTCCGAATGGCTCGAAAATAATGAAGAGCCTTTTTTTGAAGATTTTGACTTCGACTTCATGAATGACATTGGAATTGACACCGAAGTCGTCTCTCAAATTAGGAGAGGCAAGAACCCTGAAAATATGTTAAGTGTAGACTTGTTGAACCATAGTCTACGTGCTACCATTTGCTCCCTCCCCTGTTTTGTTCCCTAGTAAATGACAATAGCATGCATTTTGAAATGCAAATGTAATGAAATTTGAATATTTCAGAAAAATAATGAAAGACAATAGTTGATTGCTTTGGATGGTGTACAATCTCATTTATCTTCCTCTCATAGTCTATATCTATTCTTTGTGCAATTGAAATGCCTAATATGTATCTCTATGCCATGGAAATGCATTTAAATTAAAAAAAAAACAATTTTTTCTTTTTTTTCCGCATTTTCTTGGCGGTTTTAAGTTTTTCAAATTTTTTTCGATTAATCAAGATTTTTTGAAAAACACTTACACTTTTGAAAAAACGATTTTTTCCTTAGACGATTAATGCTGGTATGGTCTTTGCAAATACTATTGACTCTCTATCCACTTTTTTTTTGGTACCAAGATCAATGATGTGTGGCCCTTTTTCTTTGAGAAGTTGTCACCCTTCAACACAAGTCCTTGCACGGATCCCCTAGAGCACCTAGGCTGATCACCTCTTTCTTTCAGCTCATTACAATGGTTTCCTTTGGATGCTACTACTTCATACACGGGGTAGGTTAGTGAGGTTGTGCGCATCTTTGTACAACACTACCACTAAGGTGCCCCAAGAAACTATCTCTTGACGATGTGGATCTGCTCATCCTCAGCATCATGGATCTACTTCTCGGCATTGTTGATCTACTCCTCAACCACTTCTCAAGCCATGGGGATAGACACACATTGCGATTTTCTTTATTGCCATGGGAATTTCTTCGGCCTTGGATGTTATGACGGATTTTGGGGGAGTAATTTGCTTCCTCCTAGGATTACACAATCTGACCCTCTCAACTCTAGAGACTACCAAATGAGCATTATTAGATCTTACATTGGCCCTTTTATAATGATAGGACTATCATCCAGTCTTTCTGACTTTCATTAGCTCATGCTCTTTGGGGGTTCTTGCTGCCCCCAACATGATTATTCGCATTGGTACCTTAACCACATTGGTTGTGGCTTTATTGCTTTGGGTTTACCCGCCCCCACGACCCCCACCATTTAGTTAGTCTTTGATCCTAAGATCCTTGTAGCACTTTCTATTGTAATTGGATAAATTCGAGTCCCATTGACCTACTTTTGGTCATTCGTAGACATTAATATAATTTCTTTCTTTCTTTCATTCTGAATGAAGTTGGAGAACCACCCAAACCCCCCAATCACCCTCGCTCCGTTTGCCCCCCTCCCCACTTCCTCCCCCACCCCCGCACAGGTGCACCTATAAGTATGAGCATAGTTCAAACCCAACGAGCAACACAGTCCGAATGAGCCGAACGCAGTTTCAAGACTAACTTGAGCAACCTATTAGCAGGAGAGATCAAGGCGGAGGCTGCGGGGGAAGACATAGGTCAGCACCCAAGGGGCCGAGCTGGATGAGGCATCAAAGCCCTATCACCATCATCGCCCATGGGAAGTAGAGCCATGTGTCATGTCCTGATATCTGGTCTCCGTGTTGGGAAACACCAATATTTTTATTTTCGATTTCAAATGAATGCACTGCTTTAATATTGAGTGGTTTCTTTGGCCTCAAATGTATAAAATCAATGTGCCTAGTATCAGTTGTATATACTAATTCAGAGTTTGGTTCTAGCATTTTTTGTGAGGGTTTATTCAAAATTTTGACTACAATTCTTGATTTGGCTAATTTAGAACATGTACTTAAGTTACTCGAATTCTTGCAATTGGAACACTCCAAGTCCTCAGTTTTACAAGATTTATCTATGGCTCCCTATAGATACTGTTATAATGTTAAAAGCATGTTCTCGAGAGTATGAAGCTGACAACAATAAATGTATAGAAAAACAATAACATTATATTAGTCAATGGGGAAAGAGGCTAGAGGGTGAGAAGCCCAAAGCACCATTTCTCCCCTCCTAACAAATGGTTTAAAGTACTTGTGTGATAAGTAGGTCCCGTTCCCTTGTGTTTAATAAAAAAACTACATGAGGAAAAATGGCATTAGGGTAAATGACTCGTAGATGTCATCTTGAGATGACTTAAACATGCACGGCTAAAATCCCATAAAAAAATAATAATTTAATAAAATTACTTGTGGATGTTGTCAATTACTTAGCACAAACAAGAATATTGTCAAGCTTTTGAACTTTCAAAGTTTCATAGATTACCACAAAGTTTTTAGTTAGAAACTTCCATAAAGCAGGGTCAACCGGTCAAGTCCTTGAATCTCTGCTCTTTTGCACTCATTATATTTTGTTCTCATCATAATTTATGTCAGGGGATGAGTGGATGTCTTTCAAAGTTGGTTTCCCATCAAATGTGATGGATTTTATGAATAATGTATGGCTATTTACAATTAATTATATCATGCATTTTTAATCGAATTTTTCTGGTGACTATGCCAAAACCATATTACAAATTTATTTTCCCATTAAAATATCAAAAAAAAAAACCAATTACTGAGAGATCAAAAAATTTAGGATTGATATTATTTCTAGTCCATGGGTTTGGCGGTGAGACCTAGTGGTGGGACCTGAGTGATTTGCCAGCCCCCACTCAGTGTCAATACCCCCTAGGCCACAGGAGACCGGTTACCCTTGCATTTACACAGCCGGCTGGGTAGGGGGAGTTCGCCCTGAGAGAGTTGAAAAAGCTCCAGGTCGCTGGGCTAAACCTTGATCCCCAATTATTCAAAAAAACCATTATTTCTTGTCCATATAGACTTCACCTAATAATGCAAAATTTTGGGAAAGGGTGTTAGTATAAAAGTTCTAACTCAATTTAAACTTAATTTTCTGAACTAACACTTCATTGTTTTCTAAATGATCAAGCATGAGGGCTCACTTGAAAACTCCACATTCCTTCTCTCAGTAACCATGCACTTGCCATTTTGCAACAGGCTTCGAACAAACATCTAAGGTGTTTGCATTAAGAGGGCCAGAGCTTGTATTTGCATTACTGCTTCCATTTGCATCTATAAAGGAGCCATCTATTTCATTAATTATACCTATATTTTTCTTATTTTTTTCCTTGCTACTAAAGTTGCATTGTCTGAAACACAAGGACTCAGCAAACGGGGGACATTCTATCCCCTATCCCTTTCTCAAACACACCTTTCCTTCCTACTCTTTTTAATTTCAAGTTGTGAATTTATTCATATTATTTGAGGTAAAATGCCTCGGAGAAATGTATACAGCAAAAAGATTTTTTCCAATTGTCAAAATACATACTCACAGTATATATCCTAATCTACTTGACCAAGAGAATTTGATCCCCAATCATATAAGAAAATCACACATAAAAGTTTAATTGTTTTTGCCATGAATCATTGTTCCCATGAGCATATATTTAGCTACAAAATCTCCAAGTGGAAAATAACATCAATGACTTGAAATTGATTTTCAAAAAACCCAGGGGACAGGGCTTAGTGTAGGATACCTAGAGGCATAGCTCCAGCCATCTTCACTGGCACACCAAATGCAAACTTGGCTGTTGTTGCAGCCCATTCTGCAAATGTTTTTATGTTTTCTTTATGCACAGATAGACAAACACATCCATTCTGTATTATATTCTAGGGTATCCGGAAAATTGTCATATCTGTATCCATATAACAGTGACTTAGATAGCTTATGGTTTCAACTTTCTGGGTCCATGCAGAAGTTTTCTAAGACCCAGGTTGATTAGGGACTGGGACAATCCTTCTCGCAGATTTTTTATTCTTCTCATTAACTCTTTATATACTCTATTTTATCTAATCAGTTCATCTTTTGGTCCCCGATCCCGATCGGCCACATTTTTTGTCTCTCCTCCAACTTATATGCAGAATTTTTGTTACTTTATCTCTTCATTTCCTTCTCTGGAGTTTCAATACCAGATCCTTGTTTGCCTTTATCATTCTCTTCCAATTATTTTAGTTGCATAACAAGGCTAGCTTTTAGACTGAAGACAAAGGAACTGTAATGTCCCCTTATAGGGCTAAAGAAGAAAGTACAGAAAATACACAAATCCCACTTATCATGAAACGGAAAAGTCACAATATTAAAATGCCAAAATCGAATAAATTGCCAGAAAGACTCGATTGCTGCCCTAGGTCGGCGATCTAGTTAAAATGTTTTTTTTTGCCCTTAAACAACTCCAAAAATTGTGAAATTTGGTTTGCAAGTGCTAAATAAATATTCAGATTAGGTTCTCCAATTAGTTTTGCCACATCATTAATTCTGGAATTTTTATAGGCAAAATAGAAGAGAAACTTATAAAATTAATTGCTCAAAAAATACTCAGCCAATCAACACAAATGATATACAACACGATCACAAAAATAGGAGGAATCCAATGGTCTTTATTGCATAATTTTCTGAGCACAAAATGTCCACAAAAAGTGCAAATTACAGTCCCAAAGGTGATGTCACCTTTACGGAGTGTGATGTCACACTCCTAGAGGGGTTCGCTCCACCCTAGAGCCCTCACAAATGTCTTCAATCTGATCACTTGCTTCAGATATAATGTTTTTGCTCACTTGCTTTCAAAAATAGACCTAAAATGCAGAAAAATTGGAAATACTTCAAATCAACAACCTACAAAAAAATAGAATTCTTCAATGTGATTTTTGGGTGAAATCACTCTTCAATCAACAACCACCTTGGGCATTCACATCCCAATCCTTCTTAAAAAATGAAGATTCAATATATCAAATTAACATATCCAAAATAGAAGTCCTCATGTCTATAAATAGTCTTCAAAATGGGGCAAACCACTTTTGGAGGCAAATTGTCTTTTTAAAATCACTTAACCACTTTTCAAAATATATTTTCTTCTTTTATTTTCCCTCTAAGTCGACATTTACTCTTTTTCCCACTTATAATATTAAATTAATTGCTAAAATAGAATTACTAATTAAAATTACTCTAAGACAATAATTTAATAAATAATAATTAATTTACCCAATTTAGAAGAATGATTACATCACTTTTGGGCAAACAATTACTTAAAATACGTTCTTCAATTATTATTCAAACTCTCAATTGCAATAGTGGTTAAAATCACTTTTATAAAATGCTTTATTGTTTAAATCACTTTTTAATAATATTCTATTACCCAACTAAAATTGTCTTATATGGTCAAATGATCAAAATCACTATTCGGGCAATCTTAATCAATTAATAAAATAAAATCTCCAAAAGTTATCCCTTAGTCTATAGGGAAAAGTAGACTAAAGGTTTTCAATCCCTGTTTACTTGTGAACCGGAAATCGAGATATTACAGACCTCCCTTCCCAAAATTGCTTGCCCTCAAGCAATTGCAAATCTGGATGCTCCAAAATTGCCTCACTCTCCCATGTGGCATCCTCAAGTGGTAAGTTTTTTTATTTTACCAAATATTCTTTGATGCTACGGTTCCTTAACTTCTTTTTGCGTTCTTCAATGATGGATTACAGAATCAAGATTAATTTGCCTTCTTCATCCAAGGGGGGCAACTCTAAAGAAGTAGTATGCTGTCCAAGAGCCTTCTTAATGCAAGAAACATGAAATACATTGTGAATCTTACTAATTTCCGGAAGCTAACTCATAGGCCACCTCGCCCACTTTGTTTTTTACCTTGCAAGCCCTGTAAAAACATGGTTTTAACTTTTCAGAACCACTTTCTTTGAGGGAAGATTGCGTATAGGGATGCAACCTTAAAAAGACTCAATCACCTATTTCAAATGACCTCTCAACTCTATGCTGATCTGCTTATAATTTCTGCTGATTTTGTGCATGTTGTAGGCTCTTTTTTAATGCTTTTATGATGCCATTGCTTTGTTGAACCAAATTTTTGGCCCTCGATACTCTACTATCTGTCATAATCAAATCCATGAAGGAAATTGCATCATAACCATAAAGTGTTTTGAAGGAAGTCATACCTATAAACATGTGGTAGGTTGTGTTGTAACAATGTTCAGTGATATGTAACCTTTTTATCCATGTTGATTGCTGCCTTGAAACATAGTTCTTCAAGTACCCTTCCACCTAGTTATTCACAATTTTAGTTTGTCCATCTTTTTGTGAATGATAACTAGTAGTTGGTGTGAGCTCAGTACTTGTCAAATGAAAGAGTTCTTGCCAAAAAATACTTATAAACCTGTTACCCCTGTCATTTACAATGTCTTTGGCCAGCTCATGCAATTTAAACACTTTTCTAAAAAACACATCAACAACTATAGGAGCATTGTACTTGGTTGTAAGTGGATAAAAATGAGCATATTTTGTGAGTCTATCCACCACAACATATAAACAATTCTTACATTGCACCATAGGCAATCCAGTAATGAAATCCATGGAGATGCTTTTTCATTTTTGTGAAGGAATAGGAAGGCGTTGCAAGAGTCCTGTTGGAAATTCACGATCCCTTTTAATTAATTGACATACGAAACACTCTTCTTGGATGTACTTGAGAACCTCCTTTAAACCTTTCCAATAGAACCTCTCCCTTACAAGCTTGTAGGTCTTGAAATACCGTTGATGACCAGCGAGTGGAGAGTCATTGGCAGCCCTTAAAATCATGTGTTTAACCCTAGATTTCGGAACCAAATAGACCCTTTCTTTGTAGAGTATAATTCCATCCAAAATTCTGTACTTATCATCAACAATTACCCCTTCAAGCAAGTCATTAGTGAACTGATTTTTTAGCATATTCCAAGATAACTAACTCTCTCCAATTTGCTGCTATAAATGACATGGAATAGATTTCTACATCCTCTTGTAAGGCTTTATTGAACATATAATTAACTTGAGGTGAACCATTGAGCATACCTTGAAGAGTTACCTCCTTGTTACCCACCTTGAATTTGAACATCAAGCTTTCATAATTGAGGGTAAATTCCCCCAATGAATGCAACCATTGGACCCCAAGTATAAGATCCATATCCCTAATGTCGATTACATAAAAATCATCACATACCTCATACTCTTCCAAGGAAATGGTGAGCTTGGTGATTCTTTTGGTGCGTGGAAGAGAAAATTCTGTACTTATCAACAATTACCCCTTCAAGCAAGTTATTAGTGAACTGATTTTTAGCATATTCCAAGATAACTAACTCTCTCCAATCTACTAATATAAATGACATGGAATAGATTTCTACATCCTCTTGTAAAGCTTTATTAAACATAAAATTAACTTGAAGTGATCCATTGAGCATACCTTGAAGAGTTACATCCTTGTTACCCACCTTGAATTTGAGCATCAAGCTTTGATAATTGAGGGTCAATTCCCCCAATGAATGCAACCATTGGACCCCAAGTACAAGATCCATATTCCCAATGTCGATTACATAAAAATCATCACATACCTTATACTCTTCCAAGGAAATGGTGAACTTGGTGATTCTTTTGGTGCATGGAAGAGAAAACCCATCCGCTATTGTTACTTTAAACCCCTTGAAATCTTCTACAATCAAATCAAGCTTAGCCACCAAATTCTTGTCAATGAAATAGTGAGTAGCCCCACTATCAATCAAGATGGTTACCTTGTGCTTCTTCAATGTTCCTCCTACACAGAATGGATGGTACTTTGATGCTCCAGAAAGAGTAGCAAGAGTGCTACCCATGTTTTCATTGTCATCCTCATGCACATGTTCATCAACCACATTTTCATTTTGCTCAATATTAGCACTAACAACATCAAATGAATCATTATCAATTACCCCAATGTAATAGATTTGTCTTTTGCCCATGCAACGATGGCCTCTAGTCCATAGATCTTTGCAAGTGTAGCACAAACCTCTCCTCCTCAACTCATCTCTTGAATCCTTCACGTTGTTGCTATAGGGTAGCACTTTATGTGGTGGAACATAAGGCTGAAAAGGCTTCTTTGGTGGCGTACTAGGTGCTGCCCTAGGCTGTCCACTTGGTGCTTTTGGTTGCCTTTTTAAAATCAGAACCTGGCTGCCCGGTATTTCCCACTTTTGGAGCGAATGAGTGGCTGCCCCTTGCTGCCCTTTTGGCCACATATTGCCCCAGTATGCTGAACACTTTAGATCCAAAGTTTTAGTAATTGCATTTTGCAAAGAAAGAGGGTTAAAAGCTTTTACCAAACCTCTCAAATGCTCAATCAAACCTTCAGTAAAGAGAACCAACCTTCTTTCACTTACATCCGGTACCATGACTGAAATCTTATGAAAATTAGCGACATACCTCTCAACATCATGATTTTGTTTGAGTTGTGCCAACTCACGAAAGCGGATCTCTAGATCTCTTCTATCAAATCTCTCTATTACCCTCTTGCTAAATTCTTCCAAGGTAGTAATAGATCCATGGCCTTGTGTGATCATGCCATGGAACCACCCCTAATGAGCAATACCCTCCAAGTGATGTGTGCTAAACTTGAGAGCTTCATTCTCAAACATGGGGTTGAGTGATAATAGGTCTCCAATTTTTGCAACCATTATCTCACTGGAAGTTTATTGGTACCATCAAAAACAGGAAGAGAAACCTTATCCAACCTTTGTTGTAAGTCTCTACGGGGTTGCATGCTTAGTCCTCTTGATTTTGACCCATCCTTCATCTCACAATACTCACGGAAAGTCAAAGGTCCTTGAGTAGCATAGCTCAGATCCGCATACTCACTTTGTGATGTATCAAGTGGATTACACATCGGTGGCTTGTCCTCAACAACCGGTTCTTTTTGTAGAAATATGCCCTTGAAAAACTTGTGAGGGGGGTTGGTAGAAACTCTCTCACTGCTATTCGAGCTTTCCTTCTCCATTGAGGTGATGGCTCTTGCTTGGATCTAGTGTAGTCTTCAACATGGCTGCAAATTGCATACTCAAAGTATGCTGAAGATCACTTTGGCTCTCCTTGATCAAATCTTGCAAAATCTTTACTTGTTCTGAAGAAAACCCTTGATCACCCATGACTTTCCTCTTCTTTGATAACACAATTTTTTTGTATTTGCTTGCATTCAAATCTGCACACATAAGATCTCACAAGTGCATCAGATTGGTGCTCTAATACCACTACAATGCCCCCTTATAGGGCCAAAGAAGAAAGTACATAAAATCCACAAATCCTACGTATCATCAAACGGAAAAGTCACAATATTAAAATGCCAAAATCTGAATAAATTGATTGAAAGACCAGATTGCTGCCCTAGTTCAGCAATTTGGTAAAAATGTTCTTTTTTCTCTTAAACAACTCCAAAACTCATGAAATTTGGTTTGCATGTGCTAAATAAATATTCAGATTAGATTCTCCAATTAGTTTTGCCACATCATCAATTCTAGAATTTTTATAGGCAAACTACAACATAATATTAATTGCTCCAAAAATACTTGGCCTATCAACACAATTGATATACCAAAATGACCACAAAAATAGGAGGAATCCAATGATCTTTATTGCAGAATTTTCTAAGCACAAAATGTCCATAAAAAGTGGAAACTATAGTCCCAAAAGTGACATCACTCTTAGGGAGTGTGATGTCACAGTCCTAGAGGGGTTCACTCCACCCTAGAGCCCTCACAAATGTTTTCAATCTGATCACTTGCTTTAGATTTGATGTCTTTGGCCACTTGCCTTCAAAAATAGACTTAAAATGCATAAAAATTGGAAATACTTCTTCAAATCAGAAACCTAAAAAAAAACAGAATGTCTTCAATGTGGTTTCTGAGTGAAATCACTCTTCAATCAGCAACAACCACCTTGGGCATTCACCTCCCAGCCTTAAAAAATGAAGATTCAATATATTAAATTAACATATCCAAAATAGAAGCCCTCATGTCCATATATAGTCTTCAAAGTGGGGCGAACCACTTTTGGAGGCAAGATATTTTTTTAAAATCACTTAATCACTATTCAAAATATATTTTCTTTTATTTTCCCTCCAAGCTGACAGTTACTATTTTTCCCATTTGTAATATTGAATTAATTATCAAAATAAAATTAATAAAATTAAAATTACTCGAAGGCAATAATTTAATAAATAATTAATTAATTTACCCAATTTACAAGAGTGATTAAATCATTTTTGGGCAAACAATTAATTAAAATACTTTTTTCAATTATTATTCAAACTCTCAAGTGCAATAGTGGTTAAAACCACTTTTTAATGATATTCTATTAACTAACTAAAATTGCCTTATATGGTCAAATGATCAAAATCACTATTTAGGCAATCTTAACCAATTAATAAAATATAATCCTCAAAAGTTATCCCTTAGTCTATGGGGAAAAGTAGACTAAAGGTTTTCAATACTTGTTTAGTTGTGAAACCGAAATAGGGACATTACAGGCACACTAACCAACGTAACCCATGAGTCTCATTTTCATTTCATAAATCTGGTACTATTTCTGCATGCAACTTAATGAACAAGTGGTGTGTAGGTGGGCATACCACCCTCCCTCACTCATCGTTCTAATTACCAAGACATTTGTTGGTAGGGCATATGAAAAATTCCAAATGTGTCTGCATTATCCCTACCCAAAAATTCTGATATTACTGTTCTTTCTTATTGTTTCATTGTCTTCTTTGGGTTTTTGCCACACCCTGATTACCCTATCAGTCTCGAATTAGAATTGAAGTAGAGTCAAGCATGTAATTCCTATGTTATTTTGCATTCCTGAACAATTTGATACATCCATAATTACCCTGTTATCAAGGAATGACTCCTCTATCTGTGCTTTTGCTTCATCCATTCATAACTATCTGGCATCATACCTCTCATTTTGGAAGTTGCAATCATTTCCATTGACTGACTAACTTTTACTTTATTGCCATGAATCACATTTATTGTGGTGACAAAATCCACATCTTCAATTTCCTAACTGCATGGTAGATGAATCTTTTTGGCTTTCATTAAGGACATCAATCAATCCTTGCTGTAGCTTTGTTTTTTTAATAAAGACCCATATTACCCTCTGGGCCTCCACCTTTGTTCATTATCGACAGTCTGATATGAAAAGCCACAATTTTGCTACTCCAGGCTCTTCTAAGGGTTGATGTCTTCTACCGTTCCCATTAGCTGTTCATTAAAATTCACCGTTCTCCTAATGGCATAGGGGGTGGCATTCAAATCATTTATATCATTTTTTCTAAACTATTCTCCATACCTTGATTATTCCAAAGGTCTACCTTGGCGTTAGCTAATATATCAGAGGGCTTATTCTCAAACAGATCTTAGAAAAAATAAATTTAAAATTTCCTATACAAAGTAGGTCTTCGTATTTGAGACCTTGTAGATTCCAATTGTAGCACTTCTTCTGCCTGGCTGTAATGATTAAGACAGAATCACCCTCTACTACCATGTCCCTGATCCCTAACTCACTAGAAATTTTTAGAGCTTCCACAAGTGCCTCACCCTAAGCCACATTGTTTGAGTTAGTACCTAAGGTATAGAAATTTTAGGCTGCTCTTCTAGTTTCAAGGATACCTCCACCTGCAGGTCCATATTGACCTTTGAAGCTCCATCAAGGTCTAATTTGACCTATCCAGCAACTGGTGGGTCTAAGTAGGAAATAGTTTTTTCATAAAATTCTGCTCAGTGATTGGGGGATAGTTAATTTTAACATTTATATGCACTTTATTATATTGTGTCTTATGTTCCAAAATTGCATTCTCAAGTCACATGACACATACACTTCTTATATTATGTTTGATTGTTAAAAAGTTATTTTATCTTCTATTCTTTTACTGATGCAATTAGTTCCTTGTTCCAGTTCTCTAGGCACGAGATGGGGGTTACTCATGTCTTAGTAACAGGTGGTGCCGGTTATATTGGGTCACATGCTGCTGCTCGACTCTTAAGGGATTCGTATAGAGTAACTATTGTGGTATGATCAGTTAGAAATGTGATTTCTGATGTGAATTTTTAATGCATGTCTGCTTTAATATTTAGTTCAGTTCACATAGTTTAATTTGACAAATCTGTTGACTACTAGGTTCAGTAGATATTCAACCGTAAATATGACATGGGTTATTTCGTTGGGATTTGACAGGACAACCTTTCACGGGGGAATCTAGGGGCCATAAAGGTTCTCCAAAAGCAATTCCCAGGACCAGGAAGGCTGCAGTTTATTTATGCTGACCTGGGCGAAAGTGGAGCTGTATCCTCCTTGTAATACTTTCTATAATATTATATATTTTGGACTCCCATGTTTTTGATTGCACTTTCAATCATTATCATTCTTAACTACAATGCAGGTAAATAAGATATTTGCAGAAAATGCATTTGATGCAGTGATGCATTTTGCTGCTGTTGCTTATGTTGGCGAGAGCACAATGGACCCTCTTCGGTATTTATTCTGTGGCTCTAGTTTCTGCTTTTATATCATATAGATTCTTTTAGTTTGGATTTCAGAACGTATGTTGAAGTATAGATTTATTTGCTCTGAAGCCCAATATAGTGTTCAAGTAGGACCATAATAATTTGGTTTTGCAGGTACTATCACAACATTACATCGAATACATTGATAGTACTAGAGGCGATGGCTGCACATGCTGTGAATAAATTGATATATTCAAGCACATGTGCAACGTATGGAGAGCCTTCTAAAATGCCCATTACTGAGGAAACTCCTCAGGTGAAATTACTTTATTATTTCCCTTAGTTAATATTTTATGCGCCTTCAATCAGTTAATCATTCTTTTGTGATAATGGTATCACTAACTCAAAGTACCACAACGAGCTTCAAGTACAGAAGTTTGTTCACTTTCATCAAATTTTTCTATTTTGTCATTTATTTATACCATTATCATGACCCTGTGGCAGGTTCCTATCAATCCGTATGGAAAGGCCAAAAAAATGGCAGAGGACATTATTCAAGACTATTCAAGGAAATCAGAAATTGGCGTTATGATACTAAGGTATGCTTGCTTTAACAACCTTCAGCTAGTCTACTCTGTAGATTCTCTAATACTCTGATCAACTATCTACAGGTTGATTGTAAGAACTGAAGTATAAATTTTTTTCACGAAATATTCAGTTCCATGTCATTGACGAGTTTTCAACTATAGGTATTTCAATGTAATTGGCTCAGATCCAGAGGGCAGGCTTGGGGAATCACCAAGACCAGAGCTTCGAGAGCATGGGCGAATCTCTGGTGCATGCTTTGATGCAGCAATGGGAATAATTCCTGGATTAAAGGTATGTTTGAAATAGCACCAATGCTATGGATTATTTGGGTGAATGCCAAAACCAATGATGTAGTTAAGAAAACCAATTTTGTTATTTTATAATATTTCAGGATTCACTGCATAGATTCGAGTCAACTCTTGACCCATTTTATCATGACAAATTTTCAACTGTAAGAGAGTTTTTGATGCAAATCAAGAAAAATTAAATTAGTATAATGTTGATGCATAAATTCTATCTATGCCTTTATTGGAAAAGCTTCAATTGGGCATATTGTAAAGGCCATAAGGGCTTTTGGTTAATCTGAATCATTTTAGAGCATTCTCAGATTCAAGCTGGGATGTAGGGTAACCGGTTACTACTATGCTTATGAAAACCGTATCAGGGCAGGTGAAGATATTTGCATTTCACATAGGATGCCAATTATGAAAACTGTATCAGGGCAGGCAAAGATATTTGCATTTCACATAGGATGTCAATGGGTCAGAAATCAACTTTTCTACTTGTGTCAATTCCAGTAATGTTTCTGGCCTAGTGGTTTAAGCCAATACAGTGATTCCAAGCTAGCATTCTCTAGTGTTAGTTTTTGGAATCTTACTAATTTCATTGGTGATGTTAATTATTCCTCACTACCATGTTCAGACATATTGAGTCCCGTAAGTTGGGCTTGAGTTGAAGCTGTAAATCACCTAGAGAGGTCAACACTGCTTGCATGCATTATGATACTATTGTAAGTAACCTGGTGGAAGCAAGTACAGTCTACCAAGAATTTGTGGAGGTGTTATGGGCATAAAATATAAAATGCAAGGACGTTTATGGATTTGGAGACATCAAATGAGATCTGGAAGCTTATCTTTCCTAGCTCACATTCCGTTAAATTTGTTTTTTTTCATGTTTTATTTTGTAATGTACGACATACCTATAAGTAAGTTGAGGCCAATTTTGGATTTGGAAACTATCAATTAAATATGCTATTATTCGGTTTCATTATTAATATAGAGATCATTGTCATGGATAGGATTTGATTGTGAGGGTTTCTTTCTTCTGGCATTATTGCAGGTTAGAGGAACAGATTATAGCACCCCTGATGGTACCTGTATTAGAGATTACATTGATGTGACTGATTTGGTGGATGCACATGTTAAAGCCTTGGGTAACGCTCGTCTTGGTGAAGTACACGTATATAATGTTGGCACGGGCAAAGGTATTTAAGATGCAAGCTTAAACCTAGTTCTTTATTGTTTCTTTGTTGTTAAATTTAAAACACTATCATGACTGAGACTTTCTGTGGATCTTTCATGCATCATTTGCATTATTTTCATGTCAACAGGAAGGTCGGTCAAAGAATTTGTAGAAGCTTGTAAAGCTGCAACAGGAGTCAATATTACAGTGGAATATCTTGATCGGCGGCCTGGAGATTATGCAGAAGTGTATAGCAATCCTTCCAAAATTGACAGGGAGTTGAACTGGACTGCAAAATATATAGATCTCAAGAAAAGCCTTAGTATAGCCTGGGAATGGCAGAAACAACACCCCAATGGGTACGGTTTGTCACCTATGGCCATAATTTGATCGTCTTATGTTCTACTGACAGTTTAGTGTCTATTCATTGCAATTCATTGATGAGGAATGCCCTTTGGTTATCCTACATTTCTGGGATATGCCAAAAATGATTCTAATGTAAATATATGAGGGAAGTAAAAGCGGGCATTTGTAGGAAATAAGGGTAGCTATAGGATTATTTATTTAGCTTATTCTTCTTCTCCAGCCCAGATGTTTGGGGAAGACGGATTCCATTTATTAGTAATTCGCAGGTGGGAGGTATTCCATTTAAGAAAGGTTTTTAGGGCTTAGAGCCTTGTGAAAAGTGTTATTTTTCTAATGGAAAGCAGTCACTAATTTTTAGAATTAAAAAACCCGTGGGCAGTGCTATTGAAGTTATAAAGAAATTAAAACCACCTCCAAATATGATAACTATTTCTCTTATGATGTCTAAAAAAATCTGAGGATGATCTTAAAAAATGTCTCCTTCAACTCATGGGCTTATAAATTGTTTCAAACTTGTGTCGATCTTTATGTGAGGAAATTATAAATTATGACTGTCGATCTTTCTTGGAGTTTGTTTGGACAATGACTGAAAAAGAAATAGCTGCAACCTATGCAAAAAGAAGGAATAAAATAATTTCCGTACAAATGTCGGTGATTAATACCTTAAAGTTAAAGCTAGGAACTTAAGGCCCTGGAACTTAACATGTTGACAAAAAGTCCACATTTTGGAATCACTTAGAGATCATGATAACTTTGAATTTAGTCACCTTGACAACTACACGAAGAGAAGCCCAAAGTGGTGAATGACATTCGCCACTCCCCCTACTAACGTTTATGGTGGCAATGTGCTAAAGTGCATCTCATGGATCCCCTGGCCTCGTGATTATTGCCTTGTGATTATTACCAATGATACACGAGGAAAAATGTCCATTGGGTAATGACTATTTAGGGAGGTCATTTGGATAATGACTATTCAGGGAGGTCATTTGGGTAATGACTAAAAATTTCGTATAAATTAATATCTAATTAAAATCGCTCGTGAAAGCTTTCAACTTAACATTAACTATATGATGTTCAAACTAGTACAGAGTTTACTATTTTTGAATGAGATGATTGCTCGATATATTCCAACCAGAACGTTACCGACTTTAGCCATAGAGTTGCATATGGTGTGCATTTGATGGGTATGGCATTTTTTGTTGAGGATTCTCTTGGTATGCCAGACATTGTTTCCCATTTCAGCATTGAGATTCATTAAGCACAATTTCTACACCAGAAATAAAACAAAGGAAAAGCTTTTGCAGTCAACTTATAGATACTTTTCTTTTGTGGGATTTTTAACAAATGCCTTTCAATGTGACCATATGAGAGGACACAAACATCTAAGTGATGTTGGTGTGAGAAAGGAGCATGCTAAGACATTAACTCGAGGACTTTCAACTCAAACCCCATTTCAGCATTGAGATTCATTAAGCACAATTTCTACACCAGAAATAAAACAAAGGAAGAGCTTTTGCAGTCAACAACTTATAGATACTTTTCTTTTGTGGGATTTTTAACAAATGCCTTTCAATGTGACCATGTGAGAGGACACAAACACCTCTTAAGGGATGTTGGTATGAGAAAGGAGCATGCTAAGACAGTAACTCGAGGACTTTCAACTCAAACCCTGCTTTGGATTGACAAAGCTTTTGATACGTCCATTGCCTTGATCTTGCCTCTCAATTTGTAAATGTGGGATAATGACACCTATCTTTTTATATTTTTAATTATTGAAGCCTCCGCAGCCAATATTATTTCAATATTTTTATTTTATGGGATTTAAAAAAAAAATATTATTGGTAAAAAAGGGTTTTAAAAAGGAACCCTACCCATTACAAGAAACAAGCATGCATAGTTATATAAACCACATAAAATAATAATCCTTGCTGCAGAAAAAAAGAAAAGATAACTAAACAATACTAAAACAGCAAAAAAAAATAGTTAAAAAAAAACATGATTTTCAATCACTTGTAGTCAAGCTATTCGTGATGGCCAATTTTGCACATGATGTCCTTTTTTATATCGCTGTTCTCTCACATACCTCGGTAATTAACATAAGGGAAAGAAAAACTATAGAGCACACAATATTAAATGAGGTTAATACATATAATAAACGTGGTGGGTGTGATTATTCTATATGAATAATTATCGTGAGAAAACGATGGCTTTTAAAATATTAAAACCATCAAATTCCATCACTAAGTTCGATGTTTTAGCAACTTCTTCTCTAAGATTTACATTGCATTGTGTGTACCCTTGCCGTACTTATTAAGAGACATAAAAGGGTATTAAAAATATTATAAAATTAAAGTTAAAATATTTATAATAAATAAAATAATATGTTGTAATAATTTATCAATCATAAAACTAGCAACATATCAAACTTAACAACATAAGCGTTGTTTATAATAATCTAGGGTGTATTAAATTTTTTAACTCATTTTATTCTATCTAAACAATCTCAATATTTATAAAAAAAATGTAAATATTGGTTGGGAACTTGTACTTGATGACCTACTTGGTGTTGGGTAGGTAATAAACTTGACTAATCTACCGGTTGTTAGCCTTGCTTGGTGCTTAGTAATATGGTGCTTTTATAATGTTGTGTAAAGATGGTTATGTGGAGATCATTTTGATGCTTGGGTATTTTGATACTTTCTTGGGTCATGTGAACTAGTATGTTGGTTTGGAGGGTCAAATTTTTTGTCTTGTTTCTTTTTGGTGGGTGTCATTAAGGAAGGCGTATGGGTTAAAGATAAATTCACACAAGATGCATCTATAACATATACTTGACACATGACTACATACTCACACGTCAAGTATATGTTATAGATGCATCTTGTGTGAAGTTATCTTTATCCCATACACCTTCCTTAATGACACCCACCAAAAGGAAAACAAGACAATTTTTTGACTCTCTAGATAGACACATGTCAAGTATATGTTATAGATGCACCTTGTGTGAATTTATCTTCATCCCATAAACCTTCTTTAATGACACCCACCAAAAGGAAAACAAGACATTTTTTTTTGACCCTCCAAAGCAACATAGTACGTCACATGACCTAGAATGTATTAAAATACCCAAGCATTTTATAAGAATATATACAAACCATTAACCTCCTTACATCTCTTTCACAACACGTCCCTTCAAAGAGCTCAAATGTTTGCCACATGCACAATATGTAATTTTTGAATGTGGGGATGGAGGTAAAACTTTATTGGGTTGTGAAGGTACATTATTAATGATTGTTAGGCAGATAATATATTTACAACTCAAATCTATTTGGTTTACATATCTGTTGCTTAAGGGCAAATTTGTTTACATATTTGCTATTTTAGGGTGATTTTGTGTACATATTTGTATCTTTAGGGTGTTAAAGATATGAAGCTTTGCCCCAAAAATTAAAGACTTGATATCAAGCCCACAATGATTAGACAAACAATAAAGTCAACCTGGGAAAGAAGGATTAAAAGGGATTTATCCCTCTTTGACATACTAGTGGACACACTTGGCTTATTTGATTTGACATTGAGATGACCACGTTTGAAGGTTCCAAGGCAAAAAATCATCCAAGGTCGAATGGTAGACCATATGCCATCCACTGTGATCAGTGGTCATGAAGAACGACAAGAAAAAAACAATCATATTTGCAATGCACAATACTGAAAAAGTGACACAACCGTCTATTCTTTTTGCATAAAGAAATACAAATCACTACTCATGACACCTTGTTTGTTGAAGGGAATTTGCTATAAACCATCATTTCATTTAATCTGGGCATATTTTAGTCCAAAGCATAATTCAAAATTGTTTTAATTGTTTTTTCATAGTATTAATATTTGAATCCAACCTTTTTTATTGGATTCCAATTTATAGTATTTTAGAATTAAATAATTAAATTCCAATATAAGATATAACTAATTCCAATTACGGGTTTTTTTTGGGATTCAATGTTAAAAAATTGGATTCCGATACATTATATTTTGGATTTCAATTTTCAAAGTAGTGGATTCCAATAGTGGTAATTTTTATCGAGACAAGCTAAAATTGAATTTCAATTTAGAGGTTTTTGGAATTTAATCTTAATAACTTGATTCCAATATAGTATATTAAGGTAAGTTCTAATTTATAGTCTTTTAGAATTCAATATTAAATACCCGGATTCTAATGTTATATGAATTAGAAATATATGGTAAGTTCTAATTTAGAGCTTTTTAGAATTCAATATTAAATAACCGGATTCTAATATTTACAAATAAAAAACAATTTCCTCAATGTAACATTCAATGGATAAAAATATTTATAACATTCAATGGATTAAAAATATCACAAATAAATTTCAAGTCTTTGTAAATATTTTTGTTATAATTCATTGATTTTTTTGGAAATTTATTGAACCATTAAAATAATTTATTTGCAACAACTTGCACATTTTCGACATCTTTCAGACATATCCAAACTAAACAAGGAGAGAGTATTTTCATAGTCCATGAAGTATATGATGAAGATTTCTAAAAAAATTGTGTGCAACATTTTTAGTTAGCGTTTCGAATCACGTTCTGTGAACCATCATCAAGTTGAGAGAATAGAATCCGAAACATTGATTAAAAAATTTGCACACGATTTTCTAGAAATCTTCATCATATATCAAAACTAGTCACAAATCATATTTTAAAAAATTGTCTGTCACATAAACAATTATTAAAAGTATTTGCAATGATATAAGTTCCCTTATCATTTTAATTTTTTTTTTCACAAGAGTTATCAACAACCACTCTATTGAGATGATTGCAAACAACGTTATTATGGTTCCAAAATAATTTCAAAACTTTATAAAATATTATTGGGTTTTAAAGACCTTTGTAATCAACACATGGAATTGACTCATAGTCTTCTTGGGTATATATGAACTCAAAGCTATCTTTTTTTCAATTTTATTTCTTGAAGAAATGAATACATTAAGTTGTTTATATTTTTGGTTTTAGATGAAGTTCATATTCCAATTTTGAAGATAAACATTTATGCAAAAACTATTTTACATTTGGATAGAAAAAATAATATTTAGTTTTAAGCTCTATCGCACTGTCATATTAAACTTGTTTGCAACTACAAAGTTTTATGCATTATATGAACCATAACAACATTCAAATAGTTCATATAATGAAACAAGATTTGAATGGCATTGGGAATAAAACAAAAAGAATATAACAAAGATTAATGAAACTCGTTCTATTCATTTGGGGGGATTTGTGTTTGGAAGACAAATTCAAGATGGCATAATTGTTGTTCATGAAACTCTTCACTCCATGGATAAAAGTAATGAAGCAAGAATGTTGTTAAACTCAACATGAATAAGGCTTATGATGGATTGGATTGAAATTATTTGAATAGGGCTATGTAGTAGTTTGGGTTCTAAGATAAGTTTAGAATGATCATCCATGCTTGTATTTCTTCTGTTATGTTTTCTGTGCTTGTGAATGGGGTGCCTGAGGGATTCTTTGGCAACAAAAGTGGTATTAGGCAAGGAGATCCTCTGTCTCCTTTTCCTTTTCATCATCATGGCCGAATCGCTCAGTAGATCATTACCGACTGCCCTTAGAAATGGGGAGTTGAAGGGGTTTAGACTGACTTGAAATGTGGAACCTTCTTTGCACCAATAGTTTGTTGATGACACCATCGTTCTTGTTGAATCTTCAATTAGAGACGCTAGAAAATTGAAAAAAATTATCTTAATCTATGAAACAACTTCTGAACATATTATTAATTTTGAAAAAAGTTCCATTTTCTTCTTCAATACTCCCCTTGCTAGGCAAAATTAGATTGCTAAAATTTTGGGGTGTCAGATCAAAGAGTTTTTGTCCTCCTATCTTGGCACACTCCTTTTCAATACGCTCTCCCAAATCTAGCTTGGAATCCTTTGTTGGAAAGGTTACAAAGAACGTTGGCCGGGTGGAAAGGAACACTCCTCTCTCAAGCTGGGAAGCTCATCCTTATCAAGATCATGTTGCAAAGTCTTCTGGTGTATTTGATGTCTTTGTTCAAAATTCCCTAGGCTATAGTGGAGAAGATTGAAAAGATTCAGAGAAGATTCTTATGGGTGGGCACAAAGGAGAAAAAACATGTATTCTTTGGTGGCTTGGGACAAGGTGTATATCCCAAAATGCAACGGAGATTTAGGTCTAAGAAGATTAAGATGAATAAATAAATCCCTTGTTACTAAATTGGGATGGATACTCATTAAGGGGTCCACTCACTGGGCCAGGATTATTTGTGCAAAGTATATGGATTCAAGAGATGCTTTATATTTCTTCGAGGAAAATTAGTTTGTAAGGGGATCTTGCTTTTGGAACTTTTTGGTGACCAGTAAAAACACCATCTGCAATGGGAGTAAATGGATAATTGGTAATGGGGAGAAGGTGAGATTTTGGGAGGACGTTTGGATACTAAATCAACTCCTCTTGGCCTTGGAACCTTAGAGCCAAATTGGTATTCCCCTTTAGCGTGAGTTTAGGTCTAAAGTGCAAGACTACATCTAGCTCTATGAGGAAGGCAGATGTTGGAGGAAACTTCATAGTGAGAATCTTGGAGAAGGTAATATTATTCTTGATGACTTGAATTCTTTGCCTAGGAGTTATCATATTCCAAATCTCATGAAAGAAGATGAAATGGATTGGAGCGACTCATTTAATGGCCAATATAATGTGAAATCTAGTTATAGCAAGATTACTCAACACCCCCGAGATAATATTCCTTGGGGCAGGATGTGGGACAAGTATTTTATTCCCAAGATTAATATTTTTCTATGGTTGACTTCCCAAAATAAGATATTAACAATGGAAAATCTAATGATATGAGGGATGTTTCTTATTAATAGATGTCCTATGTGTGAAATTGAGAATGACTCAATCGCTCATTTGACGATTGGGTGTTCTTATGCCTATGAGGTTTGGGGTCTTCTTTTGGAAAAGTTTCAAATCAGCTAGGTCCTACCTATGTCTATGATGGAATTATGGTTGGCTTGGATGCCTCCTTTCCTTAATGAGAATCTTATAAAGATTTGGAAACTATCCCTCCCTCATCTCATATGGGGCATTTAGAGGGAAAGAAACAAAATGATTTTTAGAAACAAAAAGCTTTCTAGTAGGTAGGTGGAGGCTAATATATTTGATATTATCCTTGAAATTTTTAAAATTGGTCCACCTTGAAAAACCAATAGGTTGTCAGTTGAAGAGCTCAGATTACTAGTAATTGGAAGATTGATGCCCAAAATAGAAGTATTATTGACCCAAGATCAGAATTAGGAAGAGTGTTAAGTGGTTGTCTCCATCCTCAGGTTGCGTTAAACTCAATTTCGATGGGGCTCCTTAGGAGGTGGGGGAATTATGTGTGATGTAAAGGTCAAATTGTTGCAGTGTATGTAGGAGGTACGGGTAACCAATGTAATCATTGGGTTGAGGCACTAGAAATACTTTAGTGCTTGAAGTTTCCCAAGGATCTGGGTATAAATAGACTTTTCATGGGGGCAGACTCCCTTAATATCATAAATTATTTATCTAAGAAATATCCTATTAGCTAGAATATTAGCCACATAATGGAGGAAGCTCACATTATTATAGACTCTTTTGAGGAGGTTTGCATCCAACACATCTACAAGGAGGAAAATCACTCAGCTGACTAGTTTGCTAATGAAGGTGTCTCTTCTTTGAGGTTTAGAAGATGGTTTGGCTGGGAAGGTTTGATAAGTTCAATCCTCCAAAGGATTGAGGCGAAGGTCCTTAAAAATTAATGATTGTGCTATTATTATCCTTGGTTTTTTGGTCTTGTTTGGTCATTATTCCTAGGAGCTCTCTTGATAGGATTGCTTCTTTGAGGTGGTAGAACATGATTCCTAGTAACAATTGGAAAGAACATGGTAGCGCATGTGGAAAAAGTAAGGAGTCCTCGAACCAATATGTGGATAAGTGAGTTGGAACTATCTTTTTAAGATATTTGAGGCGATTTGTGTTGGGAGGAAAGATCCTTACTACAATCAGTCTGGTGTATGATTTACATTTTTTAGGATGGGAGGACATATGCTTAGAGTTGAACCAATTATGGCTAATAATATGAAAGAGGACACCAAACTTCGGCAAATTATTCAAATAGGAGGTATGGCCAATTTCATGCAATGGATTGAAGGGCACGACAGTCATGGTTCTTCTAGATTTGTGAAGGGTTGGAAAGATTTAATTGTGGAAATCAATGGTGCCTCTATTGAAATTACTAAAGACATCATCACTCAAGTAACAAGGCTGAAAGTGGAGATTACTAAACATTTTAAATCTGGGAGGGATTACAGAGACGAGAAGGACAAATACCTGATGGATGGCGAAAAGCTAATTCCTTTGCAAAGTGGTTTTTCCTGGGAGGACTTTCTATGGCCTTTTAGATAAGTCGCTAAGTAGTTAATGTTGTACATCACCCTTGAAGGTAGATAGAAAGTGGTTCGTTTATCTCATTTTATTTTTTTTGAACTAATTTAGACATCTTATTCTGCTAAGCTTGCCGTTTTACATCATCTATTCTCTCGAGGGCTCAGTAATGGATGTTAAGAGGGGGAATGGCTATCATATTCTTGATCTACAAGTATTTTAAAAACATTAACAAGGACCCTACTTGTATTCCTAAGCTATAAAAATAGAGGATGATTGGGGGGGGGGGGTTCAAACAAAATTTGAAGAGTGCCTCCAAGGGGAAAAAATTTGTTACAGGGGATGGGGAAGAGATAAAATGTGTTGGAAATACAAAAGATAATCCCTTCGAGATTCCATAACTTTAGGTTGAAGAGGTTGTGGAGGGTTTACACCTCAAAACCGAGGGAGACAAAATTTTACTTTTTTTGAATGAGAAGGCTAATGAAAAGCATAAGCTGAATGCTAAATTTAAAAGTGTGATAGAGAACTTTAAAAATTAGAGCAAGATCAAAGAACTTGAGGAGGAATTAGGTCTTCAAAAGGCCTTACTAAGGTGGTTTATGAGGGAACATTCTTCTTTGAAAGATCATGTTATGATTTTAAATTAGGAAAGCAATGCTCATGGGAAGAAAGAAGATCAGATTGAAAAAGTGGAGAATCAGAGATAAAGTGTACATTATAGAGTGTCAGATTGAATAATTATAATAAAATATAAATTTATTGGTTGGTGTCAGTAAAGCTACTATGAAGAATAGTATTTTGACTATGGAGACTCTCACGCGTTTGATTGGGGGTAGGGTGGATAAGGAGGAGACTAGTTTGAACAAGAAAGATAAGGACATTATGATTTCTAAGGAAACTGGTCAGTGACCCCAACTCTTTCAACAGATGGAGAAGGACTTGAAAAGAATGATTCAAAACTGGGAGGAAGTCTTTGGTGACATAAAGACTAAGGTGCCCTTGTTGTTTTTTCATTATTTTCTTACTATTTTTATGCTTTTTTCTACTGTGATGCTTTTGTAATGTATCTTTTTGTCTCTAGCACCAGACCTTCATGTTTATCTTGGTTTTTTTATACTTGTTCCTTGTATAGGGTCGAGTCCCTAGTTTAAAAAACTCATCTTTACCATTAATAAAAACAAAGTTTAATGTTTTTTATAATTTTTCTATCTCATGTCTTCAAAAAAATATTTATACAACATGTTCAAAAAATATGCATACAACCTATTCAAATTTATGAATATTTTTTCACCAAAACTGGTCTTATAACCTGATATTTGATTGGTACAACACATGCATCACTAGTTAAACTTGGATAAACAAAAAATGGTTTGACATCATGTTCATTGCCAATCAAACCTCGCTGAGTAAAACATGATGACATCAACCGTTTGTCTTTATGAAAATCCAAATATGAGGCCTTTGCAAATAAAATATTTTTTTCTACAAGAATCCCTTTTTGTATTGAGGCCATTACAATTATACTTGAATCATTAAATCAATAATTACCATCATTCCAAATTGTATGTAAGTCTTTAATATAGGCTTTTGCTTGTTTTACATAATGTTCAGTGCCCCAACAAAACAAAGTATTCTTCTCAATTTTAGCTTTATAAAGTAATTTTGTTGATAAAATTTTCTACATTGTTCTTTGTATCATGTATCAGACAACAACCAAAATGCAAGTTGTAATAGTATAGATACAAAAGTTAAAAACTTGTATGCCATGCTCTATTGGTAGAATGTACTTGTCACACATTTGGAACAATTGTTTCCTTTTTGAAGTAATTTTCATGTTGACAATCCATCCAAATCAAGTATAAACATTTATTCTGTTTGAACTAACTGTAGAAAATGATAATAGAGAAATTCAAATAAATGTGCAATTATTTCAAATATGTTCGGTTTATGATCCAAATGTTCGTATGTTAGTTTGTTAGTATGTTGTACAAGGCATACATCTCCTATGAGACATCCCTTTCAATAAATAATTTAAAAAAGTGTCAATAGTTAGTAGTACTAAATGATTATAATTAATTACTTATATATTGGTGAGTCATGGATGGGTAGGTAATTAGTTGTTAGTTGGACCGCTGGGACATGTATGAAACTCGTAGTGTGAAAGTTTATTTAAGCTTATCATATGAAATAATAAAAAATTAATGTGCGTGTTTGAAACATATTTTCATATAAAATTCCATTTATAAACACAATATATAATTTTTCTTTTATTTACCTGTGCACTTTGTTCCAACATTTATATCATATCTTTCATGAAGTCAAGCTTGCGAGAAAGAGAGATGGAAGACCCTTGAAACATGAAACTACGAAGATTCACTTGAATATTTTTTTTAGTGATTTTTTTTTTTTTTTTTTTTGAGAAAATTTTGGAGAGTCCACCAAGCAAAATCAAAGCTTTAAATATATATATGAGATGCCATTGATGAATGGATAAGCTTAGTAGAATCCTAAAAATGGCATTTATTTTGCTAAAAGTGTGATTGAGAGGTTGTCAAAGGCATTAGAAACCCTGGTGGGGCATTTCAATTAAAATTCTAAAGCATTTTTTGGCTGATGTATACATCAAATCTACCATAAAGCAAGAAATTGTTTGTCTACAAAGTTTTTGCCTAAAGATAAAGGTGTTGGAACTTTGAAAAAAATATTGAAAGTTGTATTTATTTTTGTAGGTTAAATAATCTAGGAGTATTTATTAATGATAGAAATTAATTTTTTGGGGGAAAAAGTCATTCTTTGTGTGTTGGGCGTGATATTTGTGACTGAAAATTTCCTGGAAACTACATGAAGTAACATATGGTGAGTGAAAAATTCATCAAAAGCATTCCAGATCATTAAAGGACATTGGATTGTTGATGGAGGGCATTGGATATGCATGCAAAGCATTGTGCTTGATTTTTAATGATTTTATTATGGTTTGAATGACATTGAAATGTTTGAAATAGTTCTTTAATAGATGGCTGGGTGTCACAATCCTCTAAGGCATTGGATTTATGATACCTAAAAGTTTTTGTTAATCACTGAGGCATCTACCTAGGGCACAAACCTAAGCACCACATTCTTACATGAGCACCATCATTTACAAGGTGGGTCCCATTTCTTGTTGAGCATGATTTATCATGTTTCCCAGTAAATTGTTTTTACCACCAAGGGATTTCTTGATGTAGCATATTTAAATTGGAATGACAACATTTTTTATTTACAATAAACAACTTTTAAAGAACAATTAAGTAAACAACATCAATAATAAATTTAGACGACAATAATTTTTGATTTGTAATAAATAAATTTAAATAAAAACAAGGGCGACAACAATTAAACAATGTTTATTTATTGAGAATTACATTATATGTTTAAATTTATAATAAACAACTTTTAAACATTCAATTGGGATATTATATGCTAAAAAAACTTATATAACAACATTTATATGTGTAAACTATAAACATAATTTTAATTTATAATATACATCAAGAATATTGATTTATGTTACACAACAAGAATATCATTGATTTATATTACAGATCAAGAATCATAGCAAACAACCTTTAAACAAAAATAATACAATGAAGCATGACAAACAACTTTTAAACAAGAAGAACAAAAAGAACATAATGAAGCTTAATGTTTTATATAATTTGTCTTTCTCGTGTCTCCAAAAAAATGTTTATACAACATGTTCAAAAAATGTGTGTACAATCTATTCAAATTTATGAATGTGTTTTCACCAAAATCGATCTTATAACTTGATATTTAATTGGTACAACATGGGCATCACTAGTTAAACTTGGATAAACAAAAATGCTTTAACATCATTTTCATTACCAATTAAATCTAATTGAGTAAAAAATGATGACATCAACCATTTGTCTTTATGAAAATCCCAAGGTGAGGCCGTTGCAAATAAAATAAAAATTTCTATAGGAATTCGTTTCGATATTGAGTCCACTATAATTATACTTGAATCATTAAATCAATAAGTAGCATCATCCCAAATTGTATGGAAGTCTTTAATATAGGCTTCTCCTTGTTTTACATAATGTTTAGTGCCCCAACAAAACAAATGATTAATCTCAACTTTAACTTTTTAAAGTAATTTGTTGACATTTTTTTTACATGGTTATTTGTATCAGACAAAGACCAATATGCAAGTTGGAATTGTGTAGATGCAAAATTTAAAAGCTTGTATCCCATGCCCCATTTGTAGAATGTACTTGTCATTCATTTGGAAATATTATTTCCTTTTGAAGTAATTTTTTGTGTTGAGAAGCCATCCGAATCAAGTATAAGCATTTTTTTTTTCTGAAGTAACTGTAGAAAATGACAATAGAGAGATTTATATAAATGTGCAATTATTTCAAATATGTTGGGTTTATGATTCAAATGTTTGTATGTTGTATATGACATGCATCTCCTATAAGACACTCCCTTCAATAAATAAATTAAAATAGCGTCAATAGTTAGTAGTAATAAATGTTTATCATTAATTACTTATGCATTGGTGAGTCATGGATGGTTAGGTAATTATTTATTAGTTGAACTGTTGGGACCCATATGAAACTTGTATCCTAAAATCTTATTTAAGCTTATTGAATGAAAGAATTAAAAAAAATAATGTGCATGTTAGAAATTTATTTTAATATAAACTGTCATTTATAAATACAATATGTAATTTTTTTACTATTTACTTGTACACTCTATCCAAACATTGGTATCATAGCTTTCATGAAACCAGGGTTGTGAGGAAAAGAGATGGAAGATCCACGAAGCATGAAACTATAAAGATTTGCTTGATAATTTTTTTGGTGAAGTTTTTTTTTAAAATTTCTTGAATAATTTTTTGTTTGGGAAAATTTTAGAGTCTGCTAAGCAAAATCATATATATATATATATATATATATCTACTAAAAGTGTGATCTACTTGGAGTATAGGGGTGTACTCGGATAGAGCAAGAGAGGAAGGCAAGGAAGTTCCTTCCATAAGTATGGTCTGTTGAATTGCAGGTTATTGCAGGTTCATGGGAGATCTACTTGAAGTACCTTATATATATATATGAAATGCCATTGATGAGTGAATAAATCTGATAGAATCTTAAAAAGAGAATTTATTCTACTAAAAGTGTGATACGGAGGTTGTCAAAGATGTCATAAACCCTGGTGGGGAATTTCAATTAAAATCTCGAAGCATTTTTTTACCGATATGTCAAATCTGCCATAAAGCTAGAAATTATTTGTCTATTTTTTGGCCTAAAGATAGAGCCATTGGAACTTTGAAAATAAAATTGAAATTTGTCTTTTTCTATATGTTAACTAATCTAGGAGTCTTTATTAATATTGGAAATTATTTTTTTGGAAAAAAGTCATTATTTGTGTGCTAGGCATGATATTTTTGATCAAAATTTTCCTAAGAGTGGCATTGAAAACTACATGAAGTGACATTTGGTAAGTGGTACATTTGTTAGAAGCATTCCAAATCATCAAACGACATTAGACTGTTGATGGAGGGTGTTCAATATACACGCAAAATGCTGGTCTAGATTTTTTATGATTTTACTATGGCTTGGATGGTGTTGAAATGATTGAAATATTTATTTTATAACTGATTAGGCATTGCAATCCTCTAAGGCATTGATTATGTGATACCTACAAGTTTTTGTTAATCATTGAGGCATCTACCTAAGGCACCAACCTGAGCACCACATGCTTACATGAACACCATACATTTACAAGGTGGGTCCCATTTCTTGCTAAGCATGATATTTCATGTTTCTAGGTAAAATTTTTCACCACTGGGTGATTTCTTGTTATTGCATATTTAAATTGGGATAAAATATTTTTTGATTTACAATAAATAACTTTTAAATAAAATTTAGGTGAAGAATATCAATAATATTTTTGGATGACAACAATTTTTGATTTGTAATAAATAAATTTTAAATAATAATAATTTGGGACAACAAAAATTAAACAATGTCTATTTATTGAGAATTATATTATATGTTTAAATTTATAATAAACAACTTTTAAACATTAAATTTATATATTATATATGCAATAAATAATATAACAATATTTATATATTTAAACTATAAAAAAATAATAATTTATAATATACTTCAAGAGTATTGATTTATAATACACAACAATAATATTATTGATTTATATTACACAACAAAGATATATATTGAAATATAAAAAATAAAATTTAAACCAAAAAAATACAACAAAACATAATAAAGAACTTTTAAACAAAAAGAACAAAAAAAACATAGTGAAGCTTAATGTTTTATATTGATTTATCTATCTTATGTCTCCAAAAAATTGTTTATACAATATATTTAAAAAATATGTGTACAACTTATTATAAACAACCTTTAAACATTAAATTTGGATGTTATATGCTAAAAAAATTATATAACAATATTTATATGTTTAAACAATTAAAAATAATAGTAATTTATTATATACTTCAAGAGTATTGATTTATAATACAAAAAAATAAAATTATTGATTTATATCACACAACAAGAATATCTATTGAAATATAAAAAATAACTTATAAATAAAAAGAATACAACGAAACATAATAGACAACTTTTAAACATGAAGAACAAAAAAAACATAATGAAGCTTAATGTTTTATATAATTTGTCTTCAAAATAATGTTTATACAACATGTTAAAAAAAAATGTGTACAACCTATTCAAATTTATGATTTTTTTTCCACCAAAATTGGTCTTATACCTTGATATTTGATTGGTATATCACATGTATCATTAGTTAAAAAAAAAATGGTCTGACATCATGTTCATTTCCAATTAAACCTAGTTGAATAAAAAATGATGACATCAACCATTTGTCCATTTGTCTTTATGAATATCCCAAGGTGAGGCCTTTGTAAATAAACTATTTTTTTTTCTATAAAATCCCTTTTTACTAAGTCCACTATAAATATACTTGAATCATTAAATAAATAATTATCATCATCCCAAATTGTATGGAAGTATTTAATATAGGTTTCTCATTGTTTTATATAATGTTCAGGGTCCCAAAGGATTCTTCTCAACTTTAATTTTTAAAAGTAATTTGTTGACAAATATTTCTATGTTATTATCTATATTAGACAAAAACCAAAATGCAAGTTATAAATGTGTAGATGCATAAGTTAAAAGTTTGTATGCCATGCCCTATTGGTAGAATGTACTTGTCATTCATTTAGAACAATTATTTCATTTTTGAAGTAATTTTTCATGTTGACAAGCCATCCAAATCAAGTATAAACATTTTTTTTTTTTGAAGCAACTACAAAAAATGATAATAGAGAGATTCAGATAAATGTGAAAATATTTCAAATATGTTGGGTTTATGATTCAAATGTCTGTTTATTAGTTTGGTAGTATGTTGTATAGAACATTCATCTCCTATGAGACACCCTTTCAATAAATAAATTAAAATAGTGTCAATATATATAGATATATTAATGAGATAACTAGGGTATGTCCCTAGAGTAAAAATTGAAAGAGAAATTGATCCAAGATTCAAATCCCACTGGCAAAAAGAGCTTGATTCAGACCCATCCAAATAGTTAGTGAGGTGATATCCACTAGGTGGGGATAAAAAACTAAACACATTACCAAAAAATATCATATCAACCAAAAATAAAAAGTTTGTATTTATAATATTATATTCTATTACTTCACCGATTGTACAAAAAACACCATAGGTTATAAAAAACTAGAAAGCAGGGCCACAACTTCTACCCACTATACCACTGATTACCTATTATCATTCAAGGATTATAAATTCCACTCCCAGAGATAACACGTCCTCTTCATCATGTACTTCCATCATAGTTATTGCACAAGAATTACCACCATCTTTAGCACCCACATTTCTTAGCTCTTCCTATTCACCATCACAACACATAGTTGGCTTGAGATACATTTAGGTGGAAGTCAAATTCCAAGCCTAGCCACCATAAAGTCTAGGCTATTCTGAATCTTCACCATCCCATCCAAAATGGAATGACTATGGTCTATATATTCCAACATAACTGAATGGATGAGGGTCTTCCAGTCCATGTGCTCTTGGTGAAGAGTGAAATACCTAGTTGCATTCAGAAGTAGATTAGTTTCGTCAATTGCCTGAGATGCATCAAAGACATTCCTATGGCTTATAGATTACTTGGGGTCCACCATGAAAGATTTGAGGACCTTAACAATTTTCTTCCCTTCTAGCTCATCCAATATTGAAGTTGCATGCCACATCTTGCAAAGCCATATCTTCATTAGTAGGTGATACACCCTTAACCTATGGTGTGTCTAGGGATATGTATGGTTGACTTGTGGAATACATACCTTTTATGTTATCTTATCACATTTATCTATGTTCTTAGTAAGGTTGGCCTGTGAAATAACCATGGATGAGTAGAGTATATATAAGAGGTAGTGGTTAGTATTTAAGGATTATATTATGAATTTTGATCTCATTGCATTATTGTAGAGTTTGCCCCCTCAAAGTGGTTCTATTATATTTATCAAGCATTCTACTCTTCTATCAATTATTGTTGTGGATATATATATTCTGCATTTATTTTTGTGATATAATACTCTATTGTGTGAAAATCTAAGTAATTTCATTACAACTGGTATCAGAGCTTCAGTTTGGGAAAGTTTATGTGGAGATTATTTTATTTGGATCTAATTTTGTACATCTCTTGTGACATGAAGGATAAAAAAAATAAATTGTGATCTAGAAAGAATTTAATTTTTTCATCACTGCAGTATTGTTTGAAGTGATTTTTTTTAAAAGTTTGAAATTTTTTTAACCTTGTGAAAATTAACAATTATTGGTTTCATCTCTGCCAGAGAATCACAATGGTATATTTTGATAGTACACTTTTCAGGATAAAAAATTTCACCCTTGTGCACATTATCAATCATTAGTTTCATCTTGGTGAGGAGATCGTAATGGTACCATCTTTTGATACACTCTTTTTAGGGCTAAAACTCTCATAGAGTTTGTGCATGTCTAGTCTTAACACTTGTGGATGTAGGAAAGGGAAAAAACTCCTAAAAATCCTCACAAGGACAACATGGAGTCTAGAACTTCTGATTTGTGAATGTCAGAGGTGGTTTAACAACTTCAAACAAAGTTACATGGCATGGTACAAAAAGATGATATCTATGTGGTTAAAGGGGATATCACAGGGATGAGGGGGGACCCAAATGGATTGTAAGATCAATTTCAATAATTAATTGGTAATTTTTAAAAATTTATAGCTCATTATTTTCAAAATAACCCTCCACCACTCCAGTTTGGCTCTCCTCCTTTAAACAATCACATCGCCAATCTAGGTTTGAAGTTGATGTTTCCAAAAATTGACTTGAGTAAGTTTGATGGTAATGATCCACTCACATATATCACACAAATTAAAAAATTATTTGATTTACATCAGACTCCATGTTTGAAAAAGGCGGTCATGGCCTCTTTGTATCTAGAACCTAAGCGATTCATTTGGTATTGATGGTTGTGTGCTTAAAACAAAAAGAAGGGTCTTATAGTTTCTTGGTATGTATTTTATGAGGAGTTGTATCTCCACTATCATAACAAAGTATCATAAAACTACTTTAAACAACTAGCCAAAATTTGCCAAATAAGGATTGTCAAGGATCATATTCATCAATTTTAGAATCTATCCTTACATGTGGTGGACTTCACTAAGGAAAATCTAACTGAATTATTTTTGGGTGGCCTCAAAGATAACATCCAATTAAAATTTTACATGTTTAGTCCCAATTTAATATTTGAAGCCATCCAAAGGGAACACATAGTAAAGGAAATAGAGCTGATCAAACAAAGATCTTTCACTAATGTTTGTGAATGCACTTTCCCAGTACCATCCCTTTCTCAGCCTACCATATCAACCCCTTAATAAATTGAGAAGTGTCTAAAAGGTTTATGTTTTATATGTGATAAAAAATGGAGTAAAGGACATCGTTGTACTGAAAATAAGTTATTTTACATTGAAGGTGCCAATGAGGATGATGAAGATGATGATGTTTCAAGTGTAGGTTTGGATGAACTTGAGGATGAATCTAAAGATTCTCAACCTTCTATTTCCTATCATGAACTATGTATTAGTACTCAAACTCTTAAGGTGGTGGGTTTCCTCAAGAAACAAAAGGTGACTATGTTGATTGACTCTAGTAGTATGCACAACTTTATCATAGTAAGTTGGATACTCATTTGAATTATTTCATTTACCCAACTTTATAATTTTTGGTCATGACTGTAGATAGTGGTACCATTAAGTATTCAAAAAAATGGCATAATATTAAGATTGCTATGGGAGATTCCCTGTGAGATTATCCTATGTTTGTTATTCCCATGGGAGGGGATAACATTGTTCTCAGAGTGAAATGGCTCACCAATTTGGGTACTATTGAGATAAATTTTGAGGAATTATTCATGCAATTCCATTTAGAAGGAAGGACATTTGAACTACATGGATTACGGGATAAATCTCCACAACTGGTTAGTTCTCATAAGATGACAAAGATTATCTAAAAAGGTGTTGAAGGATTTATGGTGAGCTTATTTTCCATAGAGGTTTAACCAACCAAGGAGTCTACCCATTTTGATTTAAAAATGGTGCAAGATGAACATTATGTTATTTTTGGTAACATGCCAAAATGAATTCTACCAAATCAAGCTCATGATCATGCCATTAGACTAATTCCTAGAAGTACACCACCCAACATCAGACCCTATAGGTATCCCTATGCCCATAAGAGTGAAATTTAAAAGATGGTACATGAAATGTTAGAGGCATAAATCATTTGGCACAGCCAAAGTGAATATTCTTCCCTGATGGTCATAGTGTGGAAGAAGAATGGCACTTGGAGGATGCACCCAAACTACATAAAACTCAACAAGTACACCATCAAAGATAACTTTATTATTCCAATAATTAATGTATTGCTAGATGAATTACATGGTGTTGTTTATTTTACCAATTTATATCTTTACTTTGGATATCATTAGATTCAAATCCATGAAGAGAACATACCTAAAACAACTTTCAAAACTCATGAAGGCCATTCTAAGTTTATGGTCATGCCTTTTAACCTCAAAAATGTACCATCTAAATTTCATAATTTGATGATGAGAAAGTTTGTGTTGGCATTTTTTGATGACATCTTCATTTATAACAAACATTGGGAAGACCATTTGAAACATGTGAAACAAGTACTCTCATTTTTGGAACAACATCAAATTTATAACAAACCTTTCAAATGTGATTTTGTCATTTCAGAGGTGGAGTATATGGGTCATATTATTTCACATAAAGGATTGAAAATTGATCCTAAAAATATCCAAAAAATGATGGAGTGGTAGGTTACCAAGTCCCTCAAGAACCTTGAGGAATTTCTGGGGATAACTAGTTACTATCACATGTTTGTCAAAAATTATGGTACTATCACATATTTAATCACATCTTTTTTGAATAAAGACTCTTTCTAGTGGATTGATATAACCATTAAGGCATTTAAATAGTTGAAAATGGCTATGTGTTTCACTCTAGTTTTGGCTACTCCCAATTTTTATATATATATTTTTTTGGAATGTGAGGCATTAGGATGTGGCATGGGGGATGCACTCATATAAGAAGGAAGACCTTTTGCATTTGAGAGTCATAAATTGAAGGGAAATAATGGGATAAAATCTAATCTATGAGAAATGGATGATGGATATTTTATATGTAGTCAAGTGATGGAGACCTTATATGATGGGCCATCACTTTCAAGTAAAGACTGATCATGATAGCCTCAAATATTTTTTAGAGCAATGATTTTCTTTTTAAGAAAAAAAAAATGGGTGAATAAAATGTTAGGCTATGATTTTGAAATAGTATATAATAAAGGAAAAGAGAATTTGGTGTCAAATGCACTATCCTAGAGGGATGAATCAATTGAGACATTATTATGTGTAATGACCATTTGGTAGGCAGATTGGCTAGAAGAAGCAAGACTAGAATGGGAGAATGATAAAGCTACCCATGATTTGATTCCAAATATTCAGTAGGGTTTTGGGGGATTTGAAAAATTTACACATAAGGGGAATGCATTATGGTATAAAGATAGATTATAATTTTTAAGATTTAATGTGATGCATTAGGATGTGGCATGGGGGATGCACTCATATAAGAAGGAAGACCTTTTTCATTTGAGAGTCATAAATTGAAGGGAAATAATTGGATAGAATCCAATCTATGAGAAATGGATGATGGATATTTTATATGTAGTCAAGTGATGGAGACCTTATATGATGGGCTGTCACTTTCAAGTAAAGACTGATCATGATAGCCTCAAATATTTTTTGGATCATTGGATCTATGAGAAATTGATGATGTATATTTTATATGTAGTCAAGTGATGGAGACCTTATATGATGGGCCATCACTTTCAAGTATAGACTGATCATGATAGCCTCAACTATTTTTTGGAGCAATGATTTTATTTTGAAGAACAACAATAATGGGTGAATAAAATGTTAGGCTATGATTTTTAAATAGTATATAATAAAGGAAAAAGAGAATTCGGTGTCAAATGCACTATCCTAGAGGGATGAATCAATTGAGGCATTATTATGTGCAATGACCATTTGATAGGCAGATTGGCTAGAAGAAGCAAGACTAGAATGGGAGAATGATAATGCTACCCATGATTTGATTCAAAATATTCAGTAGGGTTTTGGGGGATTTGAAAAATTTACACATAATGGGAAAGCATTATCATATAAAGATATATTATACTTTTTAATATTTCTCTCCTAAAACATAAAATCCTTTAGGAACTTCATGTATCTCAAATAGGAGGTCACACATGATTTTTGAAAACATATCATAGAATCAAGGAAGATTCTTTTGGGGAAGGACTCAAGGGGAATGTACAAAAATATGTGGCTAAATGCATGGTATATCAACAAAGTAAAGGTGAAACCATTATGACCCCAAGTATTTTTTAACCTTTATTCATCTGTAGCTGGCATTTGGATGAGGTTTTCATGGATTTCATTACTAGATCACCATGGTCTGAAGGTAAAAATGTTATCATGGTAGTCATGAATTGACTCACCAAGTATGCTTAGTTTTGTTCCTTATCATAGCCATTTGTTGCTAGTATAGAAGATTCTATTTTCTCAATACATCTTATAAATTGCATGGTACTCCTAAGATCAATGTAAGTGATCGAGATTCCATATTTACTAGTAATTTTTGGATTGAATTATTTGCATCTTTGGGCACCTATTTGGCTCATAATTCATCCTATCATCCTTAATTTGATGAAAAAACAAAGTTAGTGAACAAATTTCTACAAGGGTATCTCCATTGTTTTATTTATGATAAGTAGGATAAGTGGGTTCATTGGCTACCACTTTCTGAATGGTGGTAGAATACTTTTGTTCATAGTTCATCCAAAATGTATCACTTTGTGGCATTTTATTAGTATAAACACCCATCCATCACTTCAACCTTGAATGTGTATCCCAAGGTTTGAGCTCTTAAGGAACACATTGACCATCAACATGAGGTATTCACTAGTTTATAATAAAATTTAGCCATGGTAAAAATTTGAATGAAGTAGAAAATAGATCAACATTGTGGTGAGTGGCATTTTGACATAGGTGATTCGGTCTTTGTATGATTACAACCATATAAGTAGATGTATATGAATAAATAAAAAAAGGATAAGAAGTTGTCTCCTAAGTATTATGACCCTTATTAGATATTGCAAAAAAATACTAGTGTGGCCTACAAGCTAGAATTCCCTCAATCCACTTGCATACATCCAATATTCCATGTAGATTTCCTGAAGAAGGTATTTAGACATAGTTTCTAATAAATCTAAGTTACTTGAATTGGATGATAAATATAGTGTTATTATAGATCCTGAAGAGATCCCTCAAATGCACACTAAGAAACTACATCCCAGAATGATTAAGAAGTATTTAATCAAATGGAATAATTTTCATTGTGAAGATGAAACATGGGAGGATGAAGCATTAATGTATAATTTGATGTTGATTAAACATTAAGGACAATATCTTTCTAAAGGTGAGAGGAAGGCTACACCCTTAACCTATGACATGTCTATGGATATGTGTGGTCGACTTGTGGCTTACATACCTCTTATAAGATCTTGTCACATTTTTCCATGTTATTATTAAGGTTGGCATATGGAATAGCCATGGATAAGTAGAGTATATATAGGAGGTAGTGGTTAGTATTTGAGGATCATATTATGAATTCTACTCTCATTGCATTATTGTAGAGGTTTCCCTATCAAAGTAGATCAATTATATTTATCAAAAAATTTGCTCTTATGTCAATTATTATTGTGGATATATATATTATTCTCTTATGTATGTGATATAATATTCTATTGTATGAACATCCAAGTAAATTAATTATAATAGGGTGTGGATTTACTTATAAATATGGTCATCAAAATTGTTTTCCACTACTTCACCCATCATCCAATCAGAGAATGCATATCTATGCCTTAATATTATCTTTGGATGCACCTCGAGCTCCACTTTTACTCCTTTTAATTTATCCATAAAAGGATATGGTACAAAATCTATCAACCCTTCTCCAACCCACACCCCTTCCCAAAACCACTATAGCACAAAAATAAAACCATCCACATGCCAAAGCCAACCGACCTCTTTTAAGATTACCCCTTAGCACATATGGACTCCTCCCATATCTCAATCCACTCATTGAAATGATAGCTCAACATAAATGCCTTTACCTTTGATCATATCCCTTATGTCAACCTCCACATCATACCAAGTCCACACATTATAATTCTGACACCTTGGTTACATTACCCAATCTTTACTAGCACACAAGGCTTGAAAAAAATTGAGTTGTAGGTTGGAGGGCTCCAAATTCTTCATCCAAATTTATCACTATCATGACCCCAACCACTTAGTCTTCCCTATCCAAATTTCATGTCTTAGGTTAGAAATTTAAAAATATCATCTAAAAATGGGAAGGCCCATTCCAAATAATCATCTTTATGTTTTTCTCTTAGAGTCATCACTGCATTAGTGGACCAGTTAGCCACTTAGTAACCTTCAATTTTTATATGTCAAAATTCCACTAAATTAAGTAGCCTCCTCATATCCTTTAATTATTATAAGATTATCCATATCTTTCATGCATTAGTTCTACCATAGATTATTGCATTGAGGATAATTTAGGAGTCACTTTCAAAAATAAAATCATTCCAACTATGATAACCTACAACTTGGATACCTCTTAGAACTACTCAAGGTTATACCACATTACTTGTCTCCACCCATAGATCTTGATAAAATATTAATAGAGGCTAGCCATCATTTCCATATAAAAGTCCACCAATCCCTACCTTATTGGGATTACTTTTCAAGGCCCCATTAAAATTAATTTTTATCTTTCGTTTCTTTGGGGGACTCCAATGTTGGTTTCAACTCTCTTGCTTCTCTCTACTAGTACTAAACCCCTTATTAGGCACAAAATTCAAAATAGTTCTGAATCTAATCAAGCTCTCTCTAATCTTGGGAGATAACCCTCCCCCAATACACTTGCTATCTCCTTAAATGACTTTCTATCCACCTACCAAACATAATCTACTAAAAGAGATTAATCCTTGAATATTATTCTATTCCTCTCTAACTAGATATTCTAGAAAACCACTATTGGAGCCGCCTCTCAAATAAGCCTCAAGCAAGTCAATTTCAGCTTTGGATTTCATTGGATCAGGAAGAGATTGAGGGACTTAGGGAAAATAAATTTAACATTAAAGCTATCCCAAAAAAGCTCACACAATTCCTTATCTGTACACCATATGGAGCACATAAAAGGACCTACACACCCCCTTATTATTAGTTGATCAAATGTTAAAATCTTATTAAAGGAGGTGGTCCAAAGGAATAAGTTAGCATTAGATGCCATTAAGAACCCATACAACCTCTACCAGGAACTTTATAGTTGCTATTCCCTCCATTTTTAGAATCACATGGTAAGATACCTCTACCAAGACCTCACTAGAGGGATTTCCTTCCCAAATTAGAATCTAATTCAGATTCTTCTTGGAATAAAAAAATATTTAATTTTAATAAAAACTCATCCACATCAAGCTAAGATAACTCCTTTAACCATTTAAGAGTCTTACATATTATTTATAAGCCTAACCTTATGGGAAACAAAATGAATGAGAGTATGGGGTGGGTGAATTAGTCTCTTAAAAATTCCTTCATATGTGCTTTAACATACCTTGAACCATCAAAACAATACAAAGATATATCAATGCATACAGAGTCATTCACATAAGCATAACACAATAAAAAACACATATGAGTGGGAAAAAATCAAGGGGAAGAAAAAAAATTGATCCCTGAAAATGGATTATAGTACTATAAATCAAAATATCACAATTTAGTGAATCACCAACTCCACATGGAGCACCAACCCTAGCTAGGTAAGCACTAATCCAACTAGGCTTTAACAAACAATAACTTGAAAGGAGGCACCAACCCCCTAGATGACTCAACACTAAATCAGCCAGCTGAAACCTTTGATCACCTTCAAAAAAAATTATTTCTTAAACATAAAATGATGATCACCTTCTTCATTTATTCTCTCTTTTATCCCTCTCAAACTGCCTTCTAGGCTTCTTTGCTCATCTAGGTCTCTTCAAGACAAATTAAGTCATATGACCTTGATATTCATCTGTAGTACCCATATTATATCTTCATGATAGTTTATATACACTCTTATTATGGTATAAAATATCTCCATCTCTTCAAATTGCTATATCCTTCACTTTTCACATGCTCATTCTCTAACCAGTCAATTAGGCCTTGTTCTTATACTAGGATCTTGCTCATATACCTCTTGGTTGGTAATACATAATATACCACTTATATTTTATGCACGATAGGACTTAATAAATTCAAAAAACTTGAATCAATCATTACATTAAGTTTACCAAAGCTCAAATGGACCAAATCCTTCTTTAGGCCTTAAGGAGACCTAATTCAATTAGGCCTTAATTAGTACACGTTACCCTTTGATATTATTGAATCACTTTAAAAATTCATACACATAAATAAAAATTAATATGACACTAAAATATTCCCATGTTAATCTCATATTATGTCCATGACACCTTTTATATCCAATCACCACTTGAAGCATGTCATTAGTAATGTTTACATTAGGCCTTCACACACATAAAAAAGTCTATCTTGAACAAATGAAAATAAAACAATGTTGGCCACACAAAAATGAAAATAAAAAATATAAACATAACCTCCAATACCTCAAAAAATTCATCAAGAACATTAGACTTCATTACATAGGGAAAAATTACTCAAAAACACTCCTGCAACTTGCTCATTCAGAACTGTCAATTTTCTTCAAAGACTAGTCATGGTGATAATGACCTTAAACACATATATGAACACTTTAAAATAATTATTATTTATGTAAATGATCTTATGATATAATTATACCATTATTATATATAAATATAACATGGTAAAATGGAAATATTGGTCTTGTAGACCAATCTTATAACCCTGTATCTACTGTCTCATCTGCACTAGATAGATCAATTTGTGAGCAAGTTTTCACTATAATCGATGACATAAAAAATTTATATCAAAAATTAAAATGTATTAAAATTCATGAAAAACATATCCATATACTTGGTTTCATCCCTATTTCAATATAACACATTCTTAAACCTCTTCTCATTGTTGCCTAAGTTTATCACTATTTCCACCATTAGACCTGTTAGCCACTGACTATATTGGATGACTTGTTTAGAATACCTAAAGGCTAGAAAATATAAATAAAAAAAATGGAAATAAAATACAAGTCTTAACCTTATCCATCCAATGTTTTTCATACTTTTACTTGGTCAACTCTGATTGCTACATCAAATCTCTAGGAAACTAACACTTTCTTATAGGGTCTACTCACACACCTGACAACTCAATCACACCTAGAGGTGATTTGGAGAGTTTAATATAGGATAAAAAAGTTTTTATACTCATTTGAGACCATTATAGGTTATTTTTAACCATATCTTCAACATCAGGTCACTATTAGGGTTCTAAGAGGGTTTAAACCTGTTTCCACTCTTAACAATCATTCATAAAGCATAACCCATTAATCCAAAAAATAATGCCTAAAATTTTGATCTATGACCCTTAAACTTATACCATGAATAAATTAAGTTCCCATTTATAGGTTTAATTATCTAATGAGCATAATAATAACCTTCTCGAGTAGAAAACCCTTCATCCTATGCACTTGAGAGACCTTAGAACACATTTTCATGCCTTATCCTTCAAAATTTGACCTAAAAAATCATGAGTAAACTTAAAAAAACATAAATTATCTATAAAAAATTCTTATATGAGCTTGTACACCTTGAAATTTTATCATGACCCCTCATTAGGCCACACTCTCTCTTTTTGCTTGCTTAGACCTTGACCTGTAAATCACATTAGGCCTTGAAACTTACCTTCATGACTCTTTAAATTTTCTCTCCAGAAATATCACATAATCAAGAAACCTTATACATTTTAAAACAATTCTATTCATCCTTCACATGCCTTAAAAACATATCATGATGCCTCATTAGGCCAAGTAGGGTCTAGAAGAGGTCTAGTTGCAGACTTGACCTGTAGGTCCTACCCATGTAGGATTACTTTGAGACTCACATGAGTGATAAAATGCCTCATATACATGATCAAACAACCTCATACAAATTTTCATGCATGTGTGCATTCATATCACCAATCCATCATGACCCTTCATTCATAAGACTAGGCATCTTATGCATAAAGCTTCTCAATTCACTTACTAGACTCAAGAACCTGAGAAATTTGACAAAAAGGACCCTCCATGATGACCTTAACATCACTAATGCAGTCATAAAAACATATACCAACATGTCTTACACTTCTTAGAATCAATATGACACTGATCAATATTCTCTCTCATAGCTACATTGTTTAATGACCTCATGAGCACCCTTCTCAAGAACCATTAACATCAATGAAAACATTAATGCCAAACCTCAATAATAGGAATAATGATCAACAAACCTTTCTCAGTAATCAACCACCTAGTACCCCCACTCATTCACATCAAAAATATCTAGATGAGCCTACTTCTCTCTTGTCACCAAAGCCTCAGAGCATAGTCAAGCATCTCACCAAAAGGAGATACTTAAACCATCTCCAAGATTCCACCTAACTCATGGGAGAAAAAACATGGCATGACTTCAAAAAATTCCAACATGATGAGCCTCAAGGAATTTGTGACTGAGTGAGAATGTTAAGAACCTCTTGGGAGTCTATATATTTATATTAAAGGACCTTACTCCAAATCTTTTACTCTACACTCTTAAATTATCCAAAATATATTTTCCCCATGATCTATATTCATTCTTTTTAATCTTTGGAGGTCTAATCCTCCCAAGATTTGGGCATGAAAATATCATCCCAAGACACCAATGAATACTTTATTTTTCCTTCCACACCATTACACATAGATTTCATCTAAATATTAACAATCTCATCTCTAATTTTTCTAGGGAATTTAAACACAAACATTAAAAATATTGGTATGGCTTTCAAAGCTGACCAAATCAGTTGAATTCTACCTGTCACTAAAATCCATTTCCCTTTCCAAGACACAAAATTATTATGAATCCTATCCACCATTATTTTCCACATCATATAACTACACCTTACAAATTTTTTTGGCACACCTAAGTAAGAGTTATGAAGCTTGATTTTCATAAATTAAAAAATTATAATGGTATTTAATTTTAATCTTTCTCTAACATTAATGAAAAATATCTTTGACTTATCCACACTTACCCTTTGACGTGCCACTACCTCATAGAAGTTTAGGATTTGCTTCAACTCCCTTGATTATTTTTAGAAGGATCACCCAACATAAAGGTATCATAAAAAAACTAGAGGTGGGAAATACTTTCCAAAATAGCATTGATCATAAGACCACTCAACCTCCCATCTAGCCTAACCTTTTTCAATCCCCATCCTAATGCCTCTACCAAAATAATGAAAAGGTATGGGGAGATTGGTTCTCCTTAACTTAAACCTCTAGTAGACTTAAAATACCCTGCTATAAATTTTTTAATAAGAACTAAGGAGGCCATAGAGATACATTTCTTAAACCAAAATCTCCAAGCCTCACTAAACCCAACTCCTTCAAGCAATTGATTAAAATAATCCCAATTCATTATATCATACACTTTTATCATATCAATATTGATGCACATCCCCACTCTTTTTTACTAATGGAGTGAAAAGTATCACGAGAAACCAAAATACCATCTAAGATCTATCTACCAAGGATTAAATCTCCTTGATCTTCATAGATTATTTTCTCAAATTAGTCCTTTAATCTTAATGCCATGACTTTGGTGATGATCTTATATAAGGAATTACAAATAGAAATTAGTCTTTATGAATCAAATAAGGGACATTCATCCTTTTTAATAATGATAGACAAAAAAGTATTATTCCACTCCCTTAAGACATTGTTCCTTTTTCTATACTTATATATAACTTCCCAAACATCTTTACCCACTAACTCCTAGAAACGTTGAAAAACCCTACCTAAAAACCATCCAGACCTAAAACCTTATTTCTACCAAGGGTAAAGACTACTTTTCAAACCTTTTATAAGGAAATTGGGGACATTAATTTTTTATTCATTTCATAAATAACAATATCTAGAATAATTTTCTTGAACCAACTCTAAGCTACCTCCCTAGGCACCTCCTCCTCCTTTAGTAAGTCCTTATAGTAGATCACTACTTCCTTATTAATATATTATAAATCCTCCAACACCCTACCATTAGTGGTGATGATATTATAAATCCTATTCTTATTTCTAAAATTGGTTTTAGATAGATGAAATAATTTGGTATTTCTATCACCTTTTAGCCATAGTACTCTAGACTTCTATCACTAGAAGATCTCTTCCTAGGTTAAGATTTTCTATTATTTCATCAACAAGATGCTGTCAAGGTTTGATAACTCTTCTCACAACTCTCCCTTTTTCAAAGATTGTTTTAATATCCATAACTCCTCCTTGACTACTACATTTCTATCAAAAATATTCTCAATTTTTTACTTATTCTAGATAAAATCAACCTTTTTGATTTCATTCATCTTTTATGTTAGATTAAAGCATTTTGATCCCCTCACCCACTTCTTCAATCACTCTTAAAAACTACATATGAAGGATGGCTCATGTATCCAAATAAACTCAAAATTGAAAGGATCCCCAAAGGCTTCACATCATCACCTTTTTAAAGAAAAATTGGTCAATGATTTGAACCAACAAAATTATAACCTCTGACATAAATTGAAACTTCTTTATTAAAAAATAACAATCAAACAAAAACCTATCTAGTTTTTCTAGGATCAAATGATCCCATTTCCACCTATTATTCCAAGTGAATTTTGAACCATAATAATTAAGGTCTAAAAAGATAGCTTCTTGGAAAAAGGAGTTAAAATCATTCATATATCGAGATAATTTGATAGAACCACCTTTATTTTCTAATATTATAAGGATTACATTGAAATCCCCCCAAGGATATAATATACTACATTAGTTCCTCTATTCAGACATAATAACTTATCCCAAAGGTTTTTTTCCCATCCATATTCAAGGGCCCATAAAGATTGAAAATTAAAAAGAAGCATTTGTTCTCCAATTTATTAACTATCATATTAATCATTTGATTATCAGAGAGTATAAGATTGAAATTTCATACCTTTAGATTCCAAAAAATCACTAAACCTCCTACTGACCCAAACTAACAAGACTTAGTTGCATTGTTCCATATATCCTTCCCTATTTTATTATCCTAAATTAAAATAATATTGGGATTCCAAGTCTCCACTAGTAGCTTCAATAAGAAACACTTGATAGAGGTATGCAAACCTTTGACATTCCATCTTAGGATTTTAATACTGGTTTGGTGGTAGAGGTACCTATACCACCCAACTACATCTTAGTGAGAATCCTTTGGCTCCCCTTCTCTAATTCATATTAAATTTCATATTGAATATTTTTGCAAGAATTTTTACTTCCTTTATTACTAGGTAGGACTGTGGAAGGGATACACTTAGCAACCCCTTAAAATTGAAGGCATTTAGAAGATCTAGTTGAAAAATATGTTTTCTTAACCTCTAAATTATTATTTCTTAAGGAGAGTGGGATATCTTCTAGGTATTTAGTAACCACTTTGCCAAAATAATAATATTATAGGTTAAGAGAATGACCTATCGCCCCCTCCCCCCCACTACCTTTGAATCCTTATTTCTTAATATCTGAGAGGGGATGGGGGAATATTTTACTTCAGGTCTAATATACCCATTTTCATCATAATATTATTATCTATATATTTTAGGGAAGGTAATTGACATTGCAGTTACTCTTTTCTCCCTTCCAAACTTTAGATTACACCTCTCCTAAGAGGTTTTCCTTCTCTAAATCTAGAATATGAGTAACCTCCAAAACAAACTTCCCTGATAGGAAGAATTGAGAATGATGCCTCAACACAACCACTTTAGCCTATCCTATGATGTGGTACTCTTCACCTAAACCTTATTCTTACCTAAATATCATGGGGAGATATTTTTAGACATGAACAATTCTTCATTCCCCTTCCTGCCTAACCCTTAATCAGTGCTGGGAGATATGATCTTTCTCTTAGGATATGAAGATTGAGTATGCCAAATTGTGTGCAAGTGACACATTAAAATATGAGGCATTAAAAATATAGTTCATAAATCTACTCACATTTATTCAAGGATAATCAAATAGATTTAGGGATAGGACTACACAAATCCATTCTCACATAAAACCTAACATATGATCCCAATTCCCCATAGAATATGACATCCAATAAGTAAACAAATTTCCCAATTTTATTTACATAGAGAGCCAAAATATCCTCACTCTAATATTCTTGAGGAAATTTATACAATATTATCCACATCATAACATGTGACAATAAATCCTAATTTGGGTCAAAATTTGGAGACCAAAATCTTGGGTACAAGACTACATTCTGAAAAACCATGGTCCTCCTTCAAAGATACTTTCCCTATCAACTATTGACTAAAAAAGATCCCTTAGTCAAAAAATTAATCTCTAGTCTTGGGCATAATTTATAATTCAGTCCCATCTAATTTTTATCAAATCTCTACTTAACTAGGCTCCTATGAATTTGAAAATTAGATCCCTATCCACCAAAGCCTGCGTTCTATCCTCTAAAAGCCTTATTTTAGAAAACACTCATGGCATTAAATTCAAAAATCTTGTAGATATTTATCATGGTTATTTCATGGAGGTGTCCTAGTGAGTGGATGAAGTGCCTTGATAGTCTAAATGATAATGACAAAGTGTGCAATGTGCTTGTCCTAGTGTGCTTAAAGTTCGCTTGGTTGATCTTCAATTTTGGCATAGTTAGAGATGTTCAGGGATGAATATGGTAATTTTAGGTTGTGAAAGGGGTCTTATAAATGGTAAATTATGATTGGATATATTTTTTTCATAAGTGGAATCATCTAGTTGTCCATAGTTTTCATCTAGATAGGTTGGGTCTAGTGGCAAAAATTTTGAGTAGGTGGTTTGCTGATATCACCATTGCCATGTATAGATGAGTTAGGGGGAGTTGGTCATATGGTTGTGATAAAATTAGTCCCTAATTTATATGTGAAAAGTCTCAAGCCTATTGATGAATCACAATAAAATATATGCAAATGCAAATTTGGGCTCTCAGGCATTTTGATAATATTTTCCCATAGTCAAATTTGTAATGTGGTAAGAAAGATTGAAGTAAATATTTTGATAATGGAATATCTTGCACGTGTGGAAATTTTAGGAGAGGTGATTATATGGGGTTATTTATTTGTTTACCTAATTTATTTATCCTAACTTTCAGGTCAAGTGCAATAAAAGATATGCATGTTCAAAGTTGGCCTCCCAGACAAGTTTTTGACATAGTTGGCTTTGTGGTAGAAAAATCTAAGTGAGTATTTTAATGTCAATATTTCTCACATGTATGAGGTTTATAGGAGAATATTTTCAAATGGTTATATTTTCATATTTGAGGAGATCATATGGTCCAAATTTTAGAACATGTGCTTGATTGGAGAAAAGATATGGAGGTGAAAAGTTGGCCTTCTAGGCAGATAAGCAACAATCCCCATAGTCAAATTTACACAAGGTAAAGTTTAAAAAACATAAATGGAGTGAATTTAATATAATATTTTAGGACAATGAAATATATTTCCAAGTTTTTGATACTTAACATTGAGCAGAGATAAAGATCGAGCTTATTCCAAAAATCAATGGTTCATGGGAGTTCGTACATCTAGATCTATGGTGCATAGTAAGTCAAATGGGTCAAAGTGTTTGATGATTAAACTGAGTAAAGATCAATTTAATTAAAAAGGGATTCATGGAGTGTATTCATTCTAATATGTCTAAAATAATTGAGATGAGGAAAAGTGTTTGATGTTTAACATCAAGCAGAGATAAATACCAAGCTATGTACAAGAGATTGATGGAGTGCATTGAGTCAAATAGTCAAGATGAAGATCCAACGATGAGTGCTGAAAGGTAAAGGTTGAGTTAACTAAAATTATATAAATGGTGCATGATTTTTATAAGTAGTGAGGACATGAGGTGCAAGCAATGTGATAGAGGTTTAACTATGACCGTTTGTATTTGAATATTTGAATTTAATAAAGGAAAAAACTAGTGATCTATATTTTGGCCATATCTTTCAATATATGTAGAATTTACTCATGGTGTAAAAAGAGAATTTGTAGAAGACTCCAAGATAAATTTATAAATATGAATTTAAATATCTAATTATGTGTATAGTAAAATATTTTGAGGTTCAAATTTGAATGTGTGTTCATGTATGTTATACAAGTAACCTAAGAAGGGTATTTGAGATCATTCTAGTGGTATTTAGATGTCTCATGATGAATTAGCTATTTGGGAGTATTTAAAAATAGATGAATATGATTTTTGTGAATTATGAATGTTTTATAAATTATATTCAATATGAACAAAGGTTTATAAGTTGACTGTGTATTCATTCATGGTGACTGTGTGCACATAATGTTGTTTGAGAGAATTATGCTTAAGTAAAAAGGTACAATGTTGGTTGTTATAATTTAAGGAGGACCTATAGATCATGTGGCATGGGTTAATGAGTTTCAAAGTGTTCCTATATCTCTTAATTTTCTTGGAGAAATGTCAAATAAGTGAATGGGTCTCCATAGGACTTAAAAGTGACTTAAGCCTATTTGAAAGTGGATTGTGATTAAGTGTGACCCATGCAAGATGCCTTAAGGGTGAAGATATGCATTATGGCCAAAAAATAAATATTATGGACTTGATAATTCATGAATTATCTATATATAGTGAAACCAAATGTGTTGGTTTCTAGACTTGTGTGTGAGACTTTTGAGAAGACTTGTACAAGGTGTGCATGTGAAAATTGTGGAGTAAAAGAGAGGTAGAGTGCCCAATTGATGAGTTAATGAGTAGATCATATTATTGACTATGTATATGACCTGTAGGTCATATTTTTTATGTCATCATAGTGATTTTTTTAGTTTGAGGATATGTTAAGAGGTTTGAGTGTGCATATGAAGATAGTTTGAGTAAAGAAGGAGAGAGATTGTGGCATGCCTATGTGATAGGTTTGTATGAGATAGATAAGAAGTCTATGTAGGGATTAGAAAATAAATATCATCATTAGGTGTTGAATACATCATTTTTAAGGTGGAGGTGTTGAAGGAGAGTTTAAAGGACTTGATCTTCTTTAGGGGCAGTTACTCCTTGTGAAATTGGTGTTTCACTAAAGGCCTTTGGTTAGGAGGATATGATCAAGGCTTACTAGTCTAAAGGAGTTAATCGGTATCTTTTTATAATTTTTTTATCAAAAAAGTAGTCCATGTGTTTCAATATTGAGATTGGGTTTTATTCCCCATGAGGGTTTCCCATAGGAACTATGTGTTATGTGTTTGATCTTGTGTATGCATTGAATGGACGAGTTCTCTTGTTAATGTTAGTTGATCAAGTTGATATATGCTGATTGTTTAATAGTTTGAAAGGATTATAATTAAAATTATAATATCTAGGCTCACTGATTCACCCCCCTCTCAGTGATTATACCTATAACAATTGGTATTATAGCATGTCCTTTGGTAAAGGCTTGACAACTTGAAGGTGATCCAAGGTACAATATGGGTAGTCATCAAGGAGGTTTCTCTACTAAGCAAGCACCAATGTTCAATGGATCCAATTATGCTTTTTGGAGTGAAAGGATGAGGACATACATTATGTCCCTAGGGTTTTATGTATGGAAATATGTTGTGAATGTTTATGTTACTCCTACTGCTCCTCCATCTAGTGCTAAAAACAAGAAGTTATTTGAGAACAATTCCAAGGCATTGAATGTTATCACTTATGGTCTTTGAGAGAATTAATACAACAAAATAATCCATTATAAATATGATAAATAAATATGAGACAAAATGAAGATCATTTATAAAGGATATTCAAAGTTTAATCTTGCTAAGTTATAGACTCACTGAAGGTAATTTGAAAGTCTCAAGATGAATGAAGAAGATTCTATGGCATCTTTTCTATAGAGAGTTAATGAAATTGTGAACATCATAAGAAGTCTTGGAGAGAACCTTAAAGAGGCTACTATGGTTCAAATAGTATTAAGGTATCTATCCCTAAAATTTGATCCAAAATTTTTTGATATAGAAGAAAGTTATGATCTTACTCAATTGAAGATGGAATAATTACATGGCACCCTTACTACCTATGAGATGAGGAAGAATGATGATATACCACCAAAGAAGGAAACAAATTTCAAGAATAAAATTAAGACAAAGAAGAAGTTATAAGGTAATAAAATTAAGGAGGATGACATATTTGATATAGATGAGGATGAACTAATTGCTTTGATTTCAAGAAAAGTGAAAATAGGTTCAGGCAAGTATAAGGGTAAACTACCCCTATAATGCTTCAATTGTGGAGAGGTAGAACATTTAAATAATAAGTGCCCTCATAATTGTAATAAGGATGATGATGAATAGCATGATCAAGGTCATGATGATGGCAAGAGATCATTTAGGTCTGATAAAATAAAAAAGGGATTCAAGAGGTTTGATAACAAGAAGAAGTACTTCAAGGACAAGAAGAGTCTCTACACCAAAGAATATTGCAGCTCATTAGATGAGAGTGAAGTCAGTGACTCTGAGTATGATCATGAAGATGATGGTATTTATAAATATATAACCCTATTCATAGCTGAGGAAGGTAGTTGTTCACATCAAAAGGAGTCTACTTGGAGTGATTTAGATGATGATGAAGATGGACTATGAGATTACATTGATAAATGTTATTGAATAACTAAAGATTACAAATAAGATAAATAAGAAGATAAACTATAAAATCAAATAATTTTGGGATAAATTTAGTGTATTTAAGGCAAGAATGAATGAATATGCCAAGGAGCATGAAGATATGGTCAAGCATCTCATTTTTCAATTGGAAGCCTTAGTTGTAATCTTGAAAGCTAAAGAAGATGAATGTTTAAGTTATGTAATGGAAAATGAGTCATTAAGATTTGAGTTAGAGAAGAAATATAGTAAGGTGAAGTCAAATGTGAGATTTGAAAAGAGCTCAAGTGAACTAGAAATTATTTTCAATGATCAAAAGCATGCAAGTGATAGATCTAGTCTTGGATACAAAGTAGAACCAGAGAATGCAACTCAAGACAAGATGAAGACTAATGTGAATAAGGATAATTATACTATGAAGACAAATTAGATGAGATATCCAAATTCTATGAGGTATGGAAGTTTCAATGGTTACTATTACACATGTAATAAATTTGGTCATAGGGATAGAGAATGTAAGAGACCTATTAGAAATGAATTTGAATGGAACTATGATGGGGGTAATCAGTCAAAAGATATGATCAAGGTTGAGTGACTTAACTTGTTGGAGAGTTTTCATGATAATGTCATGGTGATGTCTTGGAGGTGTCCTAGTGAGTTGATGAAGTGACTTGGTAGTGTATGTGACAATGAAAAAGTGTGCAATGTGTTTATTCTTGTATGCTTCTATGTGATAATGACAAAGTGTGCAATGTGCTTATTCTTATATGCTTGAAGTATGATTGGTTGATATTATATTTTAACATGGTTAAAGAGGATCAGGGATGGATATGGTGATTTGATCATGTGAAAGGGGTCTTATCAAAAGTCAAGAATGCTTTGAGTGCTTGTGTGCATAATTAGAATTCATTTGGTAGTCTATAATTTTCATCTAGACACCTTGGGTCCAGTGGTATAAAATCTAAGTAGGCAGTTTGAAGACATCACCATTACCACATGGGAATGAATCAAGGGGAATTAATCATATGGTTATGATAACATTAGTCCCTAGTTAATATGTACCAGATCTCAAGTCATGCATTGAATCAATATCAAAGATATGAGGGTGCAAAGTTAGATTCTCAGTCAGAATTCATTATTTTCCCATACTTATCCAAATTTGTAGTTAGCCAAAAAGAGTCAAGTAAGCATGTTGATGAGGTCAACATTCAAATACATAAAGGTATCAAGATAAAATGATCATATGGGTTTGTTCATTTTTGTACCTAGTTTATTTGTGCTAAATTTTAGATCATGTGATGAAGCATGTCAAAAGTTATGTATATGCAAAGTTAAGCTCTTAGGTAGTTTAACTATGTTTTTCCATAGCCAATTTTGCATTGTGGTAAGAAGAGCCAAATAATAATTTTTATGGTTTTATATCTTACACGTGTGAAGGTTTCAAGAGAAACTAATCATATGAGTTTTGTTCAGTTTTGAGCATAGTTGATTTGTGCTAAATTTGAGATCATAAGTCGAAGCACAATAAAATTTATGTAGGAGTAAAGTTGGTCTCTTAGACAAATTTTAAGCATAGTTGGCTCTGTGATAGAATATTTTGAGAAGGAATTTTAATGGTGCTATATATCATTGGCATAAGTTTTAGGAGCATTTTGGTACATGGTTGGATTCTCTTATGTGAGGAGATCATCTGCTCCAAATTTGAGATCATGCGAGTAAGCATAGAAAAATTTATTGAGGTGTAAAAATGTCTACTCAAGAATATTGAAAGGGTCCCCATAGTCATTTTTGAAATAGTTAAAGCTCAAGTAAGATCAACAGTGTGTGTTGCTCCAAGAAGTCAAGAATTAGTGAGATAAGTATAAGTGCATGATGTTTAATGACTAACTAAAGGTACATGATAAGGATCCAATGATGAGTAGGCATTTGTATAGATTGATCAAATGGTGAGCATTGATCATTAAAGACCCAGTTGATTAGTAGAGATTAATGGAGCGTATTGAGTCAACATTTCAAGATTGCATGAGATGAGGTCAAAGTGATTGAGGTTTAACATTTAACATTGGTAGACTATGTGTTAAGATCAAATAAGATTGACGGTGCATATTCAATCTAAGCTGAGATGACATAAGATTCAAGCATTATGTTTGAAGGTTAACTATGACCATTGTCATTCAAATATTTGAATTTAACATAGGAAAAAAGTGAATATTTGTATTTTATCCATATCTTTTAATATAAGTCAAATTTGTTGGTGCTGTAAAAATAAAAATCATAAAGGACTCTAAGGTGTATCTGAATATATAAATTTGAATATTTTAAAGTGAGTACAATCAAATATATTGAGCCTAGAAGTTAGTTGTGTGTTTGTGCTTATTCTAAAAATGACTCAAGAGGGATGTTTTAGTTTGTTTTGGTGTTGTTTCATTATCTCATGATGAATTAGATATTAGAGCATGTTATAGACTTAGAGGATGCTTTGTATGGTTTTAGGAGGTGTGATAAACTAAGATGACTGTATTCCTATGTATAAGGTCTTTGTTTGTGTTAATTGAGCATACATAGAGGTGAACTAAGATGACTGTGATATTTTGAGGATGTCAAAGGGAACATAAGGAGTGGACCCATGTATTAGAAAGTGGTCCTATGTTCTTGTTTTGTTTAAAGGTGAACAAGTCTCCATGAGACCTGTAAGAGCTATAATGGCCTTATTAAAAGGTGTAGCTACTTAAGGGTGACCCATATATGCTATGGCCAACCTATGAATATTTTTATGAGCCATGTCTTCATGTGAGAGATGATTTAAGGGATAAGGCATGCCTAATGGATGACCAATGTAGTGATTATCAAGATTACTCTATAAATAGTAGAACCAAAGTTGATGGGTTCTATACTTTAGATGTGAGACTAAGGAGTGATTAGAGAGAGGTTTGTGTGTGTTTTTTGGAAAAAAGAAGGGATAGAGTGCCATAAGGATGAGTTAAAGAGAAGAATAGATTGAAGACTATTTATATGACCTGTTGGTCATAATTTTATTGGTGGTACTATTACTCTTACAAATTGAGTATGAGCAAAGGTGAAGAGTGACAAGAAGAGGTCCATCATCAAGTGTTAAAGACATAAGTTCATAGGTGATATTGTGGTAGTTCAACATCTAAGGTGGTTGTATCCTCCTTATAAGGTATAACTTGATAAAAGGTTTGGTTGTTGTTATAGCTCAAATAGATAGGTGTGGCAACACCTTGTGGGATTGTAGTCTCACTAAATAGGGATTATAGTTTATTGATCATTTATAGATGGTCTAAATTTGGTCTTGTTATTATATTATATTAGTCTAATTACAATTTCCAGTGGTTTTTATCCTCTAAGAGGGGTTCCCACGTATGTCATGTGTTATGTGATTGATCTTGCATTGTCTCTCTTGATCATTGATGTGAATGTTGTGTATGCTTCATGAATGCTTGTGATAACTAATTAAGTATTTTTAAAGATCATAATTTAAGTTTTATTATTTGGGCTCACTGATTCATCCCCCCTCTCAATGGTTGTACCTCTAACAATTGATATTGGAGCATGTCCTTTGGTAAAGGCTTAACAACTTGAAGGTGATCCAAGGTACAATATGGGTAGTCATAAAGGAGGTTTATCCACTAAGCAAGCACTGATGTTTAATGGATCCAATTATTCTTTTTAGAGTGCAAGGATGAGGACATATATTATGCCCCTAGGGTTTGATGTTTGGAAATATATTTTGGATGGTTATGTTGCTTCTATTACTCCTCCATCTAGTGCTATAAATAAGAATTTATTTGAGAACAATTCCAAGGTGACGAATGCTATTACTTGTGGTCTTTTAGAGACTGAATACACCAATGTAATCCATTTTACTTTTGCTAAAGAGATATGGGACAAAATGAAGATGATTTTTAAAGGAGATTAAAAAGTCAAGCTTGCTATGCTGTAGACTCACATAAGGCAATTTAAAAGTCTCAAGATGAAGAAGGAAGATTTTGTGGCATCCTTTATGTGGAGAGTTGATGAGACTATGAACATCATCAAAGGTCTTGGAGAGAATATTGAAGAGGAAACTATAGTCCAAAATGTATTGAGGTCTCTATCTCTCAAGTTTGATCCAAAAGTATCTGATATAGAAGAGAGTCATGATCTTACTCAATTGAAGATGTATCAACTGCATGGTACCCTTACTACATGTGAGATGAGAATAAATGATGATATACCACCAAATAAGGAAGCTACATTCAAGATAGAGATGAAGCCTAAGAATAAGTTCTAAGGTAAGAAATCCAAAAAGGATGACATATCTGATATTGATGAGGATGAACTAATTGATTTGCTTACTAGGAAATTGAATACTAGCTTAGGGAAGCATAAGGGTAAACTACCCTTAAAATGTTTCAATTGTAGAGATATAATATGTTTTGAATGAAAGTAACCTCATAATCATGATAATAATGATGATGAAGATCATGGTGAAGGCCAAGATGAAGACATATAAGAAGAAAGGATTTAGAAAGTTTAACAACAAGAATAATTTCTTCAAAAATAAGAAGAGTCTCTACACCAAAGAAGATTACAACTCATTAGATGATGAAGGAGATAGTGACTTAGAATATGATCATAATGATGATGGTCCTACTAAAGATGAATCTCTATTCATGGCTGGGGAAGGAAGTTACTCACATCATAAGGTATCTACTTAAAGTGATTCAGAAAATGATGAAGATAAGGTGGACTATGAGACTATATTAATGAATGATCTTAAAGAATTAAAGATTGAGAAGAAAATCAATAAGAAGATAAAATATAAGATCAAAGACTATGAGGAGAAATTCAACATATTTGAGGTAAGATTGATTGAAGACTCTACGGAGCATGAAGGTGTTGTCATGTTTATTAATTTTAAGTTAGAATCCATGTTTGAAAGTCTAAGAGCTAAGGAAGAAGAATGTTCAAGTTATATTTTTGAAAATGATTCTTTAAAATTTGAGTTAGAAAATACATCTAGTAAGTTGAAGTCATTTGTGGGATTTAAAAATATCTAATGTGATCTAGACAACCTTCTGAGTGGTCAAAAACATACTAGTGATGTAACTGGTCTTAGATATGAAGAAGAACAAAATAATGTAACTCAAAACAAGATGAAGATTAATGTGAACTAGGACAATCATACTTTGAATATAAATCATCAGACAAGGAATGAAGGTGATAATAGAGTAAAGATGAATAATATCAGATAATCAAATGCCATGAGGTATGCAAGGTTCAATGGTTACTATTATACATTTAATCAATTTGGTCATAGGATTGAGAGTGCAAGAGACCTATTAGAAAGGAATTTGCATGGGGCTATGATAGGGGTCATTAGTTAAAAGGTGTGAATAGAATCAAGTGCTTTAATTATCTTGATATGGGACACTTTGCAAACCATTATCCACATAATATTATATAAGATGAGTCCTCTTCAAAAGGGGAAGTTGTTTTTTTTGTCATGACAAAGGACATATGGAAAGTTTCTTGGTTAGACAAACTATGTTTACATCAAGGAATATGGTGTGCTACAATTATGAACAAATAGGTCACATTGCTAGGTTTTGGAGGCAAAGGCCTATAAGATAGAATAGATTTAATCAATCTCCTAGAGTTCAAAAAAGAAGTCAATTTAACAAATGGAATCTAAAGGTGATAAGTGTGAGTCATGATTAGAGTGTAGGTCCAAGTAATCTATTTTCTATGATGGAGAATTCTTCATAAGTTGAAGAGTACCAAAAGGTCTCATTAACTACTCATATTGAGAATGAAGAGATCAAGCTCAAAGAGAAGACCAAGGTGCTGATTGAGGCCAATCTTGAGGTATGTATGGATCCAAGTAAACATCTACTATTGATGATCGTGCATATTGTAAATAACATCAATTATTTGTGCCTAATGAAGAGGTTCCAAGTTGTAAGGAAGATTCTATAGATGAGAAGGTATGCCATGAATCTTTGTTGTCTCCATATATTATCAATTCAATTCTAGAAGAAAATGAGAATGTTGTAGTGGTTAAAGAAGTTTTTCCTAAGCCAAAGAAGAAAAAAAAGAACTATAAGTATCAATTGAGTAAAGAGGAGATGGAATATGAGGATCTATTTTTGTTTTAAATCATATAGGTATAAAGGGTGTATTTATGTATGATTCTTAAGAGTTTCCTTTCATTGGAGAAGAAAGTGTTGATGTGGTGTTCCTGGTGATGTAACTAAAAAGACTAGAGTTGAGTGTTCTTAGTTGGAACAAGTCCTAAAATTGGGTTATAGAAAGTTATGGTTCCCAATGGTGTGTAATCTCAAATTTTGGTCCATAAGAGTGTAATGGTTGTTTTCAAGTGTATAAGAGGTTTTAGAGGTGGATTTTGACTGGAAGGTGTTGTGTTGACTTTGTTTGTTTTGAGATTCTAGGGTTTTGGGCTCTGGTAGAAAATTGGTCTACCTTATGAGTTGAGGTTTGAGACTTTAATTTGTTAAATGAGGTAAATGTGTGGTCAAATCAAGCTTCATAGAGAATTTAAGGTTTGTGGTTCTCAAGTTATTCAACTTTTTATCGATATGAAGGGCTAACTGGCTAGTAAGTTTATGAAGGAGGTATGTTGTAGAAGATGATCCTGATGATGAAAATTGGTGTGCTCTATGAGAGTGCTCTAGATATGGAGTTTTAGGTCTTGAAGATGTGTTTACTAAATATTGTAGACTCTGCAAGTTCTAGGTATGGCTATAAGGAGGCTAGACATGCTTAGTTTGAAGAAGAGGGTCTTTTGCTCATTTTCACCAAAAGAGCAAGGTATGTGTGTTTCAAGATGAGTTCTCAAGATTATTGAGAGGAGGTTTCCTATATGGTGAGTGACATGATGTTTTTATTGGTTGTCCTTGTAGTAGTGTGAGAGAAGAGGCTAGTTAGCATGTGTGATGGTTCTTTATGGTGTGTGGAGATCTAAAGATACTCAAAAGGTGTAATGGTTTATAGTTCTTAGGGGGATTCCATCTTAGATGTTTTTTGGTGAGTTACATTACATTTTAGTTTTTTTATGTGTTCTTTCTTCATTAGTTGTAGTGCTTGATTGAAGAGAGTGTTGTCTTGGAGAAAGAAGATGTTGTCAAGGCAAGTTGAAGTAGACTCAAGGTAAGGGTGAGATTATATCATATTTTTAAGATGGTACTTTCCTATTTAATAGTATTTTTAGGTCCTTAGAATCAATTTGTGCCCACTTTGTCATTATGTTAAAAGGGGATAAAGTTCATATTATGGGAGTGCTTTGAAGAGAGAGAAGGTGAGCTATATATTGCTATATTGATAAGTGTTGAAATCAATGATAAAGAGGGAGATTATAGGAAATTTTTCATGATGATGTCATGGAGGTTTCCTAGTAAGTGGATGAAGTGCATTGGTAGTCTATGTGACAATGACAAAGTGTGTAATGTGTTTATTCTTGTATGCTTGAAGTATGATTAGTTGATCTTCTATTTTGGCATGGTTAGAGAGGATTAGGGATGAGTATGGTGATTTAAGGCTGTGTAAGGGGTCTTATCAAAATTCAATTTTTTTTTGAGTGCTTGTGTACATAAGTGGAATTCATATGGTAGTCCATAGTTTTCATCTAGACACTTTGGGTCCAGTGGCAAAAAAATTGAGTACGCAGTTTGATGACATCACCATTGCCATGTGGGAATGAGTCAAGGGGAGTTGGTCATATGGTTGTGATAATATTAGTACCTAATTTTTATGTGTTAGATATCAAGTCATGCATTGAAGTGTGGTCAAATATATGAGGGTACAAAGTTGGCTTCTCAGTCAGAATTCATTATTTTCCCATAGCCAAATTTGTAGTTGGCCAAAAAGAGACGAGTAAGCATGTTTATGAGGTCAAAATTCACATGCATGGAGGTGTCAAGACAAAGTGATCATATAGGTTTGTTCACTTTTGTGCCTAGTTTGTTTTCACTTAATTTTAGGTCATGCAATGAAGTGAATCAAAAGTTATGCATATGCAAAGTTGGGCTCCCAGGTAGTTTGACTATGTTTTTCCATACTTTGCCAATTTTGCAATGTGGTAAGAAGAGCCGAGTGAGAATTTTAATGGTGTTATATATTTCATGCATGAAGGTATAAACATAAAATGATCATATGGTTTTGTTTAATTTTAAGCATAGTTAATTTGTGCTAAATTTGAGATCATGTGTTAAAGCACATCAAATGTTATGCAAGAAAAAAGTTGTTTTCCCAGATAAATTTTAAGCATAGTTGGCTCTGTGACATTAGATTTTTAGAAGGAATTTTAATGGTGTTATATCTCACATGTGTGAAGGTTTCAAGATTAGTTTGATACATGGTTGGATTCTTATATATGAGGAGATCATCTGGTCTAAATTTGAGATCATGCAAGTAAGTACATAAGAAGTTATTAAGGTGCAAAAATGGCTACTCAGGCATATTTAAAGGGTCCCCATACTTAGTCATTTTTGAAAGAGTTAAAGCTCAAGCAAGATCAATAATGCACATTTATCCAAGAAGTTAGGTAGTAATGAGATAAGGACAAGTGCATGATGTTTAATAATTGAGCAAAGTTACATGATAAAGATCCAATAGCAAGCAGGGATTCATATAGATTGATCAAATGATGAGCATTGATCATTAAAGACCTGGTTGATCTACAAAGATCAATAGAGTGCATTGAGTCACCTTATCAAGATTACACAAGATGAGGTCAAGGTGATTGAGGTTTAATGTCTGGCATTGGTAGACTATGTGTTAAAGATTGAAAAAGATCAATGATGCATATTCAATTTGAGATGAGAGGACATGAGATTTGAGCATTGTGTTTGAAGGTTAAATGTGACTGTTGTCATTCAAATATTTGAAACACAAGAAAAAATTAGAGCTCAATATTTTGTCCATATATTTTGATAAAATTCAAAGTTACTAGTGCTGTAAAAAGCAAAATGGTAGAGAAATCAAAGGCACATCTGAATATACTGATTTGAAGATCTAGAAGTGAGTACATTCAAATGTATTGAGCCTAAAAGTTGACTATTTATTTGCTCTTGTTTTGCAAGTGACTCAATAAACATGTTTGAGCTTGTTTTGATGCTATTTCATCATCTCATGATGAATTAGCTATTGGATCATGTTTTAGATGTCATGTGGATCATCTGTATGGTTTTTGGAGGTTTGATCAATCTATCTTGAGTATGAATAATTCTTAAGAAGTTTTAATATATGTTTGATAATGGTGTTCTTGTGTATAAGGTCTCTATTTGTGTTGATTGAGCATACACAAAGGTGAGATAAGATGACTATGATATTTTGAGGATATCAAAGGGGACATAAGGAATGGACCCATGTATTTTAAAGTGGTCTTGTGTTCTTGCTTTGTTTGATGGTGAATAGGTCTCCATGAGACATATAGGAGATATGAGGGCCTTATTAAAAGGTGCATCTGCTTAAGGGTAACCCATAGATGCTATGGCTAACCTATGGAGATTGTTATGAGCTGTGTCTTCATGTGTGAGATGCCTTAAGGGATAAGGCATGCCTAATGGCCAACCAAGGTAGTAATTATCAATATTAATATATAAATAGTGTAACTAAAGATGATGGGTTCCAGACTTTAGATGTGAGACTAAGGAGTGATTGGATAGAGTCTTGTGTGTGTGTTTTGTGGATAAAATAAGGAATAGAGTTCCCTAAGGATGAGTTGAAGAGTAGAATAGATTGGGGACTTTTTTATGATCTATTTGTCATAATTCTATTAGCAGTATAGTGCTCTTGTAGACTGAGTATGATTGAAGGTGAAAAGTGACAAGCAGAGGTTCATCATCAGGTGTTGAATACATTAGTTCATAGGTGGATGTGGTCATAGGTGTTAATGTGGTAGCTCAACATATAAGGTGGTTATAGCCTCCTTACAAGGTGTAAATTGCTAAAAGGCTTGGTTGTTGTTGCAGCTCAGCTAGACAAGTGTGGCAACACCTTGTGGGATTGTAGTCTCACTAAATAGGAATTGTAGTTCCTTAATAATTTTTAGATGGTATAAATCAAATCTTGTTATTATAGGATAATATTCTAATTATAGGTTTTAATGGGTTTTCTCCCCCAAGTGGTTTTACCATGTATGTCATGTGTTATGTGATTGATCTTGTATTATCTCTCTTTGTCATTGATGTGAATGTTGTGTATGCTTCATGAATGCTTATGGTAATTGATTAAGTGTTTGCAAAAATCAAAATCTAAGTTAGATTATTTAGGCTCATTGATTTAGCCCCCCTCTCAGAGATTATACCTCTAACATAACTATCTTAATGTGGGACACTTTATAAAATATTGTTTGATCAAGGTAAGACAAGCTAAGTTTCCATCAAGGAGTATGGTTTTCTACAACTATGAATAAAGAGGTCACATTGCTAGATTATTTAAGCAAAGGCCTAAGTCAAAATAAGCCCAATCAAGCCTAAGAGTACAAGGAAGAAGACAAGTTAGCTCATGAAAACCAAATGTGGTAAGTATGAGTCATGATAAGACTGTAGGACCAAGTAATATGTTTGCTATGGTGGATAATGATACAAAAGGAGAAGAGTTCCAAGGGCTCTCATTATCTACTCATGTTGAGAATGAAGAGACCAAGCTCAAGGAGAATACTAAGGTGCTGGTTGAGGTTAGTTATAATTTGAGTATGGATCTAGGTTAACATCTTGATATTGTTGATTAAGGTTCATATAGATAAAATCAATTGTTAGTAGTTAGTGATGAGGTTCCAAGCTAAAAGGAAGATTTTACAGATGAAAAGGAATGTCATGAATGTATGTTGTCTACATGTGTTATCAAACCAATCATAGAAAAGAAGGAAACTATTGTAGTGGATGAGCATGTTAATTATCTTAATCCTAAGAAGAAGAAGAACTATAAACATCATATGACCACGGAGGAGAAGGAATATTAGGAGTTGTGGGAAACTCCTAGTTTCACATTGTTTTAGGACATTGTGAAATAGGGTGTCTTTGCCTATGCTTATTATGAGACATATTTCTTGTGGAAAAACAAGTTTATGTGCTCAAGATATGAATGCCAATCCATACAGACTTATGTTGATCTTAGAATGTCATTAGTTAAGGGGAAGCAAAAATGTCATGTGTTTTCTCCAGAGGTTTGTGAAGCAGCTGTAATACAGGGTCAGAATGGGTGGTTTTAGGTGGCTTAATGAGATTGATGGAATGTCATGAAGAGTTTGGTGCTCAAAAAGGCCTATAAACTTATTTTTGGTATGATCTAGGTGTTTTTGTGGTTTGAAGGTATGTTGAAGTCAAATTGGATATTTTTGTTTGCTCTTAGGTTTCCTAGTTTGTGCTTAAGAGTATGTAGGTCCTAAAATGGGTTATAGGAAGTCAAGGTTCCCAATGGTGTGGAAGATAAAATATTGGTCCAAATGTGTGTGATGGTTGTCTCTAGGTGTAAAATAATTTTTAGAGGTGGACATTGACCAAAAGGAGGTTTGTTAACTTTGTTTATTTTGAGATTCTAAGGTTTTAGGCTTTGCTAAAAAAGTGGTTTGCCTTATGAGTTGAGGTATGAGGATTCTTAATAAGTTTAATGGGATAAATGGGTTGTAAAATTAGGATTCAAATAGATTTGAAGTTTTGTATTTCTCAATTTATTCATGTTTTTGTTAGGTTGGAGGCCTAACTAACAAGTTGGTTTGTGAAGGAAGTATATTTTAAAAGATGAGCTAGGTGATGAAAATTAATGTGCTTGAGGGGGCATATGAGATTTCTCTAAACATGAAGTTTAAAGTCTTGATGGTGTGTCTTATAAAATTTGTGGGCTCTACAATTTTTAAGTAGGGCTACAAAGAGACTAGACATGCCTAATGAGAAGAAGAGTGCTTTTTGTTCAATTTATATAAAATATCAAGGCATGAGTATTTCAATGTGAGTTCTCAAGTTGTTTTAGAACATGTTTTATATTGGTGTGTGGCATAAAGTTCTATTAGTGGTCCTTGAGATGGTTTGAGAGAGAAGGCTAGTAAGCCTATATGGTGGTTCCTCATGGTATGTGGAGATCTTAAGATTCTCAAGTGATTAAATTGCTCAAAAATATTAGGGAGAGTCCCTCTTAGATGTTTCTTGGTGTGTTCCATCAGATGTTAGTAATTTGTGTGTTTTATCTTCATTAGTTACAGTGCTTAGTTGAAGAAGAATGTTGGCATATAATAAGAAGGATGTTGTCAAGACAAGAAGAGGTAGGATAAAGGTAAGGGGGAGTTTTTATCATCTTTATGATATGGTCATTTCCTATTGATATTATTTTTATGTCCTTTAGATTAGTTGGTTCCCACTTTGTTATTGTGTCAAAGTGGGAGAAAGTTCTTATTATGGAGTGATTGAAGAGAGAGAAGGTGAGATGAATGATATTTGTTGACATCAATGAAAAAGGGGGATATTATTGGAGAGTTTTCATGGAGGTGTCTTGGTAAGTGGATAAATTTGCTTGATAGTCTAAATGATAATGATAAAGTGTGCAATGTGCTTGTTCTAGTGTGCTTGAAGTTGGCTTGGTTGATCTTCAGTTTTGACATGGTTAGAGATGTTCAGGGATGAATATAGTGATTTTAGGTTATGAAAGGGGTCATATAAATGTTAAAGGATGATTGGAGAGATTTTTTTTCATAATTATAATTCATCTGGTAGTCCATAGTTTTCATCTAGATAGTTTGGGTCTAGTGGTAGAAAATCTAAGTAGGCAGTTTACTTACATCACCATTGCTATATATAGATGACTTAGGTGGAGTTGGTCATATGATTATGATCACATTAGTCCCTAGTTTCTATTAAAAAAGTCTAAAGTATAGAGATGAAGTGAAATAAAATACATAAAATTGCAAAGTTGGGATCTCAATCATTTTGTCAATATTTTCCCATAGCTAAATTTGCAATGTGACAAGAAAGAACCAAGTAAGCATTTTGATGGTGGCATATATCATACATGTGTATGTTTTAGGAGAAGGTGATCATATGGGTTTATTTAATTTTATGAATTTTTAATTTGTGATAACTTTTAGGTCAGGCACTAAAGTGTGATAAAAGATATGCATGTTCAAAGTTGGACTCTTAGACAAGTTTTTGACATAGTTGGCTCTACGGTAGAAAAATTTGAGTGAGCAATTTAATATCAATATATCTCAAAAATATGAGGGTTATAAGAGAATATTTACCCATTAATTTATTATACTATGTGAGGATATCATATGGTCCAAATTTTAGAACATGTGCTTGAGTGAAGAAAAAGATATGGAGGTACAAAGTTGGCCTTCTAGGCAGATAAGCAATGGTCCCCAAAGTCAAATTTAAACAAGGTAAATTTTGAAAAATATTAATGGAGCATGTTTAATAAAATATTTTAGGATGTTTTGAGATGGTTCCAAGTATTTGATGCTTAATGTTGAGCAAAGATAAAGATTGAGCTTCTTCCAAGGATCAATGGTTCGTAGGGTTTCATACATCTAGATCTACGGTGCACAGTAAGTCAAATGGGTCAAAGTGTTTGATGCTGAAAATAAGTAAAGATAAAGTTCCTTAAAAAAGGATAAATTTAACATGTTAATTCTAAGATTTTTGGAAGCAAAAATATGAGGATAAGTGTTCGATGTTTAACTTCAAGTAGAGATAAAGATTGAGCTATGTACATGAGATCGATGGAGTGCATTAAGTTTGATAATTAAGATGAAGATCCAATGATGAGTGATAAAAGGTAAAGGTTGAGTTAATTAGAATTATATTGATTGTGCATCATTTATATAATAAATTAGGACATGACATGTGAGCAAAGTGACCAAGGTTTAACTGTGATCATTTGCCTTTGAATATTTGAATTTAATGAAGGAAAAAACTAGTGCTCTGTATTTTGGCCATATCTTTCGATCTATGCATAATTTTCTCATGGTGTAAAAAATGAATTTGTAGAGGAATAAAAGGTAAATATATAAATATAAATTATAAGGTCTAATTTTATTTAAAATAAAATATATTTAGGTTTAAATTTGACTGTGTTTGTGCATGTTCTCCAAGTAATTTGAGAAGGGTATTTGAGATCATTCTAGTGGTATTTCAATGTATCATGATGAATTAACTATTTGGAAAGATTTTAGACGCCATTAGGATGATATATGTGCATTATTAAGGTTTGATCAATCATATTTGTTATGAACAAAGGTTTACAAGTTGACTATGTATTCGTTCATGGTGACTGTGTGAACAAAATGTTGTTTGAGCTAATTGTGCTTAAGCAGAAGGGTACTATGTTAGTTTTTGGAACTTAATGAGGACATATAGATCATGTGTAATGGGTTAATAAGTTTTAAAGTGTTCTTATGTTTATTATTTTTCTCAGAGAAGTGTTAAAGAGATGAAGAGATCTCAATAGGACCTAAAAGTGATTTAGGCCTATTTGAAAGTGGATTGTGTTAAGTGTGACCCATGTGAGATGACTTAAGGGTGAAGATACACATTGTGGACAATAAGGAAATATTATGGACTTGGATATATATATATATATATAGAAATATATATATATATATTGAAACCAAATGTGTTAGTTTCTATATTTGTGTGTGAGACTTTTGAGAAGACTTGTACAAGGTGTACATGTGATAATTATGGAAAAAAATAGAGGTAGAGTTCCCAATTGATGATTTAATGAGTAGATCAGATTTTTGACTATGTGTATTATCTGTAGGTCATATTTATAATGTCAAAATAGTGCTCTTGTGATTTGAGGATATGCGAAGAGGTCTGAGTGTGCATATGAAGATAATTTGAGTAAAGAAGGAGAGAAATTGTAACATGCCTACGTGAGAGGTTTGTATGAGATAGAGAAGAAGTTTGTGTAGGGGTTAAAAAATAGAGATCCTTGATTAAGTGTTGAAGACATTAGTTTTAAGGTGGAGGTGTTCAAAGGAGGGTCTAAAGGACTTGATCTTACTTAGGGTAAGTTGCTCCTTGTGAAATAAGTGTTTCAATAAAGGGATTTGGTCAAGAGGATATGATCAAGGCTTGATGGTCTAAAGGAGTTGATCAATATCTTATTTATAATTTCTTATAGGACAAGTAGTCCATGTGTTATAGGATTGAGAGTGGGTTTTATTTCCTATGAGGGTTTCCCATATGAACTATGTGTTATGTGTTTGATATTGTGTATGCACTAACTGAATGAGATCTCTTGTTAATATTGCTTTATCAAGTTGATATATACTGATTGTTTAAAAGTTTGAAAAGACTATAATTGAAATTGTAATATCTAGGCTCATTGAGTCACCCATAGCCTCAGTGATTATACCCATAACAACTTTGATTGAGAAACATGTTTCCACAAAAACCCTAATTCCTTCAAAGTATTTCTTTGATCCATTTCCTGACTCTACCAGAACGGGATGAGAACAAAACCAATTTGGACCTCCTATAACATTCATTTCTACCAGATAATTCACCTTTAGGATTTTATCTATAACTTATTTTGAAATCCTCTTAACCACCTTAGCTTTAAAGTGAATATGAAACTTCTTTTCAATATTCTCAATCAACTGGTTCTCCTTGTCCCACTACAATCCATAACCAACACTATTTTCCTATTGATTCTCTAATCTACCATGGGCACCCATATTATTATTTGCATCATTCATAATACTCACCCAACTTATGTGTAAATATTAACCTGCTTTACCTTCTGTTGTCCTTTATTTTTTCATACTTCCTTCGCTATTTGCTCTGCCTTTAGCAATTACCAACCCTGCATGTATATAGTGTCAATATTTAGTAGTAATTAGTGTTTATAATTAATTACTTATGTATTGGTGATTCATGGATTTTTAGGTAATTAGATGTTAATTGGAGCATTTGGTCTTGTATGAAACTTATATCCCAAAAGCTTATTTAAGATTATTGAATCAAAAAATAAAAAATTAATGTGCATGTTTGCAACTTATTTTAATATAAACTTTCATTTATAAATTCAATATGTGATTAATTTTATATTTACATATATACTTTTTCCAAACATTGGTATCAGATATTTCATAAAGATAGGGCTATGAGGAAGAGAGATGGAAGACCCATGAAGCATGGAACTATGGAGATTTGTTTCAAGATTTTTGGTGAAGTTTTTATTTAATTATCTATTTTTTTTTTGTTTTGGCATATTTTAGAGAGTCTGATAAGAAAAAACAAATCTTTGTATATATATATATACTTTAAGATTTTTGGTGAAGTTTTTTTTTCTTAATTTTCTAATTTATTTATGTTTTGGCAAATTTTTGAGAGTCTGCCAAGAAAAATTAAATCTTTGTATATATCTGTGTGTGTGTGTGTGTGTTTGTGAGAAATGCATTGGTGAGTGAATAATCATATTTAATCCTAAAAATGGAATTTATTCCATTGAAAGTGTGATTGGGAGGTTTTCAAAGGCATACAAAATTCTTGTGGGGTGTTTCAATTAAAATTATGAAGCATTTTTTACTAATGTATACATCAAATCAGCCCTAAATCTGGAAATTATTTGTCTACAATTTTTTAATCTAAAGATAGAGGTATTTTAACTTTGAAAATAAGATTTAAATTTGTCTTTTTTATGTATGTTAAATAATCTGGGAGTATTTATTAATGCTAGAAATTGATTTTTTGGGAAAAAGTCATTATTTGTATGGTAGGTGTGATATTTTTGACTGAAAGTTTCATGAGTGGATTTATAAACTACATGAGGTGACATTTAGTGAGTGATAATTTTTTTAGAAACATTATAAATTATTTTATAGCTAACTAGGTGTTAAAATATGTTAGATTGCTAATTAAAGGGCATTGGATATGTATACAAAATTTTGGGATTGACTTTTATGATTTTACTATGGCTTGGATGGGAAATGGATACGTATGAAAAATGTTGGGATTTATTTTTATGATTTTACTATAGTTTGGATGGCATTGAAATTCTTTAAATATTTATTTTATATCTAGCTAGGTGTTGTCATCCTCTAAGGCATTGATTATATGATACCTATTTTTTTAAATCCCCAAGGCATTTACCTGGGGTGCCAACCTAAGTTACACATGTTTATCTAAGCACCATATATTTAAATGCTAAACCATACATTTAAAATGTGGGTCCCATTTATTTATGAGCATAATATTTCATGTTTCTCAATAAATGTTTTCACCCCTAGGTGATTTCTTACTCCTGCATATTTAAATTGCCACATATATTTTAATTTATTTACATAGTCAAAACACAAATTATATATCAAATTTTAGATATTATGTTTGAGTTGAGTGCATATAAAATTTTGTTATTTTATAAAATGAAGGCGTTTTTGAAAAAGAGGTATTGGGTTCAAAAGTTGGCACCTTATTTTTTGCATATAGTAAAATTTTAAATCTAGGTTATATAAAAGTTTAAAACATTCATTATTAAGTAGATGCATTGAGTATTTATCCAAATGAAATTCATAAGTTATTTTAAATAAAAAAGGTTATGTGGCCTATTAAAAAATAAGTGCATAAACTAATTTAAAAAAAACCCAGTCATTTTTAAGTGTTATAATTTATACATAAGCAATTTGTTTTGGAATTTTTTATTTTTACTAAGAGGTAGGCATGTAACCAACTTTTCCATAGGTTTTGGAACATTATAAATCCATTTAGAGGCTTAATATGTTGGTTTTAAGTCTCATCATATGAATTTTGTGAATAATGTATTAAATTAGAGAAACAAGACATTTTAATGTACAATGGGTGCATTTTAAATTGAATTTGACATCATGTTTTTGTTGTAATTTTGAAAATAAAAAATTGGTGCTTGAAAACATTTAGTTTAAAAATTTCTTATACTAATTATGATATTATAAACAACCATGTTACATTTTAGGGTTTACAGGTCCTTAGGGATCTAACAAACCAATAGAGCAAACCACCTTTCTATCTTGAGTTTCCTACTAGCTCTAGGATTGGGTTTTATTTTAGTAGGATTTTTGGATAGATATAAGGTTGCGTTTTCTATACCAATTTTGGTTTTTGAGTTATTTGATATCATTGATGAGTATTAGACCATGTTGTTTGGTGGTGTTATATACTACAAGGAATTCTCACCTCTCATCTGATGGTGGGGAGATACTATATTGGGCTTAGATAAATAATTAATTATTATAAATGATAATAGGGGTTTATATCACTGATAGTTTTAAGAAAAAAGGTGGTTAGGTTTATTGGGTGTCAGGTTAGTGTATACACCTAAAATCAACACACCTCATTTTTGAATGTCAAAAATTTGCCTAGACCTACCTAGGACCCCCTTGGGACCAACCTACACCAATATGGCCTCATCAAACCCATCCAAAATGTCTCAACTTGACCTTCATGACACTTTTCCTCTAACCCTAACCATTGATGGTCAGGGTGACCATTGACGGCCAGCCTTGAGAACCCCTAACCATCGATGGTCAAGATCCACCTCTTCACCAAAATCATGCAACCTTTACTAACCTCTTATAAATATAAACTTGTCTAATTCTTGTTGCAAGCCTTTGCATGAATGAATTATATTTAGATGGCCTAGTTACACCTTCACTTCCACCTTTTGCTTATGCCTATAAGAGAGAGAGACATGGGAGGTCAAATCCATCTATAATAATTATCAGGACCTTAGACATTCAAGATTTTTCTTTTGGAGGTCAATCAACATCATCAACATTATCAAGCATCATCAACCTTCTTATTGAGAGCTGACTAATTTTCACCTCTCAACCAAGCTCTCAGGTATTGTTACTTTATCAAAATCAAATTAGATTCCACCAACAGGCCAACTATATCAACCACCCACCCAATCAAATTTTGGTAAGACAGGTACTTATTTGTTAATATTGATGTACTCTATTTCCATTTCGTAATCAATCTATCCCTTATCCAACTCCAAAAATCCATCTTTTACATCCTATTATTCAACTATTTATCAAACCCATAACTTACATAGTAATCATTGATAGTTGACCCAACTATTGATGGTCTATCTAACCAATGATAGTTATCCTAATCTTCGATGGTCACCTTAACCGCTGATGGTCACCCCAACTATTGATGGTCACCTCTGGTGGTAAAAACCAACAAGTTGTTTTCACCCTCGTACTCTCAACTAAACTTGATTTTCTATTTTTTTGATCACTCATAGACCCCTTCTAGATTTTTTAAAGTAGACCCTGACCCTTTATCACTAGTATTAACTAGTTTATCACTAATTTGATTATTTATAGTCTATTTTCTTAGCATGTGTTCAGTTTTAGTAATGTTATTTAATTGATGTAAGTATCTTCTTTCTAGTTTTCTGAAATTAATTATTTAAAATATGTGGATTGATAACCCCTAAGGAAGCTCTCACTTTTGGGATCTAGATACCACTAGGCAATCCACCCAACTATCTATATAATAAACAAGTTTGCTTTAGTACTTTCTTATCTATAGGTCTTCCTCCTAAGCCAAAGAGGAGCTCTTCACAATCTTCTAATTCAACGCATGAAAAAACAAACAAGTTTTTCAACCACACTCATACTTAGTTTTTTCTTTACCTTTTCCAAATAATAAGAAAAAATTCATAGAAACATTCTGGCATGCCCGATGAGACCAAGAGTCTTTACTTGCATTTTTTTTGCATTTGTATGCTCTTCTCTCCATCTATGCTCATAATTGAAACTGAAACCACTTTTGGGCTTAAAAAATCAACTACATCCATTGCTTGCTTTTAACATTAGTTCACTTTGAATTAAAGCACAATAATCTTATCATAGCATCATTTTTGTTGCACACACTAGTCAAACCACTTTCATCAATCAAACATCAAAAAAATTTGAAATAAGGCCCGATTGGGATTCCATAACCTAACAATCACCTTAACCTTTCCCAATGATACTACTTGGAGTTCATTACTAAGGAGAGAACCAACTTATCTCTCTGGTTGAGTATAAAATTTGGATATAAATATATATTGGCTAAGCACCTGACACTCTTATCGTTACGGGACTGTGAAGTGAGGGGGTATGCCCCAATACCAAGCCATGTATTGATTCCAATAGAGATTATTTTGAGCATATAAAATGACCCAAAATTAATTATAGGCTACTTCTATAGTACCTGATCTACAAGCCAACTTTTATCACACATTCTCATAAACTAAGGAAAAAGCCAAAAGTGAGATTAAAACTAACCTCTAGGCTTAAAATACTTTCTAGTGTGTGTTTTGATTGCCTTGATCATTTTCTTGTCTTCTTAAATCAACCCATCAATTAAATTAACCTCTTCTACCTCCTCATCCATGGAGTACATCTCCAAGGTAGAATATTCACCTCATCCATTAGGAAGCCCTACTTTTCTTTGGGTATTTTCCCAAGGAGATATGGACTTCACCACTTTTTTGGAAAACAACCCAGTTGCCCTCCAACACTACCTCAATACCTCCCCTCCCCATGTCTTGATTTCAACTCCACCTTAGGATCCTCCTTATGGCATGCCATCCTAGCTTATGAAGGGTATCCTTATTTCCATGATCACCAACTAACCTCTAACTACCCAAGCATCTTTGTCTACTACCCTCTTTGATACCACAATTGAAAGCTAACCTACCCAACTAACCGCTACCCTTACACCTTCCATCCCTACCAATGACTCTTATACCTTAGGAGTAGTCTTACCATTAACCCATCATGCTCTAATTATTTTTGGAGCATCTACCACCATCACTACCAACCTTCCCTCTATCAAATCTAACCCATTTATCAATACCCCTTTACAAAGCTTAGGGTTATCTAGACCTTCTAATTCACCACCCATTAACACAAAGCTCACTACCTCACCTCTTGTCACCAACCCAACTACCACCCATACCTAACCCATAATAATCCCTCAATAGATACTCATTGCACATAATCTATGATACATCCCTAACCCATAAGGGTATATACCCACTACCCAACCACTATCATCTGCCTACCTACCCAACCTCTAGCATCCACAATATAATATGTGGTAGCTTCTCAACCATTAAAAAATTACCAATATGTTACCCAACCTCAACCACAATATCAACCTTACAATCCTTTTGGTGTACCACTTGAAACTGACTTAATGAAGATGCTCATAGACAAAATGACAAACCTTGAGTCATCCATTTTAGGGGATCATAAGATCCTATCCTATGATCAAATTTGTAGTGAACCTATTCATCCTTCTGTCCCCATTAGAACTTACCCTCCTCAATGGGAGCTTCCAAAATTTACCAAATTTTAGAGCATGGAAGACCCCCAACAACACCTTAGGGCTTTCAGGAATACATGTTAAATGATTACTTATGATGATGCCCTTCTCCTTCGAACCTTCCCCATGTCTTTATCTAGCCTAACACTCGACTGGTATAGTGCCCTCACCAAGAATTCCATCTTTTCTTTCACCAAACTAGCATAAGTCTTCTTAGATCACTTTTCCATTAACATTTCCAAGAAGGTCTCTATCACCAACCTCTATTCTATCAATAAATTCAATGATGAATATGTTGGTAACTTCATCTCTCATTGGAGAAACTTGATTAATTAGATTTCATTTTTCTTGCATCAACCTAAAATTATAGAAATTTTAGCTTGAGCCTGTGCTATTTAAATATCATCTACATTGCATGTCCAAATCTTCAGAACTTTTGATGAAACTTTTATACCATGGCATGTAAGCTATAAAATTGGGCCATAGATGAGGGTAAATTGAAGTTAAAAAACAAGAACTCTACCTTCAAGACCAATGAAACCTCTTCCTTCAAACCAAGCAACCAAGCCAATACCAGAACCAAGACTAAGGGAACCATGAATGCCATTATCCTTAAAACTGATCTTCTATCCAATGCCAATCAAAAAAGTTCTTCCATTACCTCCAACCAAAACACAAAGAACCCAAACTGAAGTAACTAGAAATAGTTCACTCCACTTGGAGAATCTTATGCTCAATTTTGGAGAAGCTACTAAAAAATAACCTTATACAACTTTCACCCATCAAACCTCCCCAACAATTTGATTCTTCTCATCAAACACTTGCTTGGTACAATGAGAATGACCTTTGTGCTTTTCATTAGGTAATTGGACACAACATCAGCTAATGTAATACTTTAAAGAATTTTGTTGAGAGTCTTATCAACAAGGGGAAAATCATGTTGGATAATCCTAATGCCCCTCAAAATCAAGCTCTTGACATCTTCAAGAAACCTTTTTCCAACCATGCCCTATTTAAATCTGAGGACACACAAGCTAAGTATTCTCTTGATGCCCACATGATCAATATGGTACTTGACACACTTTTCCATGGGTATCCTATCATCCAACCTACCTATTTATCTCCCACTTCACTTGTTAAAGTGAAAAAATCATCTTCTCTTCCTTCAAATGCACAAATTGAGGAGGTTACTTTTTCCTTGGCTATACTCATAGAGGTGTTGGAATCATTAAACACCCATTTGGATAGTCTAAATAAACAAACAACCATTTCTAACCCACCATCTCCCCTAACCATAGATCAAATCATAACTATGGACATCATGGTCAGGGAAATAACTCTCTCACAAACACCCCTCATAGAGTAGCCACCTAGCCCAAACTTACCTTGCCTACTTGAGGATACAGATGAGGATATCAACCCTCCTCATAAACCCATAGGTGTATCATTGACACCCACTACCTAGAGGACCATATTGACATATAAACCTTTTTCTAAACTCATTGAAAAGTTAGGTATGGTCACAAAACTAGACATGGATCAAACCACTTTTTGGCAATACTTAAGGCTCCCTTACAAGAATAAAATTAAACCTTATAGCATACTTATAACAAACCAATCCATCATTTTCCCACCACGTCTCAAACCAATCAAAACTTCTACCAACCCCTCACCTTCTTAGTCAACCAAAACAACTACCTCTCTAATGACCACACCACCAACCAAAACTTCCAAAACTCTTGGTGCCTTCCCCACACAAAGCTTGGTCCACCCATTTTTGAAAGTGGAATTATCCCCATCCAAATCCATACCCAAACCACAAACCAACCAAGGGGATGTAACCATTTAAGATTCACATGACTAGGAATCGACATCCCTCTACCTTGCCCTCTATCTTAGGACCTCACCCTTCAACCTTGCCTAAGAAGCAAGCTCCTCTTAACATATATAATTCACCACCATTCTGTTATACTAGCCCACCTACTATCTAATGCATTAGTCCTTCCTAGATTACTAATAGTCAAACCATCAAACTTAGCCACCCCAACCACCAACATGCCCAGACTAAAACCATCAACCAAAAGCACCACCTTACCTAAACCACCTCTCACCAAACCTATTACCACCAACATGCCCATCTTACCAACCAAAACCATAGTTCCTAGAACTTTCCCACATCTAGAGGAATCTTATACGACCATTGTTCAAAGGTTATTATAGACCTCCTACCTCACATTACCTCCTATCAGACCCTTTGATCCTCTTGGTTTGAAGCTGGCTTGGTATAATGACCATCAAATTTGTTCCTATCATAGGACACCTAGGAATGACACCAAAGATTATAAATCTCTCTAGGCCATTATCCATCATCTTTATAATGAGGATGATCTTTTACTAGATGAACTTCCATCCATTCCTCTATCAATACACCCAACAACCATTCACCAACACATTCCTAATCCCCCACTCTTACCTCAGAGAGATGGAAAATCTACCCAACCTCCTATCACACCTTTACCCTCTATCCATAAGATTAACGTAGTCATGTGATCACAAAAAAAATATAAAGGGAGGGCCAAAGTGTCTATTTCATGGACATATCCACCAACTTATCCTAAACTAAACTAGATCTAAACCTCTACATCTATAGCTCAGCCCAAAGTTACCATTTTAGGCACTTCTGAGACTAACCCCTCTAAATACATTAGAAGGGTCATCCTTAAGTAACTTCACCAAACTCTAGTTAAAATGAACCTCTAAAAACTCATTTCCACCTCACCTCACCATCATCAGGGTACGATCGAGGCTATACAAGCTATCAAGATTAGACCAGGTGACTCTCCATCTATTGAGGCCTTTGTAGGTGATCTCCAGCTCTCTATCCTTTCCACCTTTAAGGAATCAGAGATACCTTATATCTATCCCAAAAACTTAGATCCCCTCTTTTTATTACTACCCATATCAACCAATCTTGCATAAAATAGGTTATGATTGATGGGGGAGCCAGTATCAACATCATCTCTTCCTATGCCTATAACCAACTCAAGATACCAGATAATTTCATGTTTGAAACTTTAGTCATCCTTTGATCCTTTAATGCAACTATGAACACTACCTTGGGAACCATCATCCTTCACATTCATATAGGACCTCACATGCTCCTCGAACTCTTTTATGTGGTTGAAGGTAAATTCTAGTACAATATCTTACTAGGGAGACCTTGGATCCATGCCATGGGTTGTGTACCTTCTACCCTCCATCATTGTGTCAAGTTTGAACATGGAGGTAAAGTTGTTAAAATATAAGCTAACCCTAGACCTTTTATAGCATGTAATATGACCTACCAACCTAATGATGTTCTCCTACCTCCATCCAAAGCACCATAAACATCTACCACTAAGACCTCACCCATAGAAGCCAAAACCATTACTTCCCCTTCCACTGAGGCATCTACCAATTCATCTATTCTTGTAGACTAGATACCCATCAATGATCCTTTAGCACCTACCTTTCAATGCCTTACCCTTGGAGAATGCTACTTTCTCACCCTTGATGCCTTATAAACTCCCCAAGAATATGTAAAGCTCAACCACCAACTATGTTATGACACCAACATTTTATCCATTACCCCATTGGGGCCTCTAAGATATCAAACCCACTATATCTATGGGATAATTGATAAATCACTCATTGCTACTACCACTCCCTCTCCACCTCAACTATCCATCTCTAACTTCTCTTACTTGGACAACCTAGACTTCACCAAGCTATACCTACACAGGTGTGCTTGGAAAGGATTTGGCTTAGGATGATATGAACATGGCCCACACATATTGATCCTAATTGAGACCCACAATCCTCATGAGAAGCATAGGCTTGACTTCATTCTACCTAATAAGAAGAAAGCCAAATAACCTACAGTTACCATTGTTGAAGAAGAGACCCCCTCCTCACCAACACCCCCTCCACCTAAGTGTGAGGATGAGGACATCATCCCACCTAGCTTTTATTTTCTATCAACATGATTAACCTCAGCCCCCTAACTTATCAAAAGGAAGGGGGACTCGTATCTATCCCTTTAATCCATCCTAAACTGGGGGGAGAAGACTCTCCTACCATTCACACTATCTAGTGTCAAGATGATGATTCTATTCTCACATACCTTGGTTCACCTAATTCCGCTATCCACAAATCCTTACCTCTAAAGAACTCAACTATGTTGAATAAACCCACCATGGATAATGACATAGGCACTCTAGACAACCACCATGTTGTTAAACTAGGCCAAATTCTCACCCCTAAGGAACTACAAGACTTCTCTACATTCCTCTAGGACCACAATATTGTATTTACATGGTCATATGAAAACATGCCTGCTATTGACCCAACCATCACCACCCACAACATCATAATCAATCATGAGGCCAAACTTGTCAGAAAAAAACTCCATTGAATGCATCCTCGCATAGCCTTCCTTATCAAAGAAGAGCTTCAATGCCTCCTTTCTATCAACTTCATTCAACCCATTGGCTATCCCGAGTGGGTTTCAAACATCATGCCTGTCACTAAAGATATAAGGGGACTACATATCTATGTGAAATTTCATGACCTCAACCTCACCTACCCCAAGGATGACTTTCCTCTACCTAGAATTGACCAACTTGTTGATCTTATGATAGGTCATGAGATGATATCTCTCATGGACAATTTTTTGAGTTATAATAAGATTTTAATTACCCCTGAAGATCAGCACAAAAATGCCTTTATCACATCATGGGCGACCTTTTTTTATAAGGTCATGCCCTTTGATCTTAAAAATTCTAGTGCAACCAACCAATGTGTCATGACCTACATCTTTCATGACCTTATCCACACAATCATTGAGGACTATGTGGATGACCTCAAAAAACCCAAACTTCATAAAGACCACTTAGCCATTCTCAAAATTATCTTTGAGTGACTTACCCATTATCATGTCTACCTCAATCCCAAGAAATGTATTTATGGGGTTTTATTAGGCAAAATTCTTAGCTTCATCATTTCCCTTCAAGGAATCAAGGTTGATCCAACCAAAATTAAAGCCATCCTCGAGATGCTACCTCCAACCAATCTTAAGAAACTCCATAGTTTTTAGGGGAAGCTATAATCCATTCACTACTTCATTTCTCAACTCTTAGATTGATGTCAACCCTTTCACCACCTCTTGAAAAAGGACATATCTTTCACATGGAATGTTGATTGCTAAAAGGCCTTTGATGCACTCAAAGAATACCTTCTATCTCCACCTATACTCACACCTCTTAAGGACAAAAAACCTTTCTACCTTTATATTTCTACCACTTACCATTCCCTAGGGGAAATGCTTACCCATCAAGATGAACAATGTAAAGATCCATCCATCTATTACATTAGCTGAATACTTGTTGAGTATGAGACTCAATACACATATACTAAGAAATTGTTCTTGTCTTTAGTCTTTATGGCCACCAAAATTTGCCACTATCTTTTTAACCACAAAACATTTGTCATAACTAATAATAACTCTCTCGAGTACATACACTCTAAGCCATATCAAACCAACATATGGCCAAGTGGCTCATGCTTTTAGCTAAGTTTGACCTTGAGTTCCTCCAGCAAAAATCAATCAAGGGGTAAGTCATTGCTAACTAATTAGCCAATGTAGCTATAAAAAATAGCCAACCTCCTCCTCTTGAGTTTCTAGATGAGTTTATTATAAGCCTATCTCAAGTGGATTTCACCAATAAAGTAACCATGTTTTTTGATGCTTCCAAATATTAGCATGGTGGGGAAGCTGGTATCATCCTTATCCCCCTTAATGGTGAACCACTTCCTTTGTCATTTAAAATTGACTTTGAATGTACCAATAATGTAGCCAAATATGAAGCCCCAATAATAAGTTTCCAAACCACATTAGCCTTAGGAGTCAAAATAATCAACATATTTAGTGACTCCCAACTTGTGGTCAATCAAGTCAATGGCATCTACTAGTGTAAGAATGAGATTTTGAAACTATACAGGCAGTTAGTTACAAAAATTTTAGCCTCATTCAAGTACTACCATATTCAAACCACCTCATAATATACCAATAATTTTGTCGACACCATGGCTTCTCTTGCTTCTCAAATCCCATCAACACCGTCAGACTCCAAACTATCAATCATTTTTTATTGCCTCACCAAACCCTCCTATACAAAATCAAACACTCTAACCATCTTTAGTGTGGAGGAGATCCTACCTGACCTTTGGTATCATCAAAACTTCAATTAACTTTACCTTGGGATATTTCCCTTTAACCTCTTTAATAATTCCCATTGAGCATTTATTTAGATCATGTCTTGTTATACCATTATGGGAGGAATTCTATACAAACATAGTTTTGATGGCCTCCTATTCTATTGCCTCCATGGTCCAGAAGCCTCTCACGCTATCAAAGAAATACATGATGGTATCTATGGGGGCCACTTTTGTGGACTTACTGTGGCTAAGCACATCCTTTGCATAGGCTATTAATGGCCTACCCTTAACCAATATTATTGTGATTATGTGAAAAAGTGTGTCAAGTGACAATAACATGCTAATCTACATCATGTACCTCACCATAGTCTTCATGTCTCCACCAATTTTTGGCCCTTTTCACAATGGGGTCTGGACCTTATTGGTGAGATTAACCCTCACTCTTCATAGTGACATCACTCTATCATCACTATGACTGAATATTTCACCAAATGGGTAGAGGCTATCCCTATTATCTTGAAAAAAACTAAAAAAATTGTTGAATTTATCACCCATCACATCATTTTCCATTTTAGTGTTCCCCATAAGATCATCACTAAAAATGGCAAATCCTTCAAAAATAAACAAGTTTAGGCCTTTTGTGATGTATTTTGTATTAAACTTAGATTTTCATCCCCTTATCACCCACAAGCAAATGGATAAGTTGAAGCCTCTAACAAAACCCTTAACAACATGCTTACTAAAATGGTCAATGCTTCAGGTCAAGATTAGCACCTGCACATCCATTTCAACTTATGGGGATATCATATTAGCATCCAAACCCATATAGGTACTACACCTTTTTTGCTCATGTTTAGAGCTAAAGCTATGTTGCCTCTCAAGGTCCAAATACCCTCTCTTTGCATATCTTTACATGACCTTATTTTAGAAGATGATTATGATCAAGAATGTTTAGCCTAACTTGAGCTACTTGATGAGCATCATTTGGCCACTCTTTCCTATCTCCCTATCTATCAAGAATGAATCAAGTGTGATTATAACAAACACTTGAAAGTGTGAGATTTTAATATTAGAGATCTCATCATTAAGGAAAATCAACATGTACCTAATATGGAGAAAAACAAAAGGGAATTTTTTCTTTCAATTATCTTGGACCCTACATCATAACACATAAGTATAGATTAGGATCTTATCATTTGTACTCTCTCAAAGTCAAACCGAAACCTAAGCCTCTTAATGCTTCACATCTACATCCTTTCTATTGTTAAATAAGGATCAGAATCACCATTAGTCTAACTTAAGCTCATCCCTTGTAACCACATTCATTTCCCTCTTTTTAGGGGAAACCAATTATAGCTAAATCATGTGATGATCCATCACAATCATAGCTTAATATTTAACGATGGGTACCATGGCTGTACCTATGGCATGATTCTCATGGTACTTACCATCTCCTCAAGATCAGTTCCCATGGCCATTGTCACCTACACCTCTTTTCACCTACTGAACCCTCTTGTACCTTTAGCTTTGCCTTCATAAAGGTAACCCCTTGAGCATGTACAATTAAATATATGTCAAGTAAAATAAAATAAAATCAAAAGTAATATCAAAGTCACAACCAAATCATGGGTCATTCTTAGCATTCATAGATTGTTCCTTTAATTGATAGCTATTGAAAACTCATCTAAAATTTCAAAACATAAGGTGTACTGCTCCCTTGAAGGACAACTATCACAAGCATTTGAACTAGGCACATAAAATTAGACCACTCCCTTGAAGGATGAATAAGTAAAACACTTGTCAAAAGCTAGTAATTTCTTGGAAGCCTCCTGCATTGATTAGCTTCCCAAACTCCAAGAAACATCAAAATAATAAACAACCCATAATCAAAAGCAAAATCAATAAGAAGCACTGCAATTGGCTCTCTTATAAATAATAACCTCAAAAATTTGCAATCAGCTCTCCTAAGTAGACTTCTCACATTAATTAGTCTACACTTTATATATGAGCATAAGCTTGCTTATACTATCCTCTTGGGAAACCTCAAAAATTTGCAATCAGCTCTCCTAAGTAGACTTCTCACATTAATTAGTCTACACTTTATATATGAGCATAAGCTTGCTTATACTATCCTCTTGGGAGCATATAGAAGAGGCATGCTAGTCTCACAAAAGGTTCCATTTTCAACCATTCTTCCCCCACATATCATATGCATGGGACTATGAGCTTACTTGACATAATGTGATCAAGATACCTATTTATTAACCTAAGCATACTAATGCAAAGCACTTGAAAGGCTTATTTTCACTAAGCCAATCCAACTCTTGGTTTTATTTTAATCCTTACCAATGAAAATGCATCATGTTTCTTTTCTTATTTTCTATTGGTTCATGTAGACATACCTCTCATGATTCTTATCACTTTCCTAAACATTTATTTTATTATCCACTTAATTTATGTATTTTCATTACACCTATACCCCTATTCATATTTTTATCTCTACGATCAGGAACAACAAACATCACATTCAAAATGTAAACATCATGAACCATGCCCACAAACTACATTATATCTTTGTCTATGATCAAAACATAATGCAAGCATATCACAATAGACCATAAAAATCATCCTATCCATTTACCATCATGACATCATGTGAGCATATATCATATCATAATCAACACTAATTACATGAGTCATCATCATAAACACAAACCAAATCAATGAACAAAACATCATGGAGCATAATATATACCATATACCAATCTACCCATTTACTAGGACATTACTATAATTCATCTTACAAACAACACATCATGTAACCATAAACAAAGCCATTATGTTATCATATGACATACATCCATGAAAAAAATTAGAATATCATTATTATTTGTTTAGTATCACATGCATAAGCTACTAAGTCAACATATCATAAAGCATACACAAGAGGTCATAAATCATAAACCATAAAACATGAACATCATACATCATATACATCATCATAATCCATACATCATATACATTGAGTCATGATAAATAATACATGTAGCAATGTATCAAAATCTCTCTCAAAAAAATATACATCTCACTGCATCGACATGCAGGTCGATATCAAAATAGTGTACATCTATCACTATTACAAAAAAATATATGAACATGGTCATAGGGAACCATTATGACTAGCCCCACCTATACCTATACTTGTACCTACACCTATACATGGTAGTGGTCCCTTGAGACCCTTACTTGACTGATTATAGCATCCCACTATCTTGGAGTAGCTATCGATTACCCACCAACCAAACTAGCTCTATACTCTACATATCACATAGCTTGGGGTAACTGAGCTAACACCATCACCTCATAATATTAAAGCTCCTATATAGTGTCTAGGTAGCATACCCATGGCCCTCTTATTATTGCTATGGATGCTCTTACCTCTATCTCATTAGGTCTCTCTCACTTATAATGGTGGCAAGCTAACTCTGTAGTATGGTGAGATGACCTTGTAGTGTGGCCACCTATCCCTATAATACTTGTACTTATGCTTGGGCTATAAAAAATTCCACCCCTACCTTTCCATCATGGCTAGTTAGATCTAAAGCCATCAACATTGTACCACCATCATCCCCACCAACATCTACAACTACATATATCAACTGATACCAAGCCATGTAATCATTTGCATAACCAATGTCATCCATAGGGAACCTAACATGAACCTCATCAAAACCACCATCCAAAACTATCAAATTTAGCTAGGGCACTGGCAATTAAACCTCTAAATGCTACATCTTATATTAAGGAAATGAATCTAAGACACCCTGTACCAAGTCAAACTATCGATGCAACCTATCAAATGGAATAAACTCAACCTAACCCTCTCATCTACCCAATATCAACCTATATCTCTAAAGGGTGAGGGTATACCTCTTGTAACCTGGCCAAATTAAAAACTATATATATGGCCTCTAAGTAATATCCTCAGCTACTAATACACCTAGTGTACCCCTAAACCAATCAAAATCATGGATACCACCTCCTACACCTGATACAACCACATCATCCCTCCATCTCATAAAACCAATGGGGAAGTAACCTATGTGTACCCTACCCATGACAATCTCATGGGTCTTAAAACCTAAATATGCTCATAAGCATAGTAATGAAGAACTAGGCCAACACTAATGTTGTATCTCTTATGGTGCCTAGACCCCCATAGCTCCCTATAAAATTATACAAGAAACACCAACCAAACATGGTCCTACCAAGTAATAACTCCACTAATATACCTAGTAATACATAAGGAAACCTCCTACTACTTGAATCTAGGAGCCCAAAGCACATCACCACAATTATAAGCATCATCATCAGTCTCTTCTCCTCTAGATATCTCTCATATAATCTTGAGTAGTTGAATCCCATAGATTGCCATCAAACTTGGTCACTATCATCCCCATATAAATACTCAGCCAAACCATCTTACTCCTCCTACTCAATCTGATATATCACCTCACCACATAGTGGGAGACAAGTGATCTTGGGCATATCCTCAAGGAGAATAGTCATCTCCTCAATCAATAGTAAGAAGGTGTTCATAATAGGATCCCATATCTTGATGAGTGTTATGATCATAAATGCATCTCTAGGAACATGTTAGTACTACCTCATCACCCCTAGCCCTACCTCCTCCATGTGTACCTAGTCCTCTACAATCATTCCTTTATGAAGCTCAGGGAAGATACATGACACATGATCACACATCAAATGCTTGGCTTAGTTATTATTACTAGGCTTGTCTAACCTACCTTATTCATACTTAACCTATTCCCATATCACTCTTACCTATCTCCTCCCAACTACATTATCCCCTACTAGTCAAGATTTGCCTATCATCCCATGGCTCCCTAACACACTTTAAAATTTCAAATAGACCCTAACCCTAATATTATCTTGACCAAACCATTACCTTAACCCTAAACACTTAACCTAACCATAAAAATAGTTTCTAGTCCTTAAAAACCTAAAATACTTTACCCAACTACTGGTGGTCATGCTGACCATTAATAGTCAGACTTCATTGTGTCATAGGGTGTCGACCATCGATGGTAAGAGCTAGCCATTGATGATCACTTTGGGTGTTCTATACCTAGAATGACCAAACCCTAACCACCATAAAATCCATATAAATAGGTATAAATTAGTCTAGTACCTATTTTACAACCTAATAACAACCCAAATCATCCCCCTCACCCATCAATTCATCATTTTACCCAAAAATTTTCCCAAAAACCCTTATAACCTACCTAAGACATACAATCAAAATGGGACATTACCTACATAGTATTTACCCTCTAACCAAGTTCAAATTACCTAAAATTAAACTACATTATCAATTTAACTATACCCCTTACCTCATTCCTTGATCACCTCTATGGTCTGAGCCCATGATAGCTATCTAGCTACATCTTTATGCTCTCTACATCTTAGGCCTACATAATCACTACACATACATCTAGCCAACAAACACCACCTCAATGACACGCAAGGGTGTGCTGGGCATGCTGGGCATGCTGGGAGTGCTGGGCATGATGGAAGCATTCCCAGAACCTGAATGTGCTTGGAGGCAAATAGAAGGTGCCCTTTCAGAAGGGGGAAATGAAGGATTGAAGGTAAATGGAAAACTGGCTGTGGAGAACTAGGAAGGAGGTTCTAACCAGGGAGGGACAGTAGGAGAGGGAATAAATGATGGGTCTAAATTTCCTACTGATGAAAATACTGGAGAACCTTTGAGTGGATTTGATCCTTTTTGTGGGATCAGTATCTCCCAACAGGATTCTTCTCTTGCTGCGTTGAGGCATAATTTTGAAAAGGAGAAAGAGAATGTGCATTTAAACAAGGAAAAATCCTCAGAAGTGTTGAAGGTAGATATTCAGAATAAAAGAAGTGGTCCTCTCTATTTGGCAAGAAACCCAATGTAAAACCTCTCTTCCCGCCGGTGATTACAAAATCTTGTTGGGAGAAAGGTGAGTTTCAAGTATTTATCCCATATCCTTTAATAGATTTTTCTGTGCCTTCTTTGGAATTCACCCTTGTGGGAAAATTTTTAGGGGCAAGACCAGATACAGAATCCCTAACTAAAATGGTTAAAAGGAAATGGGTAATTAGAGGAGAGGTTGAAATGGTACCAATGTTGAATGGCTTCTTCTTGTTTAATTTCAACTGTAAAGAGGATATGAATGTGGTTCTGTGTGGAGGACCGTGGTCTTTTGGCAAATGTTCTCTAACTATAAAAAATGGGAACCTAATATGGATCTTTTAGATTATTTCTTCTTAAACACTCCCATTTGGGTAAGACTTCCTGGCCTCCCTTTAGAGTTCTGGCATGAAGACATTTTTAAAGGTATAGCCAGCTCTTTTGGTGAACTAGTGGCATTGGATAATGCAACGGCTACCAGATCCAAAATTCAAAAATGCCAGACTTTATCTTAAAGTGGCAGATTTGAATAATCTCCCAGAAAAAGTGGATTTAATTTCTAAGCATGGTAAAAAAAATCAAAGGTTTGTTTTTGAAGATCTGCCCAACTCTTGCTATGTTTGTAAAAAATAGGGGCATTGGGCCAGAAACTGTCCTTACAAAAGAAAAAATTATCCAAGCAGTGTTTTGGATGACAGAAAGTTCAGGGTTCAGCACAAAAAAGTATGGATACCCAAAGAAAATAATCAACAAGAACTAAAGAATAATGAAGATTCTAAAGCTCTACATGCTGAGGTGGAGAAAGAGATTTATATTGAAGATCCCAAAGATCCACAATCAGAGGCAGACAAAGAGTTTGCTGTTGAGAAAGAAAATTCTGAGAAAGAAGGATATGGGATGCAATCAGAAACTACAATTCCTGAACAAAGAATAGATGATTTGATAGATTTATCAAAACAAATCATTGTCTGTCAAAAGATAGAAGACCGATGGGGAGATGTAGAAGATAAAACTGAGCTAGAGGAAGGTAAATTTTTGGATGAAGTTGAAAATAATTTAGAGGAGGGAGATTCTCTTTTTTCTCAGTCCAGGGAGACTCAGGCTGAGAATGCTTCCCCTTTGAATGAGCTTAATGTAAATGATATTGGAGAAAACTTAGAGCATCTTCTAAACCAAAGAAAAGGGCTGATAAAAAAGACCATTACTAAGGGGGTTGAAACAAGAAGCAACCAAAAAGACTAGAAAATGAAGGCGAAATATCCTGCTTCTACTATGAATAAATCTGGAAAAGGAGATGAACAGGTTTTAAAGGTGAAACTTGATGTTGGCACTTCAAACAGACCGGGAAGAAGATCCACAAAGAAAAATAGAGAGTTAGAAAGTAAGAAGAATATTGCTGATGGCAGGCAGGTAACTATTCTAGATTTTACCCCTAAAAAATAGATAGAAAATCATTTTTTGGAATTTAGGGGGCGGTTTATAAAATGGTTAATGATGTTGCCCTTATTTTTGCTGCTATTTTTTAGTAGGCTCAAGGATTGCTTATCTTGGTGTTTGTAATTGCTCTATCTTTTTATACTTGTTAAAGGGTTTCAGGGTCCTTTCAAAACCTATTTTTACCTTAATCTAAAACAAACACCACCTCAATAGTCAACTTACTGACCTAGTGTCAAAATTACCAGAGCCAAGGTCAACAAACATAAAAGCAACAATGGTAAAAGTGATTTTTTTTTACTTTTGATCTATCTAGCTTTTTAGGGTTTCTTCTGACTATCGATGGTCAGGGTGACTGTCGATGGTCACCTTTTGGGATCCTAACCATTGGTGGTCAAGAAACCCCAATTTACAATTTTCACTTAAAACTTTAATTCCTAGCACACTTAAACCAAATTTTACCTACTTTTAAAGATGCTCTTCTCCTACCCACCCACTCACCTCATCACCTTGTTGTTGGCCTATTTTTTCCATCTAGTGTGCAATTTTATGACACTTTTTTACCTAGTCCTTTCACTATAGAGACAACATTGCCATGTTGACCTTTTACATTCTATACCACCTTGAACATACATGACCTAATTGTGTTTCATTGGGATCACTTCTTACCTCAGATACCTATGGTACATGACCCATTTGTGTTTTTGACAAGAGTACTTCCTACCTTGGATACCCACTAGAAACACAAAAAATTACTTAGGAGACTTGCATTTATGAGTGTTCCCAACCACCACACCTAAAAGTGGTCATGTGATTCACTTATCACCTATCGTTATTCATACTGACCCTTAGTTTTACCAATGTTGGAAATTTTTGTCTTTGCATGATCTTGGCTATCACACTTTTCAGCCATACTTTGTGTGCAAGTTTGCATTTTAAATGCCCAACCTTATGTCACCACCTCATAACTAAACATATATCACTTATCAAACCATTACCCATTTCAATTTCACTTCATCGACTCCTAGTTTGAGGGGGAACACCTCTTCTTACTCTTGGAGCAACCAAACCTTTGACCCATACTTAATTTTTGTTTTACAGCTCATTCACACAAGCTGCACAATAGAAAAGGGAAAAATATAGACATCAAAAATTATCACACCTCATTTTCAAATGTAAAAAATCCCCTTGGACCTACCTAAAACCTCTTTGGGACCAACCTACACCTATCTAGGCTCACCAAACCCATCCACACTTAGTTTCATGAAACTATCTCAACCTGACCTTCAAAACCCTTTTCTTCTAGACCTTGACCATCAACAATTAGGGTGAACATCAATGGTTATCCTTAGGAACCCCTAACCATTGATAGTTAGGATCCACCTCTTTACAAAAAACATGCAAGCTTCATCGACCTCTTCTAAATATAAACTCATCTAATTCCTATTGTAAGCCTTTGCATACATGAATTATATTTAGATGGCCTTGTTTCACCTTCACTTCCACCTCTTTCTTGTGCCTATAAGAGAGAGAGACCTGGGAGGCCAAATCCATCTACAATAATTATTAGGAGCTTCGATGTTTAATATTTTTTGTTTGTAGGTCAATCAACATCATTAGCATTATCAAACATCATCAACCTTTTTATTGAGAGTCAACTTATCATCACCTCTCAACCAATCTCTCAAGTATCGTTACTCTATCAAAATCAAATCAAATTTAACCAACAGGGTAACTACATCAACCACCCACCTAATTGACTTCTGGTAAGACAAGTACTTATTTGTCAATATTCACATACTCTATTTCTATTTTTTAATCAATCCATCCCTTGACCAACTCCAAGAATCCATCTGTTAGATCTCATTATTCATCTATTTATCAAAACCAAAACTTACATAATAACCATGGATGATTGACCCAACCACTGACGGTTAGTCTGACTATCAATGATCACCTTAACCATCGATGGTCACCCCAACCATTGATGGTCACTTGTGGTAGTAAAAACCATCAAGATTTTTTCACCCACTTGCTCCCAACCAAACATGATTTTTTGTGTTTATAATCACTCAAAGAACCCTTTTAGATTTTCTAAAGCAAACCCTGACCCTTTAACACTAGTATTAATTAGTTTGTCACTAATTTGATCATTTCTAGTCTATTTTATTAGCAAGCATTCTTGTGTTCAGTTTCAGTAATCTTCTTTAATTGATGTATCTTCTTTCTAGTTTTGTGAACTTAATTATTTAAAATGTTTATATTGAAATCCCTTAAGGAAGCTCTCACTTATAGGATCTAGCTACCACTAGACAATCCACCCAACTATCTATCTAACAAACAAGTTTGTTTTATTGATTTTTTATATATAGGTCTTCCTCCCAAGCCAAAGAGGAGCTCTTCATAATATTTTGATTCAACACATGCAAAACCAAACAAGTTTTTTAACCACACACATACTTAGTTTCTTCGTTTCCTTTTCTAAATAATAATAAGAAATTCATAGAAATAGGTAGATATACCATACATACGTAGTGAATAATAATCAAGACACAAATTTATGTGGTTTAACATTGTCATGATGGTGCTTATACTATATTATGGGTATGAAAAGGTTAGATGAGATGAAAATACCTAGCAAGATGTTCATCATTCATGTCATGATCTCCATATAACAGGCTTTGAGAAGTGACATAGGTTGATCAATATCATCATGTATATATCTCTAATTTATAGGTGTGATATAGATTATTGGATGGATTCATAGTCATATATTTCATATCATCTTTTAGATCCCTTTAGATCAAGGGGGTTTTTGGGGTTGTGATAAAAATGTTAGTATGTTTGTTTATATAGACACTCAAATTAGTCATGAATACTTGATAATGTCAATTTCTATCCACTTTTAATTTAATTGACTTGAGCTCTTAAATTGGTCTTATTTCACCATTTTAATCTATCCTAATTACTTATATAAGTCCATCCATTATAAATTTCTATTTTACACCTACATAACTACTCTTAATCACTTAAATAATCTCTAATTATTTGTACAAACATGTCAAATTCTAATTTTAAACATCACCCTTCTAGGTCAAAATCACCCTGAATAGGTTGAGATTGGTAGTTGATCTTAGCCTCATGTGTCAATCATGCCCCTTACCCTAGAAATAATTATTTTTCAAATTTAGAACCTCCCTTATAAGTTGGTCAATTTTTTTTGGGATAGGTAGTGTGAGGTTTCACCATTTTTGGATTTATATAAATGTGCAGTTAAGCCACTTATTCTATGACTTGGAAATTTTACTATTTGGGCATGCTTCCACTATTTTACACTAAGTAAAGATTTCTTATTATTTACAAATTTGATTTTATTCACTTTAAGGAAACCTTAGCCAAGTCACAAGCTTATTCTATCCAAGTTAAACTAAACATTATCAAGTATTTAAGCCATCTCTAGATGCATACATGTATCAAATGGAACACTATTTTAATAAGCACTCTAGGTGGGAGAACCATGTGGGTTTGATTCTATTTTTGAAGTACTCTGGATACATAGGTAGTGTTCAATCATCATGGGGGTGATTGGGGTTAGATAAATGCATTACACTCCCCCTTTATTTTTTAGGCTTTTATCTATCACATACCCTAATAGGGTTTCAAACTTGAAGAGGTCATTTTTAGGTCATCCATGCATAATTAAAGGTTAAAATTAAAATCATATTTCAAGCATGCATAGGTGACTATGTCATAAATTTCTTATTTTCCTACATAGGTCAAGATCGACCCATAGAGAATAGTAATGTCAATCCATCACGACCTAGAACAATGATAATTTATGTTTCAATGGAACATGGATAATAATTTTGAGTTGATAATTTCTAACCATTTTTTAGTCACACACATCCATCCTATAGGTAAAAATTAGCTAAGTATATTTTATATTTTTTATAATTAATTTCATTCATTCATGTTTTTTCCATTTTAGTACTCTAATTTCATTATGATAGTTATAAGTTATTTATAAAATTTGATACATTTCAAATAATTTTATCTTAATTAGAGTTAATTCATCAATTAATTTTAGATTCTGATAAAACATATTGGTGAATTTGCACATTGTATTTGAACATTACTTAAAATTTATCTTAGAGTTTATATAAGTTCCTAAATGTCTGACATTAAACGAATTTCATTTTGACATTGGATCTAATATTTGAGACTAAAATATTTTTTATTTCAACATTGGATTCAATATCTGACATTGAAATCACTTTATTGACCTCAGATTTAATATCTAACACTAAAAACACTTTTTTTAACCTTGGATTTTAGGGAAATGAAAAAATCTCTGTACACATTTTATTTTATTTTTCTAGGATTCTATTTTTAGTTATTTTTTATAGTATCTTTTCCATCTTATTCTTCTATTCCATATAAAATACCTACCTTTATTATTCATCTAAGGCATAGTACTAAGTTAAGTGGGGCACATATTGAGAATACTCAAATCTCTTTGACCACATTTAAAATGGACTCCTCTAATGAAAACAATGGTTCCTCTTCTTTTGGTGAAAAATTTCTAATGAATATATTCAATAAGATAATCACAATGAATAATCTAATAAACATGATCATAATGAACAAGATAATCATGAAGGGCCAGATAGAATTTATCCTGATGAATTTGATAGGGTATATTATGAGCAAGCAAACATTTATCCAAATTCTAAGTAGGACTCTGTCAAATGCCACAAGATATACCTAAAGTAATCAAAGTCCTCTTAGCTTCCAAAAGTTTAAAACAATCATAAAGTTATACTTTCAATGCATAATAACAACCATTCTTTCATATTGTAACCCTACCATAGGTGTTGCTACCTATACTATTGACACTGTTATTGTATACACATAATATTTTCAAAATTTATCAATTACTAATGCTTTATCTCTTAAAAGAACCCATTGAGTCTCAATCTCTTTGAGCACATGCCTTAAAGGGTGCATCGATAAAGGGGTGGGAAGATCATTGGTGATTAACAAGATTATTGTCCCCTATACCACTTACAATAAACATAAAACTTCTTTTATATAGTTACCTAAGCTTTGACACCTCTTTTACACACTTATCCAAACATTTCACCACCTTAATTAGCCCCTACCTAAGCCAAAAACCCTTTTTGATATTTACTAAACAATATCATCATGAGCCAAACCTATTTTCAAATTAATGTTATAATGTTATGGGTCTAGGTTAGCCTCAATCGACCCAAATCAGGACCTAACTTGTTTTTATTAATTAATGATATAAGGTCTAATTGGGCTGACCCTATCAGCTAAACTTTTAGAAAGGTTTAAGGTTAGATTTAGATATATACACACATTAATTTTGCCATTTATTAGAGAGAGAGAGAGACAAGAGTTAATCATTCATTTTATCTTATTTACAATCTTCTCTTCCACCATTCTACTTGAGGAATTTTTTGCTTAGGGTTTTACACTAGGAGGGAATAACTTTGTCTTGTAAAATCTTGAGATTCATTAGGAGGTCCTTGGATATAGTCTATTTTCCATCCTTAGATTATTAAAGAATACACAACCACCTCTTATGAAACACCTTTGGCTAAGGGAGAGATTGAGTCTTGATGGGTTCATCTTCAAGGTAAGTATCTTTAACTTTAATCCTATATTATAATAGATAGAGGTAGCATAAGTAATGGATTTTAAATGTAATTATCTCTCCATACACTTGGGTTATATCTATACATATATTAATTATAATTATTTTATAGATGTTTAATTTCATGTTTATTACCCAAATTTTGTGTCACAAGCTTTGGTGAGTAATAGATTAGATTTTAATTTACTTTGCATATACTTAGTGAATAATAGAAAACATAAGACTTAGTTAGGCTTATCACATGGCATTACTAAACTAGAGTCTTTGGAAACCTCTCTAGTGATGCTATTATGATAAGAGACCCCTTGGTTAGGTATAGAAGATCCATCTTGGTCATGACCCCAAATGTCTAAATGTATCAACAAGTAGAAGTGTAAGTGTGATCTATCTTCTTTGAGCTAGGATTGATTTGTAAGTTAGATGTATTTTACCTTATATAAATTCTAATAAAATCAATGTGAATCTAACCTTAGTAAGTTTTATTTCATTCATTCATTTTGTTATCATTTTATATGTTATTATTTTTGTGGTATTGTATCAAACCTATCAATACAATTATAACATTCTATGCACAAGTTTAACACACAGTCACTCCAAATTGACTTTATTTCCTCTATGTAGGTCTTCTCTAAATATAGGAAACTAGATAAATTAGTTTGACATAGTCCTCTAATTCATATACAAGATTGCATACTTCATCAACCTAATAGATTCTATTCATAGTTCTTATTTTTAGCATTTAAGTTTGAAGACATAGTCAAGCCAGTCAACTCTATTTATAGATTATTTTTCAACACAAAAGTTTTTTAGACTTCGTCAACCCATTTGAATCTATTCATAGAATATTAAAATCATAATTTGAGCAACATAACATAAAATTTTCAAACTAAGCATCTTCAAAATTACCAAGGTTCATTCTTACCTCTTCTATCATTTCTATTTTTCATTTACAATTTTTTTTTCACAAGTTTATAATTTATAAAAATGTAAACCTATAGTGAACTGGGTCAAATAGCTCAACATATTTCTATAACCTATCTTATATCTAGAAGACACAGTCAACCTATTCAATTGTGTTCTTTTGGATCTTGCTTCTGTAGAATAGTAGCAACCCTATCAACTCGAATCTATATTTTTTGTATACAATGTCTCCTGAATCTACTCTATACTCTTCACAATCAAAATAATTAACCTATTTTACTAGTAATTAATTCACTTTCCATTTTAATTAATTGCATACTTAGAGTAACAAACATAGACTAATTAGGTGGTTTTTCAATTTACCAGTTTATTCACACTTTTTTATTTTACACACACTTCCAAATGACTTAACACTAAAAATCATGAAATATTTTCTTCCCAATGTCTACCTTCTTAGATTTCATCACCAATGGGGAAGCCAAATTGGTTTTATAGATAAGTATACATATTGTTGATGGTATATATTAATAAATCACCCAACACCCTTATCGCTACAAGATTGTGAAGTGAGGGGGTAGGCCCTAATACAAAGCCAATACCATCATCAATATAGATATCTTTAAGCCTAAAATACCTAAAAATATCCATAGATTGATTTATAGTTACTTCTTACAACCAAATATATATTACATTAATTTTAAAATTTATTATACTTTAACAACATTTAAGAATGATCAATTAGTTAGCATTTACATTCAAGTTTTCCTACTTGCTCTTTGATCATTGGATTTTATATTGAAAAACTTGTACTAACTAGTGTTAGTACAAGGTTTGTGTCATGTACTAAAATTAGATAAAATAGATTGATCTAATTACTTGTGTGATTAATTTTCTTTGCTTAACTATTATCTTGAATAATTATTCCTTATTTTTAGAACATAGTCATCCTTATCGACACAATGTCTTACAGACTATTAGTCTTACTTACACTTAGTACATAGTCACCCTACACAACTGTGCATTTTTTCAACTTGTCCAATTTTTCCCTTCGGAGTACATAATTGACCTATCTAGCTGTGTATCTTTTTAGCCTATTCATTTTATCCATATGTAGTACATAGTTGACCCATATTACTATGTATCTTTCTAGCCTATTTCAATTTTTGCATCTACAAAACATAGTCAAGAAGTTTGTGTCTTTTAAATCCTATTCTATTGGTCTTTCCTACAAATTTTTTCAACCTAATTGACTCTATACCTATTGGCTAATATTGTTCTACATTTGGTTGATTTTGTCCCTATTTTCCCTCTTTACTTCTTGATTTTATCTTCTATCTACAAACATCATGAAATCTTCTATCAAAATATTTTTAAATAACTTGAATCCATTTAGATGATATATGGGATGTTATTTCCTTCCTACCTTTGTTACCCAAGAAGATCTTCACTTTTGGAGCATGTTTTCTCACCCCTCATATTTTAATTTCAATATGGTTCATATCAAACCAATAGATGGGATTTGTAGATTATAACCATTCCTTACTTATCAAGATAATTCTCACCTTCAGGCACCTTACCATATTATGGGGGAAATTGACACGAGTCTAACAAATAACCCCATAAGAAACCTTCTTAACACCAATAATCTACTTCTTACCAATCTTCCACATAAAAACCCTCCCCTAATACCAATTTAATTAATCCTCCTCCCAACACCATCCCACCAATTGATACAACTCAAATTATTGCAAAAATAGTACAAAAAATGAACATCATGTAAATAACTAACACCTCTTAAATGATGTGACTACAAAATCATTTGACAAACATGCCTAATAAGCCCCCTATCTTCTTCCCCATAATAGTAAAATTTTTATCCCTCCACCTATTAAAGATATCATTGGAAATGTCACTCCCTAACCTATTATACACAATAAGATGCTTCAACACATTAAAAATAAACCTTTAGCCCCCTTCATTGTATCTATTGATATTGGTAATATATATCTAACTATTAAATATTATGGGACTAAATACCCAACATATTTTCTCAAAGCATTCAATAATATTTATAAAGAGTGGATCTAAACTAATACCTTCATCACTACCAAAATTTTAGTTAAAACCTTTACAGGTGACATATTAGAATGGTATAACCAACTTACATAACATTCTATATGGTAACTTAAGGATTTAATAAATCCTTTGGTTAAGTAAATAATGATCTTCCCAAAAATTATTTTAGTCATTTCATTAATGCTAAGAAATCCCCTACTGAATCAGCTCATGATTTTATCATATGATGTAAACATTTGAATCACAAAGCCGATCACAACATGATTGATGATAATTTTTCAAACTTTTCATTACCATCCTAACACTTTCCCACCAATACAAGGTTTGAACCTTTGCTCCCCAAACCTTGAACGATGCTCTCAACCAAGCTAAGTGCCAAGTCTTTCTAATGAAATAGGTTGAACCTATCACTAAAATCATCAAGGGATATTTCCAACATTAAACCAATGTAATCAATGGCAATCCTCCTCAACCCAAATCATGAGTAGCTAAAATGGAAAATCCCAAACCTTCCCATATGATGCTAATCATGCAACAAATGAAACAAACTTTAGTGCCTTTTAAACCATTCACGTATCCTAATAATCCCCCTCAATGGTATGATCCTAATTTTTTTTTTGGTTCCATGTCTATATAGGTCATTTTCATAAAACATGTCATGGGATTATAAAATTTGCCATTTCTTTTATGCTAGGAGATTCATTAAATCATGATGCTATGATCAAAATACATTATCATGATTATGCTAATGTTTCTCAAAATAAATAAGATTTCAAATCTTCCTCCTCTAATAATCCAAAAAATTTATCTACATCCAACCCTCAATAATCAAACAAGGTTATTTGTGTGATTGATGTTTATTATGATCAATACTATACCAATTCCCAATATGTGAATGTGGATAAGATCAATTATAAACACAAACCCACCCACAAAGATCCTATCAAAAAACCAAATAAACCATCTTTAGAAGAGAAAATTCTCAAATATACTACTATCACTAGCCTACCTTCATAAAGGAATGAGGAACCACTTCCTCAATCTAAACCTCCAACCAATGCTCTTCCTAATATAAATATTTTACCTTATAAGCCTTGCGATAGTTCTTCCCCTTCCAAAAATCATTGGAATTTAATATAGGAACTTAAATATATGACTTGAAAAATACATCTCATGGAGTTAGTTCACACTTCTCCTAATCATCTTAAATTAATAATGTAATAACTATAAGAAATTGAAGAACCAACTTCCTTGGAAGATGAATAAACTTCTCATGAGCCTCCACCAACAGAAGTTCATACCATTGAAAGTATTTGTCCTTCTTTAAAACCTTCCAAAAATTTCCTTGAAGAAGATATGATCAATGATGAAATTATATTCACATAGATGATCCACTTCTCTTTATTAAAATTTCCATTAATACTACCCTTACTCATAAAGTATTAGTAGATGAAGGGTCAGGAATTAATGTGACATCTCTTGAGCTCATTTAAAAACTTAGGTATAATAAAGATCATCTTAATCAAACTCATATAACATGTCATTTATTTAACAAGACTAATTAAAATCCACTTGGTTGTATTTGGCTCCCTCTTACTATTGGACCCAAAACTACACATACCAAGCTTATGGTTCTTGACTTATCATTATCCTATAATATACTCCTAGGATGCCCATGGACTCATCACATGAGGGTTATTTCCTCTTATAGAAGCCAATGTATCAATTTTATTCATAATGGAAAATGGTATATACATGAGGCCAATCCTAACCCATGGAGTATTCAGCTTCCCAATCTGAAATCTTAGTATCAGATCCCAACTATTCTAAAAATTAATAATGCACATTTCCCTAAATTCATCAATATGAATCAAGACTTGTAGGTCATTCTTTCCAATTTTGATGATGATGAGCTAAATAATTTTCAAAATAAATTCAATACTACCAAGCTACCTCATTACATTTGGGAGTGGTTCCCTCCTTCCTTGTTACCTCACGATAATACCATCTCTCTTATCAATGAGATCATCAACTTCCCTTCTCCATGTAATGCACATGAAACATATTATACATAAGATGATTATATTTGTAATGATTATGGATTATCCAAGTTATTTCAAGACCCTTTAACCATGCCACTTCATAAATTTAGTGATCTATGCGTATTACCTTTTGATGTTCCTTTAGAGACACAAACATGTAATATCTCTCCTACCTATGATGATAACTATATCATGGCCCAAGATCAATCACAAGGCTTAGAATTTCAACACTATTATAAAACCTCAGGTAAAATACATGATTTTAACTAATATGTTCATACTATATCCATGAATATTGAGTTAGAACATGAAGGACATGTTCCTGCAATTAATTCTCCACTTCTCAATACTCCTTGCGTTGTTGAACAAATCTTACCTCTCATAAATTTATAATTTCCAAAATATTTTATACTTCCTATCATGCCAATCACTCTATGAAATCCTCTCCCTACTAATACTTCTAAATATATGCTTATCATAAATAAAATTAAATCCAATCAACATTCCTCCATAGTTCCACCTACTCTCAAGATCACCTTTGATGCTAAGGCCACATATGTACAAATACATTATAAATATGATTACCATGGAAAAGTAATAATTTATCTTGATGTAGACATGGATTACTATGGATCTTTACCTACATTACCTAGTGATGAAGCCATAATTGAGTTGCTCCATGCACAATAACCTTAACTTCCTCAACAACATCACAAACTTGGGAATTTCAAATGAAAGGATCCTCATTTTAATAAATTTTTTTCTAGCATTGATCCCAAAACCAATCCCATTTCATCTCTTCATAATTTACCATATCATTTTCAAGATGGAAATTCTATGCTTATTGAATAAATCATGAGAATAGAATATGGCACACCCTCATGTCCTTGACCTATAATAGTTTCTAGAGAAATCACATCGACTAAGCATGACAATTTGAGTCTATTATTCGATAAATATCTTGATAATTTCACTTTCTCATATGATCACATGCCTAGTATCGATCCTAGTATTATTGTGTATAACATAATCACATATCCACATGCCAAATCCATTCGACAAAAACAACATAAATTTCCACTTGAAGTTTCCACTCTATGCCATAAAGAAATTATCAAACTATTAGATTCCAAGTTTATTAAAACTATGAAATATTTTTAATGGGTGTTAAAAATTATTCCAATTCATAAAAAATTACCATGGTTATTTGCATCTACATTGAATTCCATAATCTCAACCTTGCTTGTCCCAAGGCTAATTTTACATTACCTTCAATAGATGCCATCATATATTCCACTACAAGATACTAAATATTATCACTCATAGATAGTTTTTTAGGTTACATTCAAATTCATATAACCACTAAATACCAACACAACATAATATTCACTACTGAATAGTGCACCTATTGCTATGTTATGATGCCCTTCAACATTAAAAATGCTAGAGCTACCTATTAGTGGGCTATGACCCACATTTTCATGATCTTATACATAATATTTTAGAAACTTATGTGGATGATCTCATTTACAAATCAAAAAGTTGTAAAACCCATCTCTATGAGCTATCCATCATCTTTGATCAATTAATCAAGTATAAAGTTAGACTCAACCCCTAAAAAAGTGTCTTTAGTGTTACATCTGGTAAATTGATAGGGTTCTTAGTCTCTCTTCATGGTATTGATGTTTATCATGATAAAATAAATGTAATAATTAACATACCCATTCCTTACTCCATTCTTAACATTTGTACTTACTATTGGAAATATTGTAATTGATGTCAAAGGTCTAGCATTATTGGTGATAAAGGCCCCATTGCATTTAGTGGTGTTTTTAATAACCATATCTTGGCTAATGTGTGTTAATATATATTTAATATTAATTAATATATTTTTGGTTACATATAAGTCAAAAGAGGGCCCATGGAGAAGTCAAAGAGTCACGAGGTAAAAGATGAAAGAGGAATGGGACACATTTTCTCATTAAGAGTCATCTTGAGGAATTCTAAGAGTCACCATGTGAAGATAAAAGAGGGTATGGGGCATTTTTCCATGAAGGGACACTATGAGGAATATGAAAAGTCACCAAAATAAAGACAAAAGAGGAAAGGATGATTTTGATTATGAAGGGTCACCATATGAATTTTCAAATGCAAGGATATGAAGGGTCATGCAAGTTTGGCACCATTTTTTATGAGGATTGAAGGGTCACAAAAGATGAATGCCAAAGGTCATTTGGAAAGCTATAAATAAAGGATTGAAAATCCATTTAAAATATGCAAGAGAGTGTATGGGCTTTATTTATTTTTGAAGAGAGAAAAATAGGAGATATTGTAGAGTTCTATCATTTGTTGAGTAAGCAACATTGATAGATAGTTTTAGATTATGGTAAAAACAGGTTTTGAAGGGACCCCAAAACCCTTTACAAAATTGATAGATAGTTATGTTTTATACACAAAAGGGGTTAGTACTCCTATGAATTGGTACTCATAAATAGTTATTGTGTTGGTGCTCAGCAAAGGGGTTGGTGCTCCTACAATTTGGTGCTTGAAAAATTTGTAATTTGAGTTGGTGCTCATTCATATACTTGAGATTATTCTCTATGGTTTTTCCCACTTTGGGTTTCCACGTAAAAATTTTGTCTCCCTCTCTCTCTCTCTTGTGTGGTGCATATTATTATTTCAATTTTATTGCATATCTTAAATGTGTGGTTAAGTGGTTAAATAAAAGGAATTTTATTAACAAATAAGATATATAATATGCTGATTCACCTCCCCTCTTAGTATATTTCATGCTTAATAATTGGTATTAGAGAAAGTTCCTTTGAAAAATTTTTACAACTTGAAGGTAGATCAGGAAAGCACGATGGATGGATCACATGAAGGTTTTTATACAAATAAGGCACCTTTGTTTGATGGGAAAAATTATGTTTTTTGGAGCATAAGGATGAAGACTTATTTGATAGCCCTTGGATTTGACATATAGTAAGTAGTGGTAGATGAATATGAAGAGCCACAAACACTTGTAACTACTCTAAAAGAAAAGAAGGAAAGTGAAAATAATCTTAAAGCTTTAAATGTTATTTTATGTGGTTTATGTGAATCATAATTTGTTAAAGTTATGGAATGTAAATATGCTCATAAAACTTGGGTAAAACTTGAAAATATTTACAAAGGTGATGGAAAGGTTCAACAAGCCAAGCTTTAAAATTTTATAAGATAGTTTGAGAGTTTGAAGATGGAAGAGGAAGAAAATATAGCAAGTTATCTTTTGTGGGTTGATCAAATAGTTAATCAGATTCAAGGTCCTAGAGAAAAGTTAGAAGAATTAATTATGGTTCAAAAAGTTTTGAGATCTCTACCATTGAGATATGATGAAAAAGTTTTAGTAATTGAAGAGATGAAGAATTTAGCCAAGCTAAAGATGGATGAGCTAAATAGTATTCTTATGGCATATGAGATACATACCAAACAAGAGAAACCCTCAAAGAGATAAACTAATTTCAAGACATCAAAGAAAGAGAAGGCTAAGATTCAAGAATCAAGTGACAGTTTTAGTGATGATGAAGATAACAATAGAGCTCTATTCATTTATAAGCCAAAAAAGGGCATAGGTAAATATCAAAGAAAATTACCTTTCAAATGTTTTAATTGTAGAAAGATTGGAAATTTTGTAGCTAAGTGCCCTGATAAGGGTAATGGTGATAATGAAGAAGGAAAGTCTACATATAAGAATAATTTCAAAGGAAAATTCAAGAAGAAGAGTTTATGTTCTAAAGATCCTAGCTCAGCTGAAGATAGTGGAGTCAGTGATTCAGAAGAAGAAGAGATTCTATTCATGGCCATACATAAAGATGCCTTCAAAAGCAAAAGTATAGATAATCAAGAAGAATAATAATATAAAGCTAAAGTGAACCTGGAAGGAGAACTCGTTTGTGCCTTAGAAGAGTTAAAATCTCTTGAAAAGAAGAATTGAAGATTAAAGCTCTAGATCAAGGAAAATGAAAAGGATTCAAAAGAAATAATTGAAGATCTACAAACACACTTTGAAGAAGTTAAGAGAATGAAGAAAATCTAATGGCATAGTTGAAAATAGTAAGTAAATAATGTGAAAGGTATGTTATTGAAATTGCTTCTTTAAAAGTAGATCTTGAGAAAACAAATAAAGCAATCAATGATAGATTAGTCAATGATTCAAAATTTGAGAATAACACTAATATGTTGAATAAGATATTAGAAAATTAAAGATTAATGTTAGATAAGATAGGTATTGGATTTGAAAAAGAGAAAGGGGAGGCCACTACTTTCACAGATAAAGAAAAAAGAAAGAGTTATGCTGAAGCTCTTACAAAAGAAGAAATAAAAAGGGAAGAAGTTAAGAATACAGAGGACATCTCAAACAAAGAAGGCTGGAGGGAACATAACTACAAAAAGTAATCAGATCAGAGATAAAAAAATAGGTCCTATTTTTATTGTTACTATTTTTATTGTAATAGATATGGTCATAAGAAAATAGAATGTCAAAAAAGGGCTAATAATTTAAGAAACAAGAAGGAAAGTTATGTAGAGTCAAGCAGAAGCCACAAATCTTTGACTCTTCTATTAGGCTTTAATGAAGAGGACATGATATGTTACAAGTGAAACAACTTTAGACAAATATCTTGGTATTATAGAAACATTTTTGAGTCAGTCAAGAAGGATCAGAGTTTTAAGGCTCCATTCATCAAGAATAAAGTTCAGATAGGTTCATGGTAGAAGAAACAACCTAAAAAATATATGTTTGTGCAGATAGATTTGCATGCAAGAAATGAAGAAAAGCCATGGTTCATTGATAGTGGACATTCAAGGCACATGATAGGAGAAAAAATCAAGTTCATAAACTTGAAGAAGATCAATGGTGGCATATTAAAATTTAGAGATAATACTATTGCCAAAATTATCGAAAAAGGGACACTAAGTTTGGATAATGGTAGAACTAAAACTAAAAATGTTTTGTATGTAGAAGGTCTTAATCATAATATTTTAAGTGTATGTCAAATGTGTTATCAGGGGCACACACTAAATTTTTATGTATAAAGTTGTGAAATTAGGAGAAAATATTCAGATGTGTTGGTTTTAGATGCTCAGAGAATAGGAAATAATTTGTATATGTTATCAGACATCCAAGGTCAAAGATGTTGTTTGAGTCAGATTGAAGAAAGTAGTCTATAACACAAGAGAATGGGACATAAATTTTAACAATCTTGTCAACATCAATAAGAAGTAAGCATTCAAAAATATTCCAAATATTATAAAACCATCTAACATGCTTTGTGAACCTTGTCAACATGGGAAGCAGGCTAGAAGGTGATTCAAAATAAAATATTACTCAAATATTCAAATGCTAGAGCTTGTTCACACTAATCTATGTGGACCTATGATAACTTAAATTACTCAAGGAAAGAAATATTTCATGTTTATTATTGATGCTTTTTCATATATGACTTGGGTAATGTTTTTAAAGAAAAAAATCAGAAGCTTTTAGACATTTCAAAGCATTAGTTGAGAATGAAACTAGTTTAAGGATTAAGTGTCTAAGATCAGATTGAGGAGGATAATTCATGTTCGATCAATTGATTGAGTTTTGTGAAGACCATGGAATAAAGATACATTATTTATCAACCAAAACTCTACAACAAAATAGAGAAGTTGAACAAAAAAATAGAATAGTTCTAGAGATGGTGAGGACAATGCTAAATGAATCTAAGATAGTAGATAAATATTGGAGAGAGGTAGTTGCTTCAATAATACATATTCAAAACAAAGAATTACTAAGAGTCAATAGTGACAAGACTTCTTATGAGCTATGGAAAGACAAACTAGCAACAATTGATTATTTTAGAGTTTTTGGTAGCAGATGATTTATAAAGAGAACTAATAAAAAAATCAGTAAGTTTGAATCCAGAGTATATGAAGGTATATTTCTTAGTTATTATTGAAAAATTAAAGCTTATAAATATTATAATAAAAGAACCAAAAAAAAATTGTTGAAAGTGCAAGTGTCAGGATAGAAGAAGATAGAACATAAAGAATCAGTGATCCAATAGACATTCCTGATATCATTGAAGAGTAAGATTTTAAAGAATCAAATGAAGATGAGAAGGAGAAAAGGGACACCAAAACTCCATCCAAATATGTTTAGAGAAATCATAATAAAAGTGACATCATAAAGGACATAAATGAAGGAATTCACATCAGAAGAATGATGGTAAGTGAATCTGAGCAAGTTAATTTTTCTTTGTTATCCAAAATTCAGCCTATAACTTTTTTAGAAGCTAGACATGATAAGCATTAGGTTAAGGAAATGGATGAATAATTAAATAAGATAGAAAAGAGTGATACTTGAGAACTAGATCCTAGACCAAAAGATCACAATGTGATAGGAATAAATGGGTTTACAGAAATAAGTTGAATGAAAATGGAGAAGTGACCAAAAATAAAGCAATATTAGTATGTAAAGGATATGCTTAGATTAAGGGAATAGATTTTAAATAAATGTTTATAACAGTAGCAAGGCTAGAGGCTATTATAATTTTTCTTGCATATTTAGTGTTTAAAAATTTTGAAGTGTTTTAGATAGATGTCAAATCTACCTTCCTAAATGGGAATCTAGAAGAAAATGTCTACATTGAGTAGCCTAAGGGATTTATTCTCTCAAATATTAGTATCCATGTATGCAAATTGAAGAAAGTACTATATGGATTGAAACAAACTCTCAGAGCTTGGTATACAAGACTTGATAAGTACCTACAAGATCAAGGTTTCAAGAGAGGATTTACTGATAGTGATCTCTACATCAAAGCATAAGGTGAGAATCAATTGATTATTGTGGTATATGTTGATGACATCATTTTTTGAGATAATATTGAAAAGATGACAAAAGAATTTTTTGATAATATGAAAAAATAATTTGAGATGTCTATGCTTGGAGAATTGTAATTTTTATTAAGATTGCAAATATTTTAGTCATATAAATGAATTTTCATATCTCAAAGTAAATATGCCAAGGAAATGTTGAAGAAATTTGGTTTTGAGGATTGTGCACAAGTTGGCACACCAATGTGTACAAGAAATAAGGTGAGCAAGGATGAAAATTCACCTATTACAGATCAATCTTTGTATAGATCTATGATTGGTAGTCCTTTATATTTGACAACATTAAGGCCAAACATCATGCATGTAGTAGGTATGGTTGCAAGATATCAGTCATCTCCAAAAGATAGTCATGTTTAGTTGGTGAAGAGAATATTTAGATATATCAAGGGGAAATTGAATTATGGATTGTGGTATCCCATAGGTAAATATTTCACTTTGGTTGCTAATATAGATTTAGATTGGGTAGGGTGCTTGGATGATAGAAAGAGTATAAGTGGAGGAGCTTTATTCTTTGGTGATAACTTAGTATCATGGCTAAGTAAGAAGCATAATTTAGTATCACTTTCTATAACTGAAGCAAAATATATTGTAATGGTATTGTGTTGTACTCAAGTGCTTTGGATGAAGAAAACTTTGGAAGATATCAAGGTAAAATATGATGAACCAATTTCTATTTTTTGTGATAATACAAATGCTATTAATATTTCAAATAATCTAGTGATGCATTCAAGAACAAAACATATTCCCATTATATATCACTTCTTGAGAGAGTAGGTTGTAGATAAATAGGTTAAGATGAAGTATATCAATACTATAGAGTAGATTGTAGATATTTTCACAAAGGCACTACCAAAAGACACATTTGAGTATCTATGGAAGAATTTGGGAGTAATTTCTTTTACTTCCTACCATTGAGGTTTAACATCAATTGAGGGGGAAATAAGTGTTAGCTCTAGGTAGGTCCTTTTCCATTGATGTCAAAGGAGGAGAATAATAGGTATAAATATAGGTACAAGTGTAGAAATGGGTATAGGGAATAGGTACATGTTGCTATAGTAAGGGGGAGTTATTGTATGTTTTTCAGATGGTAATATGTGTAGGTTTCAAGATATGGTAGTTTCAGTTTGAGGTTTCCATCAATGACAAAGGAGGAGATTGTTGGAAATATTGTCATTGATGTCAAAGGTCTAGAATTATTGGTTATAAAGGCCCCATTACATTTAATGGTGTTTTTAATAATCATATCTTGGCTAATGTGTATTAATATTTATTTAATAATTAATGAATATATTTTTGGTTGTATATAAGTCAAAAGAGGGCCCATAGAGAAGTCAAAGAGTCATGGGGTAAAAGATGAAAGAGGAATGGGACGTATTTTATCATGAAGAGTCATCTTGAGGAATTCCAAGAGTCACCATGTGAAGACAAAAGAGGGTATGGTGCATTTTTCCATGAAGGGACACTTTGAAGAATATGAAAAGTCACCAAGATAAAGACAAAAGAGGAAATGATGCTTTTGCTTATGAAGGGTCACCTTATGACTTTTCAAATGTAAGGATACAAATGGTCATGCAAGTTTGGCATCATTTTACATGATGATTGAAGGGTCACAAAGGGTGAATGCCAAAGTTCATTTCGAAAGCTATAAATAAAGGCTTGAGAAGCCATTTGAAATATGCAAGAGAGTGCATGGTTTATATTTTTTTTGAAGAGAGAAAAGCATGAGATAATTTAGAGTTCTATCATTTGTTGAGTAAACAACATTGAGAGATAGTTGTGGTTTTTATACACAAGAGGGGTTGGTGTCCTATGGGTTGGTGCTCACAAATCTTTGCAAGGGGTTAGTGCTCCTATGGGTTGGTGCTTGAAAAATTTGTATTTTGAGTTGGTGGTCATTCATATACTTGAGATTGTTCTCTATTATTTTTTCCACTTTGAGTTTCCACATAAAAATCTGGTCTCTCTCTCTCTCTCTTGTGTGGTGCATATTATTGTTTCAATTTTATTGCATATCTTGAATGTGTGGTTAAGTGGTTAAAGAAAATGAATTTGATTAAGAAATAAGATATATAATATACTGATTCACTCCCCCACTCTTATTATATTTCATGCTTAACACTTACCTTGACAAACTTGGGGCAATCCTATGATTCATCCCCAAAATAGATTATTGTATTTACTCTATTAATTAACTTATTAAGAAAGGTAATTCTCTAGAATGGACAGATCCTTGTCATAAGGTATTTGACAACATGAAATAATGATTGATACTTTTTCCTACCCTTTAACCACCTTATAATGATCATCCCTTAATTTTGTACAGTTATTCTATTCCTATATTAATTGTGGAAATGCTTTCCCAACAAGATGATACTATATGAGAGTATGCTATTTACTATATTAGTCAAGGCCTTATCGATTATGAAAAATGTTATACTAAAGTAGAATGTGAATGCCTCACTATCTATTTCATAGCTAAAAAGCTTCATCACTACATGCTCTATCAAATAACCTATGTCATCATTCATTTCAACCCACTTCGTGACATTTTATCCAAAGCATTTTTACATGGAGATCAAATTGGCAAGTGGATGGTTATCCTAATGGAATTTGACCTTTGCATCATAACACAAAAAAATTTCAAAGGGCAAGTCATTATTGACTAACTTACAATGACACTCATACCTAATACAAATCACCTTCAAGATGGTCTACCTGATGATAACATTATCTATTTAAATGTCTCAATCAAGATCTATCTCTTAAAGATTACTTACATAACATAATTGATGATTTATAAGAAAGTAATCAAGAAGATATCTATGTCATTATTGATACTAATAAATCCAAAGTATTTATCAAAGAGATTCTTGAAATCACCATCGATTTGCATGAAGACACCTGGAACCTTCACTTTGATGGTTCCAAATGTCTCCAAGGAGATAGGGTAGGTTGTATTATAACTAATATTTATAGTAAAATAATACATTTGGATTTTTTACTAACATTTCATGTTGTTAATAACATGAAAAAATATTAAGTGTAATCTTAAGCATGAAAGTGACATTTGACTTAGATACTCCATATGTTCATGCTTTGGGTGACTCCCAACTTATCTGCCATTAGATTGATGGTGATTACCAATGTAAAAGTGAAAATATCATAACTTATAATTAAATGGATACCACCCTTGCCAAATATTTTTCCTCTTTTACCATTAAGCCCATTCTAAGAGATAAAAACTCTATCACTAACTCTCTTGCTTCCTCAACATCCTTATTTCATCCACATGAAGTACTTAGTGATTCTCAATTTATTATTCAAATAATAAAGTCCCTATATTTTATCCAATCACAAGATTCACTTATCTATCACATCAAGTTTATCATTATTCAATAAACCCATGGTATAAAAAAATTATTCAATTCATTAAACATCAAACTTGTCCTCCAAACACAGATTGTCATGAAAAGATTAGAATTCAAAAACAAGCTTTTAAATATGTCTTTAGATGCAATACCATTTATTATCATAATATAGAGGGTACCCTAATCTACAATGTGATGAAAGAAGAAGTCCCTCCTCTCCTTAAACAAACACATGGGTGAATTTATGGTGGTCACTATAATAGACATGTTATAACACATAAATGCCTACGTTTGAGATACTTTTGTCCTATGTTAGAAAATGATGCTATCAATTTTGATAAAAAATGTAGTCCTTACCAAATCCATGATGATCTAATACATTCACCACTAGTTGAACTCCAAACTATGGAATCTACTTAGCCATTTTACATGTGGGGATTAGATCTCACCAGTAAATTACCTCAATCATAATATGGGCATGTTTTTATCATCATATCTACTGAATATTTTACAAAATGGGTAGAAGCCATGCCTTTTATCAACATCATGAGAACCACAATCTCTAAATTTATCCTTAACTAAATCATTTTTCATTTTGGAGTTCCCCACACTATCATTTCTGATAATAATGAAAAATTAAAAAATAAGGATGATAAGTAGTTATCTACTTAATTTAAAATATCCCATAAATTATCCACACCTTATCATCCATAGTGAAATGGCCAAGCTAATTCCACTAATAAAATTGTGAATAAAATACTCCAAAATACCATCCAAAAAACTTGCACAGATTGACATCTTCATTTATATCCCATACCATGGGCTATCATACTAGCATCCATAGTGTCACTGGGTTAACACCATTATCGATAGTCTATGGTTCTGAGTCTATCTTACCATTAGAAGTAGAGATTCCCTCCCTACATATATATATTCATGGTATCATTCTTGATGAATAAATACATGAATATTTCTTTCATACTCTTGATCTTCTTAATGAACACCATCTAACCACTCTTCAACATAACTACCAAAATAGGGATCATATTGCCAAACACCATAATAAAAGGTTAAAGTCCACACTTTCAATATTGGTGATCTAGTCCTTAAATTACACTTTACCCATGATAAGGAAGGAAAATACACTCAAAAATGGTGGGGCCCTTATTTTGTGAAAGATATTCTTGGTCCTAGTACCTATTGCCTCCAAACTAATGAAGGACATGTTTTCAAAGAGCCCACTAATGCACAATTCTTGAATAAATGCTTTACTTAGATATTTCCCTTCTTATCAAATTTCTATATGCTATCCCACTAACACTTTTTATAGAATTTCTACATGGTTCTCACCTTTTGTAGTAGTTTCTCTTTACACAAACCTTAGTTCCTTCCCTTGGTCATTTGGTTCCTTTTTCTCATGAGCTACATTGTAATACTATGGATAAGACCTAGTTTTACTCATGAATTTCTTTTGCTTATTTTGATTTTTATTATCAAGTTTATTATTTTACAATGCTTTTTGCACCCTTTTGGGTTTATCTTTTGTGAGTTACAGTGTAAGACCATGGATATGACCAGTCCCTACTCACAAATACCATTTTTCTCATTTTATTTTCACATGATTTTTTCACACTCTTGGGTTTCTCTTTTATGAGTTGTAGTGTACGACTATGGATAGGATTAGGCTCTCCTCATAAAATTACCATTTTATTCCAAAAAACACCTTTGTTCAACTAAGTGTTCCTTTTCTAGAATGTTAAAAAATAGCTACAGGTTTGTGATTCCATATTCTTAGCTTCAACTTTTGTTTCTTTTGTAGACAAAACTTTCAAAACAAACTATGTTAGCATGTTTCCATACACTTGCATACATTCTTATGATATAGAATCATACAAAACTATCATTGTATCCCTTTTCAGTTTGTCACATTTTTTGTGATTTGAAGTAATTTAAATTATTTCATGTTTATCACCCTTGATTTCCTTTCCTTTCATTCTACTTTGCATAAAACAAGGTCAAAGTCAAGATAATGTTTTTATTTCACATGAATAAATAAGACTTTTAGACACCATGCTCTCTAAGTTATCTTTATTAGCAACCAATTTCAAAGTTTTCAAATGATAGTCATCTTTAACACCCATGTTTAGTTTTATGAATATGTATGGAGAAGGAATAGAAAAATCCACCAAATTTAAAATTCAAATCATTTAAAATAAAAGGCAATGATCAAAAGTCAACATACAAATTCTAAAGTCAAAATCACAAAAAAACATGTGATTCATAGCACATCTCCTTCCACAAATCACAGCTCAAACTCCAAATTTATTTTCATGATAGAGCCAAGATATATTGGGGTGCAATTGGTAGTATATTGGGATAGGAGAATTCAAAAAAATCTATAGTGTTACCTACTTTCTCATGCAAGTACCCAATCTTTTCAGTATATCAATGAATCTGTAAGGGGTAGTGAATAATAGAGAACATGTTAAGGGAAGGTAGGTCTATTTTGATTTTCATGTATGTATCCTTCATGAGATGATATCAATACTTCATTTGGTTACCTAATATTTCTATGGATGAGAAAATTTATTCAGAATCCTTAATGCTGAAAGTCATCTTGTTTTGACAAATCTAATCTCAATATCTTAACTTTGATAAAGAGTTTCTCTACCTTAATTTTTCCTTTACTCCCCCATCACCTATTTCATTTCCCCCTTGATAGGCAAGTTTGATTCTAAATTTGTTTTCCCACTTCTATATTCCCTCTTATTCACATATTAAAAACATGCTAACACTACTTTGTTTCAATTTTATATATCTTTAGAACACAACAATATGATTGAGTGACCATGAATTATATTCTTTATACCATTGCTTTACATTTATAGAATTGTCTTGGTCTATTTGAAAATTTTTTAATCTTTTTTTGGATAAATACGTCTATTTCTATATTTTTGTTATTTGTACTTATTTTTTTTGATAATTGCATCCATTTCCATTTTCAATACCTTTTCCATTGTTGAGTGAGGTTGTATTGTTACTTCTCACTTACCAATGTCGTTTTCCCTTTTATGCATTTTTTCCATTGATGTTTGAATAAGGATTATTACTTCTCACTCATCAATGTTGTTTTACCATTGCTTGCCCATCTTTGTTTAAGAAAGGATTGTTACTACTTTCACATTGATGTTTTATTACCATTTTTTCTTGTATCCTTAGTTTGAATTGGGTTGTTTACCTTTCTTACTTAAAGTTTACTTGTTTGAGTTTTTCGGTCATTTAGTAACCATGGATTTTCAGTTACATTATTTATTATAAATTTTATTTTGGTCATTTGGTCCTAACTTAGCATTTATCACACTTGCTTACCAAATTTATAAGTATGTCATGCCTACATAGTTCAGCTATCTTATCTTTCTTACTTTTTTATATTTTTTATCTTTAGTTTGTATCCTTGGGTTTGTCCAAAGTAGTCTCTATGCCCTCCATGATAAAAAATAAAAACACAATAGACAACCATTCAATGATAAAAGGTAATTCAAGGTACACATACATTAACTTTTATTTTAGTTATTTCATTTTAGTCATTTACTTTTAATTATTTTTTTCTTTAAAATACTATAATTTATTTAGCTTTAGTGTTGTGTGTTATTATGTTCTTTTCTTGAAGCACCATCCCATGTTTCACTTGAGTGACACAAGATAAACTTCAAGTGGGGAATATGTATATGTTAGAATATTATTGTATTCACCTTAGGTTATTTACTAAGTTAATTTATGTTGGTCAATTGGCTTAACCACTTTGGTTAATAGGTTAGTTGGTTGTTCGGTCTTTGCTATTTCATGCAAGCTGACGTAGGTTAGTTTTCTTATACCTGTCTCATGCTTCATGGATATTTCATTTATTTGCCTATTTAATAGGCCTTCATGCTTGGTTGAACACATTGAATATGTGCTCTGCTATTCTCAATCTCATTTTCTCTCTGTGTTTTGTTTAATCTAATAGTATACACAATATTTTTAAGCTTATCAATTACTAATTCTTTCTATCTTGTAAGAACCTATTGAGTCTCAATTTATCTAAATGTACACCTCAAAGGGTGCACCAAAAAAGGGGTGGGTAGACCATTGGTGCTTCATAAGATTATTTTCCCTTATACCACTTGAAATCAAAACAAAACTTCTCTTATACACTTCTTTAATATTTGACACCTCCATTACACACTCCTCCAATCATTTCACCACCTTAATTAGCCCCTACCTAAGACAAAACCCTTTTTTATATTTAATTAACAATGTCAGCTTGGGTCAAACCTGTATTCAAATTAATGTTAGAATGTTACAGGTCTAGGTTGACCTCAGCCAACCCATACTAGAACCTAACTTGATTTTATTAATTAACAATACAAAGTCAAATTGAGCTGACCCTGTTAGTTAAATTTTTTTAAAGGTTTAGGATTAGAATCAAAAATATATACACATTATTTTTTCCATTTATTAGAGAGAGAGACAAGAGTTAATCATTCATTTGCTCTTCTTTACAATCTTATCTTACACCATTCTACTTGAGGAGTTATTTCCTTAAGGTTTTACACTTGAAGGGATTAAATTTGTCTTGTGAAAATTTGAGATTCATTAGGAGGTCCTTTGATATAGTCCATTATCCATCCTTAACTTCTTCAACAATTAAAAAAACCTCTTGAGAAGAACATTTGGCAAAGGGAGAGATTGAGTCTCAACAGGTTCATCTTCAAGGTAACTATATCTAACTTTACTCCTTTATTTTAGTAGATAGAAGTAACATAAATAATGGATTTTGAATGTATTTATCTCTTCATGCATTAGGTTTATATCTACACATAATTAAAATCATTCTATGTATATTTAATTTCATGTTTATTACCCCTATTTTATGCCTCAATCTTTGGTGAGCATTAGATTAGATTTTAATTTAATTTACATATAATTAGTGAATAATAAAAAACATAGGACCTAACTAGGGTTATCACATAATGTTACTTGACTCGAGGCTTCGGAACCATCTCTAGTGATGTTATTGTGATAAGAGACCTCATGGTTAGGTCTAGCAGATCTATCTTGGTTATGACACTGAATGTTTAAATGTATCAACAAGTGGAAGTGTAAGTGTGACTTATCTTCTTTGATCTAAGATTGATTTGTAGGTCAACAATATTTTCCCTTATATATAGTTATTACATTTACACCTTTAGATTTGGTAGAAACACAAGACTTTAAAGATACATCCATGACCATGCATAACTAAATGACTCATATAAAATCTTGATAGTTATACATAATACATCACCTCCCTTTTCTACTACACAACCCCTTGTGTAATCTATTTTAACATTACATGCTAAGGTGTTCCAGTTAGATCAAGGTATACCAAAACTAGTTAATCAATGGATTCAAAAGCCTTACTTCATATTTTTTTAACACTTGATAATGAATTATATCTCTTACTTATAGGATTTTTAGCTCCTAAACTTCTATTATATGAGGGTAAAGGAGATCCAGAACAATACCTTTGATATTATCATGCAACATGTTTGGATTATGCTTTCAATCACAAATATATAACTACATAATTTCATAGAAACCTAAAATATTATGCCTTATGTTACTTTTATGATTTACATATTCAATTAGTTAAAGCATTCAACACATTAGTAGATCAATTTATCAAGCATTTTGCTATCAACATTAATGAAAAGTTATCTTATGTACAAATTTCTAAACTTAAACAAGTAACTAAATAGCCCATTAGCGACTATGTACTTCATTACAAGATGATGCTTGCCAAAATGACTAACACCTTGATAGATAATGAATTACAATATATATTTAAAAACATTTTGTATGCACCTTTGCATGAGTCAATCAATTTCAATAAATTTGGATAATTAATGAAATTTATCATAAAATAAGAGAAAAATAAGTCAAACTTATCACTTTGAACAAGATTAAATATGCACCTACATCTAATTTAACTTCCATAATGAAATTTCAGAGGAAAAAAATATTACAAAGCTAAGCCAATGGATACTAAAGATGATGCAAAGATCATAATCAATGCTATATTTCAACCTTAAAATAAGCTTGTTTTATTAGATCAACCAAGAAGGCAATTCTCTAGATTACTAAAACCACGTCATAAATCTCTAACAAAATCACATGAGTGCAATCTCATTGTTCTACCTCCACCATTAGAGGTTGACATGAGTAAAACTCAAAATAAATAATTCAATAAAAATCCATATTGTGATTACCATAGATATAATAGACACTCTACCAATATATGTTTCATGTTTAAACACCATATTTAAGATCTTATTGATAATAATGTCATTGAATAAAGCACTCCTATAGAGGAAACTCAGTCTTAACAAAATGAAAGTGCTAAGTTTAATATTTTCATTGAACCATTCCTAAACCATGAGACAAATAAGAATAATGTGTCTATGCATCATACCTATAATGCACACCCACATCATGATACATATGTTCATTAATTAGATGGAATTATTGGTACAATTATTCAAATCTCCCAAACAAATCCTATGATCATCTTTGATGATAGTGAGATAGTGGATGATGATTCTAATTTCTATGATTTATGTATACGAGCATACGTTGATTAATATCCCATACATAATATATTAGTTGATAATATATCAATTAAGAATGCATGTATAATGAAATTGCTCCATTCATTAGGTTACACATAATGTGACATTCAATAAATAACAAAAAGTGTCAAAACATTCAATGGGAAGCAAAAAACTACTTTGAGACACATGTTGTTACCTCTTTAGGTGGGTTTTACTATATTATCCTCTCATTTTATAGTTATACCATAGAATGGGGTTTTTAACATGATATTAGGACACTGTTGGTTATAGAATCTTTGTGTTGTACCTTCCATGATACATAGATGTCTAAAGTACATTCATTATCACCAAATGTTCATAATTTTAAGAATTAGATACGAGTACCTTCTATAATCTATGGTACCTTTTACTCCCCATGAACCATCATAATGCATTGATGCATATATTCAATAAAAATTCACATTTGTAATTGTTACACCTATGTAAAAGCCTTTTATTTAGATAAAAGTGAAGAATTATAAAAAACAACCAATGAAAAAGCAAGAATCATATCAAAAAAAGGTGGCAAGTTAAAAATAATCACCATCACTGCAACATATTCTAAATTGGTAATACATGAAAATCATTGTGTTCCACAAATAACATAACATTTGGAAGAACCTTATACTAATCCTCATAAAATTTTATATCATACTAATTCCTCTAAGCTATTTCTCCCACACAAGATCACACAAGTAGTGATCTAGATAGTTTCATAAGAACACTTGATGCCTTTTCTGATTTTGAGTCATCTACATCTAGCAAATATCATCCACAAAAGATGACCTTTGTGGAGTTTATTACATATCATTATTATTAATATCCTCTTGATGGGATAATTTGTTAACACCTTAAATTTAAACTATTCTAAAATCTTCAAAAATATTAAAAACATTTAAATAATAAAAAATAAAAAATTACTATACATAGTTTTTTGATTACTTCATCATGTTATTCTTCTACTTTTACACATGTGATCTATTTGATAAATATTTTAGCCCATGGATCTTTGTGTCTTTTTGGCCTCTTGGCTCTTATTTTTTCATTTTCATAACCTAAATAGTTTAAAATAGTGATCCAATATTTATATCATATGTCACTTAGCACTCTTTTCATAGTTTAAATATATCATATTATGTTTTCCATCATAGACAGTATCGATAAAAATAATCAAAATTGATTGGCATTATTGCCCTAAATTGGTTGATATTTACTTGAATAATTTTACATATTCACATCAAAAAATAAATAAACAAAGCCTTAATACATCTAATTTTTTAGTAATATTCTCAATTTCAGTTTACACAACACTATTATTCATGCAAAATCTTGCCTTTATGTACTATATTGCTCATACATGCAATTTACATACATTGAAAAGTATACATTTGATGAGATGAGGATGTAAAATCATTCCTTTGCATCCTTACTCAATCCCTTAGATGCCTTTTTAGCTACAATTCACATATAAAGTGGGAGAATATTTATCATACATGGCCATGCCATCATATTTAGTGCATACATTACATCAACACATGTTGCATATTGTTTATATCCCTTCTCTTTATTTTAATTTTGAACCCAAGGTTTTATCTCATAATACATATTTTACTTGTTTCTAAAATTAAAATATTTAAAAAATGTAAAAACATTTAAAACATTCTAAAAATCAAAATCAGGACCTAAGAATGATTAATTATCTATTTTACATCATTGGCATATGTTATTTTTCTCATGATTAGTAGACAACATAATGTTTTTATAAAACAAATTTATTTCATTGGTATTTATGAATGTTATGTAGAACATACAAATTTCAAATGGATTTAGATGTTGGACTTACCTTTACCTAATGACCATGCTATGATGGGGGGCATCTTATCCAAATGTTACATGATTTATAGGTGTTATAATTCTATAACTCCTATACTATGTTGAGTTATATATTCTTTACAAATGTCTTGCTAACATCTCTATGTTACATTATGTACATGGATATGTTATTTATTAGGATATGATCACATTACATATATATGGTGTAGACTATATTTCTATTTCTATGCTCCATTGATTCTATTACTTATATATATATTAGATTAGACTTTGCTTGTCTATTGTGTGTGGCCCTTGGACCTTATGTAAAAATTAATTGAGCATCTCTATGGAATCATTTTTTGGTATGTGTGACATTTGAACATGTCCTTTACTAATGGTCCTTGGAATTATGTGCATAATATTGACTTATGAAACATTTGAATATGTACCTTATATATGATCCTTGGACTTATTGTTTGACATTATGCTTATCATGTTTGTGTTTATTGAGCTTGTTAAGTTAATGAGTCTCATGATACATATCATCCACTAAATATTATGTATACTGATTCTATCACAAAAACTATTATAAGTTCCATTGATATATTTATATAGGTTTGAAACTTTAGGCCTTGCATCATATGTTATATACATGCTTTGAATGATAAATATATTACTATGATGACATACCTTTTTTACATATGATATGTTATTCAATTATTATATCTTGATACACATGATACAATTAACTTTTTTTTTGAAATGAGTGACTTTCAAGACACATCCCTCACCTATAAATAGGGGACATTTAAATGGGATTTTCATATAGAGATAAGGTTCTATGAGAAAAAAATAGTTCTAGTTACAAAATATAGTTTTAAATAATTTAAAATTTGTCAAAATTTAGTCATTGGTACAAATAATGGGAACATATGCCATGCATATGCATTCACATTATATGAACATGTTACATATTCATACTTCTTAGGTGAATATGCATGAGCATATGCACATAAGTTTAAAAAAAATTAAAAAGTTTACATTTATATACAATTAAAAAATTTACATTTATCACATGTGGGCATGGTACAAATTCATGGACACTATATTATTTTTCAAATTTAAGCGGCATGACACTGATTCATGCCATACTTTCATTACTACTTATCCATGGTCAAAGAGGTTATATATTCTCTTTTGATCATGCATACAAAAGATAAGGAACAAATTGACAATCAAATCTATATTGCATATATAACAGTTGATTTAGTTAATGTGCATAGTGCATATTTGAGATTTAGTAGCATCCAACATTATAACCTGTGAATTCATTGTAAACTCTAAACCATTTTTGTCTTATGGATACAAATACCAACAAATAAATAGAGGTTTATATGTCCTTTGATGGGTTATATTTTATAAATATGTTCACTTAAAACTGGGGATCTATCACCCTCAATTCACCATGGTTCAACAAAGGAACAAATCTCTCTAAGTGCTTCATCGAAAACACTAATTGTCTAATGTTTTAAGGAAGCATCATCTCCAAGAAAAGTTAAAAGAGAAACAATGGTTTCACACATATAGGTATACTCATTAATTTTATTTAAAATATTTTGAATTCAAGTTACATTTCAATTTTAAATTTCACATATGGACATTAACTAATTTTACATCATTACAAGATTCACTATGGAACACATTGCATGATTGTAGATTTTTCTCAAAGATAATTATGTTTTACATACTCAGGTATATCTTTCCTTTTATTATATTAATTGAATTTTTATGTTAAATTAGGGACAAATTTAAACACTCAAATTTGTTAATAAATACTGGATAATGTTAGTTTTGTCCCACTCTTTATTTAATCAAATTGAGCACTTAAATTGGTCCTATTTCACCACCTCACTCTATCCTAAGTACTTGTGTGAGCCCATTCCTTTTAATTTATTGATTTACACCTACATAAATAATTTTAATTGGTAAAAAAATCTCTAAGCATCTGTAAAAACATGTAAAATTCTAAAGATTAAAATTGAACATGCCATGATTAAAATTTAATCCTCACCTTATGGGTCGATCTTGACCCTTACCCTAATAATGCATATTTTTTAGAGGTAGAACCTCCATTATAAGTTGGTTTTTAGTTTTAGGATAGGTATCATGATATTTTAACCTTTTTGGATTGCTATAAATGCATATCTAAGCCACTTATTTTATCACTTATAAATTTTACTATTTGGGCACACTCATACTATTGCACACTAAGAAAAAATTTCCTATTATTTAAAATTTATATTATATTCACTTGAAGAAACCATTATAAAAGTCATAAGCCTATTATATTCAATTCAATAAGAGGATTATCAAATATTTAAAACATATCTAGATGTATACATGTAAGAAAAAGAGTACTACAACACTAAGCACTCTAGGTGGGATATACGTGGCTTGATTCTCTCTTTAGAGTAATATTTATATATAGGAAACATTCAATCAACACAGGGTGGTTGGGGTTACCTCATCCAATTACACTTCCCATTTATTTTTTCAAGTTTCAATCTATCACAAACCCTGGTAGGGTTTAAATCTTGAGGAGGTCATTTTAAGGTCATCCCCACACATCAAAAGGTAATTTTTTTACATATATGCATATTTCAAGTAGGTTCAAGTGATTGTGTCATCAAATTAATATTTTATTACATAGGTCAAGATTAAAACATAAATAATAGTAATAAAATTTGATAATGATTACTTCAAGTTGATCCTGATCCTGAATAATGATAATTTTTATTTCAATGGAAATCACATAATTAGTTTGAGTTGATAATTTCTAATTGTCTTTAATTCACTAAGTTTTTAGTGTATAAATATAAATTAGTTTTCTTCTTTGAATTTTTCATAGTTAGATTCATTCATTCATGCTTTTCCCATTTCTATACTTTACTTTCATTCTACTAGTAACAAGTTATTTACAACATTTTCTACCTTTAAAATCATTCTATCTTAATTAAAGTTAACTCACAAATTAATTCTAAATTCTAATGAAATAATTTGTTAGTATGTTTTATGGGCCATGCATCTAGTATGAGACACACCTATAGTAAATAAATTAATATAGTGTCAATAGTTAGTAGTAATTAATATTTATCATTAATTAATTATGTATTAGTGAGTCATGAGTGGTTAAGTAATTAGTTATTAATTGGACCATTGGGTCTCATATTAAACCCATAAACCTATAAGATTATTTAATCTTATTGAATGAAAGAATAAAAAAATTAATGTGTATGCTTGAAAATTATTTTAATACAAGCTTTAAAATTTAAAAACAATATGCAATTTATCTTCTATTTAGCTATGCACTCTATCCCAACATAATATTATAATTTTTTTAGCTAACATAACATACCTTGAACTTTCCATATATTTATTGAAATTCCATATCCAAAATTTTTAATGCTTTTGGATTCATAAGAGAAACATATAAGAAATAAATATATTTTAACACAATAACGTATTGTTCAAATTTTAACAATGTAATACAATATTCTTACAATATACCTCTTTCAAGCATGTGCAATAAATATAACAAGTATTAAGCAAATAAGAGATAAAGAGAGCATATCTTGTTTGTTATTCTATTTTGGATTATGTCAGTGATCAAGAGTCATCACAATGATATATTAGAGATCTATAAGCTATTCATTCTATATTATGACTATTTTGACCTTTAAATAGTTATGTTGATTAGGGATAATAACATCAATACATATGTCCATATCTGAGGTAAGTGTCTAGTGAGATATATACATATAGGTGACTTCAAATTTAGATAAGACCTATGTTTCCTCCTATGTAATCATTATATGCCTCAAATTATGTTCATCTATGTGCCATATCTAAATAATAAGCAATCCTAGTTTCTTTACATTGTACCTTTATGACCTATTAAAAAGGGGTTAGTAACAGAGCCATAATAACCCTGCTATTACTAAGTGTTGCTTACATAGCCAATACTCCTAAGGCCTCAGACTCACATGTAGTTCTCCCTTCTATGAATGTGTGTTAAATTTTAATAGTATGACTCTATTGTATGTCTCCTAGTAACCCTTGGTATAAGTGATGTAATAGTATATTTGACCGTTTGAATGCTTCAAATATTTGATTTACTGTTGTAGTGCAATATGATAGATTAAAATGAATAGTAATTTCTTATTAGAGTGTTGCCTTATAAAATTAGAAGGTGTATTAATTATACCTTAGCCTTTGTATATATAGGAACTTTTTGAATTAAAATTACAAGCTAGTGACACATGAAAATTTGACCATATGATGGGCCAAGAGGGATAATAAAACAATTACAAAGCAAAAGATATAGAAAAAGATAAACAAATAAGCCTAGATAGTTACATTGAAGCTACACACTAACATCGATGCTAGTGCCTAGGATGGAAAAAAGTGTCTAGGGGGTAAAACATGTAGAAAATAAGTAAGGATCCATGGAATACATTGGGTAAATATAAATAGACATAGCACATAGGCACAAGGGGCATGTAAAACAAGTGAAACAAGGTGGAAATAAAGAGGTCCACAAGAGATTGTGTCACTGGATGTCTAATTCTTAGTAAAAAGGTATATACATACAAAAAGACTAGAAATATGTGTACTTGTACCAAAATGGGTGTTTACACAAACCATTAAAGTTTTTACACGTATATATTATACTTATATTCTAATAAATAATATAAAAAGAGATTTAGATAAACATTTATATAATTCTCTATATAAGAGTCATATATAAAATTAGATCTAGTGATTGCCAATTCAAAAATCTAATTACTTGTATAAAGGTTGGTAGACCTTGCTTCATTCTTGTTTAGAATGCGTGTTTCTAATATTATGATAACACCTATTCAAGTAAACTAGTTAAATGAAAAATAAGGAGAAATGTTATAATGAAATGCTTCATCCACTTAGTTTAGGTATTGTCATGAAGAGCTTAATTATTAATTTTATAGTTTTCAATCCCCCTTTGCAATATAATTGTGTTAATTCATGTTTTATATTGAGATTAAATTACTTGATTTCCTATCACCATTACTAAAGTAGTTTTTGGTCATCTTGGCCTCAAGATGTTTCTACTAATTGTTTAATGGAAACACTTTTCTCTCTATGGAAATTTAACCCAGTTGTATTATTATGCCTAAACTTCACCTTACTTGTAGAGGTATTATGAATTTAAGCTAGAAAAATTAAAGGAAACACTCTTTCTATTTTGAAGATAAAAAATGGATAAATAATGCGTATCAAATAAAATGATCCAATGCATTGAGTTGATAATAACCTAGATTTTTTAATCAGATCTTTCTAGTATTTCAAGTATATAAATCACGAAAGTCATGTCAAACTTGCAGCTACTTTAACACCCATGGTACTACAATATCATCATATATTTTGAGAGCAAGGGGTTATTTTGTATTATATATCAAAATGAAATGAATATATAAGTCTATAAGTATTTCATATTAGAAAGGGTTTTATGGTAACACAAGCATAATACTTGTAGGACACACAATGTCCAAAGGATTCTTATGTGACTAGTTAATAAATAAGTTTGCCACTTATTTGACCATTGATTCTGAATTATGAACACTGAATATGCTAAACAACACTGGTATTCTACAAAACTCATCATTTTAAAAATGACATTTTATAATATTTTTCATTAATGCTCTCATTTTTCCCCTTATTCATGTATATCATTACTAAATTGTAAAAAATGTAGGTTTTCAACACTAGAATATGAAATATATAAATGCAATTCATTTTATTGGCTTCAAAACATGTAATTAAATTTATTATGTTAGTTTGAGTAATATTGGTCACAAGATTACACAAATCATAATTAAAAACATCTAAGCTGATAGGAAACATATCACTACTAAGTGACGTACAATTACCACCATAGATTCAATCAATGTTGCTTCATTACTTGATTTGTAATTTTTTCCCTATGCTTGAAGGAAATTATGGTGCAAAGGTCACATAAAATAGTGATACAAATTATACGACCTTTAATTCATCATTTTTTGGGTGTATATTTGTTTTAAGATCTTATATAATCCTTTGCAAGTGTCATTTTCATTACTTAGGTGCCATTTTTAGTGTTGTAGAAGAGAAAAAGAGACATAACAAAGGAAAAAGGTGTGCTTATTGTTTCCAGTTAAATATTACAAAATGACTAGTTTAATTTTATAATACATTACTATTTGTAATATTTATTATTAACTTTAATCTAAGATAAAAAATAAAATTTAGGAATTAAATAAATTAATGAAATGCATAGTAAAATTAGAGAAATTAGATTTACATTTATAAATTAAGTGTAAAATTTTAGATAATTGGATAAAATTAAAGCTAATTGGAAAATTAGTGGCATGTTTAGAAAGTGAGATAAATTAGTGAAAATGTTAGGAAAAGGGGGAAATTAGAGAAGTATTAGTGAAACTTGGGAAAATTAGAGTAAAATTACACCAAACTTATGAAATTAAGGAAATTAGTGAGAAATGAGAGAAATCCAAGAAATATGGGAAATCAGGGAAATTAGTGAGAAATATGGGAAATTGGATAATTACAAAAAATAATGTAAGTTAGAAAAATTAAGAAAATAGAAAAAAATTAGGCCAAACTGGACAAAATTAGGTAAACTAGTGAAAACTATGGAAAATTAGAAAATTTGGGGAAATTATGGAAAATTAAGGAAATTAGTGAAACTTGGTTAAAACTAGAGCAAAATTAGGCCAAACTTGATGAATTAGGTAAATTAATGACAAATAGAAAAAATAAGGGAAATTGGTGAAAATAGGGAAATTAGTGAAACATGGGGAAATTAGGAAAATTAGAGTAAAAATAAGATGAATTTGATGATTTTTGGCCAAAATTACAAAATTAAATAATTTAGTGACAAATAAGGGAAGTTATAGAATTTAGGGAAGTTATAAAAAATTATAGGAATTAGTGAAACTTGGGGAAATTAGGGTAAAATTGGGTCAAACTTGATAAAATCAGGTAAATTAGTGATAAATATAGAAAATTATATAAATTTGGGGAATTATAAAAGAATTGAGAAATTTGAGAACTTTTTAAAAATTAGAGTCTTCAAAAGGATGACATGGAGTCTACAACTTTTGATTTGTGTATTTCAGATGTAGTTCAACAACTTAAGTTAGAGATATAGGGCATGGTGAAAAAGGATGATTTTGATATGGTTAAAGGGGACATCATGGGGTTAAGAGGGGACTTGAATGGTGTGTTAGATCAATTACAAAAAAAATGATTGGATAATTGGCCAACTTATCAACTCAGCCACTATAAAATAATCCTCCACCACTTCAATTTGGTTTTTCACCTCTAAAAAATCCCAATATCAATCTTGGCCCCATGTCAATGTTTCCAAAAGTAGACATATGTATGTTTGATGGTAATGATCCACTCACTTAGCTCACTCAAATTGAAAATTTATTTGATCTACATTAGACTCCATATCAAAAAGTGGTCATGGCCTCTTTATATCTGGAACCTGAGCCATTCATTTGGTATTATTGGTTGTGTGCTCAAAATAAAAAAGGGTATCCCAATTTCATGGTTAATATTGTATTAAAGTTTAAAGATACACTATTATAAAAATATATCTAAAAACTACTTCAGTCATCTAGCCAAGTTATGGTAGATTAGGACTATAAAAGTCTATGTTCATCAATTTTAGAATCTCTCCTTACATGTGGCAGACATCATTGAGGAAAATTTGACTGACCTATTTTTGGGTGGCCTCAAAGATAACATCCAATTAAAGGTTCACATGTTTCATCCAATTAATGTATTTGAATCCATACCAAGGGCATGCATGGTTGAGGAAAAAGAGATGATTAGGTGAGGACATTTCACTAATGTGTGTTAACACACCTTTCAAACACCATTAATTCTAAAACCTACTAGATTGACACCTAAAAAACTTAAAGAAAAGCATGCAAAAGGTTTGTATTTTGGATGTGATAAAAAATGGAGCAAAGGACATCAATATGCTAAAAAAGAAGTTGTTTTACATTAAAGACACTGATGAGGAGGAAGAATATGATGATACTTCAGGGATAGGTTTGGAATAACTAGAGGATGTATCTAAATATTCTCAACCTACTATTTTTTATCATGCAATTTCAAGTATTAGTACTCCTTAAACTCTTATGGTGGTGGGTTTCCTAAAGAAACAAAAGGTGACTGTGTTAATTGACTTTGGGAGTACACATAACTTCATCAATAGTAAGTTGACTACTCATTTGAATTATTTTGTTTACCCAGCTCTAGAATTTTAGGTCATGATTGCATATGGTGTACAAATTAACTATTCTATAAAATTCCATAGCATTAAGCTTGATATGGGAGACTACTTGATAGATTCCCCTATATTTGTTATTCCCATGGGAGGAGCTGAGATTGTTTTAAGAGTATAGTGGCTCACCCCTTTGGCCACTATTGAGATGAATTTCTAAAAAACTATTCATAAGGTAGTAATTTTGAACTACATGGGTTATGGGTTAAATATCCAAAATGAGTTAGTTCCCACTAGATGATGAAGATTATCATAAAAGGTGTAGAAGGATTTATGGTATGATTATTTTCCATATAAGTTTAACCAACCAAAGAGTATAAACATCTTGATTTTCAAAGGGTTAAGAATACCATTATGTTATTTTGGTGACATGCCAAAAGGACTTCCTCCAAGTCATGCACATGATTATGCCATTGGGATTATTTTAGGAAGTACACCGCCCAACATTAGATCTTACAAGTATCCCTCTACCTAGAAGAGTGAAATTTAAAATATGGTATAAGAGCTATTAAAGGCAAGAATCATCTGACACAGTCACATCAAACAATTCTCCCTGGTGGTCGTGATGTAGAATAAGGATGATAGTTACAGGATGTTCCTTAGACTATAGAAAACTCAATAAGTACACCATCAAAGATAAGTTTCCTATTATATTAATTGATTATTTTTTAGATGAATTTCATGGTGTTTTTTATTTTACCAAGTTATACCTTTGCTCTAGGTATCATCAGATTCACATCTGTGATGAGGACATACCTATTTTTTTTTCAAAACTCATGAAGGCCATTATGGATTTATGGTCATGTATTTTGGCCTCAAAAATGCACCGTATACATTTTAGAGTTTGATGAATAATATTTTATGAATTTTTTGAGAAAGTTTGTATTTTTTTTGATGATATCCTTATATACAACAAAAATTGGGAAGACCATTTGAAGCATGTAAAATAGGTACTTTCAGTTCTAGAACAACATTAACTTTATGCTCAACCTTCCAAATATGATTTTGGTGTCCAAGAGGTGGAGTAATTATGTCATATTATTTCATATGGAGTGAAATTTTATCCTAAGAAAATCTAAGTGATGATGGAGTGGTAGGTTCCCAAGACCCTTAAGAACCTCTGAGGATTTCTAGGGTTAACTAGTTACTATCACAAGTTTATAAAAAATTATGGTAGAATTTCATCACCACTCACCTCTTTGTTAAATTTATAATCTTTATAGTGGATTAATTTAGCTACCAAGGCATTTGAATAGTTGAAAATAACTATGTGCATAATTTTAATTTTGGCTACTCTTGATTTTTTAAAAACTTTTGTTGTAGAGTGTGACACATCGGGATATGGCATGGGGGCTATAATCATTAAATAAGGTATACTATTGGAATTAAAAAATTTATAATTGAAGGAAAAAAATAGGATCAAAACAATCTATGAGAAATGTATGATGGCTATTCTACATGTAGTGAAACAAGGGGACCTTATTTGATGGGACATCACTTTCAAGTAAAGATTGATTATGATAGCCTCAAATATTTTTTGGAACAAAGATTGTCATTTTAAGAACAATAGAAATAGGTGATCAAAATTTTAGGCTATTGTTTTTAAATAGTGTATTGTAAATAAAAATAGAATGTGGTGATAGATGCCATTCTTGATGGAATGAATCAGTTGAGGTATTGTTATGCACCATGACCATGTTACATGTAGATTTGCTAGAGGAAGCAAGACATGAATGGGAGAAAAAAATGTTACCAAAGATTTGATTCAAAATATTTATTAGGGTTTTGATGAATCTAAAAAAATTACATGGAAGGGGAACACATTATGGTATAAAGATGAATTATACCTTTTTAAGCATTCTCTCCTCAAACATAAAATTTTTCAGGAACTTCATGCCTCTCCGCTTGGAGGTCACTCTTTATTTTTGAAAATATATCATATAATTAAGAAAGATTTATTTTGGGAAGGAATCAATAAGGATGTCTAGAAATATGTGGATAAAATCATGGTATGTCAACAAAACAAAGGTGAAACCATTAAGACCCTAGGTCTTTTACAACCTTTATCCACCCCTAGCTAGCATTGGGAGGAGGTTTATTTATATTTCATTGTAGGGTTACCATGGTTTGAGGGTAAATTTTTTATCATGGTAGTTGTGTATTGACTCACCATATGTTAATTTTTGTTCCTTATCACAACCATTTGTTACTAGTAAATTAGTTTCTATTTTTTTCAATACAGTTTAAAAATTGCATGGTACTCTAAAGATCATTGTAAGTGACTGAGATCCCATATTTACTGGTAATTTTTGGATTGAATTATCTACATCTTTGGGTACCTAATTGTCTCATATCTCATCCTATCATCCTCAACTTGATGTAGAAATATAGGTAGTCAATAAATGTCTAGAAGGGTATCTTCATTTTTTTTGACAAATAAAACAAATGGGTTAATTTGATACCACTTACTGAATGGTAGTTTAACACTTATTTTCACACTTCTTCCAAGATGTATCCATTTTTTGAATTATATGGGTATTACCCCCCATCCATAATTTTATCTTGCATCCTAAGGTTTAAGCTATTGAGGACTGTATTCACCATCAACAAGAGATACTAATAAATTTGTGAGAGAATTTAACAATGACACAAAATAGAGTGAAGCAACAAGGAAATCAATAATGTAGTGAGTGGAATTTTGACATAGATGATTATGTATTTATGAATTTTCATCCATCTAATCATATATATCTAAATAAAAATAAGAAAACAAGATGTCACCTAAGTATTATGTCCCTTGTCAGATCTTTTATAAAATTATTAGTGTGGCTTACAAGATGGAATTATCCCCATCCACTTGCATACATTTGGTATTCCATGTATCTTTCCTAAAGAAAGTAATTAGACATAGAGTTTCCACTCAAACTAAGTTACCTAAATTGGATGAATAAGGTTGAGTAATTCTAGATCTTAAAGAGATCCTTCATATATTCACTAAACTAAGACAAACCAGAGCCATTAAAGAGTATTTGATCAAATGAAAGAACCTAAATTCTAAAGATGCAACATGGGAGGATGAAGCATTCATGTATAAAAATCTTGATTTGATTAAATTTTGAGGATAATTTTGTTTTAAAAGAGAGGGGCATGCTATGCCCTTAACCTATAGTGTGTCTAGGGATATGTGTGGCCAACTTGTGGCTTACATAGCTTCATATTATCTTGTTACATTTTTCAATGTTCTTAGTATAGTCAGCCTATGTAATAACCGTATATAAGTAGAGTATATATAAGAGGAAGTGATTAGTATTTTATCATCATATTTCAAATTTTGTTATATTTTATTATTATGGAGGTTTCCCCATCAAATTGGCTTAATCATAATATTCAAGTATTCTAATCTTTCACCAATTATTTTTGTGGTTTTGGTTATTTTGATCTTAATTATATTAAATATAGTTCTATTATTTCAAATCATATAAGTAATTTCATTATATTAGGTAAATTAATGAAAAATAAGGAAAATTAGAGAAATTAGGGGAATTAGAGAAAATTATAAAAATTATGAAAATTAGAATAAAATAGGTAAAATGTTAGAGGTACAATCACTGAGAATGGGGGGGTGAATCCATGAGCCTAGATAATTCAAATTCAATTATAATCCTTTCAAACTCTTAATCAATTACCACAAGCATTTATGAAGCATACAAATCATTTATAATAATGAATAAGAGAGACAATGCAAGATCAAACACATAATGCATGACATATGTGGGAAACCCTCTTGGGGAAGAAAACCCACTAGAAAATACAATTGGGATACTATCCTATAATAATAAAAAAAACAAATTTATATTAGCTATAACTGATCAAATAACTACCATCCCTTATTTTAGTGAGACTATAATCCCACAAGGAGCTATTAGACCTATCTAGCTGAGCTACCACAACAACTAGACATTTAGTAAGTGTCACCTTGCAAGGAGGCTAAAATCCCCTAGATGTTAATCTGACACAACAAAACCTATGAATAAAACATCTCCTAAACACTTATTTTCTACCAATCTAATGGATATACAAAGTATATCAGCCCTCTCTTCAACTCTGCACACTCAATGCATCCAAAGCCACCTTTTGGATCACCCTAGACCTCTTTGCTCATACTCAATCTACAAGAGCACTATTATAACATAAAAAACATGACCCATAGGTCATATACATAGTCCTCAATGTTATCTACTCATAAACTAGGCAATCTACCTCTCTTTTGATCCATAACTCTCACATGCACACCTTAAGCAAGTCTCACACAAGTATATAAACTATCACATTTAGTTTCACTATATATAGAACATTCATGATTATCAACATCTTGGTTAGCCATTAGGCATATCTTAACCCTTAAGGAATATAACATATAAAGACACATCTCAATTAAATCTTCATAAGTTGGTCATAGCATCTATGGGTCATACTAAAGCACAACTCTCACTCAATATGCCTAAGTCATTTTTAGGTCCTATGGAGACCCATTCAACTCTTTGACACTTATCTAATAAAACTAAGAAAAAAAAAAAAACTTTAAAACACATTGAACCATTCCACATAACCCCTTTGACATCCTAAAATGATCATATTCACCAACACGTTCTTCTACTAAAGCATAATTTGCTCTAACAACATTCTGTGCACATAATCACCATGAATGAACACATAGTCAACATTTAACCCTTTTTTCACACTACATATGATTAGTTAAAACTTCATAGTACACACAAATGGTCATAATGGAGTATAAAACATGATATAATAGATAATTTATCACGAGACATCAAAACAACAATAAAACAAGCTTAGACATCTTTCTCAAATCACTTGCAGAACATAGTCAAACACATAGTCAACTTTGGACCTTCATAGCTTTAAATTACACACTTTTAGATATTCAAATCTATATTTACAGATGTGCCTTGGATTACTCTACCACTTCACTATTTATATCATGATTAAATTCTTTATATAACAAAATATATATCATAAAAACTGAGCACTAGTATTTCCATTGTTAAATTCAAATATTTGAATTCAAATGGTCATAGTTAAACATCAAAAATTATTATATCATCTTGTGTCCTCATTGATTAGATTAATAACATACCATAACTCTCTTTCAAACTTTAACTCATAGTGAAATAGTTCCCAAACATTAAACTTTAAATAATTGACCTCATCTTGTGCAATCGTACAATATTGACTCAATGCACACTGTCGATCTCCTGTACGTAGCTTGCTATTTATATGTGTTAAATATTGTATACCTTCAAATCATCTCTCTCAATACACATTGTTGATATATATATATATATATATATATATATATATATATATATATATATATGATATTCACACACACACACATAAACATCCACTCACTATTGGATCTTCCAAGAGGCCTGATCTTTATCGCTACTTTTGAACATCTTGGAATGAACACACTTCATTGATCCTTTTGTAGGGAGATTGATCATTACTCAGTTTAAGCATCAAAAACTTCGACCCATTTTACTTACTATGCATTATAGATCTATATGTATGAACTCTCGTGAACTATTGGATCTACATCTGGTCCTGATCTTTAACATTGCACAAAAATGAATAAGTATGGGGACCATTGCTTATCTACCTGGAAGGCCAACTTTGGACCTCAATAAATTTTATTGTGCTTAGATGCATGATCTAAAATTTGGACCATATGATATCCTCACATAGGATAATATGACCATGTATTAACTATCTCCTAAAAATCTTTACACATATGAGATATAACTCCATTAAACTTCCCACTTAGATTTATTTTGCCATAGAGCCAACTATGACAAGAACTTTCTAGGAGGCCAAATTTGAACATGCATATCTCTTATCATGTTTCATCACATGTCCTAACATTTATCAAAAATCAACTAGCTATAAAAATAAATAAACCCATATGATTAAATTCTCTTGAAATGTCCACACGTGTGAGATATGCCATAAAAAAACTACTTATTTGGCTCTTTCTTGCTACATGCAAATTTGGCTAAGTATGGGCAAACACTGTCAAACTGCCTAAGAGCCTAGCTTTATACTTGCATATATTTTATCACACTTATTCACATGACTTAATATTTAGGCACAAATATGATCACAACCATATGACCAAATCCCCTTGACTCATGCATACATGGCAATGGTGATGTCAACAAACTACTTAATTTTTCTACCATTAAACCTAAAATGTCTAGATGAAAAAAATGATCAACTACATGAAATCCAATCATTCAAATAATTAATCAAAGCATATAAAACCTATGATATGACCCCTTTCACATGATCAAATCACCATACTCATCCCTAAACATATTAATTTATGCCAAAACAAAAGATTAACCAAACCTCCTTCAAGCATACTAGGACAAACACATTACACACTTTGTCATTGTCACTTAGAATATCAAGGTATTTCATCCACTCACTTGGACACTTATATGACATCACTAAAAACTCTCTAAAAATCTTCCCCTTTGTCATTGATGTCAACAACCATCATATAGAAATAAACAACTCACCTTCCTTCTCTCTCTTCAGACACTCCCACAAATAGGAACTTTTTCCCCCTTTGACACAATGAAAAAGTGGGAACCAAATGATTTTGAGGACCTAAAAAGACCACCAACTAGAGAATACCATATTATTAATATGATCCAAACTCCCCTTACCTTTTGCCTACCTCTTCTTACCTTGACACCTTCCTCTTACTACATGCCAACATTCTTCTTCAACCAAACATTGCAACCAATGAAGAAAGAACAAAAAAAGTAATAAAATATGATGGAACTCACCAAGAGACATATGATATGGGATAACCTTAATATTTTTGATCCATTTTACCTTTTGATCATCTTTAGATCTCCACATACCATGAATTACTACCACACATGATTACTATCCTTCTTTCTCAAGCTACCTCAAAGACCACCAACAGAAATTCATGCCACTCAAAAAATATGAAACATGCACTAACTAACCTGAGAACTCACCATGAAATACTCATTACTTACTCTTTTGGAGAAACTAAACAAAAAACACTCTTCTTCTCACTAGACCTATTTAGTATCCTTATAGCCCTACTTGTAACTTGTTGAGCCCACAAATTTTAATAGACACATCATCAAAACCTAAAAATTCATATATGGAGAAATATCATATGCCCCATCAAGAACACTAATTCACAAGAACTAGATCATTCATTGCAATATCCTTTATAAACCTAATAACTAATTAGGCCTCCGTCTTGACAAAAACATGAATAATTTGAAAACCATAAACCTTCAAATCTATGTGAATCTTGATTTGATAATTCATTTGGCCCATTCATCTTATTAATAATCCTCAAACTTTAATTCATAAGGTAAATCACTTTTCTAATAGAGCTTAAAACCCTAAATTCTCAAAATAAACAAAGTCAAAAAATCTCCTTCTGGTTAATGCCCACCTCTAAAACTTATTGCACACTTGGAGACACCCATCACACACTTTTAGACTAATATTTGATCTTCCATACATTTTTGAACCAATAAATCATATAACCTATTTTAGGACCTATATACTCTTAAACACAAACTGGGAAACCCAAGAGCAAATAAAAATCTACAAATTGAATTCAACATATCTTCAGACCACAAAACCACTTGGAACATGATATAATAGGGTCAATAGACCTTTCTATGCAAAAATATCATCTTGAAAAATCACAAATCCTCTTTTGCCACTTGAAAACCTTTAATCTAAACCTATAGAATGAAACTTGCATACCTCATGGCATTTGGCTATCTGATCTAATTTTTATTCATTCTTCTAACACCTTCATTCCTTGTCTAATGATTTCTCTTCAAAGTATGATTGTCCTTGTTTACCTTAGTATTCATCTTGTCTTGAGTTACATTCTTTTATTCTTCTTCATATCTAAGACAAGTTCTATGACTAACATGCTTTTGACCACTCAGAATATTATCTAAATCACTTGATCTCTTTTCAAATCTCATAAATGACTTCACCTTACTAGATGTCTTCTCTAACTTAGATTTCAATGACTCATTTTCAATTACATACCTTGAACATTCATCTTCTTTATCTTTTAGGCTTGTAGACATGATTTCTAATTGACAATTGAGATGCTTGACTATATCTTCATGCTCCTTTATGTCTTCATTCATTCTTGCCTCAAACATACTAAATTGATATTCATAGTCCTTGAGTTTATATTTCATCTTGTTATTAATATTCTTCTCAATCTTTAGTTCTTAAAAAACATTTGTTAGTGCAGTCACATAGTCCACCTCATCTTCAACATCTAAATCACTCCAAGTTGACTCTTTTGATGTGAGCAAATTCATTCCTCAACCATGAATATGGATTCATCTTTAATAGGACCATTATCTTCATGATCATATTCTAAGTCACTATCTTCACTCTCATCTAATGAGCTACAATCTTCCTTGGTGTAGAGACTCTTCTTATTCTTGAAGGAATTCTTCTTGTTATTATACTTTTTGAATCATTTATTCTTATATTAATTTTGGAGTTTATTATGCTCTTCATCATTATTCTCATGTTTATGAGGGCACTTATGAGCAAAATGACCTATCTCTCCACAATTAAAATGTGGGAAGTCTACATAGAGATGTCATTTGCTTTGTGGTCATATATGTGAAGCTGATCGATGCAGGAAGCTTCAGAAAGAGTGCTGTTTATAACAAGATTTAGTCATAGCCATCCTTCGAGGGAGTGGTCTATATTTTTGCTTTATATGGTTTGAGGTCTTTGAATAGCTGTCCTTCGAGGGATCAGTTGTTAATCTTCTTCTCAATCTTCAATTCTTCAAGGACATTCATCAATTTAGTATCATAGTCCACCTCATTTATATCAACATATGAATCACTCCAAGTAAACTTTTTTTGATCATATTAGTCACTTTCTTCACTCTCAGCGATGAAAAGGAGATTCTTATCTTCATAATCATACTCTGAGTCATTATCTTCATTCTCATATGATGAGATATAATATTTCATGTCTTTGGTGTAGAGACTCCTCTTATTCATTTGAAGGGGTTTACCCTTAAACTTCCCTTGTTGTTATACTTTTTATGGACTACTATCTTATATCTTCCTGTATGTCTTCTTGTCTTCATCTTGGTCTTCATCATGTTCTTTATAATCATGCTTATGAGAGCACTTTCTAGAAAAATGTCCTATCTCTCCACAATTGAAGCATTTGAAGGGTAGTTTACCCTTATAATTTCCTAAACCTATTTTCAATTTCCTTGTAAACAAAGAAATTAGTTTATCCTCATCAATATCAAAAATGTCATCCTCCTTGGGTTTCTTACCTTGTAACTTATTCTTACTCTTCATATTTATCTTGAATGATGCTTCATTCTTTGGTGGTATATCATCATTTATTCTCAATGCAACAAGGATGCCAATTGTAGTAAGATCATGAATTTATTTTACAATAAACATAGAAAGAGACCTTAATACCTTTTGAACTAAATTAGCCTCTTAAAGGTTTTCTCTAAGACCTCTAATGATTTTCACAATCTCATTAACTCTCTAGAGAAAATATGCCATTCATCTTCAGTGAGTCTACAACTCATAAATATCTACAATGCCAACTTAAATCAGATAATATAACTTCAAATTCAATCCTTTCAAAATCTTAATCAATTATCATAAGCATTCATGAAGCATACACATCATTTATGGTAATGAACAAGAGAAACAACATAAGATCAAGCACATAACACATGACATATGTGGGAAACACTCTTGGGGGAGAAAACCCACTGTAACCTACATTTGGACTACTATCTTATAATAAAAACAATGAATTTATACTAGATACAACTGATCAAGGAACTACTATACCTTATTTAGTGAGACTACAATCCCACAAGGTGCTACAATACCTATCTAGCTGAGCTACCACAACAACTAGACCTTTAGGAAGTTTTACCTTGCAAGGAAGATGCAACCCCTAGATGTTGAGTAGCCACAACAACACCTATAAACAAAACATATCTTGAACACTGATTACCTAACATTTGAAGGGTAGTTTACCCTTAAACTTCCCTAAAATTATTTTTAATTTCTTTTTAAATAAAGTAATCAATTCATGCTCATCAATATCAAAAATGTCATCCTCCTTGGGTTTCTTACCTTATAACTTATTCTTATGATTCATCTCTATCTTGAATGCGTCTCCCTTATTCGGTATTATATCATCATTCTTCCTCATCTCATAGTAAGTAAGGATGCCATATAATTAATCCAACTTTAGTTGAGTAAGATCATGACTTTATTCTACAATGGATACTTTAGAATCAAAATTGAGAGAAAGGGAACTCAATACCTTATGAAATACAATATCTTCTTCAAGGTTATCTCCAAGACGTCTGATTATGTTAACAATCTCATCAACTCTCTGTAGAGAAGATGAGATATAATCTTCTTCCTTCATCTTGAGACTTTCAAATTACCTTCTTTGAGTCTACAACTTAGCAAGCTTGACCTCTGAATATCCTTCATAACTGATTTGCATTTTGTCTCATATCTCTTTCACATATTTACAATGGATTACCTTAGTGAACTTAGTCTTTTTAAGACCACAAGTGATGGCATTCACTACCTTAGAATTATTCTCAAACAACTTTTTATCTACAACACTAGATGGAGTAGTAGGAGGAACATAACCATACACAACAAATTATTACACGTCAAACCCTAAGGAAATAATTTATGTCCTCATCCTTTCACTCCAAAAAGCATAATTGGATCCATTGAACATCAGTGCTTTCTTAGTAGATTAACATCCTTTATGACTACCCATATTGTACTTTGGATCACCTTCAAGCTATCAAGCCTTTACCAAATGACTTTCTATGATAAAAATTTTTAGAGGTACAATCACTGAGGGGGTAAATAAATGAGCCTAGATAATTTAACTTCAATTCCAATCCTTTAAAACTCTTAAACAATTACCACAAGCATTCATGAAGCATACACATCATTTATAACAATGAACAAGAGAGACAATGCAAGATCAAACACACATAACACATGACATATGTGGGAAACCCTCTTGAGGGAAAAAAACTATAAATTTCAATTAGAATACTATTATATAATAAAAATAACCAATTTAAATCAGCTACAACTGATTAAGGAACTACCATCCCTTATTTTAGTAAGACTGCAATTCCACAAGGAGCTACCACAACAACTAGACCTTTAGCAAGTTTCACTTTAAAAGGAAGATGCAACCCCCTAGATGTTGAGCTATCATAATAACACCTATGAACATAAAATATCTTTAACATTTATTTCATATCAATCTGATGGAGATACAAATTATATCATCTCTCTCTCTCTCTTCAACTCTTCATACTCAATACATCTAAAGCCACCTTTTCGATCACTCTAGATCTCTTTACTCATCGTCAATCTATAAGAGCACTATTATGAAATCAAAAACATGATCCACATGTCATAAACATAACTCATCAAATCATCAACTGGGCACTCTACATCTCCTTCGGTCCACAACTCTCACATGCACACCTTAAACAAGTCTCACATAAGTCTAGAAACCATCACATTTGGTTTCACTATATATAGGGCATTCATCATTATCAACATCTTTATTGGAAATTAGGAATAACTTAAACCTTAATAAATATAAAATATGAATACATAACTCAATGAAATCTTCATGGGCCAACCATAACATCTATGGGTCACACTAAAGCACAACTCTCACTCAATAGGCCTAAATCATTTTTAGGTCATATAGAGACCCATTTAGCTCTTTGACACTTCTTAGAGAAAAATAAGAAATAAAAGAGAAATTTAAAACACATGGAACCATTAAAAATTACCCCTTTGACATCCTCAAATGATCATAATCACCAAACCATTCTTCTGCTAAAGCACAATTTGCTCAAACAACATTCTGTGCACACAATCACCATGAACGAACACATAATCAACTTTTAACCATTTATTCATACTACATATTATTGGTAAAACATTTAAAATGCAAAAATATGGTATTAATGTAGTCTAAAACATTATCTAATATATAATTAATCATGATACATCCAAATAATAATAAAACAAGCTCGAACATACTTCTCGGGTCACTTGCAGAACATAATTAAACACATAGTCAAATTTGGACATTCATAACTTTGATTGTACACATTTTAAAATCTTAAAATATATATTTAGAGGTGAACCTTGGATTTCTCTACCACTTTTATTTTTATACCATGAGTAAATTCTGCATAGAACTAAAAATATAGCATAAAAATAAGGCACTGGTCTTTCCTTTATTAAATTCAAATATTTGAATTCAAATGGTCATAGTTAAACATCAAACACTATTTTATCATATCATGTCCTCAATTATTAGATTAATCATGCACCATTAATATAATATTATATTTAACTCATAGTACACCAATACCCAAATGTTAAACCTTAAACATTTGGCCTCATCTTGTGCAATCTTGCAATATTGACTCAACATGCACCATCAATCTCTTGTACATAACTTGATCTTTATCTGTGTTAAACATTGGGCACCTTGAAATCATCTCACTCAATATACACTAATTATTTATATATTTATAATATCCACTCACCATTTCATCTTAGAAGAGGCTCGATATTTATCTCTTCTCAATGTTAAGATTCAAACACTTGTCCTTATCTCACTACTTGCAAACATCTGAGAATGAACATGTTTCGTTAATCCTTTTTTAAGGAGATCAAGCTTTACTCAATTCAAGCATCAAAAAATTTAAACCATTTAAATTATTTTTCACTATATATCTATATGTGTTAAGTCCCATGAATTTTTGGATCTCCATCTGGTCCTAATCTTTAACATTGTGAAAAATGACTAAGTACGTGGACCATTACTTACCTGTCTGGAAGGCCAACTTTGGACCTAAATAAATTTTGTTTCTCTTAGATGCATTCTATGAAATTCGGATAATATTATCTCCTCATATAAGATAATTTGACCATGTGTTAATCATATCCTAAAACCTTTACATGTGTGAGATATAACTCCATTAAACTATTCACTTAGATTTCTTCTACCACATAGCCAACTATGTTAAGAATTGTCTAGGAGACTATCTTTAAACATGCATATCTCTTGTCACGATTCATTACATATACTGACATCTAGTGAAAATCAACTAGGAAAAAAAATTAAAAAATCCATATGATTAAATTCTCTTGAAATGTCTACACTTGTGAGATATTCCATCACCAAACTGATTACTTGTCTCTTTCTTACTACATGCAAATTTGGCTAAGTATGGGAAACCACTATCAAACTACTTGGGAGCCTAAATTTGCACTTGCACATCTTTTGTCATGCTTATTCACATGACTTAATATTTAGTGTATAATATCTAGACACAAATTTTATCACAATGATATGACCAACTCCCTGTAACTCATCCATACATCCCAATGGTGACATCAACAAACTATTTACTTAGATTTTCTACCACTAGACCCAAAATGTCTAGATGAAAACAATGATCAACCAGATAAAATCCAATCATGTACATAATCACTCAAAGCATATAAAACCTTTGATAATACCCTTTAAACATTCTTAAATCACCATACTCATCCATGAACATATCTAATCATGCCAAAATAGAAGATCAACCAAGCCTCCTTCAAGCATACTAGGACAAGAACATTGCACACTTTTTCATTATCACTTAGAATATCAAGGAAATTCATCCATTAACTTGGACACTTTTATGACATAATTTAAAACTATCCAATAATTTCTTCCTTTATCATTGATGTCAATAACCATCATATAGTAATGAACAACTCACCTTCTTTATGTCTGTTCAAGCACTCCCACAAATAAGAACTTTCCCCCCTTAAACATAATGACAAAGTAGGCACCAACTGATATTGAGGACCTAAAAATAACACCAATAGGAGAGGACCATCTTATAAAGATGATACAAACTTCCCCTTACCTTTATCATACCTCTTCTTGTCTTGACACCTTCCTCTTGCTACGTGCCAACATTATTATTCAACTAAGCACTGTAACCAATGAATAAAGAACACAAAAAGTACTAAAATATGATGGAACTCACCAAGAGACATCTGAGAGGGACTCCCCCTAATATTTCTAAGCCATTGAACCTTTTTAACATCTTCAAATCTCCACACACCATGAAGAACCACCACATATGCTTACTAGCCTTCTCTCTTAAGCTACCTCAAGGACCACCAACATAACTTCATGCCACTCACAAAATAAGAAACATGCACTAAACCAACCTGAGAACTCACCTTGAAATAATCATGCCTTACTCTTTTGGAGAAACTAAAAAAAAAGAACTCTTCTTCTCACTTGACTTGTTTAGTCTCATTATAGCCCTACTTAGATCTTGAAGATCCCATAAATTTTAGTAGACACATCATCAAGACCTAAAAATTCATATATGGATCACTATCATATGCCCCCTCAAACACACCAATTTGAAACAACTATATCATTCACTACAATATACTTCCTTCATAAACCTACTAACTAATTAAGCCTCCATCTTGACAAAATCATGATAAATTTGAAAACCACAAACCTTCAGATCTCTATGAAGATTGATTTGATAACCTATTTATCCCATTAAAACTATTAAGAAGCCATATATTTCAATTCACAAGGCAAACCACTTTTCTAGTAGAGCCCAAAATCCTTGAATATCAAAACAAATAGAGTCAACAAACCTCCTTCTAATCAATTCCCACCTCTAAAACTTATTTTTCACTTGGAGACACCCATCACACACTTATGGACCAATATTTGAGCTTACACAACTTTGGGAACCCATACATCTTATAACCCATTTTAGGACCTACATACTCTTAAACACAAACTGGGAAACCTGAGAGTAAACAAAAGTCTTCAATTTGACTTCAACATACTTTAAACCAAAAATCCACCCAAATCATGATATAATAAGGTCAAAAAACCTTTCTATGCAAAATTATCATCTTTAAAAAATACAAATCCTCTTTTTCCACTTGAAAACCTTCAATATGACCCTATAGATTGAGCATATATAACTATGACATCACCACAACATATCTTCCACCTGGACATACCTACTCAAACTAAAAACAATCATATTTATCTTTCTAGGACCATCTAAAGAACACGATAACAACACTTGATTCTCCACTAAAATTAGTCTCTTAGGAAGCATATATAGAGACACCTTACTTCACAATATCCTAGAATAATGTGAAACTAGGAGTTGCCCATAATTCCTCATATTCTTTCTTCTTCTTGGTCATCTAATGCTTATAGTTCTTCTTCTTCTTAGGATTAAGAGAAGCAACATGCTCATCCACTACAACATTCTCCTTTATGATTGGATTGATAATACATGGAGATAGCATAGATCCATGACATACCTTTTCATCTATAGAATCTTCCTTGTAGCTATGAACCTCATCACTAGGCACAGACAATTAATTTTATTTGCACGATACATGCTCAACAATGGCAGGATGTTCACTTGGATCCATAAACATCTCAAAACTAGCCTCAACCAATACCTTATTCTTATTCTAGAACTTGGTCTCTTCATTCATAGTATAAGTAGACAATGAAAGCCCTTAGCACTCTTCAACTTTTGAAGCATTCTCCACCATAGAAAATGGATTACTTGGACCTGCAGTCTCATCATGACTCATACTTACCACCTTTGGCTTCCATGTGTTGACTTGACCTCTTCCTTGCACTACAGGATCCTAATTAAACCTATTATAAATTGTAGACCTTTGATTATAGAACCTAGTAATGGGACCTCTCTATTCACAATTATAGCACACTGTACTCCTTGATGGAAACATAGTTTGTCTCACCTTGTTTGGATAGAAACTTGTAATGTGTCCTATGTCATGACAAATGAAACAACCTCCTCTTTTTGAAGAGGACTCACTTTTTCTAATTTTATGTGGACAATGTTTTATAAAGTTTCCCACAACAAGATAGTTTAAGCACTTAACTTTGTTCACACCTTTTGACTGATGACCCTCATCATAGTTCCATGCAAACTCATTCCTATCAATTCTCTTGCATTCTATAGCTTTATGCCCAAATTAATTACATGTGAAATAATAACCATTGAACCTTAAATACCTCATGTAATTTGGATATCTAATCTTATTTGTCTTCATTCTTCCTACACCTTCATTCCTTATCTGATGATTTATCTTCAAAGTGTGATTATCCTTGTTCACCTTAGTCTTCATCTTTTCTTGAGTTACATTCTTTTGTTCTTCTTCATATCCAAGAATAGTTCTATCATTATCATGATTTTGAACACTTATAATATTGTTTATATCACTTGAGATAATTTCAAATCTCACAAACGACTTCACCTTACTAGATGTCTTCTCTAACTCAGATTTCAATGACTCATTTTCAATTACATACCTTAAACATTCATCTTCTTTAGCTTTTAGGATTGAAAATAGGATTTCCAATTGATAACTAAGGTGATTGACTATATCTTCATGCTCTTTGGTGTCTTCATTCATTCTTACCTCAAACACATTAAATTTATCCTCATAGTCCTTGAGTTTAGATTTCATCTTCTTATTGATCTTATTCTCAATATTTAGTTCTTCAAGAGCATTTATCATTACAGTATCATAGTCCACCTCATCTTCATCAACATCTAAATCACTCCAATTTGAATCCATTTGATGTGAGTAAATTCCTTCCTCAGCCATGAATATGGATTCATCTTCAATAGGACCATCATATTCATGATCATACTCTGAGTCATCATCTTCACTCTCATCTAATGAGCTGCAATATTCCTTGGTGTAGAGACTCTTCTTGTTATATTTTTTGAATCCTTTCTTCCTGTATGTCTTATTGTCTTCATCTTGGCCTTCACCATACTATTCCTTATCATTCTTCTCATGTTTATAAGGTCACTTATGAGCAAAATTACCTATCTCTCCATTGTTGAAACATTTGAAGGGTAGTTTACCCTTATAATTACTTGAACCTATTTTCAATTTCCTTATAAACAAAGCAATTATTTCATCCTCATTAATATTAGAAATGTCATCCTCCTTGGGTTTATTAATTTATAAATTATTCTTAGGATTCATATTTGTCTTTAATTTTTATTCCTTCTTTGATAGTGTATCATCAATCTTCTTCATCTCATAGGCAGTAAGGATGCCATGCAATTCATCCAATTTCAACTGTGTAAGATCATGACTTTCTTCTACAACATATACTTTAGGATCAAACTTGAAAGAGAGGGACCTTAATACCTTTTTAATTATAGTATATTCTTCAGGTTTTTCTTCAAGACCTTTGATGATGTTCACAATCTCATCAAATCTCTATAGAAAAGATGCCATAGAAGCTTCTTCTTTCATCTTGAGACTTTCAAATTTCATTTTGTGAGTCTATAACTTAGAAAGCTTGACCTTTGAATATAATTCATAAATGATCTACATTTTGTCCCATATCCTTTTAGTAGATTTATAATGGATTAACTTAGTGAACTCAGTCTCTGTAAGACCACAAGTGATGGAATTCATTGCTTTAGAATTATTCTCAAATAACATCTTATCTACAACACTAGATGGTGGAGTAGTAGGAACAACATAACCATTCACAATATATTAACACACATCAAACCATAGGGACACAATGTATGAACTCATCCTTACACTCTAAAAATCATAATTTGATTCATTGAGCATTGGTGCTTGCTTAGTAAAGAGACCTCCTTGATGACCACCCATATTGTACCTTGGATCACCTTCAAGTTGTCAAGCTTTTACCAAAGGACCTACTCTAATACCATTATTAGAGGTAAAATCAATGAGAGTGGGGGTGAATAAATGATCCCAAATAAATTAACTTCAATTTTAATCATTTAAAAATCTTAATCTATTACCACAAGAATTCATGAAGTATACACATCATTTATAGAAATGAACAAGAGAGACAATGGAAGATCAAGCACATAACACATGACATATGTGGAAAACCCTCTTGGGGAAGAAAACCCACTAGAACCTATAATTGGAATACTATTATATAATAAAAATAACTAATCTAGATGAGATACAACTAATAAAGGAACTACCATCCCTTATTTTAGTGAAATTTTAATCTAATAAGGATCTACCACACCTGTCTAGCTGAGCTACCACAACAAATAAACCTTTAGCATGTTTCACCTTGAAAGGAAGATATAACCCCCTAGATTTTGAGCTACCACAACAAAATATATGAATAAAATATCTCTTAAGCATTGATTTACTACTAATTTGATGGAGATACAAAGTATATGATCTCTCTCTTCAACTCTACACACTTAATGCATCCAAATCCACCTTTTGGATCACCCTAGATCTATTTGCTCATACTCAATCTACAAGAGCACTATTTTGACATCAAAAAAATAAATCATAGATCATACATATATTCCTCAATTTTATATACTCATACACTCATCAACTGGGCACTTTACCTCTCCTTTGATCCATAATTCTTAGATGCACACCTTAAGCAAGTCTCACACAAGTCTAGAAACCTTCACATTTGGTTTCACTATATATAGAACATTCATGATTATCAACATCTTGGTTGGCCATTAGACATACCTTAAACCTCAAGGCATCTAATATACAAAGAAAAAACTCAATTTAATCTTCATAGGTCGACCATAGCATCTATAGGTCACATTAAAGCATAACTCTCACTCAATAGGCCTAAGTCACTTTTAGGTCCTATGGAGACCCATTTAACTCTTTAACACTTGTTTGAGAAAACTAAGAAACAAAATAACACTTTTAAACACATGGACCCATTCCACATGACCCCTTTTACATACTCAAATTATCATAGATTACAAAACATTCTTTTGCTAAAGCACAATTTGCTCAAACAACATTCTATGCACACAATCACCATGAATGAACACACAATTGACTTTTAACCCTTTGTTCATATGTCATATGATTGGTAAAACATTCATAATTCAAAAATATGGTCCTCATGGAGTCTAAAAAAATATTTAGTAGACAATTCATTGTGATACATCCAAACAACAATAAAACAAGCTCAAACATCCTTCTTGGGTCACTTGTAGAACATAGTCAAATACATAGTCAACTTTGGACCTTTATAATTTTGACTATACGCACCTTTAGATATTCAAATATATATTTATAGATCTTATTTAGATTTATCTATCACTTTAATTTTTCTACCATGAGAAAATTATATATAAAATGAAATATATAACACAAAAACCAGGCACTAGTCTTTCCTTTGTTAGATTCAAATATTTGAATTCAAACGGTCCTAGTTAAACATCAAACACTATTATGTCATCTCATGTTATTAATGCTTACATTAATCATGAACCATTGCTATCTTACAAAATTTAACTCATAGTGTGATAATGATCAAATGATAAACTTTAAATAGTTAACCTCATCTTATGTAATCTTACAATATTGACTCAACGTGCACCGTTGATCTCCTATACATAGCTCAATCTTTATCTGTGTTAAACATTGGACACATTGAAATCATCTCACTCAATATGAACCATTGATTTTTATATGTATGAACATATAATAACCTTTGGATATTGGAAGAGGTTTGATCTTTATCTCTACTTGATGTTAGGCTTTAAACACTTGCCCTCATCTCACTGCTTCCAAACATCTTGGAATGAACACACTCTATTGATGCTTTTATAAGGAACTCAATCTTTACTTAGTTTAAGCATCAAATAATTTAACCTATTTGACTGAATATGTACCATATAATTAGATGTATTAACTCACAAGAATTGTTGGATCTCCATTTGGTCCTGATCTTTAACATTTTGTAAAAATGAATATGGGGACCATTGCTTATCCACCTATAATGCCAAATTTGGACCTCAATAACTTTTGTTTCACTTAGATGTGTGATCTAAAATATAGACCATATGATCTCCTCACATAAGAGAATATAACCATGTATTAATTAGCTCTTAAAACTTTTGCACATGTGAGATATAACTCCATTAAACTGCTCACTTAGATTTCTTCTACCATAGAGCCAATTATGTCAAGAACTGTCTGGGAGGCCAACTTTTAACATGCATATCTCTTGTCATGATTCATCGTATGTCCTAAAATTTAGAAGAAATAAACTAGCAATAAAAATAAACAAACCCATATAATTAAATTATCTTTAAATGTACACACATGTGAGATATGCCATCACCAAACTACTTACTCGGCTCTTTCTTACTACATGCAAATTTGGCTAAGTATTGGAAAACACTTTCAAACTGCCTAGGAGCCCAAATTTGAACTTGCATATATTTTGTCACACTTAGTAGCATGAATTGAGATTTATCACATAATATTTAAACACAAATGTGATCACAAAAATATGACCAACTCTCCTTGACTCATCCATACGTGCCAATGGTGATGTCAATAAACTACCTACTCAAATTTTCTGCCACTAGACGCAAAATGTCTAGATAAAAACAATGATCAACTAGATGAAATAAAATAATGCACATAATCAATAAAAGCATATAAAACCTATGATATGACCCCTTTCACATGCTCAAATCACCATACTCATCCTTGAACATCTCAATTCATGCAAACATAGAAGATCAACCAAGCCTCCTTTAAACATACTAGGACAAACACATTGCACACTTTGTCATTATCACTTAGACTATCAAGGAACTTCATCCACTCACTTGGACACTTTTATGACATCATTAATAACTCTTCAACAAAAAAAATAGAGTAAAAATAGGCCAAACATGAAAAAATAAGGTAAATTAGTGATAAATAGGAAAAGATAGATAAATTGGGGAAATTAGTGGAAATTGAAAAAATAAGGGAAATTAGAGTAAATCAAGGTAATATCAGATTAAAATTAGGCCAAAATTTAAAAAATTAGGGAAATTAGTGACAAATAAGGTAACTAAGAGAAAGTATGGAAAATTTTAAAAATTTAGTGAATTTTGGGGGAATTAGAGAAATTAGAATAAAATTTTGTTGAATTCAATTTTTTTTCCAAACATGATGAACTTAGGCCAAACTTAAAAAATAGGGAATTTAGTGATAATTAGGGAAAATTAATGAAACATGGGGAAATCAAGGAAACTAGAGTAAAATTAGGCTAAATTTGAAAAAAATAGGCCAAATTTAATGAAATTAGGTTGAACTTATAGAATTAGATAAATTAGTGACAAATAGGGGAAATTAGGGAAAATTATAAAATTTAATAAAATTAAAGTAAAAAGTAGGCCAACTTAGATGAAGTTAGGTATACTAGTGACAAATATATATTTTTTCATTACATGTTTTGATTGAAATTATTGAAATTTCATAAATTAGTAAACTTTTACATTTTATCATTCAATATAATTAATATTTTTATATTAAATTTTCCCCTAATTTACATTTCATCATCATCATCATCATCCTCATGATGATCATCATCATGATGATGATGATGATGATGATGATCACCACCATCATCACCATCACCACCATCACCACCACCACCACCACCACCACCACCATCATCATCTTAGTTTATTTTTTTACAAATATGCAAGGATTTTAAGATTCAATTTATTATTCTTGACCACAATTATCATCTACATATCAATATGTAGAAGATAAGGAAACTGTAAAATAGGATAATGGAAAACATATTGAAGAGGAATAGGTTCAAAGTGTATACACATAATATTTTAAACCTTTATCAATTACTAGTGCTTTCTATCTTGTAGGAAACCATCTAGTCTCAATCTCTCTGAGTACACACCCAAAGGGGTGTATCAAAAAAGGAGTGGGTAGACCATTAGTGATTCATAGGAATGTTTTACCTTATTTCCACTTATTACCAATCCAACCATATCCTAAAAACACCCCCCTAAGATTTACCTCCTATTTTTCTCACTCCTCTAGTCATTTTCCACCTTCTTTAGCCCCTTACCTAAACCCACCTTTCATTATTATTGAAAAAACTTATTAGGGTCTAGGTCAGCCCTAGTCAACCTAATCCATGACCTAGTTAGTTTTTATCAATTACGATACTAAGTCGACTAGGCCAAAATTATCAACCAAAGATTTCAAAAGGGTTTAGGGTTAGATCCACCTATATAAACACATCTGTTTCACCATTATTAAAGAGACATTAAGATTTATTATTCATTTTCACTTCTTTACAATCTACTCTTCCACCATTTTACTTGAGGAGTTTTATATTAATGTTTCTATTTGGAGAAGAATTTAGTCTTGTGGAGAAGTCTTGGATGATTTGGCCTTTCTTAGTGATCCTTAAAAAACACAAAAACCTCTTGTAAAGAACCTTTGGACAAGGGAGATATTGAGTCTCAATGGGTTCATCTTCTAGGTAAGTATCTCTAACTTTTCCCCTCTCTTTAGTAGATATAAGTAGCATAAGTAATGGCTTTTGAATAATATTGCTCTCTCCATATATTAGGGTTTTACCTATACATAGCTTAATTAAGATTCTCTTATGCATGTATGCTTAATTTTATTAATTATTAACCCCATTTTGTGCCACAAGCTTTGGTGAGCACTAGATTAGAATTTTAATTTACTTATTATTAGTTTAGTGAATATGAAAACATAAAACCTAGTTATGGTTATTGCATAGTTTTGATTGAATAAAGGATTTGAAACCCTCCCTAGTGATATTATTGTGGTAAGAGATCCCTTGATTAGGTCTAATGGATCCATATTGGTCATGACCCTAATTATCTATTGTATCTTAAATTGAAAGTGTAAGTAGGATCTATCTTCTCTGAGCTAGGATTGATTTATAGAGCTATTGCATTTCCCATTGTATATATTTTGGTGAACCTGACATGAATCTAATCCTTACATGTTATATTTCATGCTTTTAATTTATATCATTTTATTATTTTTATATATTTCCAATACTAGGTTGCTAGTCCAGTATAGTTCTAACTTATACATGCAAGTTTAACACATAATTACATCAAAATGACTATGTTCTTTCTATGTATGTCTATCAAATACCAGTTACTAGATTAAGTAAGTCAACATAATACTCTTATTTAATTCTAGATTAAAAAACTATATTGAACAGGTCAACTTAGTCTCCCAATTAACATCTAGATAATAAAAAAAGCCAACTAGGTCCACTTAGTCATCTTAATAGGCTTTAGTAAATAAGGTTTCATAGAACTAGGTCAACCTAGTCGACTTAGTTGGCAAAACTTGCAATCAACATTTAAGGTACTTCAATAGAATTTTTTTAATCCTCAACATATTCCAAACCACCAAGGCTCTTTTATTTCTCTCTCTTTCAATTTATTACTTCATTATAGTTTATTTTGTGCAAGTTTGTAGTCTTCAAAACTATAATCCTATAGCAAACTAAGTTGACATGGTCAACTTAGTTCTATAGCCTATTTTCTATATAAAATACTAAGTCAACATGGTCAACTTATTTCTTAAGGACTCTTACTTCTAAAAAATAGTATAAACCCAATTGACTCTATTCTATAATGTTTGCATATAGTGTCATTTGATTTGACTCTATACCATTCTTAATTTGGAAATTGACAACTATATAATAGTAATTAATTCACACTTTTAATTTTAGTTATTTGTATGCTTAGATTAGCTCACATAGTTTAATTAGGTGGTTTTTAAAAATAACATTTAGTTTCACTATTTTTATCTTTTTTAAAACACTATCAAATCACACAAATTTTAAAATACATTTAACATTTGTCTTCCCAAGGCCTACCTACTTTGGATTTCATCACCAAGGTGGAAGCAAACTTGTTTTTTTGGCCAAGTATAAACACATAGTTAATGGTATATATTAGAAAAGCACCTGAGACCTTTATCACCAAGTGATTATAAAGTGAGGGGGTAGGCCCTAATATCAAGCTAATACCATTGCCAACACAAATCCCTTTCATTATAAACATCTTTAAACTATCCATAGATTACTTTCTAGTTCCTTATTTTTAGTCAACTTCCCTATCACACTTAAAATAACATTTCATAATAATTTAAAAATACTTAGGATGAAAACTTAGTTATAATTTAATTTTTAGTTGACCACTTACCCTTTGATCATTGTGTATTATATTAAAAAATAATGCATTGGCCAATGTTGATGCAAGGTTTTGTGTTGTGTGCCAATTGGATCATTCTCATTGATCCAATTATTTATGTGTTTGATTTCATTTCTTGATTTAAATTACATTGAAAAATCTTGTTGGAATTTTTTTAGTGATGTCATGAAGATATCTTTGTGAGTGTGTGAAGTGCTTTGATAGCCTAAGTAACAATGATAAAGTGAGCATTATGCTTGTCCTAGTGTGTTTGAAGTATGCTTGGTTGATCTTCTATTTTGGAATGATTAGATAGGTTCAGGGATGAGTATGGTGATTTGAGAATGTGATGTCAGGATCCAACTCCTCAATAAGAGTACAATATGATTACCTTGTATAAGCAACTAAACACAGAATTATACCAGAATTAACAAGTAACTAGAATTCACAAATGACACAGAATATGAGAGATAATACACAATCTTGTATTAATACTCATGCCAAAAGGAAATACAATGAAGATGACACAATCTTCCACACCTCTCAGATGTACAGATCTCTTTCCCTCAAGAGTTCACTCTCCTACCAAAAATGGTCATAACAATCAACTCAAACACAGAGTTGTTGTTCACCTCCAACCAGTCAGTATCACTACTGCCAGTACACAAGTACTCAAAGTACTTCAAGTAGATCTCCCATGAACTTACAACAACTTGCAACTCAAATGATCTTACTTACCATGTAGAACTTCTTATTGATCTTGCAACAACCTGCAGATCAATCTGTTCTTACAATTGGAAGGATTTCTTCCTTGCCTTAATCCTTTTAAATTACAATACATGCCAATGAGTCTATAAATAGATCCCATACTAAATAATAACCTAGAATTCTAATTTACAATAATTAGACACACAAATCAAGACTCAATATAGTCTTTACATGCAAACAATCGGTTCAACAAACTAACTATTCATGCAACGAACAATTTTGAAACTGCACAAGCGACTGACGTCAGTCGCTGTCTGACTAGAGGTGATCGACGTCAACTAAATCCTATTGATGTCAGTTACCCTTTACACTAAAGATGACTGACATCGATTACACTATCAATACCGATATCCCTAAAACTCAACAACCTCCTCCATGTCTACATCAGTGAAGCTTTTAGCTCCACAACCTAACAATCTCCCACTTGGAAATAAATAGCTGCACCTGTACCTATACCTGTACATCATCTAGTTTATTTTCTGGCTTTGTATCCCTCTTCAAGATCAATCTTGAAGACCAACCACCAAAAATCCTATGGTGCACCTCCTGTCATCTAAATCACCTGCCACATCCACATTTACAAACCCATGTAGAAAAGAACTTGAACCTGCATAAAATGTGCACCTGCTGCTAGTCCCTCTCAAATATCTGAGAATCCATTGAACTGCCCTCCAGTGCTTCTTTCTCAGATTGGATCCAAACTTGCTAACAGCTCCCACTACTTGGGTAAACTTAGGTTTAGTACACATCTACTCAACCTCATCATGTGAATCAGGACACTGTTCATAGAACTGTCCAACCATCGGTGTGTTAACCGGTTTCACACAATCATCTAGAGACAAAATCAGCCTGTGACCTTCCATGTCTCTAGAACACACTCATGCCAAATAATCTTGCTGCTCCCAGATTCCTCATGACACACCTCTGAACTAACTTTACCTTTAGTTAAACAAATCCCTGCATATGTGACCCTGCAACAAGCACAACATACAGTAATAGGATAATGTAGCTAATATTATCCAACTTGGTAAAGAAAACACAATGGTTAAACCTCCATTATCCTGTAGCTTACACAAGACCATATACCCTGGCCTTCCATCTCACGTGTCCATTCCCGCTCTTCTTTATCCTAAAAATCCATTCATCTTTCAGTGCTTTCTTCCAGCTGGAAACTCTACCAAAAAACTCCCATTTGGTTCTACTCTAAGGAATCACATTCCTCATCCATGCCAAGCTCCCACTATTTCCTAGATTCTACCTGCTCTACTTCTTTAATAACTTCTTGGTTCTTGACCATCAGTGAGAAACAAGTAGTGTAAAGAAGGAAAATGATGAATTTGAGGCTTACTTACCCTTTTAATCCTCCATATGAGTGTTTGAGACTCCTTGACAACTTGCTGTCTGCCCAAAATCCATCTCAGTGACCGATGTCGATCACATCTTAGTCTACATCTAATCGACATCAGTTCCATGTAACTACCTCATCATTGACATTGGTTCCCTTTGACTGACACTGGTGTTTACTTATCCAAAGTCACCAACGTCAGTCTACACATAGCTGATGTCGGTCCTTGTCTGGATGCCGACGTCAATTTTTTAACCAATGTCAGTCTCTGTGTTTTACTTGTGAGTGATGAATTTTACCCATGAGCTCCTTTTGGATCAAAACCTTATCCAAATCAACCTTGCTCTGCTCAAAATTATTTATCCCCTTGCACTGATCTCTATCCATTATCTTCTCCTTGAAAACCAAGGCTTTTCTGTTCTTGTCACGAACATCAGATTTCTTCCTTCTGCAATACTGTGATCCTCCAACAGAAGCTACCACCTTCTTTGTTGACCCAGTGTCAAGAAACATCACTTTCTTCTTTTGCTTACAAAAATATTGATCCATGCTTTTTAAATCTGAAAGCATACCTTTTGACTCAAGAACATGCATCTCCTTCTTATTCATGTGACCAAGCCTATTAAGCCACATCTTTGAATCTACAGCTGAAGTAGATAAACCAGAAGGAGAATTAATAATACAAGTAGATAGATAAAGAGTACCTACTTTCTTACCTCTTTCTAAAACAAGTGCACCCTTAGAAACTTTCCAAGAGTCTATTGTGAGAGTTACTGTGCTACCCTCATCACCCAACTTTCCAACAGAAATCAAATTCTGCTTCAAGACTGGGACATGCATGACCTCCTTCAACACCCATGTGTTGCCCGTCTGCAATTTCAGCTTCACTTTCCCTTTGCCAACCATTTGACAAGGCTTATCATTACCTAAATAAATTTTTCCAAAGTCTCCCTAGACATATTCATGAAAAAATTCCCTATTTGGGGATGCATGGAAAGAGGCACTAGAATCTAAAACCCAAGATTCTACTTTATCCAAGGAACATACCAGAACATCCTGTGCAATAATATATGCAACATCTGCTTATGTATTTCCTTCTTGCTAATCTTCAACCAACCAAAAATCTTTCTTTACATGCCCTTGCTTTCCACAATTCCAGTAGGATATTCCGCCATACCTAGATTTGGATCTCCTGCCTATCTTTGACCTTGATCTCCCATGCTCGATCTTCTCTCTTTGCCTTCCCCTGCTTTCAACACTCAAAGCATTCCCTGATGATTCACTTGTGTTTTTCCTATGAATTTCTTCATTCAAGATTACACTCATGACATCATCCACTTTTAAGATTTTTGAAGCAGATGCAGTATTACTAACTACCATTACCAAACTCTCCCAACTTTCAGGTAATGAGCATAAGATTAAGAGAGCCTTAATTTCATCATTAAAAACAATATTGACTAAATTTAACTAGTTTACCAAACCATGGAAATCACTAAGATGACTATAAACAGATCCACCTTCCAAGATTTTAAAATTAAATAATTGCTTCATAAGAAATATTTTATTCAAAGCTGAGGGTTTTTCATATAAATTTGCCAAAGATTCCATCAACTCTACCATTGTCTTAACCTGTGATAAGTTGGAAATCACAGACGATGCAAGGCTCAACCTTATAGATCCTAGAGCCTTTCAATCAAGAACCTTCCATTCTTCATCCTTCATATCCATCAGCTTGCATGCAACCCCACCCAACAGTAAGTACAAATCTTTCTGATACAAATAATCTTCTATCTGCATCCTCCATAATTGATAATTCTTGCCATCAAACTTCTCCATTCGTAGCTTACTTTCTTTTGCCATTGCTATACTCCCACTCAAATAGAAACCCCTGTGAGTGACCTATAATCAACAAACACTAACCAGATCTGATACAACTTGTTAGTCAACCCAACCAAAAGCTCTGATACCACTTGTCAGGATCCAACTCCTCAATAAGAGTACAATATGATTACCTTGTATAAGTAACTAAACATAGAATTATACCATAATTAACAAGTAACTAGAATTCACAAATGACACATAATATGAGAGACAATACAAAATATTGTATTAATACTCATGCTAGAAGGAAATACAATGAAGATGCCACAATCTTCCACACCTCTCAGATGTACAGATCTCTTTCCCTCAAGAGTTCACTCTCCTACCAAAAATGGTCACAACAATCAACTCAAACATAGAGTTGTTGTTCACCTCTAACCAATTAGTATCACTACTGCCAGTGCAAAAGTACTCAAAGTAATTCAAGTAGATCTCCCATGAACTTGCAACAACCTACAACTCAAATGATCTTACTTACCATGTAGAACTTCTTTCTAATCTTGCAATAATCTGTAGATCAACCTGTTCTTACAATTGGAAGCATTTCTTCCTTGCCTTAATCCTTTTAAATTACAATACATGCCAATGAGTCTATAAATAGATCCCATACTAAAAAATAACTTAGACTTCTAATTTACAATAATTAGACACGCAACTCAAGACTCAAAATAGTCTTTACATGCAAACAACCAGTTCAACAAACAAACTATTCATGCAATGAACAGTTTTGGAACCGCACAGGCAACCAATGTCAGTCACTGTTTGACTGGAGGTGACCAACGTCGGTTGACTCCTACCGATGTCAGTTGCCTTTTGCACTAAAGATGACCGACGTCGGATACACTGCCGATGCGGTATCCCTGGAACTCAACAACCTCCTCCATGTCTGCATCAGTGAAGCTTTTAGCTCCACAACCTAACATGTGAAAGGGGTATTATTAGAAGTTAAGAATTATTTGAGTGTTTATGTGCATAAGTGGAATTCACCTGATTAATCATTGTTCTCATCTAGACACTTTGGGTCTAGTGTAGAAAATATGAGTAGGCAATTTGATGACATCACCATTACCACATGGGAATGATTCAAGGGAAGTTGGTCATATGGTTGTGATAACATTAGTACATAGTTATTCTTCACCAGATCTCAAGTCATGCTTTGAATCACAATCAAAGATATGAGGGTGTAAAGTTGGCTTCTCAGTCACAATTCATTATTTTCCCATACTTGGCCAAATTTGCATGTGGCTAAAAAGAGCCAAGTAAGCATGTTGATAAGGTCAACATTTGCACGTGTGGAAGTGTCATGACAAAATGATCATATGGGTTTATTTATTTTTGTGCTAAATTTTAGATCACGAGATGAAACATGTTAAAAGATATGTATATGAAAATTTGGGTTCTCAAGTAGTCTATGTTTTTCTATACTTAGGCCAAATTTGCATGTGATAAGAAAAGCTGAGTAGGAATTTTGATGATGTTATATCTTGTACATGTGAATGTGTCAATAAAAACTAATCATATGGGTTTTTTTAGTTTTTATCTTAGTTTAATTACACTAAAATTTAGATCATGTGATGAAGCTATCAAAAGATATGGTTGTTCAAAGTTGGCCTCCCAAGTAGGTTTTTGACATAGTTGGCTATGTGAAAGAAGATTTTGAGAAGGCATTTTAATGATGTTCTATATTGCATGCATGAAGGTTTTAGGAGAATTTTGATACATGGTTATGGTGTCCCCAAAATTTCACACTTAGAATATTTGGGTTACCCCTATTTAAAATTTTACATTTTGTCTTATATAAGTCAGTTGTCCTTGTTAACCAGTCCCCTAAATAAAGTCTTAATATTTAGAAGTTTTTATTTTTGATTGACTTCTTTTCCCAATTGCTTCAAATTAATCTAAAAGGTTAAAAACATCTACCTAAATCCATCACTAAAAAAACCATTTACTCACCTTTCCCAAAAGATTAGAAAGCCAAGTATATGATCTCATTTCCAAGACAAATCTAGTTCCCCAAATTACTTAACTTATTAAACAAGAACTAAAGTAGTCCTGTAAGTCCAAGTTACACTACTTAGTTCAAAATTAAATTATTAAACAAATTTACTTCTCATCAAAATTCAAGTAAATCAGTCCTACAAATCCATATAACATTACCTAAATAAAAATAGGTTTCTGAAATAACTTCACTTCCCCAAAGCCACAAGTAAAAGTAATGAAGGTTTACGAACCCGAGGTACTCACTAGTCAAGATCGAGTTGAGTTTGTGAAGCTGCTTAACTTCAAATGCCAAATTAAGTAAAGTAGTCTAAAAAACTTGATAAAAATTCAAGGGCTTATATGGATTCTTCACATGTGTCTCCAAATTATCATTAATATGTGGGGAAATATAAATATCGATGAATTCCACCTCATTTCCCATCTAGCATTCAAGTTGTTTGACCAAGCTTCCACCACTATAAACCCTAAGATGCACTATTTCAGCCTTTGAAGTGATTTTTTTGATCAAACCCATCTCAACCCATTTGTATTTGAGGTCTGTAGATCATGTCCTTTTAGTTCTTATAGCTTCATCTTGAGCATTTTCTTCTCATTTCTTTCTAGTAATTTTCTTCTTGTCGCCATGAATGTATTATCATTTATGCTTGTTTTTATTGGTTTTATTTGTAAATTTTTACTTGCTTAGATGTTATGGAAACCATGTAAACATTATAATATATCCTAAGCATGTAAAAACACACACAAAATCATAAAAGTTTAAATCTTCTCCTAGAAAACCTAGTGGATAACCTAGCATTACCCACTCGAGTTTCCCACAACTGCCTACCTAGACTCTTAAATATGAATTACTTGCCCCAAAAAACCCAAGAATCCCAACACATCCTACTAACTCAAACTTCGCATTCCTTGATACTAACCTAGAGTCCCAAACCTTACTAATTCCCTCAAGAACCCCAAAACTCTCAAACACCCTACCTGCCTGGGGTTATGACTGCTTATTATTTTTACTTTAGGTTTTCCAACCACAGTTACTTACCCTAAAAAATCCAAAGTCACAAGCCTTGAGAAACCCATTAAAATACCCAAGTGAAACCTAGAATCCTCACTAATAGTTACTTACTCAAGTTTCTATTCTAAGTTACTTATCCTAACAAACCTAAAGTAGATGCCTTCAATAAACCTACATTCCTCATGACTCACTACTTACTCAAAATATTAAACCCAAGTTAGTAACTAAGATAAAATCAAAGTTACCCATGCATTTTTCTTATTACTTACCCATATTCTTGAATGCTTAAGACTTGCAGATCATTTAGACTAACCTGGGGTTGTGATACCCTATTGCTTACTATGAGTTACTATTGGCCATTTCTGGCTTGCATACTAAAGCTCTTGCATTTTTTTTGAAGGGCACTTCCAAAGGGAAAATGGTTCTTTTCAAAGTTTTGAAAGATATATTTTCTCAGGGAAAAGGGGACCTTTTTCAAATTTTTTGAAGGATTATTTCAAAGAGGCCGAATGTATTTTCAAATTCCAATGGTCCATTCAAAGGAATTTGAAATGTACTTTTCCTTCGCAATGGACATTTTCAAAATTTTTTAAAGTTACTTTTCCTTCACAATGGACCTTTAAAATTTTCTAAGAGGTACTTTTCCTTAGAAAAGGGCCAATTTTTTTTTTGAAATATTATTTTCATAAAGTTGGAGGGGTCTTTTCAAATTTTTGAAGGGGTCTTCTTTTTGAAAGGTCCAAAAAGATAATCTGAAGGGTGGTTTTCAATTCTTACAAAGGGTGATTTTCAATTCTTCCAAAGGGATTTTTCAAAATTCCTAAGGATAAAAAAGGGGGTCAATTTCAAGAAAGCTGAAGGGTACCTCCCTTTCAGAAAGGGGCATTTTCATAAAGTCTGAAGACATGATTTACTTTAGACAAATTATCCATGAGAAGGGTCTAAGCAAATTTTCCAAAGAAAATGGTTGAAACAAGTTATCTGAAGGAATTGATGATGGGCCCATAAAATTCAAAATATGAACCTTTACAAGTAGCTATTGGCATTTAAAAAGATCAAAAGAATCTATGTAATCTATAGACTTGTATCGACATAAATGGATATAGGAAAACTAATGTCCTTAGATTGGTTTTCTGTTTATAGAAAAGATTTGACCCAGGTTTTAAAGTAAGACCTGGTGTATGCAATTAATGGAGAGGCTCTCATCCTTTGATATGGCCATCATCTCCAAAAATAACTAATCCATTTAGAGGCAACATGACTTAGTCCAAATTCAAAGTTATGGGGATTTTGTCCTTATACATATAAGACAAGTGAAGGATGGTGTGGAAATTAAAGATGAAGATTAGGGGATTAGAAAATGTAGCTTGAGCATTAATGACATCCCTAGACTTTTCCATTTTAGTGAATCATGACATCATCATCCTCAACAAGTTCTTGTCTTCTAGTGTGTTTCTCAACCAATGAGAGGGCTTGAAAACTATTAGAGCTAATGGTTGTTAATTTTTTGAAGAAGGATTAATTTTAATTAACCCAAATATGGGTGAGAATTCACAGAGGGTGGTTGTATGTCATTTATTGAATTCTATTTACTTGCCTCTTCTCTTTTCTTCTTCCCTTTATTCATATATCTCCATTGGCTCCCTCATGAAAAAGAAGATATCCTCATTTGAAAAAAAAAAACCTATCAAAATTTGTAAAAAAGACCTTTTGAAGCAATAAAGATCATTTTTTACCTATCTCTTGCTTGAAAATTGTATTTAACAAGCTTGTGCATGATGGCCTTATGAAGAAGTGTTCTTTCATGTCCATTGTCCTTGTTTCTTGTCTATTTTTAGGTGTTTTCAAGTTAGTTGTAGGTCTGAACTTGTAGATATTTTCACCATTAATGGATGCTTGGTGTGGATTTTTAAATTCCTCTTTGATTCATATATGGTTTAGTGAGCCTAGTTTATGAAACACTTATGAAAATTAATTGTTTGTGAGGTTGTGTGAGCAAGAATTATCTTATGCTAAATTATTGTTTATTTTATGCTTATGTGGATCACTTTGTATTTGGTGGGTCACCTCCCTTAGCTCAGATTTCTTTTTTATATTATCTTTCTCTCCCTTTTCCTTGGTCAATAATAGGTTTTAGTGTTTGGGAACAAGCTGAAATGAAACAACTAAGGAGATAGCCTCATTAAAAAGCCTAGAGGTTCAACCTCACTACAAGATACCCATAGCCTAAGGTTATCCCAATTATTATAGCTAGGAGTGAGAGATATTTAAGAAATCTCCTAAAAAGGGTGAAATTATATGCTACAACATTTTCTTGGTGTTTTCAAGAATTTCTAATGCTTGAAACCTAAAACTAGTTTATATGTATTATTTGAGACAACAACTAGACTCATTTAATCAACCTTTTCTAAAATAGTAGGAGAAATCACATAAATTTCAAAAGCACTTATCAAGTTCTTCCAAAGTTAACCAAAACAAATGTTAGGGTCAAAAGGATTTGAGGAAGAAATAACTGGAGTATAAGTACAAGCAACTCCAATTGAAGAAGTCCTTGAATTAACACTTGAAAAAATCCTAGAGCCAGGTAGGAGGGGTAAAAAAAAAGCTAAGAGAGCTAAATCATAAGAGACAAAAATGAAGTATGAGTATAAAGGGTATCCTATTGATTTTTTGTATTGCTTCCAAATTAACTGAAATAAGTGATATCGATATGGGACATGTGTCGATGACTGAGTTATTGGAAAGATCCAAAACTATAGCCAAGATTCCACTCATGTAGGCAATGACTAATAGTGGGATTATACAAAGTTAAAGCTTTCCCCAACTTTATCTCAAATTCTTGAGTTTGTCTTAGCATGCACTAAGTATTATGACTCCATCATTGGGAAAATTAAAGATACTTCTAAGAATGTAGTAATAAGGTTAGATGTTTAATATTTCAACTATTGTTTGAGGATCCCATCAAATTATAAAATATTTGATGTAACAATGGAAAAAGATAAGAGATAATGGGAGATTAAGACAACATAATGCATTAAATTAAAGAACACAAACTACCTAAAGAAAGTGAAATAAGCTTCAAGATTTTTAAAGTAGATAGTAAGGTTTAGGAAGTAGATGACATTACTTAGTTGCTATGCAAAATCAATGGAGAAAAGAATGCCAAGTGATTTTCAACTTGGATGTGTGCATACATTAGGGCCATTGATGTTAATAGGAGTTCTAAAATGATTGAATGGGCTAGGATGATAAGTGACAACATGGATCAATAGTTAAGAAATAGATTATAGACTTTTGACTTCAAGATGACTTCATACCTAGTATATGCTTCAACATCAAATTGAGCCTTTTCTAGGTTAAATACAAAAGAGATGCTATAAACTAAGCCAATATATGAATATTATCCCCAATTGGTTCTTTTTGAGTACTACATGAATTATAAGATAGTGAATGATGAATTGTTATATGAAATAATTTGCATGTTAAATGTGGCTTTGAGACACAAGAGAGTATTTGATGTAGCATGGGATGCAATTTTCCAATTTGGATGTATTTTCATTTAGTTCCTCAACTTCACATGCATTTGAGTTGGTGGTTTCTTGGGCACACCAGTCAAGTTACCAAGGCATTCCAATGAAAAATGGATCCTTATGGAATTATGTAGGCAACTAGTTGAATTGCATGATTTATAGTCAAATGTTCATCACCCTTATATTAGTTTTCCTATTATTATTAGTGACTATCATTGCCCCAACATTTAAAAATTAAAGAATGTGTAAAAAGAGATGTATGAAAACTACAATCAGACCCATTTTGAATCTAGATAAAATTTTGATTGTAGAAGTGTAGCTCAATATATAGTTTTTCTCAAGTATATGCATATTCCTACACTTTAAGATTTTTGGATTGATTGCAGAGATGATTTCTATGTAAGAAGGAGAGGCAATAATAGGTTGACTATTAAATAGATTCATACTTTTGATTAACTACAATTCTAAAAGACATGGAGGATGATGGAATTGTAACTAGTGATGCCTGTCATGTAGCAGGAGGGGATAATGCTCCACTTATGGATATTATTTTTGGAAAAGATCAAGTTAAAACTATTATAGACAAAACTTCTATGGTCCTTACTATGAATTTAAATTAGATTCTTAATAAGAGATATTGCATGAAGTAATTAATGACTGAAACTACTAGAATAATCTAGAAGAGAAAGGTAATTCAAGGAGAGAGCATCTAAGTACCTAAGAATCTGAAGTTGAAGAAGAATGATGATGACACTTACTCCTTGGACAAAGATAAAGAACCAATTCAACCAGTTTCCACCACACCTCCTTTGGTTATTTCAAAAGATACTTCTCCAACCATAATTTCCACTTTTACTACACTTACCACAGATCCATTAGTACTCATGCCACCTCCAAAATATTATGGAATCAAGCCTCCTCATAATTCCATTCAGAATAAGATAGTTGTTCCTCCTCTTCTTCCTCCATCTTATCCACCTATTACTCCACCTTCACCCCCTTCAGATGATCAACCAACCACGCAAAAGGAGTTAGAATAAGTAATTGCTAAAAAAGATACCTCATTTTAGGAGGCGTCACAAGAAAAATAAAAAGAAATGATTGAAATTGATAAATAAGAAAAGGTGGAGGCATAGACAGTAGTTGAGAAGGAGAAGGAATCTAAGAAATAAATATAAATAGAAGTAGAGAAAGTAATAGAAAAAGAGACTAAGAAAGATTTTGAAAAGGAGAAAGAAGTAGAGAAAGAAAAAGATGAGTAATAAGTTTCCAATGTAGTTCAAGATACTCTACATATAGAAGAATCTCCTTCTCAAGATCTAGTGGTTAGGAATAATCAATAACAAAAGGTGATTCATTTAGACACATCCACTAGTGCAAATTTCTCTTCTTGGTGACAAGACATACTACTTTTAAGTCTAGAGAAGTAACAAATCTAGAAGAGATATATTTAAAAATGTTGAAAAGTCTTATCTGTAAGGGAAAGAAGCCCAAAAATGCCAAGGTAACTTCAAAATTGATAATTGAGCCTACATAGAAAATTTTAGAGGTATTAGTCCCTCCATAGGGCATGAATAATAGTGAAGTCACTGAAGGTGACTTAATAGTTATAAAGATATCTCTTGGAGAAGTTATAACAAAGGGATTAAAAAAGGATACACAGACCTTGATCAACACACTTTTTCAATATCTTGATGAGGAGAAGGATGCTAAGGCTAAGCTGAAAGAACAAAATTCCAAACTATGTGAAATAACTACTAATATTTCAAGGTCTATTCCATAATAATCAATTCTTTTAGGAGATAAAATTGGTTAGCAAGTAATAATTGAGGTATAGGAAACTAGAGATAAAGATAAGGCCATTGACAAATGGATGGAGAGATGCATAAAACTACTTGGAAGCTCTTTCCTAAAGTCTTAGGTATTCATGCTAATATTGTAAATAAATTAGCTGAGATAAAGGTAGTAATAAAGGAAATAGAAAATGAGAATGGAATTTTTGACTTGTAGTAAGTGAGTCTGCAAAAAATAAATACTTTGAGTGAGAAAGTTTTGATCGAAGATAAGATTATCCCTAAAGGATCAATAAATAAATTAAAGTAAGAAGAATACCTCCTATATTTTTGCATGCATATTCTTGAGGAAATGTGTGAATAAATGAAGACTTTAGAAGAAGACCATAATGAAAATGTGAATCTAGGAGATTGTCTCTTTCATCTCACTAACATTTGATCTGATAAAACTCCAAGGACATCTAAATAGTTATATCAAAAATTCAAGTAATTAATAGAAAAGGCCACAAATCCTTTCACAGTTAAATATATAAATGTGTTAAATCAAATGTTAACATGAAATTAAGAGGCTTGAACTAAGACTTGAAAATATGAAAGCTCATAATAGGAGGTTGGGAAGAGAAATGCTAAGATTTGAGATTGAAAGGCAATAATTTGCTAAACTAGATGATGTAGAAATATAGTTCTTGATGTCTTAATATATCAAATATAGAGAAAAGTGAAGATCTAAATTCCATGATGTGGAATGATTGTTATTACTCTTCTTCTTGACAATTTCTTCTTTTTTCTTTCCATTTTCTTCCATTTTATTTATACAGTAACTTTGTTATGAGTAATTACTTTAGGTAAAGTCATTTAGTGGAGTTACTTGTCAAAGTATATTACTTTGTAAAATTATAAGACTCAAGTAACTTGGCTAAATGCCATTACTTAAAGTAAATTTTTAAAAGAAAATTATTTGAGTAAACACTACTCAACATGCAAAGCAATTGTGTTCAGTTTAAATAGTAAGGCCAATGAGTGCTACATGTCACTAGCTATTGCATGCCACATAGGATAAATTTAAAGAAGATGCCTCTCAATGGTCTACAGTTTTTAGAAAAACACATGGGTTTTGAAGGAGTTGTCTCCTATTTGATTTTGACATTTGTTTTTATATAAATATAAGTGTAGGATTGCATGCCTAGGGATGGTAATTTTTGGATAGTAATTGTTACTGAAGCAAGATGGTTTAAGCAATCTAAAACTTTGTGTTTAGATTTCTGAGTTTTTATTTTATATGAAATTGGTTTAAAGTGAATGAGAAAGAAGTTGTTTTCTATGGAAATTTACATCGTAGGAAATCATTTGGTGGATTTGTGAAGATTGAAATGGTAAACTTTGTGTTATCTTTAAATTTAAATGTGAATTCTAGTCTTTCTTGGTTATTTTATTAAAATATTATAATCTTTTAGATGTTTATTTCCTTGTATAGATTCAATAAGATCTATAAAACTACTTATTATGAAGTATAAATTCTTTCTTCTCACATGTTCTAGTTTTCATTCTTAATTTCCAAAAACTTATTTTTACATTCCTAGAACCAGTTGCTTACTTGCTATAGAATCACTTTGTTATGGTTCATGAACTCTATGATTAAATTAATACCCCAATTAAGATAACTTGCACATACTTTGCATAATTTGTGAATAAATAAAAGCTATGAATAATTAGAAGTAAATAGACATAGTCATATGGGATCTTCACCATTAAATGAAGGGGATTTAATTCCATGATTTCCAAGGTACTTTTGAAAGCCTACAAAATATCTAGCCAATAGTTTTTGGAAACTCTACCAGGGAATGATGAACTAAACTCCCAGAATTTAAAAATAGATTACTCCTTCAAGTTGAGATAGGTGCAGTTAATATTTAGTTTTCATAAATTTACATGTTTTTCAAACCGTTCACCTAAAATTTTGCATGCTAAATTAATTACACACTTTTGATTAAATCATGTCCTTGTTGAATTCAAGTACACTTATTAAAAATAGAAGCATTTTTTTTCTTGAGTTAATACATGTCCATAATTCATACTTTATTTTACACCTTATTTATCTTAAAATCACTGCATATTAAGTAACCAATGCCTAAGTCTTTGATTGTAAATGAAAATACTTGAGTAAATCTTTAGAATAATTTTTGTGCTTTAATCTGTAAAATTGACCTTTCACCAGAGCAAGGAGATCTCAAGGCCAAATTGATGACTTATTTGAATTACAAGAATAGTTTAATTTTATATTTCACATCTAAACAAAAACAAGAAGAGCCAAACTTTCACCTATGAGATAAGCACAAACTCTTATGAATCAAGTACAACACAATTCTTTAGGAATAATTCAACCTAAAAACCCTCAATTTCTTATTCTCAAAAGAATGGTATTACCACTTCTAGTTACTTGGGGAGTAGTGATTGGCCCATTTGAATTTAACTCCTCATCTCCATGACTTGCCAAAAGGGTCAAGAAAGAATTTTACAATGTTCACTGGTGATGGAAAAGAAAGTCTAGATGAACACTTGGCTACCTTCTTTGTAACCTATGGAATAATTAGTGTTGAACATAAAGATGTCTTAGTCAGACTCTTCATTAAGACCTTGCATGACTTAGTTAAAGAATGGTTTTATCATTTGGATCATAATACTATAGTAAGTTGGGTCACTATGCATGATAAATTCAAGAAGAGATTTAAATCTTCTAAATATTCTCACATATTGCTTACCCAACCAACACAACTCAAAAATGAACCATATGAACACATGTCGGATTTCATTACTAAGTTTAATAAGCTACTCTATAAAATATCTCAAGATACTCTTCCCACTAGAGATAATTATAAGTGCTTCTTCATCAATGCCTAATTACTAGAGGTGATCTATCAACTATGTAGAGCACGTATGATTGATTTAACAATAGCTCAAAATCTTGTTATAGAGATTAAAGATGACTTGATAATGTCTAAAAAGATCAAGAAAACAACTTGTAAGGGTGATTATTTTACTTCAAGCACATAAAATAATATGGATCCCCTATTATATAAGTTGGTTAATGACTTGATACAAGTCAAAAGGAAAATTGATCAAGGTACTCATGCTGCTCCTACTAGGAATGCACCTGCATAAAATTTTAATAATCAGAATAGGAATTGCATTTCTGATCATAGATAAAGAATAGAAATTAAAGATGCCCCCAAAAATAATGTTCAGATGAATGAATAAGATCATATGACTGATGATACTCATCAAAGTCTTGTTGATGAAGATGACTTTGTATATCCTTTTGGTGACTCCAACATAGGCTATCTTGAATATCAATCAGAAAGTGACTAAAGATGCATTTGAAGAAGATCATAGTTACTCTTTTGTATTATTTACGAGGTCATATAATCAATAAGTTGGTGAAAATACTTCCAAAGAATAAGAGAAAGGATATCTTAGATCATATGTAAGCTTTCTTAAAATAAGTAGTCCTCTACCTTCTTCTTTAACTCCAAAAGATAAGTATGTAGCTTCTTCTTCTCAAACTCATAAACTAGTAACTCATACTTCTAAAGCTAATCCTGATCTATCTACATCCATCCCCTCTTCATAATTTATCATATAAATAAAACCAAAATTTAAATGTTAGAAGCCAAATACTTGAGGTTTTATCTAGATCAGCTGAATAGACTAGTCAAGTATGTACAAAGTAAAAGGGTCAAACAATTCAACCAATGCCTCTAAAATTATCTTGCCTACTCTCAAATAATTTTCATCCTAGAATAATGATACAACTACTTCTCCTACATTTTATTTCACATTTGAAAGGATAGAGCCATTCTATGCCTCTCTCTTGATCAATGGGTTCAAGTTAGGCAACTGTATCCTAGACTCTAGAGCCTCAGATAATGTCATGCTAGCTAAATTAGATGATGCCCTCATCCTTGCTTTGAATAAGATGATAGATAGATGTTACTCAATGGAGAGACAAGTTAACTTTATTGTATAGATCATAGATTCCCATGCTATCCTAACATCTTTCCTAGATAAAAGTCTTAAAATGACCATTCTAGTTGCAGATATCCCTATCTCTTATAGAATGTTACTAAGTAAAAACTTATACAAAGATCTAGGAGAAGTTAAAATGGATTGGTCATGTGCTCACATTCTAATCAAAAGAGTAAATCATAAACTCAAGCCTGAAAAGAAGTCCAAGTGCATGGTTTCCAAGTCTGATGATCTAAGGTCACATATTATTTTTGAAGAATCAGACCATGGAGTTTACTACCTCGAATTGAGAAAGGAGATAAAGAACTAGAAGAAGAATAAGATAAGATATGGACTTTAGAATTTGATGGCAGTTGTAATTTATTGGTTTAGGTACAGGGGTAGTATTGATATCACTTGATGGTAAAATATTTCCTTACTCTTATAAACTCATGCTTGAAATTACTAAAAACATAATAGAATATGAGGCACTTCTATTAGGACTTGAACAAGCAAAGGAAAAAGGAGTAAGACTTCTAAAAGCATAAGGTGATGCTAAGTTAATAGTAAGATAAATTCATGGTAAATATTAAGTGAATAAAGACAAGGTAAGACACTATCATGATTTATTTCTAAGTGTAACACTTGACTTTGTATCCTTCTCAATCAACTCAGTTCCTCATGATCAGAACTCCAAAACTGATTCACTTGTAGTTACTGTATCTTTAATTAGGTTAGATAAAAAACCTACACTTTTTCAAGAATGTAATTTCAAGTTATAGATGGTTTACCATCCAAAGGTCCTAGATAACGTCAACCAATGGTAAATTTTCAATGATGACAAACACATAACTGCATTCTTTGAGTAGAAAGATAACTTTGAGGAACTGTACTTTGAAGGAAGTAGTTCATTTCCACACTAGATGATAACAGGTATCACTGAACCTAAGCTTACTCATAGTCAAGATATAATTCAATTGAAGGGGAATAAAATTCTTAAAGGATTAGTCTCTTTAGAAGAAATCTATGATAAACATGATCAATTTCTAAAGAAAATGAAAGAATATGGTGATAGTTCATCTCTAGAAGTACAATAGATTAATTTGAGTAGTGAATAAGAACCCATGATGGTCAATATTGGAAAATGTTGCTCTCAAGAAGAAAAAGAAGCATTCAACGAGCTTCTCAAAAGATACATTGATGTGTTTTCCTAGTCCTACCAAGACTTGAAAACCTTCCAACCAGATAAGGTACAACACTATATTCCACTTTAGCTAGAAGTAAAGGCTTTTAAGGAAAAGCTATGCCACCATAACCCAACCATCTTAGGTAATATCTATGATAAAATATAGAAGCTTCTTAATGCTGAGATCATCTATCCAATTCATGATTCAACATGGTTGGCTAAAATTATCCCAGTGAGAAAGAAAAATGGAGGAATATGCCTATGTGTTGATTTCCACAATATGAATCAAGCTTCTCTAAAAGATAACTACCCATTGCCAATTATGGATCATACGTTACATGGGATTTATTTGAATCCTAAGAAATTAGTATTTATTGTGACTAAAGCAAAACTTCTTGGTCACAAAGGCTCAAAGGAAGGAATGAATATTGACCTAGAAAGGGTGAAATCCATATAAAGTTTATCTTTGCCTACTTATAAGAAGGGTGTGCATTCCTTCTTTGACAAGGTTAAATTTCTATGACGATTCATTTTGGACTTTTTCAAGTTGAATTGTCACATCTTGGATATGATTAAAATAAAGCAAGACTTCAAATGGAATGCTAAAGGTCAGTTGGCATTTGAAAGAATTAGCTAAAGTTTCAATGCTAGTTTCCACAAATTTCAATAAAGAATTCATTTTCACTATTACTCTTCTAAACATACCATGTTAGCTATACTTCTACATAAGAATGATGAAATAATTGAACCCCGTTTAGCTTTCATGAGCCAGTCATTGAAAATATATGAACTTAAGTATTCACAGATGGAAACAAGCCTTTGCTATAGTTAAGGCATGTAAAGTTTTTAGTTACTACATTTTATCTTCACATACTAAAGTTTATGTACCTAAGATTGCAGTCAAATCAATTCTAACATAGCCAGAAACTAAGATTACTAAGAAGCACCTGGGTAGATAAGGTTCAAGAGTTTGATTTTGATATCAAACCAACAAAGCTAGTAAGAGGAAGAGGCTTGTGCCAATTGATGATAGAGATAAAACTTGATGACACAAATACAGTGGCACCTTCACTCCAAGCTGAATCAAATGAGGATTCACCTATGGTGATTTTTCTTGATCTTATTGATGAATGGTGTAGTAAGATTGCTTACATCATTAATTATGGAGAATGTCTAGTTGATCTGACACATAAAGAAAAGCATACGATAAATTTGAAGTCAAAGGATTATGTCCTTTGGGATAATGGTTTGTACAAAAGAGGAATTGATGGTGTCTTTCTCCATTATATGGATAAAGAGAAACAAAGGAGATTACTAGAGTAGTTCCATGATAAAGCATGTGATGGTCACTTCTTAATGAGAGTCATATTACATAAAATTTTATGAACAAGGTATTTTTGGCCTAGCCTTTTCCAAGAAACTTATGATTGGGTTGATAAGTGTCAAGCATGTCATAAATTTATGGGATGTGTAACGTTTTTATCTTTGACATTAAAACTAGTTATAATCAGTGAACCATTCCAGTAGTGGGGCATGTATTTTATTATCATGTTGAATCCTTCTTCAAGTGATGGACATTGTTATGTTTTAACTACAACTAATTACTTAAGAAAATGGGTAGAAGCCATTCCTATCAAGCATGCCACTTCAAAAGTAGTATGTGATTTTATCAAAAAGAATACCATAGTAAGGTTTAACATCCCACACATGATAGTAACAAATAATGTAGCCAACTTTTCTTTAGTAGAACTAATTGATTTTTGTTACTCCTATGGAATATACCTTGTTCATGCTTCAAATCACTATCTTCAAGGAAATGGTCAAGTTGAGTTAAGCAACAAGAAATTGATGACCATCATTCATAAATTGGTAAATGATAATCAATGCACCTAGTACAAGAAATTGTTTGATGTAATGTGGGCTAATAAGATCACTCTAAAGAAAGCCATTGGTATGTCACCATTTTAGTTATCATATGGAACAATTGCTGAGATACCAATCACCATAGATTTTCCTACTTTACAATTGTTCAAAGTTATTGAAGATGCAACTTATAAATATTCACTTGATAAGAGGATCATGTTTCTCACTGAACTTCAAGAGATTCATATTCAAGTTGTTGACCAACTAACTGATCATCAAATGAAAGTGAAGAAGATATTTGTTAAGAAGGCTCGAGATAAATAATTTGATGTTGGTGACTTGGTCCTCCTGTGGGTTAAATATAATAAAAAAAAGGAAATCATGGCAAGTTTGACTCATTATGGAAAGGGATTTTCACTATAAAGAGTATTACTATAAAGGATAACTTCATCCTAGCTTATCAGGATAGAATTGAACTACCGTTGCCTTTTGATGGGCAACATTTGAAGCTTTACAAGAACTAAGTAATAGGGTAACACTTATATGTATATAAATAAGTTTTCAATTTTTGTTTTGTTATTTTGTTGTTCTATTTATTTATTTGTTTTATGGTTTTTGTGATTGAGTTTTTATAAAAACTCCATACCCAATAGACAAGATGCGAAACCAAAGATACTAGGATCTCATATTTATTTCATTATTCCTAATAAAAACAAAGATGTCCTCAGTCAGAGCCAGTTGGTGTCCCCAAAATTTTACACTTAGAAATTTTGGGTTACCCCTATTTAAAATTTTGCATTTTTTATTATGTGAGTCAATTTTCCTTGTTAAACTAGTCCTTTAAATAAAGTCTTTATCTTTAGTAGTTTTTGTTTTTGATTACTTTCCTTTCCTAATTACTTTAAATTACTCTAGAAGATTGAAAATATCTACCTAAATCCATCACTAAAAAACCCATTTACTCATCTTTTCCAAAGGATTAGAAAGCCAAGTATATGAGCTCATTTACAAGACAACTCAGGTTCCCCAAATTAATTAACTTATTAAAAAAGAAGTAAATCAGTCCCAAAAGTTTGAGTTGCAATGCATAGTTTAAACTAGAATTATCAAACAACTTTACTTCTCTTCAAAAGTCAAGTAAAGCAGTCCTGCAAACCCATAGAACATTACCTGAAGCAAATTGGGTTTTTAAAATAACTTCACTTCCCAAATCTACAAGTAAAATTAATGAAGGTTTATGAACCCAAAGTACTCACCAATCAAGTTTGAGTTGGGTTTTTGAAGCTACTTAAATTAAAATGCCAAATTAAGCAAAGTAGTCTAAGAAACCTAATAAAAAGTTAAGGGCTTACATGACTACTTCAAACATGTCTCCAAATTGTCATTAATATGTGGGAAAATATAAATATCAATGAATTTCACCTCATTTCACACCTATAATTTGAGTTGTTTGACCAAGCTACCACCCCCATGAACCTCGAGCTGCACTATCCAAGCCTTTCGAGTAATTTTTTTGATCAAACTTTTCTCAAAAAAATTATATTTGAGGTATGTATATCATGTAATTTTAGTTCTCATAGCTTCATCTTGAGAGTTTTCTTTTTGTTTCTCTTTCATAATTTTCCACTTGCCACCATGAATGTATTATCATCTATGCTTATTTTGATTGGTTTTATTTGTCAATTTTTACATGTTTAGATGTTTTAAAAACCATTTAAACATTCTAATATACCCTAAGCATGTAAAAACACACACAAAATAATAAAAGGTTAAAACTTCCCATAGAAAACTTAGTGGATAACCTAGCATTGCCCACTCAGGTTTCCCACAACTGGCTGCCTAGACTCTTGAATCTAATTTACATTCCCCAAGAAATATAAGAATCCCAAACATATAAACAACTCAAAATTCCCATTACTTGATACTCATCTAGAGTCTTGACCCTAAGATACTACCCTCAAGAACCCTAAAAATCTCACACCCTGTCTGGCTAGGGTTACGATTACTTATTACTTTTACTTCAGTTTTTCCAACCAAAATTACTTGCCTTGAAAAACCCAAAGTTTCAAGCCTTGAGAAACCCATTAAAATACCCAAGTGAAACCTAAACTCCTCACTACTATTTACTTACTCAAGTTTTCTAATCCAAGTTACTTATCCTAACAAACATTAAGTAGCTACCTTTAAGAAACCTAGATTCCTCATGATTCACTGCTTATTCAGAATCTTGAACCCAAGTTACTAGTTAAGAGAAACCTAAAGTTACCCATGCATTTTTATTTTTACTTACCTAGATTCTTGAATGCTTAAGACTTTCATATCATCTAGACCAACCTAGGGCTATGATACCATATTACTTACTATGAGTTACTTGGGGTTTTTAAGACTTTCTACTACTTGAAACCTAAAGCTAGTTTAAAGGTATTATTTGAGACAACAAATTTACTCATTTCTTCAACCTTTTTTAATCCACTAAGAGAAATAATAGAACTTACAAAATAACTTATCAAGTTCTTCCATAGTTAACCAAAATAAATGTCAGGGTGAAAAGGATCAAGGGAAGAAACAACTAGAGTAGAAGTGAAATCAACTCATATTGAAGAATTCCTTGACTTAGCACTTGAAGAAATCCTAGAGCCAAGTAGGAGGGGTAAAACAAAAGCTAAGAAATCCAAATCATAAGAGCCAAAGATGAAGTATGAGTATAAAAGGTAACCAATTGAATCTTGTATCACTTCTAAGTTAATTAAAATAAGTGATATCGATATGGGACATGTGTCTCTGATTGAGTTATTGGAAAGATATAAAGCTATAGCCAAGACTCCACTCATGCAGGTAATGACTAATAGTGGGATTATGAAAGCTATAACTTTCCCAAGCTTAGCTCAACTTCTTAAGTTTATCCTATCATGTTCCGAGTGCTATGACTCCCTCACTAGGATAATCAAAGATACTTTTGGCAATGTAGCAATAAGGTTAGATGTTCAATATTTCAACTATTGTTTGAATATCCTAGAAACATATAAAATCCTAGATGTAACAATGAAAAAATATAAGAGACAATGGGAGAGAAAGATAATATAATGAATTAAAACAATGAACATAAACTACCTGAAGAAAGTGAAACAAGCTTCAAGATTTCCAAAATAGATAGTATGGCCAAACTTGGTTCAAGAAGTAGATGACATTACTCAATTGTTATGTAGAATTAATGGAGAAAAGAATGCTACATGATTTTCAACTTGGTTTTATGTATAAATTAGGTCCATAGATGTCAATAGTAGTTTCACAATGATTGAATGGGCCAGGATGATAAGTGACAACATGGACCAGTAGTTAAGTAATGTGTTACAGACTTTTAACTTTAAGGTGACCACATATTTAGTATATGCTACAACATCAAATAGAGCCTTTTCTAGGATAAATACAAAATGGATGCTATAAAATGAGCCAATATATGAATATTATCCCCAATTAGTTATTTTTGAGTACTACAAGCATTATAAGATAGTGAATGATGGATTCTTCTATGAAACCATTTGTAAGTTAAATGTGGCTTTGAAACACAAGAGAGTATTTGATACAACATGGGGTGTAGTTTCCCAATTTGGATGCATTTTCATTCAATTCCTCAACTTAACATACATTAGAGTTAGTGGTTTCTTGGTCACATCAGTCAAGTTTCCAAGGTATCCCGGTGACAAATAGATCCTTCTGGAATTATGTTGGAAACTAGTTGAGTTGCATGATTTACAATCAAATGTTCACCACCCCTCTATCAATTTTCTTATTGTTATTGGTCACTATCATTGAAAAAACATTTACAAAGCAAAAAATGTGCAAAAGGAGATGTACCACAACTAAAATTAGACCCATTTTGAAGCTAGAGCAAATTTTTATTATAGAGGTATAACTCAAAATATAGTTTCTATTGAGTATATGCATATTCCTAAACTTGAGAATTTTTGGATTTATTGCATAAATAAGTTTGATGTAATAAGGAGAGTTAATAATAGGTTGAATATTAAATGGATTTGTACTTTTTATTTAGCTACAATTCTAGAAGACATGGAGGATGATGGAATTTTAACTAGTGATGCCTATCATACAATAGGAGGGGATAATGCTCCACTTCCCAAAAAAGGTTTTGGAAAAGATCAAGTTAAAACTATTATAGATAAAACTTATATGGTCCTTATTATGACTTCTAATTGGGTTCTTAACAAGGGATATTGTAAGAAGGAATTAATGACTGAAACAACTAGAATAAGCCAAAAGAAGAAGAAAATTAAAGGAGAGAGAAACCAAGTACCTAAAAATTTGAAGTTGAAGAAGAATGTTGATGACACTTACTCCTTGGTCAAAGATAAATAACCGATTCAACCAAATACGACCAAACCTCCTTTGGTTATTTCCATAGATAATTCTCCATTGATTAGTTCCAATTCTACTACACCTACCATGGATCCATCAGTACTCATGCCACCTCCAAAATATCATGGAATTAGGGCTCCTCATAAGCCCATTCAAAAGAAGATAGTTATACATCTTCCTCTTCCTCCATCTTCTCAACCCATTGCTCCATCTCCACCCCCTTTAGATGATCAACTAGCCACTCAAAAGGAGTCAAAACAAGTAAATACTAAAAAATATACCTCATCTTAGGAGGCATCATAAGAAAAGCAAAAGGAAATGGTTGAAATTGATAAATAAATAGAGGCAAAGGTATATAAGGTAGTTGAGAAGAATAAGGAAGCCGAGAAAGAAGCAAAAATAGAAGTAGAGAAAGTAATGGAAAAAGAGGTTGAGAAAGAAGTAGAGAAAGAAAAAGATGATCAATCAATTGTCAATTTAGTTAAAGATACTCCACATATAGAAGAAGTTCCTTCTTAGGAGTTAGTGGTTAGGAATAATTAGCAATAAATGGTTATTCATTTAAACACCTCCACTAGTGCAGATTTCTCTTCTTGGCTGGTAAGGTAATTGGCTCTTGAGTCTAGAGAAGTAATAAATATAGAAGAGATAGAATTACAACTATTAAAAAGTATTGACCGTAAGGGAAAGAAGGCCAAAATTTCCAAGGTAAATTCAAAATTGATAATTGAGCCTATAGGATAGAATTTCGTAGAGGTATCAATCCCTCTATAGGGAATGAATAAAAGTGAAGTCACTAAAAGTGACTTAATAGTTACACAGATATCTCTTAAAGAAGTTACCCCAGAGGGATTAAAAAAATATACATAGACCTTAATCAACACACTTTTTTAAAATTTTGATGAGGAAAAGGATACTGAGATTAAGATAAAAGAACAAAATTCCAAACTATGTGAAATAATTACTAAAGTTACAAGGTCTATTCCATAACAATAAATTCTTTTAGGAGATTTAATTGGTCAACAAGTAATAACTGAGGTAGAGGAAATTAGAGATAAACAAAAGGCTATTGACAAATGGATGGAAAAGATGCATTAAACTACCTAGAATCTCTTTCTTAAAGTCTTAGGTATTCATGCTGATATTGTAAATAAGTTAGTAGAGATAAAGGAAGTAATGAAGGAAATAGAAAGTGAGAATATAATTTTTGAGTTGCAGCAAGAGAGTCTACAAAGGATAAATACTTTGAGTGAGTAATTTTTGATCAAAGATAAGATTGTCCTTAAAGGATCAATAAAGAAAGTAAAATAAGAATAATACCTCCTATCTTTTTGCATTCATATTCTTGAGGAAATGTGTGAAGAAATGAAGACTTTTGAAAAGAATCTCACAATGAAAAGGTGAATATGGAAGATTGTCTCTTTAGTCTCACTAAAATTTGGTCTAATAAAAATTTAGGGATATCTAAATAATTATATCAACAGTTCAAACAATTAATAGAAAAGGCCACAACTCATTTCAAAACTAAATCTATAAAGGAGTTAATCAAATGTCAACATGAAATCAAGAGGCTTGAACCAAGACTTGAAAATATGAAAGATCATAATAGGAGGTTGGAAACATAAATACTAAGATTTAAGACTGAAAGGCAATCACTTGTTAAACTAGATGATGCAATAATATAGTTCATGATGTCTTAACATATCAAATACATAGAAAAGTGCAGATCTAAAGTCCATGATGTAGAATAATTGTTGTTACTCTTCTTCTTGACAATTTCTTCTTTTTCCTTTCCATTTTCTTCCATTCTATTTGTAAATTAACTTATTTATGAGTAATTAATTTAAGTATAGTCATTTAGTGGAGTTACTTATGAAAGTGTATTACTTTGTAAAATTGTAAGACAAATAACTTGGTTAAATGCCATTACTTGAAGTTATTTTTTAAAAGCAAATTACTTGAGTGAATGTTTCCTGACATGAAAATTAGTTGTGTTCAATCCAAATAGTGAGACCAAGAAGTGCTACATGTCACTAGTTATTGCATGCCACACATGAAAAATTTAAGGAAGATGCCTCTCAATGGTTTGGATTTTTTAGCACAACACATGGGTTTTTAAATAGTTGTATCTTATTTAATTTTGACATCTATTTTTGTATAAATATAAGTGGAGCTTGTGTGCTTAGGGATGATAATTTTTAGATAGTAATTGTAATTGAAGCAAGAGGGTTTGAGCAATCTAAAATTTTGTGTTCATATTTTTGAGTTAAAATTGTTTTCTATGGAGCTTTGCATTGCAGGAGATCATTTGGTGGATTTGTGAATATTAAAATAGTAAAATCTGTGTTATATTTAAATCTAAATGTGAATTCTAGGATTTTTTAGTCATTTTCTAAAAATATTATCATATTTTGGATGTTTATTTACTTGTACAGATTCAATAAGATTTGTAAAACTAATTATTGTGAATTGCAACTTCTTTCTTCTCACATGTTCTAGTTTTTCATTCTTAATTTCCTAAAACTTATTTTCACATTCCCAGAACTAGCTGCTTACTTGCTATAGAATCACTTTGTTATGGTTCATGAACTCTATGATTAAAGTAATACCCTAATTAAGACAAATTGTACATACTTTTTATAATTTGTGAATAAGTAGAAGCTATGAATAATTAGAAGTAGACAGACATAAGCATACAAGATCTTCACTATTAAATAAAGGGGACTTAATCCCATGACTACTTAGGTACTTTTGAAAGCCTACAGAATATCTATCCAATAGGTTGGATTCCTCTTTGAAAGGATAACTCATGGCATAATTTGTGGGACATGAGATTGAATGCATCAAAATATATATCTATCCAAAGTTGGCCTTCCAAGCATATTGAAAGGGGTCCCATACTTAGTCATTTATGCACAAGTTAATGTTCGAGAAAGATCAATGGTGCACATGCTCCAAGAAGTAGTGATATGAGGATAGGTGCATGATGTTTAAAAACTAAGCAAAGGTAAAGGATAAGGATACAAAAGAAAGAAGGTGTTCATACAGATTGATTTAATAATGAGCATTGATAGTTAAAGACCTGGTTAATCCTTAGAGATCAATTGAGTGCATTGAGTCAAAGTTGTTATATTGTACAAGATGAGGTCAAAGTGATTGATGTTTAACATTTGATCATTGGAACATATGAATTAAAGTTCAAAAAAGATTGATGGTGTGATATTGATCCAAAGTTAAGATGACATAAGATGTAAGCATTGTGTTTGAAGTTTAATTGTGACCATTTGAATTTAACACTTGGTAAAAAAAGAGCTCTATATTTTGTCCATATATTTTGATAGAAGTTGAATTTTATATTGCTATAAAAAGAAAATTTATAGAGGACTTCAAGGTACATATATCTATATAGATTTGAAGATTTTAAATTGAGTACAATTAAATAAATTGAGACTAGAAGTTGACTGTGTGTTCATGTTCATTCTACAAGTGAACCAAGAAGGATAATTGAGATTATATAGATATTGTTTCAATGTCTCTTGATGAATTGGCTATTGGGGAGTATTTAAAAATCTATGAGGATGTTCTATGTGGATTTTAGAGGTGTGATAAATATATCATGAGTATGAACAATGCTTAAAAATTTAACTGTGAATTCATTCATGATGTTCCTATGCATCGAGTTAGTGTTTGAGTTGGTTGAACATATATAGAGGTGAGATAAAATGACTATGTTAATTTAAAGATGTCAAAGGGGAAATAAAGAGTGGACTTATGTATTTAAAAGTGGTCTTATGTTCTTGTTTTGATTGATGTTGTACTAAATGGGTGAATAGGTCTCCATGAGACTTATAAGAGCTACAAGGGCCTTAATAAAAGGTGTAGCTACTCAAGAGTGACCCATAGATGCTATGGAAGACCTATAAAGTTTTTATTGAGATATGCATTCATGTGAGATATGCCTTAAGGGATAAGGCATGACTAATGGTTGACTAAGTTTTTGATTATCAAATATACTCTACAAATAGTGGAACCGAAGATGATGGTTTCTAGACTTGTATATAAAATACTTGGAGAGATTAGAGAGAATATTGTGTGTGTTTTGTGGAGTAGAGGGGTAGAGTGCCATAAGAATGATTTGAAGATAAAAATAGATTGAGGACTTTTTTATGACCTGTAAGTCATAATTCTATTGGAAGAATAGTGCTCTTGTAGATTGAGTATGAGTGAAGGTGAAGAGTGATAAGCAGAGGTCCATCATTAGGTGTTGAAGACATTAGTTCATAGGTAGATGTGTTCATAGGTGTTATTGTGGTATCCTAACATCTAAGGTGGTTATAGCCTCTTTACAAGGTAAAACTTGATAAAAGTCTGCTTATTGTTGTAGCTCAGTTAGACAAGTGTTGAAGCACCTTATAGGACTATAGTCTCACTAAATAGGGATTATAGTTCCTTAATCAATTATAGCTGGTCTAAATTGGTTCTTGTTATTATAGGATAGTAGTCCAATTATAGGTTCTAATGGGTTTTATTCCCCAAGAGAGTTTCTCACATATGTCATGTGTTATGTGATTGATCTTAAATTCTCTCTCTTACTCATTACTATGAATAATGTGTATGATTTATGAATTATTTTGGTAATTGATTAAGTGTTTGTAAAGATAAAAATTAAAGTTAGATTATTTGGGTTCAATAATTCACCCCCTAATGATTGTACCTCTAATAATTGGTATTAGATTAGGTCCTTTGGTAAAGGCTTAATAGCTTGAAAGTGATCAAAGGTACAATGGTTGGAAAACAGGTTATGGCTTATCTTCAAGACAATCTAGTTTGTGCTTTATTAGAAGTTAATAATGTGAAGACACAAGTGCAGAATATAGAGGCAAAAGTAAAGAATCTATAGGTCATGATCAAAAAAGATCTCAATCAAAGAAGGGAATAATTAGAAAGTAAAGATATGATTTACTCAGATGTAATATTATCCAAGGATAAAAGGGATTACATCTCCACCAAGAGGGTAAAGAATGAAAATTCATGGATCAATAATAATGAATATAAAGAGAGGTCAAATATGAATAAGGTATTCAATGGGTATTAATTCTCATATAATTAATTTGGTCATAGATATAAGGATTGTGCTCTCTATAAATAAAAAAGGATATCATATGTTACAAATGTAACCAACAATGTCACATAGCTAACAATTACAATAGAGCCTTTTGGAAAAAGGATATACAAGTCATTGACACTATAAATTGGTTTAAGAAGAACAAGTCTAAAAAAGAAAAGAAGCAAATTTCAAGTAGATCACCAAAATAAGAGTCATTATTTATTTAAGCAACTATGCATACTCAAGAAGATGATAACAAGAGATGGTTCATAGATAGTAGATGCTCAAGTTATATGACAAGAGACATGATCAAGTTTATCTCTCTCAAAATTGCCAACCCAAGTGTCATTATATTTGGTGATAAAAAAACTACTAATATAGTTGGCAAAGGTACGGTGAGTTTAGACAATGGTCATACTAAGATTGAGAATGTCTTATATGTAGAAGGTTTGAAACATAATATTTTAAGTGTGAGCCAAATGTATAAGAAAAAGAAATGTTGTAACTTTTCATGATGATGTATGTGAAATAAGAAATGAAAAATATAGAAGATTAATTACAAATGTTAATAAAATAAATAACAACACGTATTTATTCCATGAATCCAAGAAGGAAGAGTGATTCATAAGTAAATCAAAAGAAAGATGGCATTGGAATAGAAGGATTAGACATATAAATTTTGATAATATGATAAAAATTAGTTAAAATGGGTTGGTAAGGCATATGCCTAGGATTTATAATATTCCTCAATCTCTTTGCAAGGCATGTCTTCATGGGAATCAAATCAAGAGAAGATACAAAACTACGGAGTTCTTCACTACAAATCCATTGGAGTTGATCCACACTGATATATGTGGACCTATGAGAACTCAAAGTACTCAAGGTAATAGCTACTTCATGCTTCTTATTGATGATTTTACTAGGATGACTTGGATATTCTTTCTTAAATAAAAATCATAAACTTTTGAAAAATTTGTGGCATTCAAAGATCTGATGAAAAATGATAAAGGTTCAAGGATCAAGTGTGTAAGATCAGAAAGAGGTGGTGAGTTTTTGTCTCATAATATTGATTATTTTTGTGAAGAACATGGGATAAGAAGATAACATTCTACTAATAGAACACCATAAAAAAATGGTATGGTTAAAAAGAAGAATAGGACTATTATTGAGATGGGTATAACCATGATTCAAGATGAAAAATTATTAGATGGATATTAGGAAGAGGAAACCAACACTTCTATTTACATCCTAAATAGGTGTCAAATCAGATTAAATGGTAATAAGACTCCTAATGAGTTATGGAAAAATAGATCGGTTAGTGTCAAACATTTTAGAGTGTTTGGGAGCGGGTGTTTTTATCGAAAGAGATGAAGAGAATCTTAGAAAATTTTATTCAATATATGATGAGGGAATCATCTTAGGTTACTCTTATATAATTACTACCTATAAGTGATTCAACAAGAGACTTCACAAGATTGTTGAAAGTTTAAATGTAAGGGTAGATGAGACAAGCAGAGTTAATAAGACAAAAGTGTAGGTAAGTGACTCAATTTAAAATTCTGTTACAAATAATGATGATTTATCAATTCAAAGAGATGATAAAGATGAAGAGGAGGAAGAAATATAAGATTATAAATCTCCATCTATAAGGATTCAAAAAGATCATCCAATCTCTCAGATTATTGGAAATGTTGGTGCAAGGTTGCAAACTAGAAAGAGAATGTTGATCAATCAACATCAATAAGATTCAGCTCTGTTATCCATGATTGAACCCAAAAATTTTATGGAAACTATCAAATATGGAAGTTGGAATGATGTAATGGATGAATACATTGATCAAATAGAAAAGAATGAAACATGGAACTTAGTCCTTAGGCCAAAAGATAAAAATGTGATAAGTACCAAATGGGTTTTCAAAAATAGATGAATGAGAAAGGAGAAGTCATAAGGAACAAGGTTAGATTGGTGTGTAAAGGGTATGCTTAGGTTGAAGGAATAGATTTTTATGAGACTTTTACTCTTTTGGAAAGGATGGAAGCAATTATACTCTTTTTGGCATATGCATGTTTCAAGGGTTTTAAGGTGTATAAAATGGATGTGAAATCTACATTCTTAAATGAAAACCTAGAAGAAGTATATATTGAGTTACCTAAAGGATACTTCATGTCAAGTAATCAAGATTTTGTGTGTAAATTAAAGAAGGATATATATGGTCTTAAACAAGCCCATAGAGCTTGGTATAACAAGCTAGATAGGAAAATTTTGAGTCAAGGCTTTAAAAGGGGGGTAGCTAATAGTAATTTGCACATCAAGGAAAAAGCTAATCATCAATTTATAGTTGTTGTATATATTGATAACATAGTTTTTAGATCTGATAATGATAAAATGAGTAGAAAACTTGAAGATACTATGAAAATTAAGTTTGAAATGCCAATGTTGGGAGAACTATCTTTATTCTTAGGATTATAGATTAATCAACTTGATATAGAGATATTCATTTCATAAGCTAAATACATCAAGGATATGCTAAGGAAGTTTGACATGATGGATTTTAAGCCAAAGGGTACTCTAATGATCATAGGATGGAAGTTAAGTAAATTAGATGACTCACCAAAAGTTGATAAAACTTTGTATAGATCTGATTGGAAGTCTTTTGTACTCTACTGCATCTAGGCCTGACATCATGCAAGCAGTAGGTCTTGTAGGAAGGTTTTAAGTTGATCCTAGAGAATCTCACTTGAAAAAAGTCAAAAGGATATTGAGATATCCAAAAGGCACCATAAGCTATGGTTTATGGTATCCCAAAATTAAAGAAGTCTCTTTGAAATCATATACTAATGTTGATTGGGTAGGATGTGTGGATGATAGGAGTACCATTGGTGGGGTCTTCTTCATGGGAGAATACTTGGTGTATTGGCTAATCAATAAATAAGCCTCAATATCTCTATCAATTTCAAGAGATAATTATATAGCAACCACTTATTATTTCACACAAGTCATGTGGATGAAACGAACTTTGGAGGATTATAAGGTAAGACAAAATGGACTTTGTCTTATTTATTGTGATAATATTAGTGCAACTAGTATCTCAAAATATCTTGTTATGCACTTAAAAACTAAACATATTCATATTAGATATCATTTATTATGAGAACAAGTGATTAATCAATGTGTTAAGTTAGAGTACATGCCTACAAAAGAGTAGCTTGTAGATATTATGCCCAAACCATTATCAAAAGCTACTTTTGAGTATCTAAGATAAATCTTGGGTGTCATTTCTTTATCTATGAATCAATAGAAGGTCTTTGGTTAAGGGAGGCAAAAAATTCATTATCTTGATATAGAGGTTTTTGAAGGAGCTATAGTATAGGGTTAGAATGGATGTTTTCAGGTTGATTGAGAGCATGCTTCTTGTTTGGTAAGTGACATGTAGTTTTGTTGGTGGTCCTTATAATATCTTGAGAGAGAAGGCTAGTTAGCATATGTGGTGGTTCTTCATGGTGTGTAAAGATATGAAGATGCTCAGAAGGTGAAATTTCTCTTAGTTCTTAGGGGGAGTCCATCTCAAATGATTCTTGATGTGTTCCATCAGATTTATATGGTTTTGTGTGTTCTTTATTCATTGGTTGCAATGCTTGGTTGAAGAGAGTGTTGGCATGGAGAAAGAGGAAGTTGTTAAGGCAAGAAGAGGTAGGCTCAAGGTAAGGGGGAATTTGTATTATGTTTATAAGATGGTCCTTTCCTATTTATGGTCTTTTCAAGTCCTCAGGATCAATTGGTACCCACTTTGTCATTATGTCAAAGGGGGGGAAGTTCTTGTTGTGGGAGTGCTTTGAGAGAGAAGGAAGGTGAGATACATATTGCCATATATGATGTTTTTTGACATCAATTAAAAAGGGGGATATTGTTAAAGAGTTATCAGTGATGTCATGAACATATTTTAGAGAGTGGATGAAGTGCGTTGATAGCCTAAATAATAATGAAAAAGTGTGAAATACGCTTATCCTAGTGTATTTGAAGTATGCTTGGTTGATCTTATATTTTGGCATGATTATAGAGGTTCAGGGATGAGTATGGTGATTTTAACATGTGTAAGGGGTCTAATTATAAGTAAAGAATGCTTTGAGTGCTTGTGTGCATGAGTGGAATTCACCTAGTTCATCATTGTTCTCATTTAGACACTTTGGGTCTAGTCGTATAAAATCTGAGTAGGCAATTTGATGACATCACCATCACCACATGGGAATGAGTCAAGGGGAGTTGGTCATATGGTTATGATCACATTAGTCCCTAGTTTTTATGTTCCAGATCTCAAGTCATACATCAAATCACAATCAAAGATATGAGGGTACAAAGTTGGCTTCTTAGTTATATTTCATTGATTTCCCATATCCAAATTTGCATGTGGGCAGAAAGATTGGAGTAAGCATGTTGATAAAGTCAACATTTGTATGCATGGAAGTGTCAGGACAAAATGATCATATGGGTTTGTTCATTTTTATTCATAGTTTATTTGAGCTAAATTTTAGATCATGCGATGAATCACATCAAAGATATGCATATAAAAAGTTGGGCTCTTAGGTAGTTTGATTGTGTTTTTCCATACTTAGCCAAATTTACGTGTGAAAAGAAAATTTGAGTAGGCATTTTGATGATGTTATATCTTACATGTGTGAAGGTGTCAAGAGAAAATGATAATATGAGTTTATTTAGTTTTGATCCTAATTTATTTTTTCTAAAATTTAGATCATGTGATGAAGCACATAAAAATATACGCTTGTTCAAAGATGGCCTCCCAAGCAAGTTTTTGACATGGTTGGCTCTGTGATAGAAGATTTTGAGAAGGCATTGTAATGACATTATATCTCACATGTACAAAGGTTTTAAGAGTAATTTGGCACATGGTTAGATTCCTCTTTGAAAGGAGAACATATGGTAAAATTTGAGGGACATGCGATTGATTGGAAGAAAATATATATTTGTCTAAAGTTGGCCTACCATGTATATTGAAAGGGTTCTCATAGTCATTTTTGCACAAGTTAAAGTTCAAGAAATATCGATGGTGCATGTTGTTCCAAGAAGTCAAGAAGTAGAGAAATGAGAAAATTTGTATGATTTTCAAAAATTGATCAAAGGTAAAGGATAAGGATCCAAAGGTAAGCATGTGTTCATACATATTGATTGAATGGTGAGCTTTGATAGTTAAAGACCTGGTTGATCCATAGGGATTGATATAACATGTTGAGTTAAAGTTTATAGATTGTATGAGATGAGGTTAAATTGATTGAGGTTTAAAGTTTGAGCATTAGAACCTATGCATTAAAATTTAGATAAGATCAATAGTGTGAGATTGATCCAAATTTGAAAGGACATGATATGGGAGCATTGTGTTCAAAGTTTAACTGTGACCATTTGAATTCAAATATTTGAATTTAACATAGGGAAAAACCAGAGCTCTATATTTTGTCCATATATTTTGAAAGAAGTTAAATTTTATATTGATATAAAAATAAAAGTTTTAGAGGACTCCAAGTCACATCTAGATATATAGACTTAAAATTTTTAAAGTGAGTATAGTCAAAGATATTGATCTTAGAATTTGACTGTGCGTTCATGTTTATTTTGCAAGTGACTTGAGGACAATTGAGCTTATATAGATACTATTTCAATGTATCTTGATGAATTAGATATTGTGGAGTGTTGTAGACTCCATTAGGATGATCTATGTGGATTTGAAGGTGTGATAAATTATCTTGAGTATGAATAATTCTTAAGTTGACTATGTATTCGTTTATGGTGTTCTTATGCACCAGGGCAATGTTTGAATTGGTTGAGCTACATAGAGGTGAGATAAAATGTATATGATAATTTAAGGATGTCAAAGGGGACATAAAAAGTGGACCCATGTATTTGAAAGTGGTCTTGTGTTCTTTTTTTTACTCGATTGTAATATCTCCAACCAATAGGGACTCTAAAAAGACAAAAGCTCTGATACCACTATAATATCCCCAACCAATAGGGACTCTAGAAAGAAAAAAGCTTTGATACCACTATAATATCCCCTATTTCCCCTGAAATCTGAAACTAAATATTATTGAATTGCTTATCTTTATTGGTGCAAAATATCTCCAAATAGATAAATAAATCATAGTATAATCTTTTAATTATTCACTCATATGATTACAATAGATGTCCTCTATCATGCATATAAAAGAATATTCAAATACGATCTTAATAACCTAAGTATTCCACAAACTGGGAATAAAACCTCAATCTTGTATGTCTCAGCCTGCTGTGTCAAAACACAGTCACTGACATCGGTTATACTGCCACCGTCAGTTTCCTGGTGTCATTATCCTACCAATGTTAGTGAGAGGGTCAGCTGATGTTAGTCACTGTCGGTCTCTGCCTTCTAATATCAGTCTCTAAGTCAACCGATGTCGATCACTAGACTGCCGATGGTGTGCTAAATGGGTGAATAGGTCTCTATAAGACCTATAAGAGCTATAAGGGCCTTATTAAAAGGTGTAGTTGAAGTTATCTCTCAACCTTAAGGATATCTCATAGCCTCTTACCCATATATGTTCTATGAATGAATCCTAAAACCCCTATGAAGTTTCATAATATTGAGATATGTATTCATGTGAGAGATCAATCAAATATTAATATCTCCCTCAATACATGTTGATTTAAGGGCTAAAGCATGACTAATGGTTGACCAAGATTTTGATTATCAAGTATGCTCTATAAATAGTGGAACTAAAGATGATGGTTTTAAGGATACTTATATGTGAGAGACTTGGAGAGATTGGAGAGAGGCTCTATAAATAGTGGAACTGTGTGTGTTTTTTAGAGAGGCTTGTGTGTGTGTTTTTTAGAGAGGAGGGGTGGAGTTACCTAAGGATGAGTTAAAGAGTAGAATAGACTAAGGACTATTTATATGACCTGTAGGTCATAATTATTTTAGAAAAATAGTGCTCTTATATATTGAGTGTGAGTGAAGGTGAAGAGTGATAAGTAGAGGTCCATCATTAGGTGTTGAAGACATAAATTCATAGGTGGATGTGTTCATAGGTGTTGTTATGGAAGCTCAGAATCTAAGGTGGTTGTAACCTCCTTGCAAGGTGAAACTTATTAAAATTCTAGTTGTTGTTGTAGCTTAGCTAGATAGGTGTTGAAGTACCTTATGGGATTGTAGTCTCACTAAGTAGGTATTATAGTTCCTTGATTATTTGTAGCTAGTATAAATTGATTCTTGTTATTTTAGGACAATAGTCCAATTATAGGTTCTAGTGGGTTTTATTCCCCAATAGGATTTCCCATGTATGTCATGTGTTATGTGATTGATCTTGCATTGTCTCTCTTGCTCATTACTATGAATGATGTGTATGATTCATGAATGCTTGTGGTAACTTATTAAGTGTTTATAGAGATTAGAATTAAAGTTGGATTATTTGGGATCATTGATTTACCACCCTCTTAATGATTGTACCTCTAAAAACTCTTTCCTTATTTTTAGCATGCTATCATTATGTTTGACATAGTATTTTTCCCTATCTATAGTACTAAGTTGACCAAATCAACTTTGTATCCTTATCAAGATGTCTTTTTCCCTATTTACAATACTAAGTCAACCTAGTAAACCTTGTATCTAATTACTTCCCCTACTTTCCTATCTAGATGACCTAGTTATTTATTTTTCATTCCTTAGAATTCTATTCATTTCCTCAAAACATCATGAAGTCCCTTAATAGAATATTCTTTGATAACTTAAATCCATTTAGACACTATATGGGGTATTTCTTTCTCCCTCTCTTTACCTCCCAAGAAAACCCTCACTCTTGGAGCACCTCTTCCCTTCCTTTGTTTGTGGATTGCAACATGGTTCAAATCACACCCCAAGATGAAGTAGGTGGATCCAATCCTTTTTATACTTATCAAGAAAATTTTAATCTTCAATATTTTTAACATAATGTGGAAAAAATTGACACAAGTCTATCCAATACTCTCACTAGTAATCCATGTTCTAATAACCCTCCCCCTAATACCAATTTAGGGAGCTCTCCTACAAACACTAATCCACCAATTGATATAAATCAAATTCTCACACAATTCATATGAAAAATGAACATAACGAAAATTTATAATACCTCTTAAATGATGAAATTATAATGCAATTTGATCAATATGTTTAATCAACCTCTGATTCTCAATCTTCAAGCCAATACCAATTATATTCCTCTACCTCTTAGAGATGCCTCAAGAAATGTTATTCCTTAACATATCATAAATAAAAAAATTCTTCAACATATCCAAAATGAGCCTTTATCTCCTTTCATCATATCCATTGATATTGGTAATATATGCCCAAGTATAAAGTATTATGGGACTAAAGACCCTACATCTTTTCTTAAAGCATTCAACAATATTTATAAAGAGTGGATCCAAACTAATACTTTCACCACAAATAGAATTCTATTTCAAACCTTCACTAGTGATGTATTGGAATGGTAAAACCAACTTCCCCAACATTCCATTTGGAAACTTCATGATTTAGTCAATCCTCTAGTTAAAGAGTTTCAATATAATGACCTTCCCAAAAATTTTCTTAGCCATTTCATCAATGCTAAGCAATCTCCCACCAAATCAACTCATGATTTTATAAAATGATGGAAATATTTGGCACATAAGGAAAACATAACATGATTGATGATAATTTATTTAAACTCTTTATAACTGCTTTAACTCCTTCAGTTTAATATAAAGTTCAAATTTTCACTTCTCAAATGCTTAATAAATCTCTTGACCAAGCCAAACATCAAGAATTACTCATGAATCAATTAAAACCTAATAATAAATTCCTTAAATGATCTTTTCAAACTTATACCAATGCCATTTCAATACTTTTCAAACCAAACAAAGAGTTTCTAAAGCTAACACTCCCCCATCTTCTCACATACCACTCATTGTGCAACAAATGAAACAATTATTACCACCCTATAAACCATTTATTTATCCTAATAATCCTCCCAAATGGTATGACCCTATTAAATTTTATTGGTTCTATGCCAACATTAGGAATTCCCAAGAAACTTATTGAGGGCTTACTAAATTTTCTATCTCTTACATGCTTGGTGATCCCTTCAGTCATGAAGCCATGATCTAAATTTATCATCAAGAGTATAACATTTCTTCTCAAAAATTAAAATCTCCCAAAGCTTCTTATTATAATAAGCAAAAATATTTTTCCACGTCTAATCATTAACAAAATACTAGGTATGTTTGTGCTATTGATGCTGACTATGACCAATATTACAATAATTATCAATATGTTAATGCAGCTAAGGTCAATTATCATCACTAGCCAACTCACAAATATCCTATCACAAAACCTAAGAAACCATATTTGGAAGAAAAACCTCTTAAAGATACTAAAACCACTCATTTAGCTTAGGAATCCTATGAGGAATCACCTCCTTCTTCCAAAACCCCAATAACTTCCATTCTTTCAGAATCTACCTTACCTTCTAAACCTCACACTGGTTCTTCTTCTAAATCCCATTGGAACTTTCTTGAAGAACTTAACTCCATGCTTTGAAATATTCCACTTATGGAGTTAATTCATACTTACCCTTATCATCAAAAATTCATCATGCAATAATTATAAGAAATTGAAGAACCATCCTCTATATATGAATAACCACTCTTTATTGAGCATCAACCTACCAACATGCATACCATTGAATCCATGTGTCCTTCATCCAAAACATCTATTAAATTTCTTGAAGAGGACATGATTAATGACAAAATCCTTTTCATGTTAATGATCCACCACTATTCATTAAAATAGCCATTAATTCTACTCTTATTTGTAAAGTTTTAGTTGATGAAGTGTCTGGTATTAATGTGAAATCTTTGTGGCTTATACAGTAACTTGGATATAATAAGGATCATCTCAAGAAAACCTACCTTACCTATCATGGATTTGATAAAATTAATCAAAATCTACTTGGTTGTATTTGGCTTCCTCTAACAATTAAATATAAGATCATTTGAACTAAATTTATTGTCATTGATTTTCCATTATCTTATAACATACTCATTGATCACCCTTGGACTCATAGAATGAGGGCCATCTCCTTTTCTAGTATCCAATGCATCAAATTCCTACATAAAAAAAATGGTATAAGAATGAGGCTAATCCCAACCCTTAGAGTATTCAACTTCCTAATCTAAAATCTCAATGTTGTATTCCTACCATTTATACCATCAATAGTGAATCCTTATTTGAATATATCAACATCAATCTAGACTTACAAGTCACTCTAGCTGATCTAGACGATGATGAACCTAATGAATTACAACATACTTACAACACTACTAAGATAACTCTCTATATATCAGAGTGGCTTCCCCTTATTTATTACCCCATAATCACACTATTCCTTTAATTGATGAGATCACTAATTTTCCTCCTCCATGCAATGTTCAGGAACCTTCTTATCCAGAAGATGCCTTCACATGCAATGATTATAGATTGACAAAATTATTCCAAGATCCTCTAATCATGTCTTCAAGTAAGTTTAGTAACCTCATAATTTCACCTTTTGAAATTTCCCATGAATCTCAAGCATGTATCATTTCTCTAACCTATTATGATAATTACATCATGGCCTAATATCAATCTTGAGATTTGGATGTACAACATTATCATAAAACTTTATCTCAAATACATGATCAACTAAGATGTTCACACCATTTCCATGGATTTTAAACTAACTCCCCAAGGTCATGTACCTCTTGTTAATTATTCACTTCTTGATACTCCCTAGGTGGTAGAACAAATCCTACCTTCTAAACCTCTAGATATTCTTACATCTTCTCTACCACCTAAATATCCCATCACTATATCTAATTATTTCCTTGATAAAGAAACTAGTGACACACCAATCTCATTCAATCAATCTATTCCTCTTACTCCTAAGATTAAATTAGATGCCAAGGCCACATATGTCCATCAAATAGATTCTAAATATGATAGACATGGTAATAAAATTATCTATCTCAAACTAGATGTTGAGTATTATGGCCCTCTTCCCACTTTTCCTAGTGATCAAACTATCCTTGAATTATTTCATGCCCAAGAACCTCAACTTCCTAGGAAACATCATAAACTTAGGAATTTCAAAAATAAATCCCCTTGTTTCAACAAATTCATTACTAGCATCGATCCTAAAACTAATACAGTTTCTTCTTTACCAAATTCACCATAACACTTCCAATATGAAAATGCTATGCTTATCTAAGAAACTACTCACATTAAATATGGTACTCCATAATGCCCTCGACCTATTATAGTTTATCATGAACTCACACTCATTGAACATGATAAATTTAGATTATTTTTAGATAAATATCATGAGATATTCACTTGGTAATATGAATACATACCTAGTATTGACCCTAACATTATGTCACATAATATCATCACTTATCTGGATTCTAAACATATGCACCAAAAGCAACATAAATTTACACCTGAGGTTTCCACCTTATCTCACAAAGAAATGACCAAAGTTCTTGATGCTAAGTTTATAAAACTAGTGGGCTATTTTTAATGGGTTTTTAACATAGTCACTATTCAAAAAAAGATTACTATGGTCATTCACATCTACATTGATTTTAATAATCTTAATCTTGTTTGTCCCAAGGAAAATTTATCTCTACCTTTAATAGATGCCACTGTCGATTCCATAGATGGTTATGAAATGTTATCTCTTATGGATGGTTTCTTGGGATATAATCAAATTAACATTACCCCCAAAGAAAAATATAAGATAACTTTCACCATGGAATGGGGCACCTATTGCTATGTTAAAATTCCCTTCAGACTCAAAAATGCTATAGCTACTTATAAATAAGCAATGACCCATATCTTTCATGACATTATTCAAAAAATTATATAAAACTATGTGGATAAACTCATTACTAAGTCTAAATATTGCAAGACTCATCTTTCTGATCTTGCCATCATCTTCAGCTACTTTCTTAAATATAAAATTAGACTAAATCTTTACAAATGCATTTTTGGAATCACATCTGGTAAACTATTAGGATTCTTAGTTTCTCTTCATGGCATTGATGTTGCCCCTACTAATATTAATGCTATCATTAACATGCCCATCCCTTGATCCATTTTATAAATTCACACTTATCTTGATAAACTTAGGGCAATTAGATGATTCATCCTAAAAATGGCTTACCATATACATTATATTAATTACCTTCTTAAGAAAGGTAATTCTCTAGAATAGATATATCCCTTTCAAAAAGCATTTGATAATATGAAAGATTCATTACTTCACCCACCTACTCTTTTTCCCCTTCAAACAATCGACATTTGATTTTATACACTTATTCCACACCTATATCCATTAGGGAAATGCTTTCCCAACATGATGATACTAGAAGAGAATATGTCATCTACTATATTAGTTAAGGCCTAATTGATTATGAAAACATTATACAAAAGTCAAACATGAGTGTCTTGCCTTATATTTTGTAGCTAAAAAATTTCAACATTATATGCTTTATCAAACCACTTATGTTATCACCCATTTTAATCCACTTCATCACTTCTTCTCTAAGTCATTTCTTCCTACATATATAATTTGGAAGTGGATGGTCCTTCTCATGGAATTTTATCTCTAAATTATTACTCAAAAAGATGTCTAAGGATAAATCATTGATAATCAACTTACTATAACTCCTATGCCCACTATCGACCACCTTCAAGATTATCTTCTTGATGATAATATTCTATTTATTGAAGGTATCAACCAAGCCATATTTTTTAAATATTACTTTCATAACTTCACTACTCATCTTGAAACAAGTAATCTCGATAAATCCACTATCCTCCCTGATACTACTAAACCAAAAGTAGTTATTAAAGAACTTCCTGAAATTAATGTTTATTTACATGATGATACTTGGACCCTTCACTTTGATGGTGGTAAGTGCCTTTAAGGAGATGGGATAGGTTGTATTCTTATGATCCCTCTTATAAAAATCACCCCTTTATCTTTTTTCTTAACATTTGATGTTACTAACAACATGACATATTATAAAGCTTTAATCTTAGGCATAAGAGCTGCCCTTGATTTAGATATCCAATACTTACATGATTTAGGTGATTAACAACTCATTTTATACAAAATCAATGGTGATTACCAATGTAATAGTGAGAATATCATTTCTTATCATCAAATTATAACTACTCTCACCAAATATTTCATTTCTTTCACCATTGGTTCTATCCATTGAGATCAAAATTCCATTGTTGATTCCCTCACTTTTTCAGCATCTCTTTTTCATCCACACCAAGTTCTTATTGATCCCACTTTTCTTATCCAAATAAGAAAATATTTGTCTTCTTCTCAATAACATGATTCTCTTATCTACCACATTGAGGCTATCACCATTTGACAAATCCCATGTTACAAAGACATTATTAAATTTATAAAACACTAAACTTATCCTCTCAACCTAGATTCTTGTGAAAAGACTTATATTCAAGAATAAGATTTTAAGTATGTTTTTATATATAACATCCTATACTATCATAATGCTGAAGGTACCTTGTTCTACTATGTTATGCAAGATAAGGTTCCTCATCTTATTGAATAAGAACACGGGGGAATTTACAGTGGCCACTATAGTGGACATGCTATAACCTATAAATGTTTACATTGGGATACTTTTGGCCCACTCTTAAAAAGGATGACATAAAATTTAATAAAAAGTGTATTCTTTGCCAGATTCATGATGATTTAATTCATTCACTTCTAGCTAAACTTCAAAATGTAAAATCTCCCTACCCATTCTCCATGTGGGGATTATATCTCATAGGCAAATTACCTCGATCTCAAGATGGGTATGTCTTATAATCATAGTCACATAATATTTTACCAAATGGGTTGAGGATATGCCCCTTATTGACATCATCAGTACCAAAATCTTCAAATTCATCCTCAGTCAAATCATTTTATACTTTGGTGTATTTCATACTATCATTTTAGATAATGGTGGTAATTTCAAAAACAAACATGTCAAATAGATCTATGCTAATTTTAAAATAAATATCAAATTATCCACACCCTATCATCCATAATTTAATGGCTAATCCAAGGCCACCAATAAAATTAATAATAAAATTATCCAAAAGACAATTCATGAAACTTGTATAAATTGGCACCTTCATCTCTATATTTCTCTTTGGGCCTATTTCACTAGCATACACACTGCCATTGGGGAAACACCATTCTCTCTAGTTTATGGATTTGAATCAATACTTACATGAGAAGTTGATCTTCCATCTCTTTATATATCTCTTCATGTTATTACAATAGATGAAGAATTATGTGAATCTCACCTTCATGCTCTTGATATCCTTAATGAACACCATCTTTCTAATTTATAACACAATTGCCATTACAAGGCCCTATTGCCAAACAACATAATAAATGAGTTAAAGTTTGTACATTGAATATTGGTGATATTATCCTTAAAGTAGATGAAAATCATAATAAATAAGGTAAATATGCCCAAAAATGGTAGGGTCTTTACTTAATCAAAGATATTCTTGGTCTAAGAACCTATCACCTTCAAAATAATGAAGGTCATATCTTCAAAGAACCCACCAACATGCAATTCTTAAAGAAGTATTTTTCCTAATCCCTCCCTTCCTTTCATGATTTAAATATGATATCTATCTAACACTTTTTGTAGGATACTTACATAGGTCTCACCCTCTACAATAGTTTTCTATTCTTAAAACACTTAGTCCTTCCTTTTGGTCTCTTGGTTCCCTTTTTTCTCATGAGTTACATTATAAAACCATGGATAGGATCTAGTCTTCCTCATGATGTAATTTTATCCTCTTTATTTTATCACTTTAAAAATACTTTTTATCACACATTGGGTTTCTTGTTTGTGAGTTACAGTCTAAGACCATGGATAGGACCTAGCTTTCTTCACAAATACTGCCTTTTTCTTACCTCATTTATTTTTCACATGCTTTATACACCCCTTTGGTTTTCTATTTTATGAATTGCAATGTAAGACCATGGATAGGACCTGGCCTTCCTCATAAAATCATGATCTTTTTATTCCTTTTCTAGAATGTGTTTTGCAATGGTTATGAGTTTTTGATTGCTCTCAACTTTAGCTTTTTCTTCTTTTGATAGATGAAATTTTCACAACAATCTATGTTAGCATGTTTTCCTATATTTCCCTCAATATTATGATAAAGAATCACACTTTTCTATCATTATTTCCCTTTTTTGACCTTTTTCACATTTTTTTACAATTTGAAGTAGTTCAAATTGTTTCATGTTTCACTCCTCTTGATTTCCTTTCCTTTCACTCCATATTGGATAAAATAAGGTCAAAGTCAAGATAACACTTTTATTTCACCTAGATTTATGAGACTCTTAGACACCATGCTCTCTGAGTTCTCTCTCTTAGTAACCAAGTCCAAAGTATTGAAATGAAATTAATATTTAGCACCCATGTTTGGTTTTATGAATCCATAAGTAAGATAAATAGAAAAAATCCATCAATAAAGTTAAAATTAAAATCATTTGAAATAAAAGGAAATTATATATAAAGGTAATATATAATCTCAAAATTCAAAATCACACCCAAATACATGATTACAAACACATCTTTATCACCAATTTTAAGATCAAACTCCACAGTTGGCCTCACACTAAAGCTGAGGTCCATTGAGGTGTAGTAGGCTAGTAGATTGGAATAGGATAATTTAGAAAACTATATGGTGCTACCTACTTTCTCACACAAGTACCCAATCTTAAAAGTAGAATGATAACTTTGTAAGGGTACTAAGGAATAGGGAATACATTATGGGAAGGTAGGTCCATTTTATTTTTTATTCATATAGCCTTCATGGGATGATCTATATACTTAATTTTTTAACCTAAGACTTGTGTGGCTAAGATAAGTTATTTAGAGTCCTTAAGGTTGAAAGTCCTCTTATTTTGACAAACCTAATTTTAGTGTATTGACTTTGACAAAGAGTTCATCTACCTTGGTTTTTCTTTCATTATCCCCTTCACCCATTTCATTTCCCCCTTGGCAGGCACGTGTGATTCCAAATCTATTTTTCCTTCTTCTATACTTACTTTTTCTTCACATATTAAAAACATGTTAGCACTAATTTATTTAAATTTTTATCTATCTTTAGAACAAAACAATATGCTTGAGTAAATATGGATTAATTTCTTTACACCATGGCCCTATATTTATAGATATGCCTTGATTCATTTTACCATTTGTCATTATTGTACTACCTTTTTTGTGGACCCCTAAGTTAATTTCTACTTTCATGTACTTTTTCCATTAAATTAAATATGCACCATTGATATTTTTGTATTAATCTTGACCTTTAACTCATAGTGTACCAATGCCAAATATTAAACCTTGAATAGTTGATCTCATCTTGTGCAATCTTGTAATATTGACACAAAGCACACCATTGATCTCTACAGATTGGTTATGTCTTTGTAATGCAGTGCTCACCATTATATATTTCTAAAAATACCCATGATCATTAAACTTGGTAGCCTCACATGCCTTTTGAGCACTTATACTATTAAACATTGTGCACTTCTTACCATCTTGCTCAACATGCATTGTTATATCAAAACTATGTGATCACCTACGCACCATTGGATCTTCATTTGGTCATGATCTTTAACTCTATTAAACAATGAACACTTTTAATTCTTTGACTCATTAAGCTATATATATATATGTATATGTATGTATATATGTATGAACTCTTGTGAACTATTGGATCTCCATCTGGTCCTATATATATATATATATATGTATGTATATATGTATAAAATATCATGAACTATTGGATCTCCATCTGGTCCTAATATTTAACATTATGCAAAAATGACTAAGTATGGGGACCTTTGCAATCTATCTATAAGGTCAACTTTGCACCTTTATATCTTTTGCTTTAATCAAGCACAAGTTCTAAAAATTGGGCCATATGATATCCTCACATAGGATAATCCAAACACATAAAAATATAATCATATAACCCTCACATGTGTGAGATATAATGACATTAAAATTCCTCCTCATATTTATCTGTTCATAGAGCCAAATATGTCAAGAACTATCTACACGGACCAACTTTGCACATGAAAAGCTTTTATTGCACTTCAATACTTAACCTAAAAGTTAGAAAAAATAAACTAGGCAAAAAATTTAATAAAACCATATGATTACCTTCTCCTTAAATGTTCATACTTGTGAGATATGCCACCATCAAAATACCTGCTCAACTTTTCTTGCCACATTGCAAATTTGGCTATGGGAAAACACTGTCAAAATGCCTAAGAGCCCAACTTTGCACTTAAATATATTTTTTCACACTTCATAGATAGAATTGGGATTTTGTGAATATAAAATAATAACTAATTTTATCACAAACATATGACCAAATCCCTTTGACTCATCTACACATGGCAATTATGACATCATCAAACTACCAACTTAGATTTTTTGCCATTAGACCCAAAATATCTTGATGAGAAAAATGATGAACTGGGTGAATTCCACTCATGCACACAAGATATCCAATAATCCTTGACCACTAATAAGACCATTTCAGATGTTAAATACTTTAGACTCATCCTAAATCATCTCAAACCATGTGAAAACTAAAGATCAACCAAGTATCCTTCAAGTATAATAGGACAAAAATATTACACACTTTGTCATTGTCACTTAGAATATCAAGGCATGTCATCCACTCATTTTGAAACCTAAATGACATCATAATGGCATCATTTAAAACTCTTAAATAATCTCCCACTTTGTCATTGATGTTAACACACATCATACAACTCACCTTCCTTCTCTCTCTTCAAGCACTCTCATAACAAGAACTTTCTCCCCCTTTGACACAATGAAAAAGTGAGCATAAAATAATATTTAGGACATAAAAATATAATAAATATGAGAGGACTATATTATAAAAATGATACAAACTCCCCCTTACTTTGAACCTACCTCTTCTTACCTTGATAACTTCCTCTTGATCCATGCCAACACTCTCTTCAACCAAGCAATGCAAAAAATGATTAAATAACACACAAAAGTACTAAAATCTAATGGAAATCACCAAGGAAAATTTGAAAGGGATCCCCCCTAATATTTTTGAGCCATTGCACATCTTGAGCATCTTCAAATCTCTATACACTTTGAATAAGCACCATATAAGCTTACTAACTTCTTCTCTCAAGCCACCTCAGAGACAACCACCATAAATTCATGCCTCTCACCAAATAGGCAACATGATATAAAATAACTTGAGAACTTTACTTGAAACACACATGCCTTTCACTTTTGGATAAACTAATAAAATACATCACATCTTCACACTAGGCCTATATAGTCTTCTTATAGCCTACTAGGAATTTACATAGCCCGTAAATTTTATAAGGGATACCATCAAAACCTGAAACTTAATATCTAGATCACTCTCATATTCCCACTTATTCACAAAAATTTTCAATACCTATCTCAACCTATGCAACATACTTCCTTCACAAACTAGCTTGCCAATTAAGCCTCCATTTTAGCAAAAACATGAATAAATTGAAAACCAAAAACCTTAAAATATTTTTGAAACATGATTTGGATACCCATTTGGCCCATTAAACCTAATAAGAAGCCTTAGACCTTAACTCATAATTCAGACTAATTTTCTAGCATAGCCCAAAACCCTAAAAACTTAAAAATAGGTAAGGTCAACAAACCTCATTTTGGTTAATGCACACATCTAAAACTTCTTTCACCTGGAGACAAGCACCACATACTTATCAAAAAAAATTGAGCCTCCATACCTTTTGGAACATTGACTTCCAATAACCCATTTTTAGGCTTGTTTGTCCTTAAGCCAAAATTGAGAAAATTGAGAACACTAAAAAATATTTAGTTTGACTTCAACATACCTTCAAACCGCAAAGACACTTAGAACAAGATAGAATAAGGTTAATAGACCTTTCTATACAAAAATATCATCTTGTTAAATCACAAATCCTCTTTACCATTTAGGAATATTTAATCTAACCCTACAGACTGCTCCATATACAACTATCAACATAATGGCATCACCACAATATATCTTCTACCTGGACATACTTGATCCAACTGAAAACACTCATATCTAGCCTTATAGGACCTTCTGAAGAACACCAAAACAAATTTTTTTATCCACTAAAATTAGTCTCTTAAGAAGCATAGACAAAGACATCATTTTTACCATAATTATTTAACATAAAGTAAAGCCAGGGGTGGTCCACATATCATATCCTTAGTAACCATAGGAATACTCTTATAGCTATAAGACATCTTACTCTTTATATTCTTCTTCTTAGTCTGAACTATGAAAATTGGTTCCTTTTATATATCACTCTCCTTCTCTTCTATGATTGGATTGATAATATATGGAGACAACATAGATTCATGACATACCTTTTCATCTGTAAAATCCTCCTTGGAGGTTTAAACCTCATCACTAAGAACTGTTAATTGATTTTCTTTGAATGAAAGTTGCTTAGCAATGGTAGGATGTTCACTTGGATCCATGTATACCTTAGGACTAGCTTGAACCAACACCTTGGTCTTTTATTTGAGCCTGGTCTCTTCACTCACAACATGAGTAGACAATGAGAGCCCTTGGAACTCTTCAACTTCTAAAGCAGTCTCCACTATATAAAATATATTACTTGGAACTAAAATCAAATCATGACTCATATTTACCATATTTGGATTTCATTATTTGACTTCCCTTCTTCCTTTCACTCTAGGATCCTAATTAAACTCATTTTAACTTAATGATCTTTGCTTGAAGAATTTAGTAATGTGACCGATCTTCTCATAGTTGTAGCAAACAATACTACTTGATGGACACACAGTGTGTCTTAATTTTTTTGGATAGAAACTTATAGGGTGTCTTATGTCATGACAAATGAAACAACATCCTCTTTTTTAAGAGGACTCACTTTGTCTAATCCTATGTGGACAATGGCTTGCAAAGTTTCCCACATCAAGATAGTTGAAGCACTTAATTTTATTCACACCTTTTGACTGATGACCCCCACCATAGTTCCATGTAAACTCATTTCTAATAAGTCTCTTGTATTCTCTAGATTTATTCCTAAATTGATTACATGTGAAACAATAACCATTGTAACTTGCATATCTCATGGCATTTGGCTGTCTGATCTGATTTATCTTCATTCTACCATCACCTTCATTCCTTGTTTAATGATCTATCTTCAAAGTATGGTCATCTTTTTTCACATTAGTCTTCATCTTGTCTTGAGTTACATTCTTTTATTCTTCATATCCAAGACCAATTCTATCACTAGTATGCCTTTGATGACTCAAAATATTATCTAGATCACTTGAGCTCTTTTCAAATCTTATAAATGACTTCACCTTACTAGATGTATTCTCTAACTTAGATTTCAATTAATCATTTTCAATTACATACCTTGAACATTCATTTTCTTTAGTTTTTAGGCTTTTAAATATAATTTATAATTTCCAACTGAGATGTTTGACAATATATTCATGTTCCTTGGTGTCTTGATTAATTCGTTCTTCAAACACTCTAAATTTATCCTCATAGTCCTTGAGTTTAGATTTCATTTTCTTATTGATCTTTCTCTCAATCTTCAGTTCTTCAAAATTAATTGTCAATGCAGTCTCATAGTCCACCTCATCTTTATCATCACCTGAATGACTCTAAGTACACTCTTTTTGATGTGAGTAACTACCTTCCTTAGCCATGAAGGAGGATTCATATTCAACAGGACCATCATCTTCATGATCACACTCTGAGTCATTATCTTCACTCTCATTTGATGAGCTATATTATTTATTGGTGTAGAGACTCTTTTTGTTCTTGTAGAACTTATTCTTGTTATCATACTTTATGAAACCTTTCTTCCTCTTATCATACCTACATGTCTTCTTATCTATAGCTTGGTCTTAGTAATTATCTTCATCATCATGTTTATAAGGTTACTTTCTAGAAAAATGTCCCATCCCTCCACAATTGAAGCATTTGAAGTGTAGTTTACCCTTATACTTGCTTGAACCTATTTTCAATTTCCTTGTAAACAAAGCAATCAGTTCATCCTCATTAATATAAAAAATGTCATCCTCCTTGATTTTCTTACCTTGGATCTTCTTCTTAGGCTTCATATATATCTTGAATGATACTTCCTTATTTAGTGGTATATCATCATTCTTCCTCATCTCATATGTAGTAAGGATGCCATGAAATTAATCCAACTTCAGTTGAGTAAGATCATGAATTTCTTATATAACAGATACTTTAGGATCAAACTTGAGAGAGAGGGACCTTAATATCTTTTGAACTATAATATCCTCTTCAAGATTCTCTCCAAGACCTCTGATGATGTTCATAATATTATCAACTCTCTATAGAAAATATGCCATAGAATCTTCTTCCTTCATCTTGGGACTTTCAAATTGCCTTTTATGAGTCTACAACTTAGCAAGTTTGACCTTTGAATCTCCTTCATATTTATTTGAATTTTGTGCCATATCTATTTATAAGATCTAAAATGGACTACCTTGGTGAAGTTAGTCTCTATAAGACCACAAGTGATGGTATTCATTACCTTAGAATTATTCTCAAATAGCTTCTTGTCTACAACACTAGATTTAGGAGTAGTAGGAATAACAAAACCATCCATAAAAAATGACATACATTAAACCCTACGGACATAATGTATGTCCTCATCCTTACACTTCAAAAATCATAATTGGATGTATTGAAATAGATGCTTTCTTAGTAGAGAAACCTCCTTGATGACTACCTATATTATACCTTGGATCACCTTTAAGCTGTCAAGCCTTTACCAAAGGACCTATTCTGATACCAATTATTAGAGGTAAAATCATCTAGGGGAGGTGAATCAATGAGACTAGATAATTAAAATTCAATTCTAAACCTTTCAAACTCTTAGTCAATTACCACAAACATTCATAAAGCATACACATCATTCATAACAATGAATAAGAGAGACAATGCAAGATCAAACACATAACACATGATATATGGGGGAAACCCCCTTGGGAAAGAAAACCCATTGGAACCTAAAATTGGAATACTATATTATAATAACAAGAATTAATTTAGAGCATTTTTAATTGATCAAGGAACCACAATCCCTTATTTAGTGAGACTATAATCCCATAAGGTACTACCACACTTGTCTAGTTGAGCTACAAAATAAATAGACCTTTAGCAAGTTACACCTTGTAAGGAGGATTTAACCCCCTAGATGTTGATATTATAAAACAACACCTATGAGCACATCCAAATTTTAATTGATTTCTTCAACACCTGATGATAGACCTATGATTAACACTCTTCTCCTTTGCTCACACTCAATATACAAGAGTACTATTCTACCAACAAAATTATGACCTAAAGGTCATAAAAATTATCCTCAATCTCTTCTAATCTTGAACTCATCCATTGGGCACCCAAAATTTACTTCACTTCATAATAATATGCTCTCAAATGCAAATTCTACACACAAGTCTCTCACAAGTCTAGAAACCATCATATTTTGGTTTCAATATATATAGAGCATTCATGAATATAAATAACTTGGTCAGCCATTAGGCATGCATTAAACCTTAAAGAATATATCATATGAAGACACAACTCAATACAGTCTTCATTGGTTGGCCATATCACCCATGGGTCACCCTTAAACACTAACCCCTTTCAGTTAGGCCAAACTAGCCATTATAGGTCTCATGAAGACCTATTCACTCCATTAGTATAAAAATGAGAAAAATAGAAACATAAGAATACTTTCAAATTCATATATACACTCTTTATGACCTTTTAGTCAAATTCAAATGCTTACAACCATCATCACACTCTTTTGTGCAAGCTCAATCAACTCAACATTTGCCTTGTTCATAAGGACGCTAGGAATGAGCACACAATCAAATTCTTAAGCTTTGTTCATACTCAAGATAGATTGATTATACCTCTAAAATTTACACATAAGGTCCTAATAGAATATAAAACATTTTATAATAGATAATTCATAATTAAACATCAAAATAAAATTAGAATGATCTCAATTACCCTTCTCAGGTTACTTGTAGAACATGTATGAGCACACAATCAAATATAAAAATCAATATATTTGACTATAAAAACAATTATATCATAAAATATATATTTCCAAATGTGCCTTGGATTCCTCTAAAAGTTTTATTTTGACACCATGAGCAAATTATGCATAGATCTAAAGTTATGGCCTAAAAACTAGACACTGGTCATTCCTTTGTTAAATTCAAATATTTGAATTCAAACGATCACTGTAAAACTTCAGTCACCATGAAATCATCTCATGTATTCACTAATTAAATTAAATATGAACCATTGATATTTATATATTAATATTTAACCTTAACTCATACTATACCACTGTCAAAGGTTAAACCTTGAACAATTGACCTCATCTCTTGCAATCGTACAATATTGACTCAATGTGCACCATTGTTCTCTACAGATCAGTCAGGTCTTTATCATGAAACACTCACTATTGGATCTTGATAAAAAACCCCATGATCATTATATTTTTCACCTTAACATAACTTATTATAATTTATAATATTAAACATCATGCATGTCTTACCATCTCACTCAACACGCACTATTAGAACAAAACTCTACGATCACCTGTGCACCATTGGATCTTCATTTGGTCATGATATTTAACTCTATTAACAACCAAAAAATTTGATCTCTTTGACTTAATATGAATCATATATCTATATGTATGAACTCTAACACACTTTTGGATCTCCATCTAGTCCTAATATTTAATATTATGCAAACATTACTAAGTGTAGGGACCTTTACAATCTATCTGTAAGGTCAACTTTGCACCTTCATATCTTTTGCTTCATCCAAGCACAAGTTCTAAAAATTGGACCATATGATCTCCTCATATAGGAGAATACAAATATATAACAACATACTCATATAAACCTCATACATGTGAGATATAATGACATTAAAATGACTCATTAGATTTATCTGTTCACAGAGCCAACTATGTCAAGAATTATCTGGAAGGACCAACTTTGCACATGCATAGATTTTGACACGCTTTAGTGATTGAAATAAAAGTTATAGAAAATCAACTAGGAATAAAAATAAATAAACCCATATGATCACCTTATCTTGAAAGGTTCACACATGTGAGATATGCCACCATCACAATTCCTACTTAGCTTTCCTTACCACATTGCAAATTTGGCTAAGTATGGGAAAACACCATCAAAATGCCTGAGAGCCCAAATTTTCACTTGTATATATTTGATCAAAATTAATCACTAGAATTGAGACTTTTCAAATATAAACTAGGAACCAATGTGATCATAACCATATGACCAACTCCCCCTGACTCATCTACACATGGCAATTATGATGTCATTAAACTGCCAACTCAAATTTTCTGCCATTGGACCCAAAGTATCTAAATGAGAACAATGATGAATTGGGTGAATTACACTAATACAAAAAAGTTATCCAATCATCCTTGACCATTTATAGGGTCCCTTAAATATGATAAATAATTTAGACTCATCCCTAATCATCTCAAACCATGCAAAAATTGAAGATCAACCAAGCATCCTTCAAGCATACTAGGAAAAACGCATTACACACTTTGTCATTATCACTTATTCTATCAAGGAAATTCATCCACTCACTTAGAAACCTCCATGAAATCATAAGTACATCATTTATAACTCTCTAAAAATATTCCCTTTTGTCATTGATGTTAAAACACATCATACAACTCACCTTCCTTCTCTCTCTTCAAGCACTTTCACAACAATAAATTTATCCCCCTTTGACACAATGATAAAGAGGGAAAAAACTGATCTTGAATACCTAAAAATACCATAAATAGGAGAATAAAATATTATAAAAATACCTCTTATCTTTAGCCTACCTCTTATGTCCTTAAAAACTTCCTTTTGCTCCATGCCAACACTCTCTTCAAACAAGCATTACAAAAAATGAAGAAAGAACAAACAAAAGTAATAAAATATAATGAAACTCACCAAGAAAAATTTGAGAGGGATTCCCCATAATATTTTTTATCCATTACACATCTTGAGCATTTTTAGATATCCATACACCATGAAGAATCACCACACATGCTTACTAGCTTCTTCTCTCAAGCCACCTTAGGGACCACCAACAGAACTTCATGCCACTCACAAAATAGGAAACATGATCTAAACCAACCTAATAAATTTCCTTAAAACATACATACCTTTCTATTTTGGATAAATTGAGAAAAAACATCACACTAGGCCTGCCTAGTCTCCTTGTAACCCTACTAAGAACTTGCAGAGCCCATAGATTTTATAAGACACACCATCAACACCTAAAACTTCATATATAGAGAAATCTCATATGACCCATTGAGAAAACCAATTTGAAATACCTATCTCAACCTCTGCAACATACTTCCTTATCAAATGAACTTGCCAATTATTCCTTCATCTTGATTAAAACATGAATAAATTGAAAATGACAAACCTTCAAATCTCTGTGAAACATGATTTGACAACCCATTTATCCCATTCAAAATATTAAGAAGCCTCAAACCTCAACCCATAAGGTAGACTAATTTTATAGCATAGACCAAAACCCTAGAAATGCAAAAATAGGATAAGGTCAACAAACCTCTTTTTGGTCAATGCACACCTTTGAAACTTCTTGCACACATGGAGATAACCATCACATACTTCTAGATAAAACATTGAGCCTCAATAACTTTGGGAACATTGAATTCATAAAACCCATTTTTAGGTCTACTTGCCCTTAAGCCAAAACTAAGAAAATAGAGAACACTTAAAAATATTCAATTTGACTTCAACATACCTTCAAACCAAAAAGCTACTTGGAACAAGCTATAATAAGGTCAAAAGACATTTATATGCAAAAATATCATCTTGTTAACTCAAAAATCCTCCTTTATCATCTTAGAACCTTAAATATGACCCTATAGACTGCTCTATTTATATCTATCAACATCATGGCATCACCACAACATATCTTCCACTTGGACATACTTGTTCTAATTGAAAAAAATCATCTCTAGCCTTTTAGGACCTTCTAAATAACACCACAATAATACTTGTTTATCCATTGAAAGGAGTCTCTTAAGAATTATAGATAGAGACATCCTTTGCACCATAATTCTCTAAAATAAAGTGAAGATAGGAGTGGCCCACATCTGTTCAGTAACCTTGTGAATCCTCTTATAGCTATAAAAAATCTCTCTTCTTCTTCTTCTTAGTTTGAACTATGACAACTGGTTCCTTTTCTATATCACTCTCCTTCTCTTCTTTTATTGGATTGATAATACATGAATATAACATAGATTCATGGCATACCTTTCCATCTATAGAATCTTCCTTGTAGCTTTAAACCTCATCACTAGGCACTATTAATTAATGTGATTTGAATGAAACTTGCTCAATAATGGAAATATGTTCACTTGGATCCATAGATACCTCAGGACAAGCTTCAACTAGTACCTTGGTCTTCTCTTTGATCTTGGTCTCTTCACTCACAACATGAGTAGATAATGAGATCCCTTGACACTCTTCAAATTCTAAAGCATTATCCACCATAGAAAATAGATTACTTGGACCTACAGTCTCACCATGACTCATACTTACCATCTTTGGCTTCCATGATTTGACTTCCCTTCTTCCTTACACTCTAGGAGCCTCATTGAACTCATTTTGACTTTATGAAATTTGCTTGTAGAATCTATTAATGTGACCAATCTTCTCATTGTTGTAGAAAATAATACTCCTTAATGGACACATAGTTTGTCTTACCTTATTTGGATAGAAACTTGAAAGCTGTACTATGTCATGACAAATTTAACAACCTCCTCTTTTTGAAGAGTACTCACCTTATCTAATCTTATGTGGAAAATGGTTTTCAAAGTGTCCCACATCAAGACATTTAAAGAAATTAATTTTGTTCACACATTTTGATTAATGACCCCCATCATAGTTTCATGCAAATTCATTTCTAACAAGTCTCTAGCATTCTCTAGCTTTATGCCCAAATTGATTACATGTAAAATAGTAACCATTGAAACTTGCATATCTCATGACATTTGGCTATTTGATCTAATTTATCTTTATTATGACATCACCTTCATTCCTTGTCTAATGATTTTTCTTCAAAGTATGGTCATAATTTTTCACATTAGTCTTCATCTTGTATTGAGTTACATTCTTTAGTTCTTATTCATATCCAAGACTAGTTCTATCACTAGCATGTTTTTGACCACTCAGAATATTATCTAGATCACTTGAGCTCTTTTCAAATCTCATAAACACTTCACCTTACTAGATGTCTTCTCTAACTCAGATTTCAATGAATCATTTTCAATTACATACCTTGCACATTCATCTTATTTGGATTTTAGATTTTTAGATAGAATTTTTGATTGACAACTGAGATGTTTGACAATATCTTCATGTTCCTTAGTGTCTTCATTAATTATTACTTTAAACACTCTAAATTGCTCCTTATAATCCTTGAGTTTAGATTTAATCTTCTTATTCCTCTTTTGCTCAATCTTTAGTTCTTCAAAAAGATTTGTCAATGTAGTCTAATAGTCCACCTCATCTTCATCATCATCTAAATCACTCCAAGTACACTCCTTTTTATGTGAGTAACTACCTTCCTTAGCCATGAAGAGGGCTTCATATTCAATAGGACCATCATCTTCATGATCACACTCTGAGTAACTATCTTCACTCTCATCTGATGAGCTATAGTCTTTATTGGTGTAGAGACTCTTTTTGTTCTCATAGATCTTCTTGTTATCATACTTTCTAAAACCTTTCTTCCTCTTATCAGACCTATATGTCTTCTTATCTTCATCTTGGTCTTCATCATGTTCTTTGTCATCATGCTTATGAGGAAAACTTATAGCAAAATGTCCTATCTCTCCATAATTGAAGCATTTTAAGGGTAGTTTACCCTTATACTTGCCTGAACCTATTTTTAATTTCCTTGTAAATAGAGCAATTAGTTCATCCTCATCAATATCAAAAATGTCATCCTACTTGAGTTTCTTACCATGGAACTTATTTTTAGGCTTCATCTCTATCTTAAATGTTGCTTCCTTCTTCAATGGTATATCATCATTCTTCCTTATCTCATAGGTATTAAGGATGCCATGCAATTAATCCAACTTCAACTAAGTAACATCATTACTTTCTTCTATAACAGATACTTTAGGATCAAACTTGAGAGAGAAGGACCTTAATACCTTTTGAACTGTAATAACCTCCTTAATGTTCTCTCAAAAAACTTTGATGATGTTCATAATATCATCAATTCTCTATAGAAAAGATGCCACAAAATATTCTTCCTTCATCTTGAGACTTTTAAATTGCCTTCTATGAGTCTATAACTTAGCAATCTTGACCTTTATATCTCCTTCATAAATGATCTAGATTTTTTCCTATATCTCTTTAGCATATTTACAATGGATTACCTTGGTGAACTCAATATATTTAAGACCACAAGTGATGACATTCATTGCCTTAGAATTATTTTCAAATAGCTTCCTATCTACAACACTAGATGGAGGAGTGCAAGGAACAACATAGCCATCTACAATAGATTTCCATACATCAAACCCTAGGGACATAATGTATTGTCCTCATGCTTTCACTCTAAAAATCATAATTGGATTCATTGAACATCAGTGCTTGCTTAGTAGAGAAACCTCCTTGATGACTACCCATATTGTACCTTGAATCACCTTCAAGCAGTCAAGCCTTTACCAAAGGACCTGATTTAATACCAATTTTTATAGGTACAATCACTGAGGGGTGGCATGAATCATTGATCCTAGATAATTCATCTTCAATTCCAAACATTTCAAACAATTAGTCAATTACCACAAGCATTCATGAAGCATACCCATCATTCATAATAATGAACAAGAGAGACAATGCAAGATCAAGCACATAACACATGACATATGTGGGGAAACCTCTTGGGGGAGAAAATCAACTAGAACCTAAAATTATAATACTATCCTATAATAATAATAAATAATTAGACCAACTACAACTGATCAAAGAACTACAATCCCTTATTTAGTGAGACTACAATCCCACAAGGTGTTACCACACCTGTCTAGCTGAGTTGCAACAACAACTAGACATTTAAAAAATTTTAACTTGAAAAGAGGATGTAACCCCATAGATGTTAATCTTACATAACAACACCTATGAACATATCCAACTTTGAACTAATGTCTTCAATACCTGATGATGGACCTCTGATTAACACTCTTCACCTTCACTCACACTCAATCTACAAGAAAACTATTATTCTAACAAAATTATGACCTATAGGTCATGAAAATAGTCCTCAATCTACTCTTATCTTCAATTCAACCACTGGGCACCCACACTTTCCTTCACCTCACAACACTATGCTCTTAAATGCAAATTCTACACACAAGTCTATCATAAGTCTATAAACCATCATATTTTAGTTTCACTATATAGAGAGCATTGATGAATTTCAATAACTTGGTCAGCCATTAGGCATGAATTAACCCTTAAGGAATATATAATATGAAGACACAATTCAATACAATCTTCATTGGTTGGCCATAACACCCATGGGTCACCCTTAAGCAACAAGCCCGTTCAATTAGGCCAAACTAGCCCTTATAGGTCTCATGAAAACCTATTTACTCCATTAGTGCAAAAATGATCAAAATAGAAACACATGACCACTTGAAAATGCATAAGTCTACTCTACATGACCCCTTAGTCATCCTAAAATTATTATAGTCATCATTTCACTCTTCTGTGCAAGCTTAATCAACTCAAACATTAGCCTTTTTTATAAGGACACCATGAATGATCACATAGTCAACTTCTTAAGCATTTTTCATAATCAATATATATATTAATCATACCTAAAAAATGAATAAATAAGGTTATAATGGAGTCTAAAACATTATTCAATAGCTAATTCATCATTAAACATTGAAATAACATCAGATTGAGCTCAATTACCCTTCTCGAGTTACTTGTAGAACATGCACAAACACACATCCAAATTTGAACCTCAATATATTTGATTGTACAAACTTTAAGATCATAAAATATATATTGATATATGTTCCTTGGATTCCTATAAAATTTTAATTTTTACACCATGATTAAATTATGCATAGATCGAAAGATATGGCCCAAAAAACTAGACACTGGTCATTCCTTTGTTAAATTCAAATATTTGAATTCAAATAGTCATTATAAAACTTTGATCACCATACAGTCATCTCATAGCCTTGATGATTAAATTAAAAATGAACCATTTATCTTATTATAATAATCTTGACATTTAACTCATAGTGTGCCACTTCCAAATGTTAAACCTCGAACAATTGACCTCATCTCATGCAATCTTGCAATATTGATTCAACATGCATTTTTGATCTTTGTGGATTAGCCAAGTCTTTATCATGTATAAATCACCATTATCTATTAATAAAATACCCCATTATCATGAAATTTGTCACCCTCACATGAATTTTTATAACTTATACTATTTAACATCATGTACTTACCATCTTGCTCAACATGCATCATTAGATCAAAACTGTATGATTGCTTGTGGACAGTTGGATCTTCATTTGGTCATGATATTTAAATATATTAACCAAAAAAAACTTTGAGATATTTTAATTAATAAAAAATTTAGTTCTATTTGTATGAACTCTCACAAACCATTGGATCTCCATCTGGTTCTGATCTTTAACATTGTGCAAAAATGACTATGTATAGGGACCTTTGTAATCTATCTGTAAGGTCAATTTGAACCTTCATATATATTGCTTCACTCAAGTAAAAGTTATAAAAAATGGACCATATGATCTCCTCACATAGGAAAATACAACCATATAACAACCTTCTCTTGTAACCCTCACACATATGAGATATAATGACATTAAAAATGCCTCTTTAAATTTATCTACTCACAGAGCCAACTATGTCAAGAAATGTCTGGAAGGACCAAATTTGCATATACATAAATTTTGTCACACTTTAATGATTGACCCAAAAATTATAAAAAAATAACTAGACAAAAAAATAAATAAATCCATATGATCAACTTCACCTGAAATGTCCACACGTGTGAGATATGACACCATCAAAATGCCTACTCAACTTTTTTTGCCACATTATCAATTTGGCTAAGTATGGGGAAACACTGTAAAAATGCCTAAGAGCCTAAATTTAAACATACATATATTTTTTCTCACTTCATTTTTAGACTTGATAATTTGTGCATATAAACTAGGAACTAATGTGATAAAAAACATATGACCAACTCCCCCTGACTCATCCACATGTGGCAATTATGACATCATCAAATTACCAACTCATATCAAAATGTCTAGATGAGAACAATGATGAACTAGGTGAATTAAAATCATGAAAACAATATCTCTAATTATCCTTTATGAATGATAGGACTAATTACACATGCTCAATACTTTAGACTTATCTTGAATCATCTCAAACCATCACAAAATTGAAGATCAACCAAACATCCTTTAAGTATATTAGGACAGACACATTGCACACTTTGTCATTGTCATTTAGACTATTAATTCACTTCATACACTCACTTAGACACCTACATGAAATCATAATTAAATCATTGAAAAATATCCAATAATCTCCCCCTTTGTCATTGATGTCAACACACATCATACAACTCACCTTCCTTCTCTCTCTTCAAGTACTCTCACAATAGGAACTTTCTCCCCCTTTGACACAATGATAAAGTGGGAACCAAATGATCCTAAGGACCTAAAAATAACATCAATAGGATATTACCATCTTATAAATATGATATAGACTCCCCTTTACCTTGAGCCTACCTCTTCTTGCCTCGACAATTTCCTCTTCCTCCATGCCAACACTCTCTTCAACTAGGCACTAAAAACAATGAAGAAAAAAAACATGAAAGTATTGACATCTGATGGAACTCACCAAGAAAATTTTTAGAGGTAATCCCACTAATATTTATGATCCATTTCACATCTTGAGCATCTTTAGATCTCCATACACCATGAAGAACCACCACACAGGCTTACTAGCTTCTTCTCTCAAAAAACCTCATGGGCCACCAATAGAACTTCATGCCACTCACCAAATAGGACACAAAATATAAAATAACCTAATAAATTTATTTAAAACACACATTCCTTGTTATTTTGGATAATTTGATCAAAAATATCACATCTTCACACTAGGCTTGTCTAGTCTCCTTGTAGCCCTACCAAGAACTTGCAGATCCCATAAATTTTATAAAACATACCATCAAGACATAAAACTTTATATTTTGAGCACAATAATATTCCCCCTTAAGGATACCAATTTAAAACACCTAATTCAACCTCTAAAACATACTTACTTCACAAACCAACTTGCCAATTATTCCTCCATCTTGACAAAAACATGAATAAATTGAAAACCACAAACATTAAAATATATATGAAACATGATTTGACAACCCATTTATCCCATTCAACCTATTAATAATCCTTATAACTCAATTCATAAGGTAAACTAATTTTTTAGCATAGCCCAAAACCTTATAAACTCAAAAATAAATGAGGTCAACAAACCTCCTTCTGATCAATGCACATATCTAAAACTTATGCACAACTGAAGAAAACCATTAATTACTTCTAGACAAAAAATTGAGCCTCCATACATTTCGGAACATTGACTTCTAATAGCTCATTTTTAGGCCTAATTGCTCTTAAGCCAAAGCTAAGAAAACTAAAAAAACTAAAAATTATTCAATTTGACTTCAACATACCTTTAAACCATAAAACCACTTGGAACAAGATAGATTAAGGTCATTAGACATTTTTATATAAAAATATCATCTTGTTAACTAAAAAATCCTCCTTTTCCAATTAGGAACCTTCAATCTAACCCTACAAACTAATTCATATATAACTATCAACATCACGGCATCACCACAACATATCTTTCACCTAGACATACTTACTCCAACTAAAAACACTCATCTCTAGCCTTATAGGACCTTTTAAAGAACACCAAAATAGTTATTATTTATCCACTAAAAAGAGTATCTTAAGAAGCATATATAGAGACATTCTTTTCATCATAATGCTCTAAAATAAAGGAAAGTTAGGAGTGGCCCACATCTCCTCAGTAACCATAGAAATCTTGTTATAGCTATAAGACATCTTGATGTTGTTGTTCTTATTCTTAGTCTAAACTATGACAATCATTTCCTTTTATATATCAATCTCCTCTTCTATGATTAGATTGACAATATATGGAGACAACATAGATTCATGACATACCTTTTCATCTATAAATCCTTCTTTGGAGCTTTGAAACTCATCACTAGGCACTATTAATTGATGTTATTTGAATGAAACTTGCTTAGCAATGGTAGGATGTTCACTTGGATCCATACATACCTTAGGACTAGCTTGAACCAACACCTTGGTCTTCTCTTTGAGCTTGTTCTCTTCACTCACAACATGAGTAGATAATGAGATGCCTTGGTACTCTTCAACTTCTGAAGCAGTCTCCACCATAACAAATAGATTACTTGGACCTAAAGTCTCATCATAACTCATACTTACCATCTTTTTCTTCCATTATTTAACTTCCCTTCTGCCTTGAGCTCTAGGAGCTTGATTAAACTCATTTTGACTTGATGAAATTTTCTTGATGAATAGAGAAATATGACCAATCTTCTCAAAGTTGTAGCAAACAATACTCCTTAATGAACACATAGTTTATCTTACCTTGTTTGGATGAAAACTTGTAAGGTGTCTTATGTCATGATAAATGAAACAACCTCCTCTTTTTTAAGAGGGCTCACCTTGTCTAATATTATGTGGAAAATGGTTTTCAAAGTTTCCCACATCAAGACAGTTGAAGCACTTAATTTTGTTCACACATTTTGACTGATGACCCCTATCATAGTTTCATGCAAACTCATTTCTAACAGGTCTCTTGTATTCTCTATCTTTATGCCCAAATTGATTACATGTGAAACAATAACCATTGAAACTTGCATATCTCATGGCATTTGGATATCTAATCTAATTTATATTCATTCTTCTAGCACCTTCATTCCTTATCTGATGATTTATCTTCAAAGTATGGTCATCCTTATTGACATTAGTCTTCATCTTGTCTTGAGTTACATTATTTTATTCTTATTCATATCCAAGACCAAATATATCACTAGCATACTTTTGACCACTCAAAATATTATCTAGATCACTTGAGCTCTTTTCAAATGTCATACATGAATTTACCTTACTAGATGTCTTCTCTAACCCAGATTTCAATGACTCATTTTCAATTACATACCTTGAACATTCATTTTATTTGGCTTTTAGGATTGTAGATAGAATATCCAATTAATAACTAAGATGTTTGACAATATCTTCAAGTTCCTTGGTGTCTTTATTCAATCTTTCCTAAAAAATTCTTAATTGCTCCTCATAGTCTTTAAGTTTAGATTTCATCTTCTTATTGATCTTCTAATAAATCTTTAGTTCTTCAAAAACATTTATCAATGCAGTCTCATAGTCCAACTCATCTTCATCATCATCTGAATGACTCTATTTAGACACTTTTTAGTGTGATAAACTACCTTCCTTATCCATGAAGTGGGCTTCATCTTCAACAGGACCATCATCTTCATGATCACATTTTAAGTCACTATATTCACTCTCATCTGATAAGTTGTAGTCTTTATTAGTGTAGAGATTCTTATTATTCTTGTAGAACTTCTTCTTGTTATCATAATTTCTAAAACCTTTCTTCTTCTTATCAGACTTATATGTCTTCTTATCTTCATCTTGGTCTTCATCATGCTATTCACAATCATTCTTATAAGGGAACTTTCTAGTAAAATGTCCTATCTCTCCACAATTGAAGTATTTGAAGGGTAGTTTAACCTTATACTTGCGTGAACCTATTTTTAATTTAATTGTAAACAAATCAATTAGTTCATCCTCAGCAATATCAAAAATTTCATCCTCTTTGAGTTTCTTACCTTGACACTTCTTCTTAGGCTTAATCTCTATCTTCAATGTTTCTTCCTTCTTTGGTGGTATATCATCATTCTTACTCATCTCATAGGCAGTAAGGATGTCAAGCAATTGATCCAACTTCAATTGAGTAAGATCATGAAATTCTTCTACAATATATACTTTAAGATAAAACTTGAGAGAGAGAGGGATTGTAATACCTTTTTAAAAATAGTATCCTCTTCAAGATTCTCTACAAGACCTCTGATGATGTTCACAATCTCATTAACTCTCTATAGAAAAGATGCCATAGAATCTTCTTCCTTTATCTTGAGACTTTAAAATTACCTTCTATGAGTCTATAACTTAGAAAGATTGACCTTTTAATCTCATTCATAAATGATCTACATTTTGACCCATATCTCTTTAGCATATTTATAATGGATTACCTTGGTGAAATCAGTCTCTGTAAGACCACAAGTGATGGCAATCATTGCCTTAGAATTATTGTCAAATAGCTTCTTGTTTATAGCACTAGATGGATGAGTAGTAGGAATAACATAACCATCCATAACATATTTCCATACATCAAACCCTAAGGAAATAATGCATGTCCTCATCTTTGTCCTCCAAAAAGCATAATTGGATCCATTGAACATTGGTGCTTGCTTAGTAGAAAAACCTCCTTGATGACTACCTATATTGTACCTTAGATCACCTTCAATTTTTCATGCCTTTAACAAAGGACCTAAATAATATGAATTGTTAGATGTATAATCACTAAGAGGCGGGGGGGTGGTGAATCAGTGAGCCTAGATAATTCAACTTCAATTTTGAACCTTTCAAACTCTTAGTCAATTACCAAAAGCATTCATGAAGCATACACATCATTCATAGCAATGAACAAGAGAGATAATGAAAGATCAAACACATAACACATGACATATGTGGGAAACCCTCTTGGGGGAGAAAACCCACTAGAACCTATAATTGGACTACTATCCTATACTAACAATAACCAATTTAGACTAGTTGTAACTGATTAAAGGAACTATAATCCCATATATAATGAGACTACAATCCCATAAAGTAATACCACACCTGTCTAGCCAAGCTATAAAAAAACTATACCTTTAACAAGTTATACCTTATAAGGTGGATTTAACCTCTTAGATGTTTAGATTCCATAGAAACACTTATGAACACATCTAACTTTGAACTGATGTCTTCAACACCTGATGATGGACCTTTGATTAACACTCTTCATCTTTACTCACACTCAATATATAAGAGCACTATTATGCCAATAGAATTATGACCTACATGTCATAAAAATAGTCCTTAATCTATTCTACTCTTAAACTCATACACTGGGTACCCACCCTTTCCTTCACTTCACAACACTATGCTCTCAAATGCAAATTCTACACACAAGTTAGTCAGAAGTCTAGAAACCATCATATTTTGGTTTCACTATAAATAAAGCATTCATAAATATCAATAATTTGGTCAGCCATTAGGCATGCCTTAACCCTTAAGGAATATATCATATGAACACACATCTAAATAAAATCTTCATTTATTGACAATAACACCCATGGGTCACCCTTAAACAATAAACCCTTTCAATTATGCTAAACTAGCCCTTATAGGTCTCATGAAGAATTATTCACTCCATTAGTATACCAAAGAGAAAAATAGAAATAAAGGAGCATTTTAAAATGTATAGGTCCACTCTAAATTACCCCTTAGTCATTATCAAATGCATATAATCATCATTACACTCTTCTATGAAAGCTCAATCAACTCAAACATTGTCCTTGTTCATAAGGACACCATGAACGAACACACATTCAACTTATTATGCATTGTTCATACTCAATATAGATTGATCATACCTAAAAAAAGCATATATAAGGTCCTCATGGAGTCTAAAACATTCTGTAATATCTAATTTATCATTAAACATTAAAACAACATCAGAATGACCTCAATTACCCTTATTGGGTTACTTGCAAAACATACAAAAACACACAGTCAAGTTTAAAACTAAATATATTTGATTGTAAACACTTTTAGTTCATAAAATATTTATTTATAGATTGAAATTTGATTCTTATACAAGTTTTATTTGTACACCATGAGCAAATTTGGCATAAATCAAAAGTTATGGCCCAAAAAACCAAACACTGGTCATTCCTTTGTTAAATTCCAACATTTGAATTCAAACAGTTACTGTTAAAATTTAGTCATGATGTAATCTTATCTTTTCCTCACTTCTTAAATTAAACATGAATCACTTATATTTTTTAATGAATCTCAACCTTTAACTCATAGTGTACCATTACCAAATGTTAAACCTCAAACAATTGACCTCATCTCATGCAATCTTGTAATATTGACTCAACGTACACCATCTATCTTTGTGGATCAGTCAGGTATTTATCATGTAGCACTCACCATTTGATCTTGATAAAAACCCCTATGATCATGAAAATTGACACCCTCACATGCCTTCTGATCACTTATACTATTAAATATCATGTACTTGTTATCATCTCACTCAACACACACTGTTAGATCAAAATTATATGATAATTTGTGCACCGTTAGATATTCATTTGGTCATGATATTTAACTATATTAATTAAAAAAAATTGACCTATTTTAATTAATGTGCACTATGGATAAATATATTTATTAACTCTCACAAATTATTAGATCTCCATCTGGTCTTGATCTTTAACATTGTGCAAAAATGACTATGGGGACCTTTGCAATCTATCTGTAAGGTCAACTTTGCACCTTCATATATTTTGCTTTGATCAAGTGCAAGTTATAAAAATTAGACCATATGATATCCCCACATAGGATAATCTATACATATAATAACCTACTCTTGTAACTATCACATGTGTGAGATATAATGACATTAAAATTCATCCTTAGATTTATCTATTCACAAAGACAACTATGTTAAGAACTATCTAGACTAACTTTGCACATGCCTAGCTTTTATCTCACTTCAATGCTTGACCTAAAAGTTAACAAAAATCAACTAGGCAAAAAAATTAATAAACCCATATGATAACCTTCTCCTAAAACATCCAAACATGTGAGATATTCCACCATCAAAATGTCTAAGCTTTTCTTGCCACATTAAAAATTTGGCTAAGTATGGGAAAACACTGTCAAAATACTTAAGAGCCCAAATTTGCAATTGCATATATTTTATCATGCTTCATTTATAGACTTGAGATTTTATAAATAGAAACTAGGGCCTAATGTGATCACAACCATATGACCAACTCCCCCTGACTCATCTACACATGCAGATTATGACATCACCAACTTGCCAACTCAGATTTTCTTCTATTAGACCCAAAATGTCTAGATGAGAACAATGATGAACCGGGTGAATTGCACTCATACACACAATCTATCCAATAATAATTGACCATTGATAGGACCCATTAAACATTCTTCATACTTTAGAATCATCCCCTCAAACCATGCAAAACTGAAGATCAACCAGGCATCCTTCAATCATACTAGGACTAGTACATTACACACTTTGTCATTGTCACTTAGACTATCAAGGCACTTCATCCACTTACTTGTACACCTCCATGACATCATCATGACATTACTGACAACTCTCCAACACTACCAATTACACTTTACATCTAATTATTTACAATATTTAAATTAACGAGGGAATTTTTTGGTGTTGACATGTCCCCCTCCTTATCTTCTAATCCATCCTTTGAGGATATTATCATGAAATATTTTATTGTCAATGCTGATGCATGAAATATATTTAACTTGTCATGGCAATTCATTTTATGATTAGTGATGTCCAATTATTCAATTTTATATGTCCCTTCATCATGCACTGCTACTATCCTTTATTATCCCATCCATATAGGAAGGAATTTATTATGATTTCTTTTGTGATGTCAATAATTATATGCCATGACCAAGTCATTCACTTGAAATGGATAACACTTGATATTATGACAAAATTACTCCTTGGGATTCATATTTTTCTTGACAATGGTGTCTATTACAATTTGTCACATTTCTTGATAATATGAAGATGTACAAACCTATCATTTATAAACTCACATTCATCCATCCTTTGACTGATAAACAATATTAAAGTTAAAACATCAAACTAAATGAGAAGGATAGGATAAATACCATAATCAATATGGAAGGGAAAATAAATTTCTATTGATTATATGTGGAACTATATGCCCACAACATTGCATAAACCCACTTGTCCATGGGTAAAAATCTAGCACATTACATGATTTATTCACTCCTCTTATCCCTTTATACTTGGATTATATATTGTTGAATTTTATATGATTTATAGAAAACCTATTTAACAATGATTTTACCACTTCATTAATGAAGTAAATACCTTGATATATTACAATTTATAGTGGAAAACCAAATCTTGTAACAATGTGTTCATATAATAATATTTACATTTCATCTATGGAACCTATTTTTAGAGGTCTGACCTTAACACACTTAGTTGAGTAGTCATTGGAAACCAAAATATACTTATCTATTCATTGTGTAGGTGGACGTGGACCCAAAATATATATTCCCCACTTTTCAAATGGACCAAGTGGTAGAATAAGATGCAATGGTGTTGAATAAGTCTTATGATTCCCATGTTATTGATAGATATTATGTCTTATAATAATTAAAACAATATTTGAAAAGAGTTGTCTAGTGATAACTTGCATCAAGGATTATTCATGCTATTATATTCCCCCAAAAGTGACTTCCACATGTACCATCATGAAATTATTCAATTAAATCCCTTCATGTTTATTGATTGACTACTCACCTATAGTTTCCAACAACTACCTAATACAAGAATCCATGTACAATGGAATATGTGTGAATTCCATGGGTGATATTCCTATTTATCTTTGTAGTATCACCATTATGAAACATGAAAGTACTCAAATAATTCAATATATATATATATATATATATATATATATATATATATATATATATATATATATATACATATATATATATATATATATATATATATATATATATATATATATATATATATATATATATATATATATATACTCAAGAACTACATCAATAACTAGTAAAGTTGTATCTATAAATTCACCATTATCACAAGATGAATTCATACCATCATAGGCTCAAGAAAGTGCATAGGTATTTACATGCTTCTTTCCTAGCCTATCCTTAATGTCAAATTCATAATTATACAATAAAAGTATTTGTTTTTCTATCATGCATGATGTATTAGGTTGTTTACAATATATTTCAAAGCTTGATGATCTATTATAACTAATGTGTTTTTCCCTAGAAAATAGCTCATAAATTTATTTACAACCAAAATAATGCCTAGGCCCTTTTTCTCAATTATAATATAGTTTATCTTATCACTAATAATTTTATTACTTGTAAATTAGATTGGATGATCATTATCATTTGTATCCCTTTGGCTTAGTGTGCTTCCTAGTTTTGCATTTGAGGCATCAATATAAAAAATGATTATTTTGTTCTAATCTAGTTTTTTAAAAATAAGGGAAGTTACCAAGGTTTGCTTAAAGTACTCAAAATATTCAAGTGCCTTCTCCCCTATTTCATAAGGAAAATATTTATTTATGAATTGAGTTCATACATACAATTTTTTTAAGAAGTTCCTAGTGAATCTTATATAATATCCAATGTGTCTAAAGAATCACCTTAAATTACTTATTTCATAGGAATGCCAATTGTTTAATCTTAGATACCTTTTCTAGATCAATACCAATACCACTATATATACAACATGTCCTAAAATGACACCTTTAGATCATCTAAACACACACTTTGTGAGATTAATTGAGGCTTTTGACTTATTCAAACTTTGAAAATCCTTCTCCAACTGGTACAAATGATCAACCTTACTTCCATATATACAAAAATCATCAAAAAATACCTTGATGAAGATTACAATATAGGGTTCAAACACCCTATTAATTAGACACTAAAACATTATAGGTGCATTACATAATATAAATGGAATGAATTTATAAGAAAACATTCCTTAAGGAGTGGTGAATGTAGTATTTAACTGACCCTTCTTAGCTATCTAAACTGGGCTATACCTACTATATCCATCATCAAAGTTATATCACTCATTTCTATCTACCTCATCCAAAATATGGTTTGAAAATGGAAGAGGGTAGTTTGTTAGAGGCACAATAACTGAGAGAGTGGGGGTGAATTAGTGATGTAATCAATTCAATTTCAATTAAAAAACTTCAAACTCTTAACCAATTAACAAAAGCATTCACGAAGCATATAAACTAGTTATTACAAAGAACAAAGGAAACTATGCAAGACCAACAAACATAACACATGGATTATGTGGGAAACCATCATGGGGGATAAAACCCAGTATCAAGTCTAAAAAAAAGTGGACTACAATCCTATAATATATTTACAAACAAGAGACTTTAGTGAAGCACCCACTTCATAAGGAATACCAACCCCTAAGCATGAACAAGCACCCACTTGTCTTAGATGTTGAGCACCCACATAACACCTTATGACATAAACACCTTTAGGGATCTGATTGAATTTCAATACTATGGATAAATAGTGAATATAAACTCTCTTCAACCCTTCAAGCCTTCACGCAGAAGCAATGCATCCAAAACAACCTTTTGGATCACTCTACAGTTCTTCGCTCATCCTCAATATTCAACCCTACAAGAACACTATAATAACATAAAAAATATGACCTATAGGTCACACACATATTAATCACACTAATTTTATCTTAAATCCATTCACCAATCACACTCAACCTTATCTTTTCTTCGCTTGTCAACTCTATAAACCTTTATCTTTGTTTATGCTCTTTATAGAGCCTTCATGATCGTCACCTTCTTGGTCAACCATAAGACATAACTCTTAAGGATTATATCACACTTAATAATAATATAAATTTCACATACATATGTCACCCATATATTTTATAGATCACCCTTAAGAAATAACATATTTTAATTAGGCCTAAGAATCCCTTATAGGTCTATGGAGACCTATTCATCATTTTAACACTTCATCAAATAAAATTAGCAACATAAGACCACTTAAAATCACATAAGTCCCTAAAATATGACCCCTAAGACACCCTAAATTTATTACATTCATCACTACACACCTCTACCTATTCAAAACCTATCAAACATTTTCCTTCTACATGAAAACACCATGAACAAACCACAAGTCAACTTCCAATCAATGTTTCATACTAAATATGGATTGGTCAAACCTAAAAAATCCATATAGATTATCCTAAAGGAGTATAAAACTATATAAAATAGATAATTCACATTTAAACATCCAAAAACTATAAATAAAAACTCAAACATCCTTCTTGGGTCACTTACAAAAGACAATCAAACCCCCAGTCAACTTTGAACCATAATAAATGAAGGTGTACAACCAATCAAGATTCCAAATCATTTTTAATAGATTTAAGTTGAAGTTATATACCAATTTTATTTTTATACCATAGTAAAATTCATCCATAATCAAAATATATTAACAAATTATTATATTCTAGTTTTCCTTTGTAAATTCAAATATTTGAATTCCAATGATCACTTTTTAATGCAAACTTGACTATGAAAACTAGTGAAATCTACTTGAGAGACCAACATTTCACTACCATAACTTTTTATAGACATAATTTAAAGACCTAAAATTTGAAACACATGATCTATGCACAAATTTTAACAAACCCATGTGACCACTTTATTCTAAAACCTTCACACATGCAAATTATAATGTCATCAATCTACGTACTCAAGAAGTTCTGCCAAGATGATTAGGATAACCTAGATATTCATAAGACTACATAGATGAATTAATTTAAATTAAAAAAGTATACCAAGAAATATTTAATCCTTAAATTACCCCTAAAACATGGTAAACACATCACCAACATCCTTTATCTTTCCTAATTAAGCAAACACTGCAAGGTCCATGCATGATCACTAAGGCACACTTTGTCATTGAGAACCATGCATACAAATAAACTCATGAAAACTATTGGACACCTTAGGGAAATAATTTAAAACACCTCAACAATCTCCCCATTTATAATTTATGTCAACACTTGTAAATGTTTTCAAATCCAACAATAAAGCTTATGCACATGCTCTTTTCCCTCTACAAACACTTTCTCTCCCTTTGACACAATGACAAAGTGGGATTACTTAATGATCATAAGGACCTATAAATGTTAAAAAAAAAAAAAAGGTATATTCTTTGAGATATGATAAAAATTCCCCCTATCACTATGCATACCATTCCTTACCATGACTACCTCAACCCTGCCCATTGACAACACTATTCTTTGACCATGTACTATTATATGAATCAAGAAATGTATAATATGAAGAAAATAGGAATGATCACACCTTGAGAACACTGAGAGGGAATCACCATAATTCACGTAAACTTGGTCACCCCTTGAGCATCTTCAAACCATCTCTAACCATGATGAAATTTTATAGTTGCCTTTAAATTTTCTCTCAAAAGCCACCCATAGAATGAAGAGTGGACATTCAAGATATTTCTCAAACATATATGATGAATAAATATATCTAAGAAACATATTTAGGGATAAACATACCTTTTTATTATGAATAAAATAACAAAAAATCACTCTTCTTCACACTAGCCTTGTCTAGAGGCCTGGTAGCCCTACCTGAACCTTACAGAGCCCATAAATTTCTATGTATGCACCCTCATGACTTGAAATTTCATATATAGAGTAAAATAATATTCCATCTCATGCATTCCAATAATCATCATCAAACTCTTCCTTTGTACCATAGTTCCTTTGCAAATTGACCTTCTAATTAGCCTTCCATTTGCACAAAAGATCAACCATGGGATAAAATATACACTTCCAGATGAATGCAAAGAAATTTATAAGCACACTTTTTTCCATTTTAATATATTAAGTAGCCTCAGTATTCAATTTTTTTGGGAAGGTCACTAACCCATATGATGCAAAACCTAGGGCATAAAAAAGAAACAAGGTTAACTTACCACCTTCTATTTAATGTCAGATCCTAAAACTTATATCATAATTAAAGGTCAATAATAAATACTTATAGAACAATTTTTTAAGTATTAATCCTTGGAGAAACCATAGAAACCATGAAATGGTTTTTATCCTACTAGACCTTAAGCAAGGATTGACCCGAGAGCCTTTAAAAATATTAAAGTTGCCATAAAAAGACCTTTAAAGACTAAAACCAACTAGAGTAAACCTGTATGAAGTAAACACACCTTCATATTCTAAATAATTATCTTGAACATTCACCAATATTCATTTGACACCTATAACAATTTATATTATGCATACATACCTTGTATATACCCCTATCACTATGCCAAAACACCTTTAAATAATCATGGGAAATTTATGAAATCTTATCAAAATATTTTCCACATAGAAACATCAAATCCAACTTTCCTCCATCCTTGGTTATCCTTATATATCTAAAATACACTAATTTTTCAAGATGAGCTCTTACTATGTAGTGAACACTAAGCAAAATGATCAAATTGAACAAATGATCATGAAATATTTATGTAACCAATCCAATTCATGAAACCCCATGGAATACACTTGTACAAGTCCTCTTCACACTCCATACCAACCTTAACTTCATACATCATGATTATGCCTCCCAAACCAAACATCAAATTCTGACTAAAACATGAATTTAGGACCAATATCCTTCAACAAATTTCTTGAAGCTTTTCATCACAAACTTATGGAGCAATCTCATGAAATTTTTTATCCCCCTTAACCAATGTAATTATATGATCAAAACAAGGATTGATAACATAATATCATATATTATATACCAAAATGGCATTGGTCCTTAAATACTAATCAATAACTCTGCATAACTATATACTTTGTTCATCACTTAGAGCACACACACCTTATTATACATATGAAAGATGTCTCTTAAGAAGCATCGGTAGATACACTTACTTGTCATAGAGGGACTAAAGGTCCAAAAACTTAGGAGACTCCAACATCTCCATGATCTCACTTGATTTTTAGTCTTGTTTCATCATCAAATTAACTTTTACTGGGTTCTTAACTTAATTTTATCTTTTTAACTTAAAATCCTGCTTGATCTTCTTGTTCCCTTGGGTAAACAAGGCTTGCTCTTTGACACTTTTGTAAATTATTTTTTCATGAAAAATATTCAATTATAAACCTATTTTTTAATCACATCCTTGGTTATCCATTCATTATGGTTCCTTTTCTTCATGTTATGATGGTCTTTTTTTAAAGTAGAATTCTAACTATTCTTATAGAACCTTGCTATGTGACCTCTCTCTTGACACTTTAAAAAAATGAATCTTATCTTATTTTAAATACCTTTCATATGGGACATATGATTAATCCTTTAAGTTTCATTATCCCATTCATACACTAGATCATATGATTTCCTGATGAAGGTATTACAAAACCTTGGAATATGACCAATCCCTTGAAACCTATAGTACAAGATGTCCTGATTTCCTTATGGAATGGTTAACAATATTGAGTGATGATATTATTCATGCTTGTCATTATATTTCTCATAATTACATGCAAATATATTACTAATAGATTTTATCTTTCAATCAATGATCCTATGTCCAAATTGATGACAAGAATAAAAATAACCATTGAAGGAGTTATCATACCTTAATGCATTGAGTTGTTTGATTTGATTTGAAATTTTATAGATTTTGAATTTTTCCTTATTATTCATATTATCATTCTTCTTTTCTTTACTATTACTCTCCTTATCATGATTAGTCTCCTGATCTATCATCACTATCTTTTCAATATTATTATCTTTTTAAACATCTTCATGGAACCCTAGGCCTGATTTGTCATTTAATATCTTTTAAATGCTCAATAGGTCATTAAGATAAACTATACTTTTATCAAATTTTTGATATATTTGAATATTTTTTTATAGATTTATCTAGTTTCATCTGTAAAGACTCCATCTCTAATTTATATTTGACACAATCTTCATCCTTACTCTTTACCTCTTCAGTAAGGGTGTAAACCTAAATTTTAAGATGTTGAGTGATCTCATCATGCTCTTTGACTTCATTTCTCAGTATTTATTGAAATAACCCAATTTTATCCTCACAGGTATTGATCAAGGATGATTGCTTTCTATTTTTACCTCGTAGAAGCTTCAACTCTTCCAAGGTATTTAGATATTTATCTTTAAGAGTAACTTGCTCATCTTCTTCCTCTAAGATATCTACACCAAAGAGATCTATGCTTAAATAACGTTCACCTTCATCATCCCCAAGATCTATGGATAGTGTCTCTTTATCCTCATCATGACATAAATGATCACTATTTTATGTGTTTCCTTCTTCTTTAGAAAATGAGTTACGATTTTCTTCATGGTAAAGGATCTTACTGCCTTTGTATGACACATTATTTCCATTTCATATATTGAATAACTTTTTATAATTGCTAAGATCCTCATATTTCTTTTACTCATCCTCATGAGATTCCTTATGATATTCCTTGTGTTTAGACTTGCCTCTATCTAGGCACTTAGATGAAAAATGACCAAATTTACCTCATGATTTTTTTTTAAAAGGAAGACTCCCTTCATATTTACTTGATCCTACATTCAATTTTCTTATAATCATGGCTTCAAGTTAATCTTCATTAAGATCAAATTCTTCAAGACTTAACTTTCTCTTCTTGCCTTTTATCTCTTTGATCACCTTGAAGGCTACTTCCTTATTTAGTGGTTTGTCCTCATTTACTCTCATCTCATAGGCAATAAGGATGCCTTGAAATTCATCCATCTTCATCTTGGTAAGATCATGAATCTCTTCTACAATAGAAATATTTGAATCAAACTTGAGGGTGAGAGACCTTAATACTTTATGTACAACAATAACTTCTTAAATATCATCTCCAAGACCTTTGATCATGTTTACCACCTCATCAACCCTTATAAGATAGGATGACACATTATCTTATTACTTCATTTTGATGTCCTTAAATTTCCTTCAATAGGTTTTTAATTTAGCTAACTTATCCTTTGAATCTCTTTCATAGATTATCTAAAATTTATCCCATATTTTATTGGTAGATTTATAATGGATTATCTTGGTGAATTCAGCCCCTGATAGGCCATAAATGATAAAATTCATAGCTTTAGAATTGTTCTCACTCAAATTCTTTTCAATTGCAATAGTTAGAGGAGTAGGGGGTGTGGAATAACCATCCATAATAGATTATCAACTATCAAAACCTAGATACATGATGTAGGTCTTCATCCTTGCAATCTAAAAAGTATAGTTGGATCCATTGAACAGTGGCACTTGATTAATAGAGAAACCACTTTGCATTTGATGACTACCCATTATACCTTTGATCACCTTCAAGTGGTTAAACCTTATAAAGAAAGTATGGCTCTAATATCAATTGTTATAGGTACAATCATTCAGAGGAGGGGGGGGGGGTGAATCAATGATGAAATCAAATCAATTTCAATTCCAAAACTTCAAACTCTTAACCAATTAATAAAAGCATTCATGAAACATATAAACTAGTTATTATAAATAACAAAGGAGACTATGCAAGATCAACACACATAACACATGGATTATATGGTAAACCCTCATGGGGGATAAAACCCAATATAAAGTATATAAAAAAGTGGACTATATTCCTATAAGAGATTTAAAAATAAGAGACTTTAGTGAAGCACCCACTTCATAAGGAGTACCAACCCCCAAACATGAACAAGAGCCCACTTGTCTTAGATGTTGAGCACCCACACAGCACCTTATAATATAATTACCTCTATATCTCTAATTTAATTTCAATATTATGGAAAAAAAATGAATAAAAACTCTCTTCAACCTTTCAATCCTTCAAACATAAGCAATGCATCCAAAACAACCTTTTGGATCACTCTACACTTCTTCACTCATCCCCAATCTTCAACCCTATAAGAACATTTTAATAACATTATAAATATGAACTTTAGGTCACACACATATTCCTCACACTGATATAATATTTAATATATCAACCAAGCACAATCAACCTTCTATTTTATTCACTTGTCAACTCTAGAAACCTTCATCTTTGTTTATGCTCTTTATAGATCCTTCATGATCATCACCTTCTTGGTCAAACATAAGACATACCTTAACTCCTAAGGATTATATCACCCTTTATAAAAAGATAATTTTAATTTATATATGTCTTATATAGATTTTATAGGTCACCCTTAATCAATAACATGTTTCAATTAGGCCTAAGAAGCCCTTATAGGTCCATGGAGACCTATTCTTTGTTTTAACACTTCATTGAGAAAAAATAGGAACACAAAACCACTTAAAAGAACATAAGTCATCTCCATATGACCCATAATACACCATAAAGTGATTAAATTCATCAATACACACCTATGCATATGCACAACCTATCAAAAATTTGCCTTGTACATGAAAACACCATGAACGAACTAAAAGTCAATTTCCAATCAATGGTTCATACTAAAGATGGATTTGTCAAACCTTAAAAATCCATATAGATTATCCTTAAGGAGTATAAACAACTCTATAATAAATAATTCACCTTGAAACATCCAAAAACCATCAATAAAAACTCAAACATCCTTCTCAAGTCACTTGTAGAAGATAGTCAAATCCTCAGTCAACTTTGAATAACAATAAATGTAGGTGTATGACCAATCGCGCCTCCAAATCATTTTTCATAGATTTATCTTGAAGTTATATACCAATTTATTTTATACCACCATAGAATTCATCCATAATAAAAAAATATTAACAAAACATTTTAGACTGATTTTACTTTGTAAATTCAAATATTTGAATTCCAACAGTCACTTTTTAGTGTAAATTTAACTTTGGAAACTAGTGGAATCTACTTGAGAGACCAAATTTTCACTAACATAAATTTTGATATACATCATTTCAAGACCTAAAATTTTAAACACATTATCTAGGGAATAATATGAAAAAAATAATATGACTAGTTCTTATGACACCTTCACATGTACGAATGCTAATGTCATCAATCTGCTTACTCATGAAGTTCTGCCAAGATGACTAAGATAACCTAGACATTCACAAGACTACATAGATGAATTAATTTCACTTCAAAAAGTATACAAAGAACTCTTGAATCCTCAAACATGGTCAACACATCACCAACATCCATCATCTTGACTACGTAAGCAAACACTGCAAGGTCCATGCATGATCACTAAGGCACACTTTATCATTGAGAACCATGCATAAAAATCAACTCATGAACACTTTTGGCCACCTTAGGGACATAATTTAAAACACCTCAACATAGTTGTACTTATTCATTACCTTGAACTTTTTGTAGTTAATAAAAATGCACAACTTCCATTTTTTCTTATTTTCCACCACAATGAAAGAAATCCATTTTAAGTTGTCTACTAGGAATATAAATCCTACATCAAATAACTTCACTATCTCTTCTTTTATTGATTTATTAAAATTAGGATTCATTCTATAAGGCATTTTCTTGATTTTTTTTGCATTATCCAATAATTTAATATAATGTTCTACCCAAATGAATTGGTGAAGTTACTTATAGTCAAAGGTGAAGAGATGCATATACCTTTCAAAGAGTTGAAAATATTCTTCTCTTTATTTATCCTCCATGACACATTTGATTTTTAGATGCTAAAGTTGCCATTTTATCTCTTGTTTGGTGAACTTTTTGAGTGTATCAACATGTGAGATTTGGAGGATGTCCATGAATGACACATCCATGTCACCCTATTCATCATTAATGTCCACATAATTAGTGATAGAATAATTAGATAATGTCCAATCATCACTCTCATCACTTCAATCCATAGGTCCCTTCATCTAACCTTGAGTAACCACATTTATTTTCACATTCCCATTGCCACAACTAATGCCATGAACCCCATATTTAAATAGTTGCTTACATTAAATATTCTCAATCATGACCTTCCCAATAATGTTAGGTATGAAATAGTGCCATCCTTTATTATTTGAAAGTCAATTACACATAGAACACCCATAACATAAATTACTACATATGAAACAACACCTTGTAGTTTCATTTTTACTTTATTTAAATATATTAACATTAATGTGGAAGAATAATTAAGCTTTAAACCCATTCTCAGCTCCAAAACACATGAATTTTAGTCCTATATATTCTCTTTTTCTCCTTAAGCCAAATTTATGATGGCTATCATGAGATCTAAATATTTATATTGCACACCAAATTATTCAAGAAATCTATCATGAATCAAATCCCATAAATTTTTAACATTATCATTTAATGTCTCAAACCATATATGTGGTGAACCATCTAAAAATATGGAAATAAATTTGAACCCATTGTTCCATTCTTATAATCCCATTAAACTTACAAGATCTTTTAAATTCTTGAATGAAGGAAAGAGCATTTTCATTGGATTGAGCTAAAAAACATGAATTTTACCTATACTCTTATGTCAAAGACATTTATACCTTTACAAAAACAAAAATTCTCTCAACTTTCAATTCAATCCAATAAAACACAACCCAAGTACTTAACACTACAAATTTTATGGTAAACTAGCCACAACAATTTAATACATCAACAATACAAAAGGACATGACTATTTTTCCCTTTTATTTCTAAAACAATGATGAATACTATAATGATCATGGTAAAAACTATAATAACCACAATAAAAACTCTATTTACTATTGTAAACACTATTCATAGTAAAAATAGAAATAATTGTGGTAAAAACTAAATTTACTATGGAAAACACTTTTCACAATAAAAGTTGAAATGAATGTGGTAAAAAATAACTTACCATGGTAAACACTTTTCAAAATAGATTTTAAAATGACCATAGGGAAAATTAAATTACTATGGTGAACACTATGATTGGTTAAAATGAAACAACCATAGTAAGACTAAACTAGATATATAAAACTTGTATTCACAACACAAACAAGGTTACCACAACAATAACCATACATTGACTCTATTTTTTTTTTTAAGGATACCACCACCAAGGAATGGTCCTAACAATGAAATCAATTTTTTTTACCCAATCCAACACTTAAGAAATATTTATTTGAGAACTCTTTGTGCTATGATTATATTAGCAATAAATAACTTGGTTATGCAGGTATGATTCTAGACATAATTCAAAAAAACAATACATAGGCAATAGGATAAATGATACAAATAATTTACACAATAATAAAATTAAATAAATAGATATATTACTAGAGTTATGTGTGTACAATCTCACCCAAAAGGTGAATATGGCTTCAACCGAGTGTAAACATCTCCACATGGGATCCACTCACTAGCCCTTCCAACATCATTTCTGGGAGAAGGTTCAAGTTCACACAACCCAATAGCTTCCTCCACACTTTATCTATAGGATCATCCTTATTGTTTTATTCCTTATTTCCTCTTTGTGTGTTCCTTCTTCTACTTGTAGCCCATTGCATCTCCCTATATGTCAATATATTGTTCTTGTTATATTGTGTTTATGAGGGGAAGGTATACACCATTTTATATATTATCAAGGCCTTAAACCTCATACCAATATAAGAAAATAATCCCCTCTAAAAAATATTAGGTGAGATTATTTTTGACATGGCATAACCCACCGAATATAATCCCTACCTAACCACCTAATAGTAGACTTACATAATATTTCCTAGACTTTTCATAACAATAGACCAAATATTTCCTAGAATTTTCATAATAATAGAGAAAATAATTCCTAGACTTTACCTAATATTTCTTAGACTTATCATAAAATTACACCAAATATTTATGACATCACTCTTTTCAAATCATTATAAATAAAATATTATTTATTTGAGACCACCTTGACCCTAGTGACCTATTTACCATGACATTAATATTTTGATATTACTATGACCATTTAAAACAAATATTTAATTTTTACCATGGACCATGATTTTCAAAATATTATCTCAATTAGTTTTAATGTTACCATGGAATATTTACTTTTTACTTTACAAAATTCCATGTGAGCTTCATTATTCCTTGGCGGGCACTAATACTTCTCATAGATGATACTACTATTACACTTTACATCAAATTATTTAAAATATTTCAACTAATGAGAACTAAAATTTGGAGGGAAAGCTTTAGTTTTGATAGTGTACGCATTACACATTTCCAAATTTTCAATGCACAGAGTGTCGTAATGATAAAGAGTATGGCATGCTTGTAATTTTACCTCATTTTTTCATGGATGAAGTAATTATAATATAAATTATGGTGAATAACTAAGTATTAAATACTAATTTAAGGGAAATAAATACCAACGATATTGATAAAATAAAATGTAGTTGACAATGATGATTGATGTATATATTGGATTTGGTTGAAACCCAAATTTGAAAAATAAATAATTTTCTATAGTATTTTAAAAACAATATAATGTTATGTAAAATGTAGTTTATTTTGTAGTATATTAATTATTTGATACATTTAAATAGTTTAAAATTATTTTTTTAATTACTTATATATTAAACTGATGAACAAGATGAAGTTTTATACAAAATAAAGAAATGTTTATTTTGTGGTACATCATCAATATCTTTGAATTATGATGAGGATCCCATGTAGACTCATATTTAATCACCTAGACTATAACCTCCACCATCACATCCTCATGTACTCCTAAAACCTTGTAGGAGATCTAATGGAGAAATATATGAACATGTTCATCCATCCACTTGCACTCCTCTGAGACATTAATTTTTAGGGAACCCATCAACATCACATACAACATCTTTTCACAATATAAGTCATTTTCTCAAGTTTATCCCTAGATAAAGAAAATCATGGGATTATTTTATTGAAGAACAACATGAATGAGTACAAGAACATACACCTTAGTTAGATGAATACACCTTTTCTATTTGTATGAAACATTTTAATGAAAAACATCCCCCCCCACACACACACACACACACACACACACACACACACACACACACACACACACACACACACACACACACACACACACACACAGACACACACACACACACACACACACACACACACACACACACACACACACACACACACACACACACACACACACACACACACACACACACACACACACACACACACACACACACACACACACACACACACACACACACACAATGTTACAAAATTTTGTTTGTACTATTATATTCATATTATTTTAAAATACCATCTTATATGTTTTAATTAAATTAATTAGATTTTAATGTGTTTTTTAATTAATTGATAAGAATGGGTTAGTAACAATGAAATTTTTAATATAAATAAGATTAAAATTTCTATTTAATTTAATTTATTATTTATTATCTCATATTTTTTTACTTCACTTAAAAATAAAAAATAATTTTATTATTAAAAAAATTATCATGGGGTGGTGGGTGACATAATTGTGGCACAACTTGTGCCACCTTTTCATCACCCTACCCCATGAAATAAAAATAAAAATAAAAATTGGAGGACTCATTTTCCCTCCTCTCTTTCATTTTTTGGGCATGGATAGACAAAAAAATACAATGTGACAAAGAAAGGATAGGTTGGGGGAGAAATTAATAATTTAATAGGTCAAATGTAGATGATGGAAAAAACTAGGAGGATTGAAATAGAAAAAGAAGAGTTTATCTCAGTAAAAATAATATGGAAGAGGAATAAATGTATGGAGAGAAAAAATATCTACAACTTATGAGGAGAAGGAATAACACTTCAGAGACAAATGGAGAGAATAATTATATACACTAAATGAAGAGGATGAGAAAGAGGAAGATGTTTTATTGAAATTTTAATTAATTTGATGATTAACCATAGTTCAGATAAATTAGATGGAATATAATTTTTTTTAATAAACAAACCTTTGATAGGTATAATGAAAGTAAAACACTGAATTTGACAAAGTGAATTGAATGAAAGAAGGATAATTCTTAAAAAATGGAAAAATTACTTGTTTATATATAATATAGGACTATGTGAAGCTGATATAAACCTGAAAATGAAAAATGGGAACCAACACTATAATTTCATAGAGATTGAGGCTGAGAAAGATGAGGTGTAGAATCATCCAACTTGGGATAGGATCAACTACCACTATAGTCTTAAGTTCATTGATTTTCCTCTTTAATGACAAATTAGGAAGTTAGGTCAAAATAATTTGTAACAAATTAAATTAGGGTTTTATGTGGAATTTTTACCTTCAGATATATGTGGAAGACCTAAAAATAACTTTTTTAAAGTTGAAACCTTAATAGTGATTTTTATGATTGAAAACTTTCAAATATAAAAAAAGGGGAGCGTAATGTGTTGATATAATCCCAATCACCTCCATGATGATTGAAAAATTCCTACATTTTTAATATTTTGAAGATGAAATGCAAGCCCACATGGTTCTCCCACTTAGAGTGCTTTGTATTATTATTCTCCTTTGAATATATGAATACATATAGATATGGATTGAATAATTGATCATGATTTGATTTTTATTGGATAAAATATGATTTGGAATTGGTTGAGGACTTCTTCAAGTGCTTAGAACCAAAATTGGGAAGTTTTACTCAATGTGAAGTAGTGTAAGTATGCCTATGTATTTAAAATTTATAAGTGGTATAATAAATGACTTGAGTGCCCCTTTATAATAATATAAAATGGGAAAACCTCATGATACCTATCCTAAAAAAAGGGCCAAAATATAAGAGAGGGCCCAAATTTTAAAAATGATTGTTAAAAGTGCTAAGGATAAAAATGTACCATATGGGACAAGAACATTTCCCACTATTGTTCCCTACTAGATGTTTTTATCTTTAATGGAAACATAAATTTTTTAGGTCTAAGGATGTTCGTATAGATTATTGAAAGGGTTTTTAATAGTTAGATCATTTTCATAGGCATTAAATAATTTTTAAAAAATAAACAATTACCTATGAGTGATTAGAATAGAGTGAGGTAATGAAATAGGTCCAAATTAAGTACTCAATTTAGTTAAGTGAAATATGGCCAAATTTGACATAATCAAGTATTAGTGACCAAATTTAAGTGACTATAGAAGAACACTTAAAAAAAATATTAAGAGAGGTATGAAAATTGTTTTAATAGAATATTTATATTTTCATAAAATAAATAGATTTATTTCATACAAAATACCCTAGGAAACCATACATTTTTTCTACACAAAATAATAAGTAGAAACACTAGAAAATAGAAACTCTAGAAAAACCTTAAAAAAAAAAATATGACCCCTATAATATATGTAACACTAATGCAAATAGTAGGTATAAATTCAAAACCTTTAAAACCTACAAAAATAATAGGTAAAAACCCTAAAAAAACCACACCACAACCATATAAAAAATAACACACAATACTAGTTTTTTAATGTAAAATTAATAAGCATAAGACCTAAAAAATAAAACATAAAAAAAATAGGGTAAATATTGGGTATAAAATATAAACCCTAAAAAATATTGCAAAAAAAACTTTAAGAAAACCTGACAAAAAACAACAAGCAAAAATTGTAAGAAAACCTACCAAAATCAACAAGCAGAAACCTTATGAAAAATGGTACCCAAATTCCTCAATGAATGGAAAGAATAAAACTATTTTTTTTCATAGTTATCAAATTATATTTATTCAAGTATCTCAAATTTATGAAAGATGTATAGTATAAAAAAATGTGTTTTTCAAATTATAGGTATGTAAAAATAAGGAACTTTGTGATCATAACTCTTTTTTTTGAAAAGGAATTGAATAGTGTGGAGTGTGGTAGAATCAATGTTCATGAAGTTTCAAAATGAGATATAGAGTAAGAATACCAAACCCATAAATACTACACCCATCATGTGCTAAAATGATTAAATTTATGTCATGATTCAAATGTGTATCACATCCTTGAGGTGCTTCGATGGTTTATAAGTGGTGAGATTCCTGAGATGACTCATTGTATTTTACCTACTTCATGGGATCTAGGAGGTATTATTTTATTTTAATTTATCATATTTATAGTCATGCTTTAAAATTTATTTTTTATTTTTTTGGGGTTTTAACCTTATTGTATAATTACAAATCATCGTCTTCCATTGTAGATTCCTCCCAACCTTTTCAATCTCATGCTTATCAATTTAAATGACAAGAGTACACCCTCATGAGCCTTAAGGAGGTTTATTTAAAACCTTGAGTGGGGAGGGGGGGTGTATATATTCTCCACTTAATTTTTATGAGGATTGAACTTCTTATTTAACATTAGGTGAGTACAAGTATTAAGTGTTGGGGAGTGTGCAACTAAGATTCTATGTCAATGAAGACATGAAACATTACAAGTTGCTTAGGGAAATTATTCATTAGTATAATTTTAATTTTAAATTGAATTAATTATTTTTAATTTATTTATTTTAAATGTTATCAATATTTTAATTTTTTAAAATCACTTTAATTTTGTTATTTTGTTTCAAGTATTTTAAAAATTAAATTGTTATGTGAGACAAAAAGTTGTTTTCATAAAATTTCCATGTGGAATTCAAATTTAAACTAATTAAGAATCAAAACATTTGGTTACTAGTATTAAAAAATATTTTGGTAACACCTATTATGACATGAGAATTATTAAAAAAAATCTTGGTAAAGGTGTTTAGGAGGATGATGTGACATATATGGGTACGACAACATAATTAATTTGAATAATGTTATTTATTTATGAAAATTTAAGGTGCATGAGAAATATAGGGGTAATACACAAAATGAAAGAATATATTTTAAAAATTTATGAGTGAATGTAGTTTTGTGTCAAACATAATCCAAAAAGTAGCACAAATGGGATACAAAACAATATTTGGTAATTTGAAAAAACAAAACCATAGAGTGATTTTTTTTGTAATTTATTTGTATTCATCATTTATAAGTTTTTAATGTTCATCATACCAGTAAAAGGGTTGAAATTATCTATTCCAAATCCCACCATGATATAATGAGTTAGGGGAAAGTTGGTGACTCATTGTTTAGGACAATTAAGTGAATAATAGTCAACTTTAAAATTTGTATGTTTATTTAAATAATTTAGCTTGCACCTTTAATTCATACCTAAGTATTTTTTACATTTATTTATTTTTTCAAGAGAATATGTATGAATTTAAGGCCACTGAGCAAGTATGGCAGTACCTAAAAACCTTTGGATGGAACGCATACACATTCAACTAGTGGGCACATTATAGAGGGTTTATGTTAGGAAGATGCAATAATTTACTATTTAGTAATAATTCAATTTTAAATTTTAATTATATATATATTTTATTTTATAGGTAAGGTAAAAATGGTTTTACAAGAATCTAAAAACCATAAATTTAAAACAATATAAGACCCATAGTCAAAGAAAAAAATCCCCACAGGCTACAAAATAGAGGTCCTTAAATAAAACCTATGCCCACTAACAAGAAATATAGACTAAGAAAAAACAAAAAAACAAAAATAACGTAAGAAAAAAAATTATACCTCCTTTAAATTAGATTAATCCTTTGAAGAAACTTTATTTGTTTTTTTGGTCTTCACCAACAATAATATTTGGTTAGTTCTTCCTCTGGTTCATTTGGAAGGTCCTTATGGGAGAGCCTATTTTGGCTTAATTTGGGGGATTCTAATTTTAATTTTGGCCTCAAAGAAGGTTGAGTGTCCTTATTATGTTACTACCCTGACCAAAAATTACTTTCTTTCTCTACCATAATGAATTTATTATCCTTATCTTTATCCAATTCCTTCTTGAGATTAATAGTTTCATCTTTAAGTTCATCCCAATATTTTATGAGAGAGGCCATGGCCCTCCTAATACCTTGTAGTTTATCTGAAAATACACCTAGTTTCCTACTACATTCAGTGTTATTATCTACCATTCTACTAATTTCCATGATCCTAGGGCCACCCTCATCTTTTCAAAGAATGGTAATAGATATGGGATTTTTGCTTGTGGAGGTAGGGAAAATTCAGTAGGGCACTTGAAAGGAGATGATCTAGCAAAGGGGAATAAGGGTTTAGGGAAGGCATGGGAAGGGGACCCTTCCTATTTCTCTATCAAGACATATTCATCCTTAGAAGGGTCTTTAGTGAGTATGTATTTAAGAGGAATGTATTTAATAGAGGTTTCTTCAGCCAAGGAGTCTTCAAAAAGAGGGATGGTCTTCCTATACATGGTCTCACTATGTTAAACAAGTAGAAGGATGAGACCATGTTGGATTATTTTATTTTTATCACTAACTTGATACGCTAGGGATGTGGCTTCTAAGGAATTTAAAAGGTATAATTACAAATAGATTTTATACCCATAAAAGTGATTAAGAATCAAAAATGGTGGGATAAAATCAACGTATACTTACCTTTAAGGGTTAAGTATTTCATTATTTTTAATCATATATCTGGCCACTATTAGGGAAGATCTTACCATGGAAATCCATTATTGTTATCTTCAACATGGTGTCAATCTAAAAATAATTTTTCATTAACTCCAATTTATGAATCTTATCTTTGTAAGTTTTCACCCCCTCACAGGGTATCTCGGTAACTTCTCCAATACTTTCTTCAGTCACTACAATTTTCACACCCCTCATCTTAACTATCCATTTATTACATGAAAGAATAAAATACTTTGATAGATCCTTTTTATGTCCCTTAATATTCAACATAAATTTATTGAGGCCCCCTTTACAAATTTTCTTCCATACCTTCTTGTTCCCTTAAACCTTGACACACTAAACAGGCTCCAAGCGGTCCTAGTCACCCCCCATTTGAGTTTGAATATTGTTTCTCCTTTTTTGAATAAGATAATGGACAATTTTGGACTTAACCTAAAACCACCAAACTTGAAATATGTTATTAATGTCTTGGATGAAATATTTATAGTCTTTGATACACCACTAATAATAATGCAAGGGAAAGTGTCTCTGTATGCCTGGAGTCAAATTTCCCATGTGTGATTAAATAATGGGACATTTATGACTTTTCCAAGCCATAATTGTTAATAATATTTTAAAATTTAGGATATGATGGAGTTTGCACCATCCCACATGGCCATCCTATCAATTCAAACCCCATAGTTGGCTAAATAATAAACGACAGTGTTACCTTCATGGTAGACGTGGATGGTAAAGGTATTAATGAAGGTATAAATAATAAAATGGGAATTATTGATTATGGATTTAATGGTATGGGAGGGGATTATTTAACATGAATTTATTTTATAATATTTTAATAATTATTAAATAATATCATTATAGGTAAATGAGCTATCAATTTTAATTGATGATCCTGATTGTAGATAGGGTGATGGTGATGATGATCCTCACTATATTTATGAAAAAACATAATCACATGGAGTGGATTTAAATTAAAAAAAAATATAATTATATCATTGATTATGATGATTATAATCAACTCATAGATGATGATAATGATGAGCATTAGATGATGATAACTCATAGTCTTAATTTTTATATAGATTATAATTTGAAGTCATGTTATTTTATTGTATATGAAAAATTATTTATTTTTGATATTAAACATTATATTATCATCATGTTAATAAGTTATCATTAGGCACTAAAATTTATTATTAATTACTTAAAAATGTTAGTTTTTACGTAATTCACCTTACATGAATTATGCATACCCATATTGATTGTATTTTCCCTTATCTCACATCCATATTCTTTCCATGGGTTTGATCTTCCCAATTTGTTATTATTAACCTATAGGAATTCCCTAGTACATGTCTAAATTATTCAAAATAATACTTATACCATATATATAATAATAGATTATTATTATTACCTCCTAGATGAATCCATCAGAATCAGACTATTCCAAGATTCCAAACTCATCCAAGCTAAATGAACTTATCCCAAAAATTTCCATAAAAACATAATAGGGCTAATCCTATTCTTCATCTAGAAAACTTGTTATACACATTCACACATTCAAATGAACTACCCTATTATTTTGGATCAAATATTAGTCACAAGGAACAAGTTTTAGCCAAGTTTGAACCACTTTAAAGTTAAGCCAAATTTGTCATTTTCCATGTTTTGAAAGATAGATCACATGTTCCATTCATTTAAGGATCACCATTGTACACATACAGTTAATACTAAGAAATAAACATGGTCTAACTTGCTTCTTCTAAGTCTTATATATGTAAGTAGTGGTCATCCATTTATTAAGGAGTTATCATAGTCATATCAACCTGCATTTCCACCCATTTTAGGCTTAAACTTAGTATTGATGTGGACCTAGGGTTTCAAAGAGAAGGAGAGAGGTTTATGTAATTATGTACACAACTTGGCCTTAGTATCACACATAGAGACATTTTAAAAGTAGGTGCATTAAAATGTATGCAAATGTAGAAGAAAAACCCAATCAAATGAATCCATTAGGTTTTAGATGATAATGTCAATCAATACTATCTAGAAGCTGACAAAGCTATATGGGTACATCTAGAGACTCAAATATTTATTCAAGAAACTTTAAATCTAGTTTCACCCCATTTATTCCACTTGTATATAGTCTCATACTTGCATGGTACAAATAGTTTGTAGGTATCTTATGCCTCTAGGTATTTTGTATTTATAGCATGTGTAATCAATAAAATTAGATTCTTCCTTTTTGTAGACACTATTTTTGAATTATATAGAAATTAAGTCTTTTACACTTTAAAAATACATATCATTGATGTAAATTCATATTCTAGACTTTTATCACTACCAAAAATATCACATACATTATCTGATTTGTATCACAGGGCCCGGGGCCAAGTGCACAAGGGACAATTGAGTTTTTATTATGTAGAGTGAATGGGAAAAGCTAATTTAGAAATAAAAAACTAAACACATTCAATAAAGTGGAATTTTTATTATAGGAAATACAACTTATATTCATTGGCAAAGAATAGGGAAAATTGGTGGAATGTGCTATAGTGCATGTTTTATAGAGTAGATATGTGGAAAATGATATCTATGTTATGACTGTGTGGACCATCAACCTTAGGCTATATATGTATGTTACATAATTATATAATTAGAATATAAGAGAAATTATAACGTTTTTTAATTACTAAGAAGACAATTGTGTTGGTTTAAATTCTAGGTTGGATGATGGTTAGTGAACCCATTGAAGCAAGTGGCCAAGGCAAGATGACACATGGATGTGTTGTGGAGTCTAAAATTTGGATAGGCAGATGGGGTATGAGATGTATCATGGGATTATGGGGTGAAGAGAGTTATGAGATATGTATTTTGGAGTAAATAGGGGTTATTACATAACATTTTGTGATATGGTAGGGACTTGTGCATATGATGTTGAGCAAACTTAAGGCAAGGAGTGCATAGGATTGGGTGAGAGGGATGTGCCTTACATAGTAGAGATAATGATAAGTAAGATTAGATAAATAGGAATTGTGAATAGATCATTCACCCTTTCTTAAAGAGTAATGATATCCATTGCATTAATTCACAATTATAGAAATTACACCTGATGTTGTTATGAAGTGAACCACTTGGCTTGATCAACATATTACCTAAAATTCACCACTCAAAAAAGGTGATGTTTACCATGGTGGATGCATGTGTCTATCACTTTGATGATTGGTTCCTTTGCCATGGGACACAAATGCTTAGGATACAAATCATAAGGATGTTATGTTACTGCTAGCTCAAGAAGTGGCTTGAGAAGTTCCATGTTAAAGATTGGGTGCATGCCCAAGAAGGCATTCTCACTAACTATGTGAAAAAGGGTATAAGGACCAAAGTGTGAGGCTTGATTTTTGGTGTGGAACTTTTAATCTATCATTATAAAGTTACAACTATAATTTATTACCTACTAAGAATGCATGAGGTGTGTGATGTGCATCATGACACTCCTTATACTTAGCTTGAGTGCGAGAGAAAATTTGTTGAACTTGATGGTGAAGAGACTAGATTTGGTACATAAAACTCTTAACTTTGTCTATTTCCTATTCATACCCATGTAACTCATTGATTGATGTTGTGTAGTAGGATATATCAAGAGATACCAAAGGTTGAAACCTGAGACATGTTTGGAATGGATTGTGGCTAGTAGAGCTATGTAGATACCTATTGTAGGCATATTAAATATATAAGAGATTATCATCCTAGATGAGAGCATGTGAACGGTTTTACATTCATAAAATATTAATAAGTGTGTGATTGACCACTTCAATTTTCACATCTATCTGAGGATGAAAATTCATCAACCAATCAAGCTGTGTACCCATTAATTCCCAAAATGCTTGCCAAAAATGACTCATAAATTATGGATCATGGTAGGAGATGATGGATATGGGTAACCCAAAATGAAGCCAAACATGGTTGAAGAATGCCTTTGTAGTGCCATCTATATCAAATCTTATCTTCATATGACCATGATGGCATATTACAAAATTGATCCATTATAATGAACATGATGTCATGTTGTCATCTCATCATAGGCAATTTAGTCATGAAATCCATGTTGATATATTCCCATAGTCTGGATGGAATCAGTAAAGGTGTGTAAAGTCACAACTTTATATTCATGGGTTTGGAAACACAATAAGGAATGCAATACTTAATGTGGTGATCCACATCTATGTGCATGTGTAGCCAATAGAAGTGTAACTACAATGTTGTTAGAGTCTTTGTCACATCAAAGTGTCTTGAGGTTTTGTCATAGTGCACCTCCCAGATGATTCATTGGCAAGGTGCACAAGAGGGAACATAAATATGTCCAAAATTATATATAAAATGGTCAAAAAAATAAAAATCTTAAACTTATGTAGCTTGTGTGAGGCTAGCATAATTTGTTATGAAGTCTTGATTGACTGAGTAGAGAGGAACCCAATATAAAAAACTATGGCTACACATGTATATCGCCATGATGATCACATGAATTGATTATTGACTAAGGAAATATGTGATATTGGTATCCTTCCCATCATTGTTCTTGATCATGAGATGTAATTGCTATAAGTATGCCATCCATTTCATGTGGCACGTATTTTATATCTTGTTCTATGATTATAAGAACTAAATTAGTTTATGGCTCGAATGAACAACTATCTCTTTCTCAAGAATGTAGTGTCACCATTATTTAATTGATTACATAATAACATACAATTCATTCTCATAATTGGAGTATCTTTATACTATGCCACTGAATGTCTCAGAGTGGTAGGCAACTAGATGTCCATGTTACATGAGTAATTCACTGCATACATTGTCAGATACATTAGTGTGTATTTTAAATATTTATATAATGTCAAAAATTATAAGAACATGTGTTAAAAATAATCATTGCTTCAAGGCATCAAAATTTCACTATTACACATGTGTCTAGTCAAACTTGGCTTTGGCATGCACGTGTTAGCTAAGAATCCATGAGATGTGCAAAAAACCAAGGATGAAACTGAGATATAAGTTAGAAAGTCAAAGAAAAATCCTTAATTATGTGAGATTTCATAGAGTAGGCCAATCTTAGATCACTTAAATCTTCTTTGGATCCACTCTTATACTAATGTGATCAATAATGGAGCCCAAGTATTGGATATTCATGATGTCAAATGTACACTTCACTAAGATAAGAATGTTGGATTATAACTTATGTTGGTGTAGAGAATTTAAGATGCATGAGATGTGATCCATATGATCCTCCCAAATATTTTTGAAGATAAGAATGCCATATAAATAGATGATGATGAAGGATTTTAGGAATGGCTTAGCATTCATTAAGTAGATGAAAATGGCTGGTGCATTGGTAAGGTAAAAATTCATAACCAACCATTCATACAATCCTTTTTAAGTCTTGAATGTTATCTTATAGATGTCTTCAGGATGGACTAGAACCTAATGGTAACTTGATTTCAAGTCAATCTTGGTGAATATTTGTGCACCTTAGAGCTAGTTTAGAAAGTCATCAATATGCAATAGTGGATATCGATTCTTCACCATGATTTTGTTAATTGCATTATAGTATAAGCATAGTCATTAGGTCCCATATTATTGGGTGTAAGGACTATAAAAATATCATAAGGTGAAGAGATAGGCTTGATATTGAGCTAATAAATAGTTTTTTGAATCTATTGTTGGATGCATTATAGTAAATTCATGACCCATATTATTGGGTGTAAGGACTATCAAAATACCATAAGGTGAAGAGATAGGCTTGATATTGAGCTAATAAATAATTTTTTGAATCTAGTGTTGAAATTCATCATTCTTCCAAACTGATAGATAGAGGAAGCTATTCAGAAGAGGGGATCCATGACCCAAATAAATGTGGTGATTTATTACATAGTGTGTTAGAAGGACTTTAGGTTATTTGAAGGCTTCACTAATCTACTCTAGTAACCTATCAAGATGTTTTCATTAAAAACATGTATGAGTGATGCATGTTGTCAAGGTGTGCTTTGGTTTTAATTACATAGGCATATTAAGGTAGACCATGAGTAACATGAAATTTTGCACGTGTGAGATGAGATTGTGACATTATCTTGGTAGAGACCAAGGTGACTTTGGTCATGGGTACTAATTCAAAAAGGATATAGAAGTGATCTTACACATGAATAGTCCAATGCTATAGTTTGGATTGATATTTAGATTCATAGTCATACAAGTATGATCTCCTAGTAGGATGTCATAGACCTCTAAAGGTATGATATCACAAGTGATGTTATCCTCCATGGGCTTGAATTTGTACTAAAAATTGAATTATCTCTATACCTATATATCTTTCCCCTAATACAACTACCCTAAAGAGTATGACTATAGATGTGGAACAATGTTAATACCAAAGCACTGAGCTATGGATTTCATGATGATTTTCTTCTAGATTTCAATATAAATGATGATGTGGAGAGGTTGACCCTTCAACCAAAATTTAGTGTGGAAGATATGTTCATGCTATTTAGATATGTTGATCATAGTGGTGTTAGTGTTCAAACAAGAGGTGTTTGGATAAGTGTCTTCCATTGATGTGGGTCCTAATGTAGATTATACAAGTAGGGATTAGTGAACATGATATTCTAAATCATCATGAGTAGATGAGTGATGGAAATGACACCACTTATCACTAAAATTCTTCTTCTTACCTTTATCTAGAGTAAAAAGTGCTGGGTATTTTAAGGGTTAAGTAGTCTTATGGTGTTGATTTCCTTTTAAATAAGTGTGTTGTTTCTTATACACATGAGGATATAATGTAGAGTTGTATAAAGTTTGGGAATTATTTGTTATGTTGGGTGAATAGGTGACACACTACTTCATCTTTGCTTTGGCCTCAATATTTGCAACATTGAATATGCTTGCCCTAAAACATCAAAAGTACAATAACTCCATATTCATGTAGATATAAGGTAAGAGTCTGATAATTTACATCAACACCTTATGTTGTTTTCCCAATTTCTTGTGGAGGAATGTAGAGTAGTCATGAAAATATTGTTGTAGTCTTCCATAGATTGATCTTTGTGCTAGCATAGTTGTTATAACTTGATGCATTCATATTCAAATTGACACATAGGGTAGTATTATTCCTTCAACATATAAATAAAAGTATTCTAAGATTTAATTAGAATACACACTTGAAAATGCTATGCACTAAAGCTCTCCCACTACCGAATGACTGATATGGACATTTTTAGTACTATAAAGGTGATATTCTTAACATCATGAAATAATTAACTCAGAAGTATGCCTTGAGTTGTCAAATCTAGTCATCTATTATTTTGGAATAAATCTTTCCTTTGTAGAGAGGGATGTTGAGATTGAATTAAAATTTTAAGGGGGTTTATTATTGAAACCACTATTGAGAAAATTGTGTAAGTGTGGTAGAATGCATTAGATTGAGTGGTACCATAAATTCATAGAAGTGGCCAAAAATTTTGGTGCTTCATTCCTCTAGTGTATTGGTGATAAGTTTTTGCACTATAAGTTACTTATGGGTGTTATCCATCTTGCTTTTGATATGACATTCTTCTATATATTCTAAAATAAAGTTGATTGACAATCATTCTTTCTTGAGTTGTGCTCACATGTTAACAAGCATATAAAGGAATAGATATTTTTAGCTTTGATACCAATGAATTATACCATGGGGTCCAAGATCAAGCATGTAGGGGACAACTAATTTTTGGTTATGTAGAGTGAATGGGCAAATAAAATTCATAAATAAATAATTAAACACATTTATTGGAGTAAAAGTCTTCTTGTAGGAAATGAAACTTCTATTCATTGATAAAGAATCAAGAAAAACCGGTACAATGTGTTATAGTGCATGTTTTATAGAGTAGAAACATAGAGCATGTTATCTATGTTATGACTATGTGGAGCATTAACCTTAGGCCAAATATGTATGTTACATACTTATATAATTAGAATATAATAACAATTATATCTATATTTAGTTACCAAGAAGATGGTTTCATCGATTCATCTTATAGGATGGATGATAGTTGGTGAACCCCTTAAATCATATGGTTGAGGCAAGGAAACAAATGGATGTGATATGGAATCTAAAATTTAGTTAGGTATATGGGGATGTGAGATGCAGTGTGAGACTGTGATGTCATGAAGCTATGAGCTACGTAGTGTGGAGTATGTAGGGTCAGTGTGCAAAAGTTTTCAATATGACATGGGACTTATGCATATAACATTGAGCAAAATATGGGTAAGGAGTGCACAAGATTGGGTGAGAGGGGTACACCCTTGAAATAGATAAAATAAGGATTAATCTTATCTATGCATTAACTATGCATAAATCATTATATATATGTGCTTAACTTCTTATCTCTTAGTCTAACCAATGTTATTCTAATGATTCAGACATTTTATGTTGTCTAAAATGTTGTAAATTTGTTTATCTTCTATCTTAGTAAGTTTAATACTTTTACCTATTTTATAACTTCCCAAACACTTACATCCCAATCAAATACATACGTTGATGCAAGTATCCTATCCCAATGCAAGTGTATAGTACCCTAAAGTCATCCAATTTGTAAATGAAACATATCCTAAAGTTTGGCCTAAGTGATTTAATGATTTATATTCTCCAAAGGTATTACTATAAATATAATATCAACTCTCATTCATATCTCACCTATAAAATACCAAGGTAACTTATCAAAAGTGCTTAGTCAAGCACTCAAGTGAGTAAAAACTTCCATATTTTCTCTTATTTCTATATTAGTCATAGAGAGAACACATCTACAGATATGAATTATTGAAGGAACATTCCAAAAAACCACAATTTTCAATTTAAGCACTCAAGTGAGTAAAACTTACATATTTTCTCTTATTTTTTTTATCAATGATAGAGATAACACATCTACAGGTTTAAAGTATTGAAGGAACATTCCATGAGCCACATTTTTCAAGTTACAAGATAAGTCACTTTTATACTTGTTTATCACACATTACATGATTCACACAAAATCTAACACATAGGGGAGAACTACATAAGTCTAAGGCCCTCTTTAGTGTATTGGCTATGTAGACAATGCTCATTGACAAAGGTGTATTTGGGGTAGATCAACACCATATACCCACTAACATATTTTTAACATAGCTACTATGATCCATAAAGTAGGTGTATATTCCACTTTAAGTTTCACCAACATATAACCTTTGAATTCAATGTATTTAACTCAAATATATACCATAAAAGAACACATAAAATATTGTTTTAATATGTATTCCAACTATTTATACTATCATATACATTATATAAAATAATATGTCCACACTCTAAACATTACCACTACTTCATACATGATTGTAATTAACATGATTTCATAGAGGTGCAATGTGAAATGTGAAGGTATCTAACCATAGGGATGAATCTTGAGCTCTCTTAAATGTTTGTGTATTAGCCTAGTTGCAAGGAATGTAAACATGAAAGTAAAGGAAACAAACAAATCAAGCATAAAGAGAGATAACACGACATATCCTGGAGAAACTTAATGCAAGAAAATTCTAAGAAGAGTGAATCCATGCTTCCTCATAAACAATATGTTTTTCAATTTACAAGATTTTCTACCCCTTGGGATTATAAGGAAAATATCCTCATACACTCATAATGATATTTACAATATTCTTTGGAAGATTTGAAAGAAAACTACTAAAATCAGACTTTTCAAGCTATGTAGAATTCACTCTATCACTTACAACTAAGAAACACTGATAAAATAATGAACAAAGACTCAAACTTACAAAATAAGAAATGTGAATCCAACTTCCACCCATATCATTGTACTTGATATTGTTTTATTATCTTTTCTAATCTCTTCTCTTGATTTCTCTTGTAACCTACCTTCTAAGACCCATATTTAAGATTTTTCATGCTTGCAATCCACCCAACACTTAAAATGAATATCCAAAAATTAAAATGGTTCACATTCCCACGTTCTTGGTTGTATTTGAAATCCAACAATCCTATCTCCAGAGTCCAATAGTTAGAAGCCACATAATCACTCTTGAGAAACCCTAGAACTAGAGTTTTCTAACTTTAAAAGGTCATTACTTTTGTATACAACCATGAAATGACATGCCATTTTTTTGAACTTGTCTATTGTTTCAATGGGAATATAAATATATAATTTAAAGTTACTTTTGAAATAAAAAATATGTTGTTTTATCACATATAATAAAAATAAATAATTTTTAGGTCTAAGCATTTCACAAATTTCACATATTTGATAGTTGCCTTACCAATCAAGTTGGATGATAAACATTATAAAATTTATGATAAAAATATGAATATGAATAACTAGGGTAAATATATTTGAGGAGTGATAGTCTATGACCTAGATTTGAATGCATTAGAGTGAAGGCAACATAAAACCCAAAAATATCTAGGTGATCACATTTATTTTCAACAAGTAATCTATACTATACACCTATGTCTGAGTCAAAAAATAATATCAATGCAATCATCCTATGTTGATACAAGTTTCCTCAAATATAGAGGTATAATTTACAGTTTGAGGTGATTGATATAAAATCTAGATCTAGCCTAATTTTTACTTGTTCTTAATCTAATGTATATTAACATCAAAACCAACTAAGTATCTTATTTTATTTATCATTGTAATATATATCATAGTTGTACTTTCTATATTTAGCATCTCAATATAATAACTTAAGTATATATTTTATTTGACTTTCTCAAATAATTGGATTTCTCTATAGATAGTGTACTATCCCTGTGCCGTAGCTTATCTCTACCCCTTTAACCCTATATTCATCACATCTAGATTTTGGGGTTAAAAATTTGGTGAACCTAAACTTTTATTTATAAAATATATATATATTGATCCAGAGTTTATTTATTTTCCATTTATGATTTCTAATTTTTAAAAATAGATTTAAAGATTTCCAAAAAATACAATTCTTCCTTTTTTAGAAAGGCATGTTCAACATGGATATATCTATTAGTTCATCATATTGCATTACTTCATAGAAGTTTTACTTATTATGTGAAAGTAGTTGTTACTTATTAGGAGTTATTAGTCCAATATATAAGGGGTTAAGAATCTAATTATTGAAAATCATATGTATTCTTGCATACCCACTCTTGTTATAATGTTTACAATGAGATCTTACATGTTACTACAAAATGACAAAGGAAGTGCATGAAACAATATTTATTTTCCCACTATACCACAAAATTTTACAATGATGTTATATCTAAATATTCACTTTATGACTTTCTACACCATTCCTTTATTACAAGGATGTTCTTTTGGATGCATTTTGCATGCCATTTTTACCAAGTAATGTCGAGCCTTCGTATGTGGCTTATGTTTTAATTCCATCAAATGGACTAAAAATAATATATCCTTTAAAAATGAAGGTCTACCATTTAAAGACCTTACAAATTGTTGTTTACCATTATACATTTAGGTTTGTGTGTGTAATAAAATTGTAAAAATCATCTTTATGGACAATGGTTTAGGGCTCAACATTTTCAACATATCCTTTATTTCCTTAGAATTGAGCCTAATGATTTGGAATCTTCTGTATGTATTTAAAAATTCATCATGTATATAAATCAATCTTAACTTAGAGAAGATAGATCATACCATACACTTATGATTAGGGACACATTTATTAAGCAAGAACATGACCAATATGGGGATCCACTAGACCTAATTAGGGAATCTCTTATTTCAATACGCTATGATAGAAAAGGTTCTAAAGCCTCTTGTTAATCACAATAATGAAATAAACTTAAGGGAGTCGTGTGTTTTATATTCACTAAACTAATAACAAGTAAAGTAAATCTAATCTAGTGCTCACCAAAGCTTGTGGCATAAAGTGGAGTTTAGAAATAATAAAAATAAACATGCATAGAAGACATTTACTCACATCAATGTATAAATAATCCTAATGCATGAAAGAGAATAAAAAATTCATATATATATATATATATACTTTACAAATGAGGAACAAAGTTAGGAATACTTACCTTTAAAGATTAACCCACTGAGCCTCAATCTCTCCCTTGGTCAAGGTGCTTTGTAAGAGGTTGTTGTGATATGTAAGGATGACAAGGATAAATCAGATCTAGGCTACACAACCTATCAATCCATCTAAAAGACTTATCCACAAGATAATATCCATATCTCCAAAGAAAGTATGAAACCCTAATCTTGCTCCTCAAGTAGAATGGTGGATAAGTAGATGTACAATAACTCTTACTTATTCTTCTCTTCTCTCAATAATGGTGAAATGAACTTATATATAAGTAACTCTAACCCAAAACCCTTACAAAAATTATGGTTGACAAGGTTGACTTATTTGACCTAGTATTGTTTAACTCATGCTGAAAATGAACTACATCGATAGTGTGGGCTAATGATAAACAATACAGGGTCGACACTACCAACATAGTTATAAAACTACTAAAAGGGGATTTAGGGGGATTTAGGCTAGGAAAAGGTAAATGAAAGTGGAAAATGACTAGAAGAGGGTGCAATAGAGAAGAACAAGATTAGGGATAAGGTTTTTAGGAGATAAGTTTGTAGATAACAAGTGACAAAAGGGATAATAATCTTACAAAGCACTAATGGTTTGCCTACCCCTTTCCCAATACACCCCTTAAGGCATACACTCATAGAGATTGAGACTCAATGGGTTCCTACAAGATAAAAAGTGTCAATAATTGATAAAAGTTTGAAAATATTATGAGTGTATATATGCCCCACTTGAATTTCATCATGTGTCATGTGAGTGCAACATGGGATGGTGCTTTAGGAAATAAAACATGATAACATGTAATGCTAATACTAAGTAAAGTATAGTAAGCAAAAAATAAGATAAATGAAAGGAAAAAATTGAGAAACACATGCCTTTACTTACCTTAGTGTTGTATATAAATAAGTAGACTACAAGAGAAGTAAAGGCATCCAATGTAAAGAACATTAGACAAACCTATAAAAGTTAGTGCAAAAAATAGACAAAAAATGAAATTTTTAGAATATAGGCATATAGTAGTGGAAAATATTCAATATGTAGTCATGATTCTAGAACATTTTATAGTTTGTAAAATGGATTCGTAAAAACAAAGATATGGGTAAAATAAAGAATCCGAGTATTAGGTAGGTAGAAACAACTAGGTCAACCTAGTCGACCTAATAGGCTAAAATTTTACTAAATCCACACTACCAACTTAGTAGGTATGTGATGACCTAGTTTGATTTTTAGATTACTGACTTAGTACATGACTATCAACTTTATAAAAAAATCCACTCTATTGACTTAATACATGACTACTGACCTAGTAGAAACATCCACTCTACCGAATTAGTACTAAGAGGGGGAAAAGTAAAGGGTTAAATTAGTTTGTTAAGTTAACTTGGTCAAAATAAGGAAATTTTGGTTAACCTAGTGTTTGTTAAAGCAAATATTGAAGGCAAATGAATGACAAAATGATGGCAAGTGAATGACAAATGATTATAGAACACAATAAATCATGTTAGAAAGCACGTAAAACATAAGTGGAAAATAGGAATGTAGAATATACTTGGAAGCATGTAAAACATAAATGGAAAAAAGGAATGTAGAACATACTAAGTCAGATTGGGAAACATGTAAAACATGAATGACAAATGAAATATCAATGCAAGAAAACTCTAACAAAGATATGTAAGTGATAAGTAACCCAATATGAGGTAAACATTTAAAATCAAATATAAATGAAGTGAAAATGACCAAAATTGAAATGTAAGTCAAGATGAAAGATAAATATGAAGAAGTTATACATAAAGAAAAATGCATAAGAATGCTAAATGTCATATGTAAGATAAGTGAAGTTTATAAAAATCAAACAAAAACATGATGGAGAAATGAAAATAAAAAATCTCTAAAGGATGAAAACTAAAACTTAGTGCTTGTTCTAAGATACAATGTAAGAAGAGATAACCACCTAATGACGTGACTAGTATGACAATGGATGGTATGGAAAGAAAATGATGTAAGGGTGTTTGTGAAGAAGGCTTGGTCTTATCCAAGGTCTTACAATGCAACTCACAAGCTATAAACCAAGAGGCATAATAAGGTAGATGTGATTAAGGATGTGATAAATTACAAGAAATATAAGGAAAAAATATGATGTGAATAAGGAATGTGAGGCACCATACAGGTGATGTGAACATCATTAGTAAGAATGAGACACACTAGACAAGTGAGAAAGATTAAAAACTATGAACACCAAGGACTTAGGACATTTTTACTAATGAACACAAAGCTTGGGATAACAAGTGAAGTATATAGATCATCACATAAAGGTTATATGTATGAAAATTAAAATGGACCTACCTTCCCTTAATGTGTTCACCATTCCTTAGGACCCCTTATAGAATCATCAGTTTACTATGAAGATTGGGTACTTGTGTGAGAAAGTAAGTTGCACTAAAAGATTTTTCTATTCTTCTTTTCTAATCTATTTTCTTATCACACCCCAATGGACCTTAGATCTATCATGAGGATAACTATGGATTTTAAAATTAAACTAAAAGGAGATGTGATTTGAATCATGTCTAATAGTGTGATTTGACTTTTGATAAATTTGAATGTTGCCTTTTGGATCATTGACTTTTGATTGTATTTTATGATTTGAATTTTAACTTGTTTTAGATTTTTCTATTCCTCCTCCATATGGATTTGGAAAAAAAAACATGGGTGTTAAAGATAACAAATAGAAGAGAGATTACTCTTGGTCACTAGAGAATAGGACCTAAATACCAAGGTGTTTAAAGACTCCTAGACTTTCCCAAAAGTGTGCAATCTCAAAATTGACCGATGTGAGCCTCATATGAAAGGAAGTAGTGGAAATATGGGGATTATGAAAGATCTATCTATGTAATAAGTGATATAATGATGAATATGCTCATAGTTGATTACAAGGAGGTGAAATAGTGTTATAAAAGGGATTGGGCTATGCATATGATAGTCATGTCACTAAAAAATCCATGCTAACCTATAATGGATCTAGCAAAAGCACTAATAAAAGTAGTAATCATCCCGAAAATTGGTTTAAAGATATTTTAATGTGGTAATTTGTGAGTAAGTCCAAGTCTTATCCATGGTCTTACACTACAACTCACAAGGTGAACTCTAATGAGGTGAATGGTAAATAAGATGAAAAATAATCATAAAGATACTAAGGCAAACAATGACATAAAAAATAAATAAAAGAGATATATAAGAACCAAAATGAAAACAAATTCCAAATGTAATGTTTAAGAAAACCAAAGAACCCAAAGGTGACAAAGATGATAGTAAAGTGTGACTAAAAGAAGTAAAATTCATAAAGATAAATAAACACAAGACAAAAATAACAAGAAAGACCTATGCTAACATTTATATGAAAGATGAGCATGTGAAATACAAGTCTATAAGTCTTAGAATGTTTCTTGAATCTAAATGTGGTTGTTATTATGCATTTTAGAATAAGAGTGAGAATCATAAGATTCCCTAATGGATAAGTGGATGTAGGGATGGGCATCACAAGATACCCCAAAGTTTGAAGGGACATGTGGATGGGCATCTCAAGATTCCCCAACATGTGAGGTGGATTGAAGTAATATTGAACCATGAAAATTATTTACAATGGGTTGGTAGGTGCATTTGGAGATAGGTAAATGTGTTAGTTTGTTAGATTTTAAGGAGGTTAAATGTGACATAGGATGTCAAGGAAAGGTATGAGGGGGTAAAGGAGGACCATGTATGATAGTCTTTGGAGTAGGCATTTGAACTAGGTACTCTTGTGGTTCATGGTACCTAAGAGGTTGAGGTTCAATGGATGTAATGATATGTTTAAAGTTATTCATGTTAGCTATCCTTTACTTATTGGTGTAGGAAGAAGGATCGACTATGGTTTGAACAAAATTAGTAGATGAGGTGTGGGTATGGGATAATTGTTGATGCTCATTAGGTAGTTAATGTTGATATGATTATGGTTCTTGATATTGAATTTTAGAAGCTTGAACATAGTCTTGATAAATTTGTTTTGTGAGAGTATCAATATTGAAATATGGATCAAGCAAGGAATAAAGAAGAAATCAGTGAAGATCAAGATAATACTCATGAGAATGACCTATAGTAACATGCCACCAACAAAACTTATCAGGATTGTACCATTTTAGAGGAGGTTTGGAAGGATCAAATATCATGGGTTTAGAGGGTGGGAATTTCTTCATAAGTTTTTCTAGACTCAAGGGTGGGTGGGTTGTATTAAAATTGGTTGAATTGGATGCTCCATTTTGAGGTTGGGGAGGCTTGGATGAATCAATGTTATGAGAAAATGATTGAAAATATTATTTAGTAATTATTAGAGGTGTTTCAAATTGAGTAATAATAAACTCTTTCCTTTTTGATTGGGCTAAGGCTTCATCTAAATTTTTAGGTGAAAAGCTTCAAACTTTGTATTGAAGGGGAGATTTAAGAAGTAACAAATAGTTTTAAAAGTGTATCTTAATTCATGTCATGGTCCACTTTGTGAGTGAGATACTTCCATAATTTGATGAAAGTGTGAGAAGATTCATTATGAAGTTGCTTGGAATTTATGAAATGTGTAATGTAATTTTCATGAAGGTCATCATGTTGGAATTCCTTCACTAGAGCATAGACTAAATCCTCTAGTTGTGAGATGGAATGTCTAAGAAATTGGTTATACCATTCAATTTCATCACCCAGAATTTTCTTTTCTAAGAGATTGGTGGTAGAAAAGGTGTTAATTTGGACCCATTCCTTATATATATATTACCAAAAGACTTATAAAGATATTAGGATCCTTAGTCCCATCATATGTGATAGCTGGATAAATCTTTCCAATATCTATGGATGTAGTGAATGGAGCTAAAGGTTCATTTTTAAGATGTTGAAGAATTTTGTTAGTTATTGGATGTTTAGGGATGATATTCCAATTTTAATCTATAAGGGGAGGAGGGAATTTTTTTTGATTTGGTTGAGACATGATAACTTGAGGCGGTTTACTAGTCATGTTTAATAAAAGTTGTTGCATGTTCATCATTTGAGATTGATTAGTTATTTAAATGATGTTCATTTATTGTATGACTTGTGAAAGAAGTTGAGTTGTATCAATAATTGGGTTTGAGTTTGTAGGAGGGGTATTATTTTTTTTATGAGGAGGATTATTTTTAGGTGGAGGATTACCAAAAGTAGTGTTAGTTATCTTAAGTATGGTAGAAGAAGAAGCAAGCTTAGTAAAGCCACCATTATTGGTAGGAGTGTAAATAGTATTATCATCAAGGTTTTTGATTAATTGGGAATCATCTATATTATCAATTTGAGTGGTTTCAACCATGATAATTTGGGAAGTGATAAGTATTGGTGATCTTGTTATGGGTGTAACAAGAGGATAGTGAGCATTGGTTATAAGAGGTGGAACATAATGTGATGTTTCAACATTTGATGTAGATGGGTTGATGAGTTTAAAATTTATATGTTTAAAAAGTGTAAAAGTGGTATAAGGTTTTTGATTATCATGGTTTGGTATTTATCTAATAGGATTATCTAGATCTACTATATGGTATGGGGTAGATCCAGATTGAGAAGATGTAGAACCATGTGATGAAGAGATGTACCATAAATAGTTATCTTCTATGGTGGACATGCGAGGTAGGAGAGAACAACCCATGTACATTAAAAATGGGTTGAGACTATCAATAAATAATTCGATAATAGGATTCATGATTCCAAGTAGGATTGGATATTAAAAAGCTAAGAGGAAAAAAGGGACAAAGTGGCCAAAAAGAGGGATAATGCTAAATGATACTAAGTCAACACAATTGACCTAGTATGTTAGGGAGATAGTTATGAATGATACTAAGTCAACACATTTGACTTAGGATGCTAAGGAGATAGTTTTGAAAGATAATAAATTGACATAGTTGACTTAGTATGCTAAGGACATAATTCTATAAGATACTAAGTCAACCTAGTTGACTTAGTATGCTAAGAATGAAGTTTTAAGAGATACTAAGTTGACTTAGTCAACTTAGTATGGCAAGGGGGAAGTTATAAAAGATAATAAGTTAATATAATCAACTTATTATGATGAGGGGGAAGTTATAAAAGACACTAAGTTGACTCAATCGACTTAGTATGCTAAGAAGGAAAGGTAAATTAGTCTATAAGTGACTGTATCAACAAAGACAATAGTGTTCTGAAAAAAGGGAAAAACTTTTGAAATGTACTTTGAAATTAAGAAATGGAAGTAAACACACAATCAATTGGGTCAATGAGATTGATCTAATAAAGGAACATAGCATAAAACCTTGCACCAATGCTGGTCAATGTAAGTTTTTATAATATAACATATAATTGAGCAAAGAGTAAACAATCAACTTAGAAATTAAAATCTAACTAAGTGATCATCCTAAATGTTATTAGATTATTAGAATATAATTTTAGATGTGATAGGAGGTTGGCTATAATCAAGGAACTAAAAATAAATATATGGATGGTTTCAAGATGTTTAGACTAAAGGGGTCTATATTGGTAATGGTACTAGCTTTCTATTAGGGCCTACCCCCTCATTTCACACAACATAGAGATAAGGGTGTTGGGTGCTTATCCAATAAATACCATTAACCATATGTTTATACTTGGCCAAAAAACCAAGTTAGTTTCCCCTTTGGTGATGAAATTCAAGTAGGTAAGCTTTGGGTAGATAATTATTAAAATGCTTTTTAAGATTTTATAATTTGGTAGTCTATGCATGAAAGAGAAAATAGTGCAACTAAATGGTATATTGAAAAAACATCTAATTAGACTATGCGATCTATTCTAAGCATTCAATAAAAAATAAATGAAAGTATGAGATAATTATTAGCATATACATGTTAATTCCAACTTTGAAACATAGTATAGTTTTGATTTAGTCGATAGTGTATGCAAAGAATATAGAACAAGGTTGAAAGTGTCACCTCTGTACTACAAAAGTAAGGGTCTAAAAATAATTACATCGATAGTGTCAACCTAGTTTTCCAGACAAAATACAAAATATAGAACTACATCGATAGAGTCAACCTAGTTGACTATATAGGGGTAGTTTTAAAGATTGCAAATTATGAAAAATAAAACTATACAAATGCTATAAATAACAAATAAGGATAGAAAGGAACCTTGGTGGGTTAGAGGATGCTTAGGATTTAAATTTTTTTGTTTAAAGTTTCTTGAAAGTTCTGCCAACTAGATCGACTAGACCAACCTATTTCTATAAAAACTTACTACTAAACCCTATAAAAATAACATCGATAGTGTCGATGTATTTTTTATCTATATGTTGACTATAATACTAAGTCAATAGTGTCAACCTAGTTTTTTAATCTAAAATAATGATAATAAAGTGATATAATTTAAAAAACATGAGATAAAACTGGTAAGGGTTAGATTCATGTCAGGTTCATAGGAATGTATGTAATAAAAAATGCATCATGTCTATAATTCAATCATAACTTAGAGAAGATAGATCATACCATATAATTATGACTAGACATACATTTTTTAATCAAGAACATGACTAATATAGGGATCTTCTAGACCTGATTAGGGGATCTCTTACTACAATACACTATGCTAGGGAGGGTTCTAAAGCCTCCTATCAAGCACAATCACATAATAACCCTAAGGGAGTCATATGTTTTATATTAACTAAACTAATAACAAGTAAATCTAATCTAGTGCTTACTAAAGCTTGTAGCTCAAAGTGGGTGTTAGAAACAATAAAAATAAAATTGCATATAAGACAAATACTCATGTCATTGTATATGGAACCCTAATGCACAAAATAGAAGTACAAATACATATTTATGTACTTTTACAAAGGATGAATAAAGTTAAGAATACTTACCTTTAAAGAAAAAACCCATTGAGCCTCAATCTCTCCCTTGGCCGAGGTGCTTTGCAAGAGGTTATTGTGGTATCCTAAGGATAAATCAGATCTAGGCTACACATCCTATCAATACATTCAAAAGACTTCTCCATAAGACATGATCTATATCTCCAAAGAAAGTATGAAACCCTAATCTTGTTCCTCAAGTATAATGGTGGATAAGAAGATGCATAATAACTCTTAACTCTTCTTCTCTTCTCTCAATAATGGCAAAATGAACTTGTATATATAGGCAACTCTAACCCCAAACCCTTACAAAAATTATGGCCAATAGCGTTGAATCAGTTAAACTAGTATTGTTTAACCCATGCTGAAAATGAACTACATTAGCATTGTGGGTTGATGACAAAAAATACAAGGTCGACAATACCAACATAGTTATAAAACTACTGAAAGGGAATTTAGGCTATGAAAAGGTAAATGAAAGTGGAAAATGACTAGAAGAGGGTGAAATATAGAATAATAAGACTAGGGATAAGGTTTTTAGGAGACAAGTGTGTAGATAACAAGTGGAAAAAGGGACAATAATCTTACAAAACACTAATGGTTTAACCACCCCTTTTCTGGTGCACCCCTTAAGGTGTGCACTTTGAGAGATTGAGACTCGATGGGTTCTTGCAGGATATAAAGTGTCATTAATAGATAAATTTTTGAAAATGTTATGTGTATAAACCTTCCAATATGAGAACCAAAGGCTTAATAATATTCCATGATAATTATTGGGGAAAATAACATTAAAAATTACTATGGGACCTCATACACTACCTATTTTGTGATATGTTATGTCAAATGATTTGAATTATAATATACTTTTGGGACAACCTTGGATATATAAAATGTATGTGGTTCCATCTAATTTATATGTATGCTTAAAATTCAACCATCGAGTATTTATTTAATCATCTCCCATGTGCATACAAGAAAAATAAGATAAATCTACAACTTATCCTACTCAGTAATATCAAATCTTGGAGAAGGTAATCAACAAACAATCTAGTTAGTAATACTTTATTATATTAGGGTCATGACCAATTATGGATCCACTAAACCTAACTAAGGGATATATTAATACAAAATAACAAAACAAAGGTTTTTAAGACATCTAGTAAAATTTCATCATGTAATAAACCATATATGTCTTATAATATAATTAAAGGAAATAATCTAATCTTAAACAAACATACAAGATAATCTAGTAAATGAACATACAAGCTAATCTAGTGCTCAGCAAAGCTTATGGCACAAAGGGGGAAGATAATAAATAAGAAAATATAATTATATTCAAGACAATATATAAGGAATTAAATCAAGGAGAGATACAATTTAATCCATTATTTATGCAACATCTATTTATCAAAATGAAGAGCTAGGAGTATACTTACCTCATTAATGTGAAATCATCATGCCTCAATATATCCCTTAGCCAATGGTGCTTTATAAGAGGTTATTTTGGCTTGTAAGTATCACAAATATATATCAACTCTAGGCTATAATATTTATCCTATGCATCTAGGACCTATACAATATGAATGCTACTATTCTAAGGTAAAACCCTAAGGAATGAAATATTTAAATGATAATATAAGTAGATTTATGAGTTGTAATGATGTGAAATTGAATGATCCTCCTTTATAAATTAAGTTAAGTGGGTATTTATATCCAAGAATTTAACCTAATCCCTCACAATAATTTAGCTAATAACGTCAGTTGGGTCGATATTTTTTGCAAGAAATAGAGTTGTTAGGACTCGAACTAGGTTAGCTTAGGCCAATGGAGTTTTGTAATGTGTGCTAGGTTCCAAACAAGATCAATTGGGATGACATAATAGGAAAAATGAATATAAAGGGTGTTTTATTAATGTGTGCTAGGTTCCTAACAAGGTCAATCAGGCTAGTGTAGTAGAAAAAATGAATAAAAAGGGTGTTTTCTTAGGTAGGGAATATTTTGGATGGTGAATTGTTTAGGGGAGTGTATAAAACATGTTTTAATTACTTAGGAAATTGGGTAAGGGTAGCTTGTAATTGTTTTTAGTAATGGTGTAAGGACAAATAGTCCTAAAAAACATCAAAAAGGTATTACAAACCCTTTCTTGGTGCACCCTTTAAGGTGTGAACTTAGATAGATTGATACTCGATAGGTTCTTATAAGAGAGAAAGTGTTTGTAAATGATAAAGTTAAAAATGTTGTGTGTATACATGCTCTTAATTATCAAGGACATTGAGTTGGATAATGATGAGACATGTAATGGGATTAAAACATAAAACCTAATTTCTAATTTCTATATTGATGTCACTTTGAACATTACTTCCAAGAATAAGAGATCTAACCCTAAGAAAGTTATCAGCTCTAATAAGGTATGGACAATTTAAAAGTGTCATGAAATGTGGAAAGATAATGATGTGAATAATTAATTAAGCATATATATTATTTCAGAAATGATATGAAAGGGTTACTTATGTTTTTGTATGTTTATAATTAAATTTTGGGATTGTACTCATCTTGACAAGGCTTAAATAGTTGTATTTTTGGATGTTTTTGATAATATTCTGTATAAAAATAAAACTATTCTAATTATTAAAAATGAAAGTACTTTGAAATGATTTAAAAAATATGGCTGAAATTTTATGAAGTAAATACTATTTTTTTTCCAAAGATATTTTGATGTATGCAACACTAAAACTGAAATCTAGACTAAGGATGCAAGTGCTGATTTTAACCCTTTTTAAATGCAAGATTTTACCTATATGAAAGATAAATGAAACTTTTATTTTTGTAATTTTAAAATATAAATGAATTAAAATATTATGTAATTAAATTTTTTTAACATGCAAATAAAAATTATATCCAAACCCTAGAGAGTATGACTTCCAAGTGTTTAAAAACTATTTATACATGTAAGCTAGAAACTAATTATTTTGCAGTTTTAAATGATTGTTTGTATGAATAGATGATCTAATATGAAATGAATGTAAAATAAAAGTTCTTAGTTTTTGAATTATGACAAAAATATTTTCTTATGTAGATTAATAAAATAATATCTAAGATGTAAGATTTTCCTTTGTTTAGGTTGTCTAGGTTTTCCTAAGTATTTTTAGGTGTTTGTGTGTGTGCATGTGTATGTTTGTTATGAGACTTAAAGTGGATAGTTTTAAATAAATATAGATAATAAATGAATTTAATTAATCTATCTTAGGTTTTATTGAAATTACATGATTTAAAAATACTTCTATGTGCAAGCAAAATTGAAAGATCTAAAGTATTTTTTTTGGTATAAAATAAAGAGAGGAGAAGAGTTTATTTTTAAATTTATTTTAAATTTTTTAGATATTAATTATAATATAAGAAATATAGAATTTAGACCAAGTATATTATAAAAAATAAATATCAACTAAAAGGGAAAAAAATTAACCTAATCAATGGTAATGACCAAGTAAAGGTAAATGACTATTGTAGTGAGTATACTATCCTTAGGTACACCAACTTCTTGTTTACCTAATAAAGAGGGAAAAAATCTTGAATAAAAGAGTAATTGAATAGTGGATGAACTGATCCATAAAGGCAAAGAACTAGATTCTGATTCATGGATTCCCCTCTCCAAGCTTATGTAGAACAACACAAAGATGGTCACAAATTGAAGCAAAGACTCCTCAAAAACTCATATTAGGTAGTATAGGGATTTTTAAGACTCAAAGGGTTTAAATTTTAATGCAAATATTGGGTCCATGAACCTAATAAATAAGATATACTTGTAAGGGATTAAAAATGTTGCATGTAGTAGTTTAACTAGAGTTTTGACCAATTTTAGAAAGGATATGAAAGAGAATATTTTATAAAAATAAAGTTAAGGATGAGTTAGGACACATATTAGGCAAACAAAAAGTAATAAATTCAATCAAAATCATGAAAAATGCATGAAAATAAGTCTCAAATGTTATTTTTAAAAACATGCAAATGGTGATGAAACCATTGCCTTGTATAGATGGTATAGATGAAATCACCATAATTAACTACGACACCATCATGTTCATCTACAAAACCACCACAATTTTTTTGAAACCATCACCTAAATAACACCTTTATCATGGCAATTTATAAAACTACTATGATGTAAATGGCATGGTAATAATGATTTTGTGATGGAACACGATGGCTACGTCAAAGAGATTGTTGATTTCATCACAAGTAAAAAAAGGTAAAATATATCCAAAAAATATACTTTTAGAGGTCAAAAAGGGGTTAAAGAGCATATAAAATACATAATAACCAAGATAACTTTAAGTCTGAACATATATAGATAGAGATCCTTGCATCATCATTGGTTTTTGTAAAATTATTGTAATATGTAATTTTTAGGTGCATATACCAACCCAAAAATATTGATTTATGACCAATCAAAGATGTTTATTAATTAATTAAGATGAGAAATTATAATTTTATGTTATTTAAGAGTGAGTGAAGCTCTAAGAATTATTATCCTAGGATTATCCTTTATTCTAAAATTAACATCAATGGTGTCTTCAACAAGTAGTGTGGAATCATCTTGTATTTGAGTTAATTTAGGAGATAAGTGACACTCTTAATATATTTGGTGATTGATAGGATAATATTAATCTCTCATAAATTATGGGTTTGATTCATACATGTCAAGTAGAAACCATGTAATTATCTCTGATAATTCCCTCACTAGTTCACCATAGATTTCCTACTTAGGTGGATAAAGGCCAACCCTTATTTTTATGATATTAGGATTACTATGTCTCTATGATGACTCATGGGAAGAGTATAGTTCTGTGTACATTTGAAAGTTAGAAAGATTTTCACCAATAAACACATTTAGTTTTAATATGTTTTTGATTATCTGCTAGTGTCTTAAAGAATTTTTCACCAAGGGATATTAATTTCTGGAGTTTTTTATTTTTATGATCGAAGAGGTCTTATTACTCCCAAAAGTAGGAAAAACAATCAAGGTTGATATTTAATCCTTATTTGTGATTATATAATGGGAAACCATTATGAATTATTAGAAATTATGTAATAGCTTCATCACTCTAGAAGACATCCAAGGGTATATGATCTTGTTGGTCCTAGTTTATGAGGTCAAGGTATTAGAGGTATGGATGGATTGTGAGGATGACTATATCATAAAAAATATTGGTGTTATAAAATTCATCATAGAATCTATAAAAATACTTTGTGTCACTGATGAAAGAGTCATCATCAAAAATCATAGTAATGTTACTAACGATATCTATGAAGTCATCCCTAGGTGGTTTGTATATGATACCTTGATATTATTAATGATGAAAATGGGGAATAGGCTCAAGGATACTTTTTTCATTAATACCTAAGCCTTTAAATTTGTAGTCCATGATTTCATATATCTTTTTGGTAATGGGATATTCCTTATTTTGATATTATGAGGCCAAACCATCACTATATAACTAGGATTCATAGTAACTCTCAACCTATTCATTGTCAAGGAGGCCTTATTTTAAAAAAGAGAAGGAGATAACCTTATAGGTGATTATTTTATTTATTATATACATGGTGGGTTTGAAATGGATCTTAGGGGAAGTGGGGAGCTTCAAAAAATTGAAGGCATTATGAATTTCATATTTCACACAACCCTTATCTATGATTTTAAAGTGTGACATGGATTGGGTAGGAATATTATTAGATGTGGATGATAAGTCATCTAGATGGATATAGAAGGATGATTTGGAATCTTCTGGTGACATATGATTACCATTATTAGAGACATTCTCCATGATAGACACTGGTTAATTTTATGGTATCATCCTTACAACATTTTCAAAATTAGAATAGTTATGGGTCATCAAGAATGGTCATCTCCAGACTAAAATGTGGAAACTTGATACATTAATGGAAAGTGGAGGGAAAAACCTACATGGTGTGATTACATGAGTGTCTTAAGGGGATGTTTTATGGAAAGTTGAATTTAAGGACATAGAGGAGGATTTGATACATTTTATAGGCCCAACCATGATGGGCAAGTGGATGGTACCAACTAATTATCAATTTGCATTGTTGTATGCTTTTATATTAATGGAATTAAAGTATAATGTCAATTCATAATACCCAAGGTACTTGAACTATTTCAACTCATATATGTTTAGTCTCGACCCATTATCTATGAGTACCCATTTGACCTTGTGTTTGGAAATGATTGCCTTAATGTGGAGGGTTATATTATGGTATGGTCTTGTTGGAGGAAGACCATTGTGATCAAATGTCAGTTGCTAAACCGAAGACAAATCTTATATGAGTGCTTAGAATTGTGAATGATCAATGTCAATAGAAGCTTTCAATTATTAAATGGATTTATATAATACATATTTACTAATAACATATTTCTTAATGATATCCAAGATAGATATCTGAGTATGAGTCTTCTTGAGCTATTCAAGAAGCATACTTGTTGATGGGTTGTTTAGCACACCAACTTAAGAGTGATAAAGACTATCTAACATCTCTTGAAAAAAGATCTAAAAATATCTGTAAGGTTTATATCTACTAGGTCTTGGTGGAATAGATCTCACTCAATTGGTTCATGGTAAACTATTCCATATAAGGGGCCTTTGTTGGCTTTAAAACATTTTAATAGTATTTTGGTACTTAAACAAATTAGAGTAAAATGCTTGTTTTATTGTTTGTTTTTTGTGGGTTTTGAATAGATTTGGAAATGATAACATATACATTCATTCACCAATAAATCAATGGATCTCATGCAATAAAAATAAACAAACTTGCATTATTAGCTTTCCCATGTGAATAAAAATTATTTTTGATGAGGGTTTAAACTTAAAAGGAAAATAAATGATTGACATGGAGATTACCAAGAAACTTCATGAAAATTAACCAAATATCAAAAGGCATTTAAAAGGGGGTTGGGACCATCAAGAGATTAACACATGGCACTAAGACATTTTAAAAAAATTATCTAAGTGCCAAAGTCTTTTGAAAGAGGCATAGGTTGTTAGGAGATGAAAATAATTATCACATGGCACTATTTCATTGGACCAAAATACTACTTTGACTAAAAAACTAGGAGTCCATCGCGATGTCATTGGGGCCCATCAAATTTTATCTCATCACCTCCTAAATATATCATAAGGAGATAAAATAACCCCAAAATGGTTAAGTGTTGAAGTGATTTATTTACTCGTCAAGTAATTTTTAAATAGAAATGGATAAGTCCCAAAGAGTGGAAATATGATACATGGTTATAGGAAATGTCCATAGAATTGACTAAGTGTTGAATCATTTCATCTTTGTATAGAAAATGTGACATAGCCGAGTGTTTGAAACCTATGCTTTCAAAATTTTTGTTTGAAACAAAAGAATTAGCTAGCCTTCATAGGATATTTAACAAAGAAAAGACTTATGCAATTTATTTGTAAAGACTTCCTCAAGCTTTATTTTTTGTGTTTCAATGGAAAAAATATTTTTGAGACCTAAAGCCTTCATAAAAATCATCATTTTCACAAGTTTTGATTAGTCACGACACATAGAATATGAAGAGTAAAATGCTTAGACAAATTTTTGAGTGGGAAGACCATTTTTTAGAAACCCTCTAATTCCTTTTCTTACTAACTTAGCCACTTCTAATGAAATCCAACATAAATTTTAAAACCCTTTTATGCTAAATCTGAAGCCTTTTCATGATTACTAAAATCTTGAAGCCTTGAATTGAAAATAGGTGCTTCTCTTCCATGGTAAGAAAAAATGGTGAACATTCTTGGCAACCTCTATGGGTTGATTACTTGCTAAGTAAGATTGTAATAGCCTTATAAGTAATCCATTGGGCATGGAGTCATATAATCCTTTTAAAACCCATTTATTTTGAGAGCATAACCCTGCTACAACTTACATGGCCTAAAACTAAATAATAAAACTAGGATTCACCTCCAGATAGAAAAAAAAAGTAATAAAGACAACAAACAAAAGTGCCAAAGAACTTAAAGGAAAGAATAAAAATAAAACCAAAGTGAAGCAACACTCATAGGGAAAGAAAATGACTTAATTAATATGTATAAAGTTTATAGCACTTTAAGAATAGTGCTTTAAATGAATCCCATTAATTAGGATTGGTAGATCCTCCCCATACAACTTTGAGATTTGAAATACACTGGATGGTTTACAATTGGTTATGATGTAAGGGCCACTCCATAAGGCATAAAACTTGGTGTGCCTCCTAGTTTTGGCTCTATCTTCATCCCACTTTAACACCAAGTCTCCTTCAAAGAAGACTCAATGAACTACTCTTTTTTCAAAAGACATATATACTTGAGCTTGAGGAGGTTCCATTGTATGAATAACTTGGTATCTTGTTTCTTGTAATTTTATTAGTTATACTAATATGATCTCCATGCACTCTCCTCTATCATTTCTAGCTGATGTTTAAGTTCTAGAGCTGACATTTCAAGAGATATAAGCAATTTTGTCTCTCTACCATAAATGAACATGTACAGGGAATTGAAAAAAGACTTCTTATGGGGGATTATATCAAATGATAAGGATATCCTCAACTTGGTATGCCAAAACCTATGATTTACCTCCATAGTTCTCTTAATGATTTTGATCAAATTATTATTAGTGGAATCCACAAAGCTATTGCCTTAGGGATAGTATCTAGATGAGGTGGTCAAGTAAATGTCATGTCTAAATACTTAGTCAATTATCCTAGTGTCAAAAGGCTATAACATTATCATAGATGATTATTAAAGGCACCCCAAACCTAGTGACTATAATTTCATAGAAGTCCCATACATTGGATTTATTTGCTTCTTATAAATCCACTACTTCTATCCACCTTGTAAAATAATCAATGGATATTAATACCCATTTATGACCTAAACTAGAAGGTGGGTTAATCATCTCAATGAAATCCAAACCCCACTTCATAACAGGTTTCTCTACTTAGATGGGATGAAGAGGGAGGGATACTAACCTCTATTTACTAGTGAAGAATGCACATTTTTTGTAATTATGAACCCATGAGTATACATATCTAAAAATATTTGGGTAATAATAACCTACCCTTATTATCTTTATGGTTGTAGTCCTTGGAGCAAAGTGTCCACTAGATGATCCATCATGAAATTCCTCTAGAATCCTATCAATCTAGATTATTTCAACACATCTCAAAAGAATACCATTGACATTTTTCCTAAATAGGACACCATACGTAAGAACATAAAGAATTCAATGCAATCTAAAATACCTTATTTTATTCTTGTTTAATCCTTGAGGTCATTCACCTATTTGGAGGAAGTTGGCCATATCTTGGGTCTATCTAGTAGATAGTGAAGGTATAGCTAAGTGTTCACCATATTTGAGTATTAAGATAACATTCTTATTACTCTACAATTTTAAAGTTAGCTATTCACACAAACTTATACCTCTTACCATCTTTGTGACCTTGACATCCACATAATATTCCATCACCTTTGTAATCTACCCTGCTCTTTTCTCATTCAAATCTTTTAAGTATTAACAATTCTTAGTGTTGAGTGAGACCCCAATCTACCCTACACCTTTTAAATACTTATCTGAGATGAGACATATGATCATCAACATGCTTATAAAATAGTGTAATATCATCAATATATACAAGTAAAATATTATTTTTAGTCCCTAAAATTCCATATCCATGGCTCTTTGAAATGTTTCCCTTACATTGGATAAACCAAAGGGCATTTTTCTGTAGGCACAAGTTCCCCATTTGGTGGTGAAGGCTGTCTTGATCTAATTTGCTCCATTCACCATAATTTGATTATATCTAGAATAACCATCTAAGAGATAAATATGTTTTGCACCTACCATCATTTATAATATTTGCTCTATTGAAAGGTAATGGGTAGTAATCCTTAAATGAGGCTCGATTTAGGTCCTTAAAGTTAACACACAACCTTATCTCTCCATTAATATTTTTAATATGGACCAAGTTTGTGACCCATGATGAATTCTTAATCATAAAAATGATCCAATCTTATATTAACTTGGTAGATTATTTACTCATGAGGGGATTTATCTTGGGGTTTATGGGCCTCTATTTCTACCTAACTAGCTTGGCATCAGAATACAATTCTATAGTGTGTTGTGCCAAACTAGAGTCAAATCCTTTGAGATCATTATAATTCCATTGAAATATATCCTTAAAATCTTGGTAGAGTTTAACAAATGCATGTCTTTCCTCTTCATTACATGCCTTACTGAGGTGGAAAAGTTTATCCTTTAATATGGAAACTATTTCATAGTGCTCTTACATGATATTCATGCTCAATTTCTCTTCCCTAACCTGATCATCAACACTAAAAAATATTTCAAGTGTGCTCAAAACCTTTTCAACTTTGTCCATCTTTAGCTAAGTCACCTGATAATCATATTATTGCTATAATTTATTCTTATTTTTAAAAAAAAACTTAGCTTCATCTTGAAAGAAAAGAATAATCTATCAATCACTATCAAATACCTACTAATTAGAGGTATTATCAAGTATGTAAGGCCTTAAAACCACATTGATATGTTGTTATACTTTATCCCTTTTGATATCATCTAGAATGTCAAAATGAGCACCAATAAAAACTACTCTATCAAATTGTTTGTTTATTCTCTTGGGATAGACTAGATGTTGAATGCTTCAAGGTATTCTATGAGGTCTAAAAATTTGTGTTTATAGTAATTCAATAATTGAATTTTAGTCATGTTTTACCCTCTTACCTAGTTTATCACTAATTCACTATCTCCAAAGAATTGTAGATGTTTAATTCCTTTATTCATGGCCCATTGAAGATCATGGATGAGAACTTCAGACTTAGCTAAGTTATTGGTGCATCTAAACTAAAATATCAAAGTATAAAAATACTTATCCTTAAAGGGATACACCAACATGACACCCCATCTTATTCCATGTCTAATCTTGGACCTATCAAATTGCATTTACCATACTCCATCATCATGTTCCTCAGTCATCACAAAATTGAGAAGGAAATAATCTTCTTCATGCTAGTAATAGTTACCCATACCAACCTATTTAATGATTCTATAAGGAGAAAAATCATGATGGTCATCCCCCAATTCATCAAGTAATAAATTAGGTGTGTACTTAGATATTGCTCAGCAAGATGGTCTTCTTAGTCAAATATGGTACAATTGAAATTTATGGCATTTGGCACATATGGTTCAATATAGTTCCTAGAAATTGACTCAGAACTAATGGTGACTTTAGTGCCATACCTAGTTCTAAATATCATATAAGACCAATCAGATGACAAGTATCCTATAATATTGGTAGTAAAGTCTCCAAAAAGGCAAAAATCAAAGTATGGAGGGAGATCAACTATGAAAACATCTCAGGGAATGGAAAAGTTAGGACAAACATGTAAAGTGAGGTCCAAACCCTTTATGATTCCAAGATTCTTAATGGTCATTCCATCTAGATGAAATACTCCTTTAGAGAGTGGCTCATATTCCAAACCCAATTTGTTTGTTATCTATTTCAGCATTATTGAGCTATAACAATCCATAAAATTGCATAATATTATTTTAAATCTATAAATTGACTTGATATTTTAATTTTAGGTGCACTTTACATGACATGTGCACCTCATTTATGTCTCAAGATAAAATTTGGGTATATTAATAGTACCAATGTATATAATGTTTCCATAAATATGTATTTTAATCATATAAATTTGCAATCTAGTGATTTTAAAATTTGTGCAAGTGTGGAGGACATGTGTCTATGATGTGCCCCCGTTAAACCTAAGAGATATAATAATTGGAATAAATGTGGGGAACATGTTTCCATAACTTGGCTACATTGTAATATGGATATGTCGAGTACTAAATAAGTGTGGAGGTCATGAATTTTTTACATGTCCCCATTGCAATATGGAACTATGAAAATGTGGAAGTCATGCCTCAATGACATGCCCCCACTAATATGCCCCATTTTGAGGTGAGGGTAAATAGAATTTGGTAGTTACCTTACCTCAAAAGCATAATATAAATGTATGATGTATGTATGGACCATGTAACATATAGGAGTAACATGTGTAGGTAGATAGAGGGATGTAGTATTAAATCACATCAATTCCTAAGATGCATGATGCAAATCATGGTAACGTCTAAAGAGTAACAATCCAATCTCAACAAGAAATAAAACACACACACACAAGGGCACTTAAAAGTAATGAAAATAATGGAATGGTCTAAGAGACCTCATATAAGGGGAATGTTTGAATTCCACACAATCAAAGGGATATTTCTTAGTAAAATGTCCAAAGCATAGAATGACATATTAAAATGTCCATACAACAAACAATCACATATTCAAATGTTAAAATAGGCAAATAAAGGCATGGGGAAAATAATCAATGGAACATACTCAAATAATAAAATAGAAAATATAATACAAGATAATATCAAGCAATGAAACACACTCAATGAAGTGCATAAATAAAATCATGGAATATAGGCAACCAACATGAACATAATATAATAGTTGAGAAACATATGTGATTTCAAAACATTAATTACATAGCATATGAAGTAAAATGTGAAAGGTATAAACATGGATATAGATATGTGAAAGTATATATTCTAAAACATGATAATGAAAAGTGATCATAAATTAATATAACATGTGTATATCATGATCAAAGTAGTAGATTCCCTCAACATACTTATGATGTGAGTTGAGGTAAAACCCAACATTTGTATGTGCATATATCATGTATCTTGTTATGCATGTATCACACTCAAATGAAACATGAAACACATGTGTATATATGGAATGAATGATATGTTATCTACTAACATGGAGCAAACAACATGTGTATTATAAATAATATGACTAGGAACATGCTAAATGTTTTAGTATTTTTTAATTTTTGGAATATTTTTATTTTTTGAATTTTTGGAATACTTGATGTTTTCAACTTATTAGATCATTTCAATTATTGGGATAATTATTAGATAGGTTAAAATTGTACATGACATGTTCCTCTCTATGATTTAAATGTGAAGTAGAAGAATGAATACCATATTGTGGTACATGTATCTATTTTCCCTCATGGAAAAAAGAGATACCTTACTAATTTTGATCAATTTTATATGCCACATGGTATAACTAAAGGGTTCCCACTATAAATGAATATTGATATTTTGTGGTATAACCCAAACTCTTATTTAAATTAATTTAGGACCATAAGAAATTAGTATTATTATGTTTCCTAAGGAGTCTTTATAACATCTCTTATGTTGTAAGTCTTTTAAATTAAAGTCAAGTTGTTACAAATGCCTTACATTATAAGTGGTTTTTGTTTATGTAGGATCAACAAAGTTATGCAAAATATAAGCACCACCCATGAATAATTTAATTGCTAGATATTATTGACATGGATGTGTATCCTACGACTATTCACAAGTGTTATTTTCATAATGTTATATGTAATCACCTAAAAGTGGTATTTGGATGCTAAGAGTGTTTCTTGAGACAACCTATTCCTAGCTTATCCCAAAACCTATCCTAGATCCTTTATCAAACTTTTTTAGCCATTGTGCAGACCACAAACATCCCTAATTAGCTAAAACACAATCCCAAACATTAATTCTTATATCCTAACCCTTCATTCCCAACAACCTACCATCTAGACACTAGTACCACATTAAGGACACTATAGCCACATGAAACTAGTGTCCCCAACATGGTGTTAGTGTCCCTTATCCTAAATCTCCAAAATAGATATATATTTGAATGTATAACCCTCTTAAGATCAACCTAAGCATATTTTATTATACACACAAGCTACAGAACACTATAAATAAAAGAATCTTAGTAATATATACACTAGATGAAAATAGATGTAAAAAGCCTATTTAAACAAGAAACATGTTGAGAAAAATCAAGATACTAATCCCTATTTTACCGTACTTTTTCATACTACCATAAATAGCCTCCCTAATCTTAGATTTTAAAGATTTCCAATCTCAAGCCCAATTAAGTCATTCAATACCACTATCATTCTAGCATTCACTTGAACTTGCACCAAAAACTAGGTGGGGGAACTACATAGGGTTTGATCCCTCCTTAGAGTATTGGTATGTAGACAAATCTATTCACACCAAGGTGTTAAGGATGTCTATCATATCCTAATAACAAACATACATTATTAGCTGATAGCATAATTACAAGGAGGATTAAGGTTTGAATGATAAATAAACTATTACATACACAATACAGAATCCCAAATTTTGTGTGTGTAGGAATATAACCCATAAACACAGGCATAGGAGCTCCTAGAATTTAGGAACAATCTTACATAGAGTACACTAGTACCATTTTTAGCGCACTATAGCTATATGGTTCTACTTTCCAAGTGGGTCACTGCTATCTAGGGAGGGATCTAACTTAAGGATCCTATAGATGACACTCATTCCTATCCATAACCCAATTTTTAGTACTCAAATCTTCCATTATAGGTGTTTTATAAATAATTTTCTATTTGCACATATTTATTAATATTTTTAAAAAGTCAAAGTAAGTCAATTTTTGTAAAAAATAAGTGGTTATATATTACATATTATTTAACTGATTTAGACAACTCAACCCTTTAATCTAATGTAGTATTTACACTAGTAAAAACTTAAAAGGTTAAAACATTTGGTGAACTCAACTTACTTCGAATATTGGTTAAAACCCTAGTTTGCCTTCTCTAATGTTTTGTGTACTAAATTAGGGTTACATACTTCTATTTTTTTAAATTTTTTTGGCCTAACTTAGCCCATTAAATTAATCTCATATTAGTGTTTCATTTATTTGAATATAATTTAAATTTTTACAAAGCAACCCTAAAATTCAAAAAACCCTAACCTTAGACACTCGTAGGGTTTGTATCATTTTTCTATTTATATCTATATTTAGTTACAAATATCAGATTTGATTCTATATTTATTTTTTTGTAATATTTATTAGATTAACATTTCTTCCAAGATTTAAAATATACCAATACTTATTTTCTTACCTTTCAAACTATAATGGTAGAATTTAACAATAGAATTGATGAGATTGATAAAAACCAATTACAAGATTTTATGTCCAAAAATATGGATATAAAATATGACTTCATCACTATTCTTTAGGAAGAACTATAAAAAATAAACAATGATTTTTTTTCAATACCCAAGTTAATAACATTGTTACAACTACAGTGGGGACATCTCAACCAACTCAGCTAGCACAACCTAAAATAGTAATTTAACAACCTTTAGTGTCATCTACAACTCTTGTGGATAGTTCCTCCACTCCAAATGTATAATACCTTATGCATGAGATTCATATTCTATAGTCTAAGGTGTTACATATCTAGAAGGGAGTCACTAGGCCATTGTACACCTTGGATTATAATATTTTATTATATACACCTTTAACACCTCACATACTTAAAAATACCTTACAATCTAGTTTCATGCCACCTAAGCTTACATTATATGATGGTAAGGGTGACTTAGAGCATCATCTCAAAACTTTTAACACAACATGTTTAGACTACATGTCCAATGATTGGCTTCTCATAAAGTTATTTACATGTAGTTTAAAGGATTATTCCCTACAATGGTTTTATGATTTACCAAAATAATCTATCACAAAATTTAATCATTTGGCTGACATGTTCTTAGAATCCTTATCTATCAACATTAGTGATAAGATATCATATGCACAAGTGGCATAGTTGAAACAAAACTCAAACAAGCCTTTCGCATAATATGTCTTACAATACAAGACTATATTAGACAAATTTCCTACCCTTGAGCTTCAATACATATTTAAATAAAGGTTTATTAGAAGTACATGAATCCATCTTGTTCAAGAAGTTTCCTACATTTACAGATTTGTGCCACATAGTCAAAGAAAGAGAGGTTAATCTCTATCAATGGTCAAACTCAAGTATACCAATGGATCAAAATTAAAAATTAATAGTTAAAATAAACCTCAATATAAGCTAAGGGCCACTAAGATAGAGAGTGATTAAAAGGTCATAATTAATGTAGCTTCAGAGTCATCTGCTAAATTTTTTTTATCTATTCGTTAGTGCCAATCTTCACCAATCTTCTAGAGTCACCAGTATGGGTTTTACAACAACTCTTAGAATGAAATGTAATATCTCTCCCTCTAATTGAATAGGTTGATATGACATGGCCTCTTCCAAATAAATATGATCTTAATGAATTCTATGAGTATCATAGGGTACCAAGCTATAAAACAAATAGATACATAAGCTTAAAGCAAAAGATACAATATCTGATTAAGGTTAATATTATTGATGTGGGCACACCCACAAAGATATCAAAAGTAAAAAAAATAGAAGCAAGGAACTAAAGGTATACTCAAATCCATTTCTAAATCACATAATTAATGATTCAAGGAGCACATCATGTGTTTACTACACATATGAGGCACATCCATCACCAACTTCATATGATACAATTATAAATGAGGCACACCCATTTCATAACATTATTGGCATGTAACATACTATAGTTACACCTAGATCACTCATCAAATTCTTAGAATAGGATATTGTCTATGATGATACATATCTACGTGCACTCTTTATACAAGCATACATAGATCATCATCCTATCTAGAGTGTTATGGTTGACAATGGGTCAAGCATAAACATGTGAACTATGACACTTTTACAACATTTGGGGTACTAAAAGTAAGATATATTTCACATATATACAATCATTAGTGATTTTTTTGGTCACATTCAGAGATCCATCATTAATACTATGCTTCCATTAAATTTTGGACGAACACATATAGACACTCGATTCCTAGTAGTACCTAGTATAAGTGTGTTTAATATATTATTGGGTAGGCCATGGTTAAAACATATATAAGCCATCCAATATATAGTACATATATTTGAGTACATACATGCAAATTAGGTGGTCAAAGTTTATGGTCTCCCATATAAGTATCCTCTACTCATCGCACATATAGTTTCAACACAGTCACTAGTTACAATTCTAGAATTATTACTAGATATTACATGGTTATCAATTACAACTCATAGTATAGTTCCTATGTATAAATCATAGAGTTAAGTAGATCTAATAGTGTAGGTGAGGTCTACTCTTATGGTATTGATATGTATGCATACTCTCCCATAGAAAAATTATTAGAGAAACCCTTGCCTTAGAGATATGTCACAAATTCTATAGGACCTTCCTCCACTCAATTTATGATGAGATCAATATTATTGCATTTTCAATATTTTAAACATAGGGAACATATGTCACCTACAACTTATTATACTAGATGGGTTCCTAAGATAATTAAAATTCATAATGAATCATAGTTAGTGCCACATATTCATATCACCATTACATAGGTAGATATAAACATAGGCTACTCTACATAGTATAATATGGGATCATAGTTTCCCTTTCACATAACATGCATTATTACAAATCCTTTATTTGACACATGACATAATGATAGTGGGTCTCCCATGAGACTCATCAGTTAGTATGATTCCTATCTCCTTGTACATACTTTCTTCTCTCTTTCTCCTTGTACATAGTTTATTTAAATTTTTTTATACATAGCTTATTTATATAAATTAGAAAACATAGTAACATGCCAAAACATAAAAACATTCAAATATTACTCACAAAATAAAAAATTATAGATTGTATGAATTTTTATGTTACATTTCTTATACTTACTAGACATTACATATGCCAGGTCTCTTAATATGGTTAGTTTGATCATAAATACATGCTTTAATTGTTCTTGTCAAGTGATTATAGATTGCTTAAAATACTTAGGTTCACTACATTGATCTAAAGTTGCTATCATCTATCCACTAGGGGCATATACACTGATCATTTGATACATCCACCTACTTGGGGGCATCTTACAGATAGTTTCTATTAATAGGTTCTATTTTTACATTATATACATTCCATTTTATGCATTGATATATCATGCTATTGATCATTTCTACTCATACTTAGATTTTTTTTCCAACTATCACTAGTTTATACTCACCATATGTACATCCTAACATTTACACATATTTGTACTACATTCATACATACTTTCATTTCTAGCTTTCCTCATTTATACTTGATTGTGTTTCATATGCTTCTTATATTCTAGGGAATTTAAATATGCCATTATAATTTGGATCTACATTACTAATATTTATGTATGAATTGATCATGTGCCCATGTCCTTTGTGTGTGATTTTCATGATTGTATATATAGACATTTGAATATGTCTTCTATTTATCTCTAGGACAACTTGTTTGTTACTTGCATATGTAGACATTTAAACATGTCCTTATATCTGTTCTTTCTCATATTTAGTGACATGTGCCCATGTCACTTGTATTGTGGCCCTTTGGCCTATTTTACATGACTCATGTGTTATAAATATATGATTTATTATATACATCATGGCAATGACACTTGTATTTTATTATTACACACATAGTTTTTGATGCCATGAGCAACCTCATGTATCTACCTTTCTCACTTGGGTGCCATGATGTACATCATGTTCCATCCTCCTAGGTAGATACTCAAATTTTATGTAATACACATTGATTACATCTATATTGACATAATTTTATAATGTTAGATACAACATACATATTACACTACATACTTATGCTTGGATTCTATTACAGTTTGATGTTTTATTTGCACATTATATTGGATTATCATGTAGTTATCATACATGATCTGACTAAATTTTTTTGTAGAGCTATTTATTTTGAGGAATGTTATTGCATAGGTTAAAAAACTACCCTCAAAACAAGGTAATTCATAGGGGTTTATCATAGGGATCAAGATCCTATATTACCTTCATAAATTATTTTTTAGCACACAGGCTCAATTTTAGGAAATTAGACACAAGAAAAAGTAAGGACTCTTAAAGTAGTTTAAAGACTTAGATTTCAAACAAAATAGACATTAACACCTATATTAGGACACTAGTACCACAAGGAAATAATGTAAAAGACAAAGAAATATTATACAACATCCCTAATTTTAGGGTAGTTTAGATTAGCTAAAATAGTACACTAGGTATAATACATGTTTGCACAAATACAACTACATGTTTGATAATTATGCTCAAATTTAGCTCATATTCATTCTAGTTCAACTTAAATTCATACTAGTTTCTTATATTAGGAGAATCATGCATGGCATGGTCATTCCCATGTTCAGTTTATATATTTAGATATATTCATTATAACTCAATTTAGAGTCAATATACTCAAATATTATATTTGGGGAATATGCATAACAAATAGTTTCTATATGATCAGTTACAGGTTGATCTAATGGAATGGAATAATCCATGTCATTCTCTATATTATATGCACTTGACATCATATTTTGGGTTGGCACCAGTTTCATGCCTTACTTCATCTACAATGGTTATCATTCTTAAGTGGCCCAAAACTGCCTAATGTACTTGAGTGGCCATGGAGCTGACATACATAGTTAGATATTTATATCATTTTACATAGTTTAGTTTTAAATGCATCTACTACACATAAGTGGTAATGATGGAGTCATATCCTAATTGAGTTCTTGAGCCATCCACATGAGAGGATTAGTCAAACTTACATTCTAATATAAGCTATTCATAGGTCATGATCCACCAAGCAGGGGTGGTAAATGATGAAGTCAAAATCCAATTGAGTTATTGATCCACCTACATATGAGGATTGAGCAAGCTATTAACTCATTCCAATCTATTCAATGATTTCATCACTATGTACTTGCACACACATAGGTTTTCACTAGGTTCATGTATTAGTTCACATACTCAGTTAGGTGTATTCATTCCTTTCCTCTTTCCTATCTCTTTACCTAGCTTTACTTAGTCAATTTATTCAATATAGTCTTTTAATTTTGATATCTCTTAAGTAAGGAATGATTTTTGCACATTTAATTACAGGTCATGCTTTGGATCATGCTTCATATATGTATACCAAGCTTCACATACTTAGAATTAGCTACATGGGATTCACTTCCAAGGTAAGTCTAATTATGCTTCTTTTTTATTTATACTAGTCATTTTGCTTTACTACATTTCTAGCATAAAGGGGGGGAATGTAATCACCTAAAAATGGTATTTGGATGTTAAGAGTGTTTTTTGAGCAAACCTATTTCTAGCTTATCCCTAGACCTATCCTAGATCCTTTATCACACTTTTATAGCCATTGTGCAGACCACATACATCCCTAATTATCTAAAATATAGTCCTAAACATTAATTCTTAGATCCTAGGCTTTTGTGCATAGTAGTCTACCATATATACACTAACACCATATTAAAGACATTAGAACCACATGGCTCTAGTGTCCCCAACATGGTGCTAGTGTCCCTTACCCTAAATCTCATGAATGGATATATTTTTAAACATATAAACCTCCTAAGGTTGGGCTAATCATAATTAATTATTTATATAAGCTAAAAAACACTATAAATACAAGACTCTTAAACCTATATCCACTAGATGGAAAATATATGAAAAAATCCTATTCAAACAAGAAACAATTGAGAAAAATCAAGGTTGTTAATCCCTATTCAACCCTAATCCCAAATTTCAAATATTTTCAATCTGAAGTACACTCAAGGCATTCAAGACCATTATCATTCTAGCATTCAATTACACTTTCACCAATCACTAGGTGGTATAAATACATTGAGCTTGATCCCTCATTGGAGTATTAGTATGTAGGAAACTCTCTTAATAATGGGATGTTGAGTATGGCCAACCTATCCTACTAACAAACACACATTTTTAGCTCATGCCATACTTGTAAGGAGGATCAGGGTTTCCCTAATAAATCATCTATTATACGTAAAATATAGAGTTCCAAATTTCATGCATGAAGGACTAGAACCCATAAACATAGGCATAGGAATGCATAAAGTAAACTAGTTCCATTTTTAGGACATGAAAGCTATATGATGCTATTGTCTAAGTGGGGCACTACTATTTAGGGATAGATATAAATTAGGGATCTTGTAGACAACACTCAGACCTATTTTTAACCTTATAATTAACACTCAAATCTTTTATGACAAGTGTTTTCCAAATAAGTGTCTATTTTCACATATTTATTACTATTTTTAGAAAGTCAAAGCAAGTAAAATTCTATAACAAATTAGTGGTTATCTATTACATATTATTTCACTAATTTAAAAAACTCAGCCCTGTAATCTAACATAGAATTTACACTAGTAAAAACCTAAAAGGTTAAAACATTTTGTGAACTCGACTTACTTTGAATATTGCTTAAAACCCTAGTTTACCTTCTCTATTTTTTTTGTGTACTAAATTAGGGTTACATACTTATATTTTTTAATTTTTTTGGCATAACCTAGATCATTAAATGTATCTCATATTAGGGTTTCATTTATTTGAATATAATTTAAATTTTTACAAAGTAACCCTAAAATTCAAAAAACCTTAATCCTAAACACCCGTAGGGTTTGTATCCTTTTTCTATTTATACTTATATTTAGTTCCAAAATATCATATTTCCTTCCATTTTTTTCAAAATTTATTAGATTAATGTTTATTCAAATATTCAAAATATACAAACTCTATTTTTCTTACTTGTGGATTGTTATCCACATTTTTTAGTTTTGGAGTAGTCAACATTGGATCTTGGACGTGCTTAATAAAGTTTGATTGTTGTGCTTTCAACTTTATATTTTAATGAGATCTATTTTTTATTTTGGTTAATCCTTAGATTCCTTCCACTATCACCACATAGCATCCTGATACTCATTTAACATAAAGAAGTTCTTATCTTCCCTAGGAGAATCACCCACTCAAAATGTGGCATCCTAATACTTATCCAAAGGAGGTTTATTTCTATCAGATCTTTGAGTAGTGCCATTGGATGACAGGAGTGGGACCCCATTTCCTAACAAGTAAGATAGAGGTAATTTGAAAGGCATACATGTGTCACCACTGTTCTTATTTTAAGTGTAGTAGACATCATAAGGTGTTACATCTACATCGTATCCAAGATTTGGAGGTCCAATTACATTCATGAGTCAGATCTCCCCAGTCATTTGTAATGGCCTCATCATGAGTGCGATACTTGGTTCCAGGTGTTATTTCCTCATAAGGATGTTGTGATTATATACATAGAGATATTTCCTTTTGAATAAGGGGTGATTAATTATTTTGGCTATTATCAAAGAGAAACCATTTTTTAATAGTCTAGTTTTATAAAATAAGTTACTAATAGTTATTTTATATTTCATTATATTACCTCAATAGGTTCCCTTCATAGGTAGGATTAAATATTGTATACTGTGCCTTTGACACCTTTTTTATTTTGTTCTCCACCTTGCCAATGAAGAGGATGTGGTGTTCTATGTCAAACTAAGTAAAGATTTATTACTATTTTTTTTATTTCAATTATCTATTTATATAGTGTTGGTTATTATTTGCATTATATACTTTAATTCATGCACATTCTCATTTCATAGTCCGTGACATTCAAAGATTCAATTTATTTTATGCAATTATAGGTCAATACTTTAAAGGTCTTGGCACATCACCCTAGTTAGTTTATTTTAGTTTTTACATTTCCTTATTATCCATTTTCACCCCCAAATTAATCTAAAGAGTAAGATTATAAAACCTTGGAGGTTTATTTATAGATCACATTCAAGTCCCACATCTATAAAGCTTCCCATAGAAGGCTATTTGCCTAGAGTGAGAATTTTAGGCATCAATAGTTTTTATTTTTTGGCATGCCTAGTTTTTCTTTTTTGGTACACCTAGTGTGACCCAAACCCATAATAACCTAATTATAATTTAGAGTGTATGAGATATAGGTCCATTAAAAGGTCATAAAAAATAAATAATCTAATATTTTCATCACCACCTTTGGTATCTATAACTCACCAAAGAACTATAAGATCAAGTACAACATAATGACCATAATAAATGGCCATCTAAGGACCACTAAGGAACTTCATGGCATGGAATAATGGTAGGCCACTCATTTATTCAGTAAACATAGTTAAGTGGGATCCTATTCTTATGAATGCCTTAAAATCACTCCCCAAATTCTTAGGGGAAGATTTTAAAAGCACGATGGAACATATTCAAGATGTTGTAAATGTATATATTATAAATTATGTCACACAACATAATGTATATATAAGGCTAATAGTCACCTAATTTAAAGGCTGAGCTCTTGATTGGTATCGGTACCTATCACCCAACTCAATCACCACCTAGGATGAATTAGGCAATAGGTTTTTTGAGAAATTTAATGAGAAGGTAGACTGATCACCTTTCCTACAACAACTAATCACTATCAAAAGAGCCCCATGAGAGGCTATTATTGACTTTAATACCAGTTTAAATAAGACCTAGAAAAGGATACCAATAGAGGACTGACCACCTACAATAACTAATCACCTTTCCTACAACAACTAATCACTATCAAAAGAGCCCCATGAGAGGCTATTATTGAATTTAATACCAGTTTAAATAAGACCTAGAAAAGGATACCAATAGAGGATTGACCACCTATGGGAATGACTATTTTATTTTATCTCAAAGCCTTTAACTTATACATAACTATCATGATTTAGTCTCTTAGAGGCCAAACACTACTAGATATGTATGATCTAGTTATTAGAGTTGAGAATAATTTTATAGATGCTAGGAAGCTTCATCCTTGACCACCGATGACAATGTTCCTAGAGATGTTGATGCCATCATAAGAAGAGCCTTCCATGTATTTATATCTACCTACTCAGGAAAACATGTCTTCTTCATCCTTGCTAACCTTGGAGATGAAAAACATGAAGAGAATCTTGTAGAACTTCTCTAATGAGATAATAAACCTCAAAAGTTAGCATACCATTCCCCTAAAACCTCCTTTCCAAAATTATCAAGAATAGAGAGTGCCCTACTAGATTAACTAGTACTAGGAGAGGCAGAGGCCAAATCATCAGGCACCAAATCATCAAGTTCTGAATCATTAGACATGAACAAAAAATAAAATTGTTCCAGTCGCTAATCCTTTACAAATGGTCTTACCAAATACAAATAGAGAACTAGTCATAGGCCAAAAGAACTAGGTGGATGATTCAAATTCATGGTACTTCCCATGAAATTATGTGCATACACCCTATAATTTCCCAAGAGGTAATCTATAATAAAGGTCATGAAATAATGAAGGTAAGGGAATACACCCAATTTAACTTCTTATAGATATCAGTTCCCAAGTGTTGATAATGTGATCTTAATGGTGTAGATGTAGGGGATGCCCTTGGATAAAGAAGAGGAAATAGACTTGGTTCATGCACTTTTCTCTTGGGTAGAGGGTGAGGATGTGGTCTATATGAGTGAGATACCAATATCAAAGGCCATGTGAATCTAGTTAGACTATTTTACTTGATCCAAAAAGAGACCAATAAAAACCTAAGAATCCTTCAAAAATCCTATAGTAACTTTTGAGAATAACCTAAGATCCCAACTACCACCTTCAAGTTATCAAAAATGGAACAAAATAACATAAAACAAGCTAAGGGGCCCTGAGGTCTAACCATAAGGGTTTTATAATGTAGTAGAATAGATAAAGAAGGCTCCCACTAATGTTTCCCTCTAAGATGTGTTATCTATTCCCAAGTAAAAATCCTTGTTAAAAGAAGAATTAAAAGACCAGGATAAACTTGCACAAGCTATCCCATATGTAAAGCTGGTATGAGATAAAGGAAAGGAAAATAAAAGCAACACACAACCTCATGTTCCATCTACATTCATCAAATCTCAAGTAGGGGTAATTAAGATTAAACCTAACCCATTATATTTGACTCTTGTTATATGAAAGAAGCTACTACACAATTCCATTATCAATTTTATCACCAACACCATGATAATGCCCAAATAGATTGTGGATGTACTATAACTACAATATGAAACCTTAGACAAAGGGGTGATATAACTAGATAAGAAGAAGGTTCACACCATTGGTTTCATCAAATATCTTCCCATGAACTTGTAATCTTATCAAAGAATAATTTTTCCCAAGGAAGTTATGGTGATAAACATCTTGCCAGTCTTTGAACTTGTTTATCAAGAGATTTCACACAAAAATAGGTAGATACTTGTATATAGACTAGTCCCATCTAATACTGAGGACCAAATATGAATTGAAGATGAAGGTTTTGTATAAGCCTCTACATATTAAACACATAACATATGATGCTATGTTAAATTTTGAAGCAAAACACACTTCTTTCTCTAAGAAAGAGATGCATTATACAAAAATGCTTGAAGAAGAAAGAATGGCCAACAAAAGGAGCCTTGAGGAAGAGTTCCTCATTAATGAGTTCATTGAGAATGAACCTTTCATGAATTTTGACACCATCAACCTTGGCACCTATGTAATCCTTGATGAGGATCAGGATATCCCTAAAGTAATAAAGAAGGAGGATCAAGGCAAAGAACCCAAATATGAGTCTAATTTTTGGGCCTAACATTTTGATAGTGCAAAATGAAAGACTGGCTCTAGAGTATGAATCTAATTAGTTTATGAAAATAAGAAATATAACTTATGAGATTTCAAGTTTAAATTTTCTTATAAAAATAATAAAGATAAATATAAAGCACTTGTCTATGGCCTCAGCCTCATTGAGCACATAAAGTAGCTAAAAGTGTTTGGATATTTTGAATTAGTGGTGAGACAAGTAAGAGGGGTCACAACTATGAAGAATGTTTGAATGAGATCCTACTACCATTGAATATGGGATTTTATTGAAGCATTTAAAGATTTCAATATTCAAATCATCCCTAGGACCATTAATGCAGAGGTAGATATGATGGCAATAATTGGTTCCTAATTTGAACTGGTGAAAGATTTATTCACCAATGAGAAAATAGTATAGGTGATCATTAGACCCACCATTATTGATAACATGAAAAACTATTAAGTGTTTAAAAACTATGCACAAATCATTATGTTTCTCTATAAGTCATGAAAATTTATCGAGTAGTTGAAACTAAAGATCAAAGAATCCTATGGGGATCAAATCATGCAACTAAAATTTAATAAGCTATTAAAGGGGCTGATCACCCTTGAGAACCTTTTTGATTATAATGATGTAATGAATGACAAATGGAAGTTTATCCTAGATAAAATTTATTACTCCAAGATTGATGTTGGATAAGGGAGGAAATTAAAATTATAGAAAGATGTTTCCCAAAAGGATAGAGATTGATCGGTATCTTTTTATAAAAAATATGAAGGGTTGATGTCCTATACTTATGACACCTTAAAGGGGTATGAACATGAGGTAATTTAGTATACCATCAATCTAGTCAAGGGATTCAAGCCTATCTGACAAAATCAAAGGCTAATTAACCAAAAAATTGAGTCTATTATGGACCAAAAATTAAGGATATTGATTGACTCAAGGATTATATACCTAATCAAGTGTTTGACTTGGGTGTTGAACTTATTTCAAGTGAATAAGAAGAATGGATAAATCCATCTATGTGTGTAATTTTAAGATTTTAATAAGTCATATTTGAAGGATCATTATCCCCTTCCTTATATGGAATACATCCTCTAGATAATAGTGGGTGAGAAAATGTTTTCCCTAATGGATGGATTCTTGAGATACAACCAAGTACGGGTTAATAAAGAAGACCAACATAAGACCAATTTTACTATAAAGTGGGGGAAAATTGCATATGTGAATATGCCTTTTTTCCTCTCTATTTTGGGGGATACTTTATAAAGAGCAATGGACATAGATTTTGAATGCCTAATAAACAAGATTATCTTCATTAGCCTAGATGACCTCACTATGTTCTCCAAGAAGAAGGAAGAACATTTTGATCATTTGGAGAAGGTTTTCCAAAAGTGACAAGAATTTGAGGTGTCTCTCAACCCTAAGAAATGTGTTTTGGAGTCTTGCAAGGCAATTTGCTTAGATACATGGTCTCTAAATAATGAATCTCTATCAAACTAGACAGAGTCAAGGCTATCCAAGATTTGACATTGTTGGTCAACAAGAAGGGGGTCCAATATTTCTTGGAAAAGATCAATTTCATTAGTAGGTTTGTATCTAACTTCATGAGATCAGTAAGGCCAATCACACTAATGTTGAAGAAAGACCAACCCTTCAAATAGATCTTAAAAGTGAGAATAAAATTTTACAATATTAAGGAAGTGATATCTACCACCTCTATATTAATAAATATTGACTTCTCTAGATATTTCATCATGTATGTCTATGGAAGTGAACATAGCCTTATGGCTATGCTAACTCAAAGGGTAGAAGAAGGGGCAAGTGAACACTTGATTAATTTCAATTTGAGGACCTTGTGGGAGTATGAGACAAAGTATAATTTCATTAAAAATCAAGCCTTCACCATCATCAAAGGTCTTAAAAAGTTTAGGCACTTGGTGGTGGGGAGTAAGATAATGGTATACATGGCACATTCTAGCATCTGAGAGTACATAATAGAAGGGGAGATCACAAAAAAATGGGCCAAATAGATGACCAAGATCCTAAAATATGATGTTAAAGTTAGGCCAACCAAGGTGATCCAAAAAAGAGGGATTTGTGAGTATTTGACTCAATGTATAGGTGCCCCAATAAAATGACAAGATACACTAAAAATGGTTTTAATAAATCAATATGAAGTTGATGAGTCTTGGGTTGTTGATAGGACCTATTTTATGTAAACTAGTTGATATATGAATGATCTTTCTATGCACACAATAAGATTATATAGGTTATAAGGGGCCATCTACACACTATTTTAGGGAGTCCTATTAAGAGAAACTTTGACAAAGATCTGCTTTGATGTGTCAAAGAACACCAATCTAAGAAAATCCTCCAAAATATGCACTTCACCCCTTCAAGTGGACATTTCTTTGAAAATACCATTGTGACTAAGATCATACGCATAAGATACTACTGGCCAACCATATTTTTAGATTACCATGAAAGTAGTCAAAAAATTCTAGCAATGTTAGTTCTTCACAAGGAAGTAGAAAAAATTAGTCATGCTACTGAATCTGATCATGGCCAATGAACCTTTTGCATAATGGGGCCTGGAATTCATTAGGATGATCAATCCTATCTCTATTTTAGGACATAAATGGATACTTACAGCCACCAATTACTTTATAATGTAGACTGAGGTATCCCTAATGAATGAGGAAACTAAAAATATAATCCTTAACTTATTTGAAGAGTTAGTAGCATGGTTTGACCTTCACAAAATGATCATTTATGATAATGCAAAAGCCTTCCTCAATTTTAAGATTTCAAAATTTTCACTTTGAAATGGAATTTTCCTAAAGAGTTCATCCAATTACTATCCTCAAGGGAATGGGTTGGTAGTATCAAATAATAAAAACCTCATTAGATTGATCAAAAGAATAGGAACCAATCAAAAACAAGAGTGGCATGTGCATTTCAAAATCACTCTATAGGCTAACTTAATTAATCCCAAGTAGATCTTAAGGATATCCCCATATGAACTAGTATACGAGAAGGAGGTGATCATGCCTATTTCAATAGATATTCCCACCTTGAAATTATTAAAATCTATAGAGATCATGGAGAATATAATGATAGAGGTTAGGTTAGTGGAATTACTCAAATTACAAGAAGAAGGAGAGCGAGCAAGTGATGCGAAGATCACCTAATAGTGAGCATTCAAGAGATGGTTTGATAAGAAATCATCAAATCTAAGCTTTAAGCCAGAAGACTTGGTCCTAAAATACAAGCAAAGGGTCACAAAGCTAGGTTATCATGCCAAGTTTTATTCCCTATGGAAGGGGCCATTTTGTATCATTAGTGATAGGTAAGGTAATGCATTCAAGTTAGAGGATGAAGAAGGCAATGCATTAGGTATTTTGGTCAATGAAATTGACTTGAAACACTTAAAATAATTTATCAACCTTCCCCTTGTATAGAGTTATCTATTTTCCCTTTTTTGTTATTGTTTCCCTTTGTTGGTTTTTTTTCCTTTCCTTGTTGTTTCATTTCAAAATAAGTGATAATAGCATAGGTTGTTTGCTCAGTTGCCAAGTGTCCTTTCCTTGGCTCCCTTAATTTTGAATCATACTCTAATAGATGGTTATCTACCCCATTCCCCTCACCATTAATGATAGACACTCCATATTACATTATTCCCCATGAATATCATCATAAAATCTCTTATGAGTTGTTCTTCAAGTGTGTGTGCTTCCCTTAACATTTATAGGGCACTCAAATTTAAAATTTACATGATGATCATGCCTAGAATCATTGGATTATAAATACCCCATCCTCATTAGGCTGAACACTTAAACACCTTAATAATTTCAAGAGTACTAATATAAATAGAGCATATTAATTAGAGATATTTGAGCCAAGAATTAAAAGAGTGTGAGCAGAGACTGATATCCTGTATTCTCCCTTAAGAAAAGATAAATTTTAGAAGAATTTATATGATGGAGACTTCTACATCCTCATCCAATGGTGGAAGGAATCTGAGTAAGTAGAGGACCCATGGGGAAGGTGGTCATGGAGACCTTCCCTTATAGTATGCAATAAGTAAATCATATGCTTCCACTTTCACTCAACCAAAGCATAAAGTGCCAAATGTAAAGAGCATCACTAAGGGGCATTGTAGGGACCCATATTTGGTCTTATTTTATGCAGATGAGATTTTTGATCCAAAATTGGAAAAAAACCCAAAGAGCCTTAGGGAGGGCACCCACACTTGAATGATTGAAAATGTGTGAAGTAATGACTAAGAGTCATTAGATAAATAATTTAAAACTCCACACTGGTCCAATACATGGTGCCTCTTGTGTACCCATGCTTGGGGATCATTGCCCTATGCAAAGATATACATGATGCTAACACTAGAATTATTACAAGCAATAACCACTTCAAAGTGGATGTTAGTGTTGATGCCATAAGGGAGATACTATAACTCTAGAGTGACCCCAATGCTAATGTTTATAGTATGGAGAGACTATAAAATGTCTAGGACACCCAAGTATGCAATATAAAGTTCATAAATCTACTCCTCCAAAGCAACTACACCAAAGCACATCCTCTACCTATCACCCTTGTAAACTTCATGATGTAGGATGTGAAATATACCCTTTCTATGTTGGCATTTATTTTTGGTATGGATTGAGATGCTCACATCATCAATTTATAATTAGGAGTGGTCTTCCTTTTGAATATGGAAAGAAAGAAGAAGATTTATAAGATGGAATTTATAGATGACATCACTTTCACTATACACAATGAGCTAGCAAACTTCTTGACACTGAATACCTTTAGGTATTCCTCCTTCATGTAATCTTTTATCAGCACTCCCACTTCTTTTCTTCATACTTAACTTTCAACTCCATTAAGACAAGCACCCATCCTAACATGATGATACCCATCATTTCATGAACCCACATCTTATCAGTCATGCAAGACTACTATGAGTTCTTAGAGTCCTTCCTTTCTCTAGTCCTCATTGACCTTAGCTAAGAAGCCATCACCTTAAGAATAATGGACATGTAATAGTCATGTCTCATTAGTGGTAGAATTATGGTTGACTAGTTCTTTAGGGCCCATTTCACATTCATTTGAGTGCAAAAATTAAAGAGGAGCCATTTTAGCTCTTGTACCTACTCACAAATAGTACCCTAACATTGGAGCTAACTCACCAAATCAATTCAGTCAACTCAGTATATAGTGTAGGCTACAAGAAGGAGACCTTGTATGATGTCCCCTTCTCTAGAGGAGGCATCATAGTGGTGAAAAGGTTAAAAGAGTGCATACTCACATTCAAGCTTATAGAGCTAAGCCTTGACCAAATCGATGACCATTGGAAATATGAACCAATTGGTGATATAGCCACATTGAAGATCACCACCCCACTCAATCATGAGACCTAACCATACCATGAATAATGAAGGTTATCGGTAGAGGATGACATCGAATATTATGTGGATTTGTCTAAGATCCCATCAGATACCCACAAATTATGAGAGTCCTTATATGATGTAGTTCAATAGTGTAACCCTATGAAGAAATTGACAAAGGGGCTAAGGGTGTAGCTCATCCAAAGAGACTAGAGATAGGATAAAATAGATGTCTATTGAAAATATAAGAAATAAATTAGCAAGAAATTTATAAATTTTGAGGATGTAGACATAGATAAAAAATTTAAAAACATATAAGATGAGCACCATAAGGTGGAAGCTCTAGTAGAAGGAGAATTCTCTTTCGAAAAAGAAGAAGCAGAGGATACTCCTTCCAAGGAAGAGGAGGATGCCCCTATATAGAAAGAGGAAAAAGTTGTGGTGTTTTAAAGGCCTACAAATTGGTCTCCTCCTTTGTACCCATATTTGACCACCCCATAACATTATTAGGTCTTTTTAGGGCATCTTTCATCGAGGTCACCTCAGCCTAGGTGACCTAAGACACAAGTTTCTAGTCCTTCTCCTAAGCCCTGACAAAAGAAGGTACACTTTTCCCAACCTCTTATTTCTACCTTTGCTTAATTATTTACTCCCTCTTTTCCCTCCACTATTTCTACTAAGCTTACGACACTCTCCACTGCCTAGATAATCACCTCCCTTACAACATTTTCATTTACCCAACCTATAACCAATCTCATGTCACTTTATTTAGTGCATATAATCACTTCCCTTGCATCATTTCTCACTCTTCCACCCTCATCATCCACATCATCATCTATTATTGTACAATCACCTTCCACCCCCTCTATAGCCTCTTAATTTTATCTCCATCTACCTTGACCCTTCACCTACTCACCTATGTAGGAAAAACTTCCACTATTTCATAATAGAAAGTGACCATTCCTTTTAACCTTCCATAAAGATACCCTTTTATGGGGGAAATATTCATTTACAAGAGCAATTTAATCAATAGATGGAAATTGATAAGAAATCCTGAGAGGCCCAAGCAAGAAAAAGAAGGAGGAAAGAGGCCAAAGACCTTGCAGTGCACTATATGTGATCATTTTTTGACCCAATGCAACAATATTTAATGATTGCACACATAACACCCTAAGTAGTCAAACCCCAAGAATAGATGTAACTAGGGGACTACTCAATACAAACTATCAACCTCAACCTTAGCTAGGCTAGGCCCACTAATAGGATTGAGTTAATGGAGGAAACATAGAAGTCCATCATCTCAGACTATATCAAAGTAGGCTACTAGTTAGAGAAGATGAAGCTGGAACTCATGAGGGTGAAAGCTAAGGTCAACCACCTCAACACTGAGGTCAAGCTAAAAGATGTGGAGCTTTAAAAAATGAGGTCCAACCTTTAGATATATGTCACCATTGAGACCTTCCAGGTGGAGGATAGTTAGAGGGCCTAGCTATGGATTCAAGTAGTTGAATTAGAGACTAAGATAGATGGTCTAAAGAAAGAAAAGGAAACCATATAAGCTACGCTAAAATAAAATAAGTTAGAGATTGCATATACCTATTAAGGCCTATCAGACTCTAATAGATCACATCAACAATTATAAAAATATACATAATAAGAGTCCTTATCCAAGGACCAAGAGATCTTGAAATTAAAGAATGATCTCTCTAGCCACTCCCATATCATAAGGATCCTACCCATGGTCCAATATTTATATATATCTTACTAGGAGAGAATAAAGAATATGATTACTAATTTTAAGCCAATGCTCATGTTCATTGTAGATTCACAAAAACTAAGCTCTCATGTGAGTGCATCCATAGACTAGGTTCTTGCCTTTGTGTCCCTTAAGGTTTAGGACTTGTAGCTCCTTGTCTAGAAGTTTTACAGTGTAATGGATAGAACACTACAAGCAAAATGGGTGATAAATCAAAGGTAGGTAGTGGTTAAGGTCAATGAGTCCCTATGAATAATAAGGTAGCTATAAAGTACAAGGCATTTATAGATGCCTTATAAAAGGTAGTCTAGGATATGAAGGGGCATATTGAATAATTAGTACATTTGGGACTCCCCTCACCATTCTTTATGGATAACACCATCCTAATAGAGGACAAAATAAAAGAGCTACTATAAAAGAAGAAAAATGACTAGACTATGTATCTCTTCATTAGTTTCTAAGTGTCTTTGAGGTGGAGACCATATTATAGCCACTCACCTAGCTAGAGTTTTAAATACTAGTAGTTATTCAAGGCTTGAGTAGCATCTCCTTCAAGGAGATCATCTATTTAGATAGGGAATTTGAGGCCTTAAAGAAGAAGACCTAGATAAATGAGGAAGAGTGGATAATTTTGAAGGCTACCCTTCAAAAACTATAAGTTCTATAGGCCTTTCCCCTTTTTACAATTTTTCTTCGATTGGTCTAGGAAACTAGAAATTTTGGGTCCTTCCATTTACAAGTAGATTCTATTTTGATTCACTAAGAAATATGGATTATTATCCACATTTTTTATTTTTAGAGTAGTCAATGTTGGATCTCAGACGTGCTTGATGAAGTTCAGTAGTTGTGATTTTGACTTTCTCTTTTCCTAGGATCCCTTTTATATTTTTGGTTAAGTCTCAACTTGCCTTCACTATTGCCATGTGACAACCCAACACTTATTTAACATGAATAAGTTCTCACTTTCCCTAGGAGAAGTTCCTACTCAACACATGACATTTTAGTGCTTATCTAAGGGAGGTTTATTTCTGTCATACCTTCAAGCAGTGCCATTAGATGAGAGGAGTGGGACCCCCTTTCCTAACAAACAGGCTAGAGGTAATTTTAGAGGCATACATGTGTCACCACCATGGTTCTTATAAGCATATGAACATCATAAGGCATTAAAAATACACCATATCTAATAATTAGAGGGTAAATTACAATAACCTCATCATGAGTATGAGTACCTAGTTTTAGGTGTCATTTCCTCATAAGGTTGTTGTGCCTATATAGGCAGAGTTCTTTCCTTTTGAATAAGGGGTAATAATTATTTTGGCTATTATCAGAGAGTATCCATTTTTTAATAGTCTAGTTTTATAATAGAAGTAGATAAAAGTTATTTTATCTTTCATTTTATGACCTCAACATGGGTCCCTCATGAGTAATATTGAATATTGTATGTTGTGCCCTTGAGGCCTTTTATCTTTTGTTCTCCACTTCATCAATGAAGAGGATGTGGTCTTCTATGTAAAAACAAGTAAAAATTTATTACTATTATTTTATTTCCATTCTCTAATTTTATAGTATTGGTTCTTTTTTATGTTATAGACTTTAATTCATGAACATGCTCCTGTAATAGTTTGCAATGTTCAAAGATTCAAGATATTTTATGTAATTATAGGTCAATAATGTTGTAACTAACACACCCCTTTTCCCATAGGGAAATGGGGACCCACTTTTTTGAAATTATTTTCTTGATTTTGATCCCTCTTCCATGTGTTTATGCAACTTTTGGAAAAAATCATGATTTGGCTTTTCATATTTTGGCAAGGTAGAATTGATTTTGTATTTTCATAGACTAAATCCATTTGATCTATTAAGTTTATTACTTTAGGATTTATATTTTGGGACTTATTATTTCAAGACTTACCTTATTTGTCTTTATTAAGCTTTTTGCCATGAGATAATTCTTACTAACTTATCTATATTAGAGAAATTATTGTGAACATTTTATTTAAAATAATTCCTCTAATGGAATTGGTTTGTGGGCCTTTTATCATAAGCATTTTTCTTGATGTAATTGACATTGCCTTTTTGACCCTTCATATTATCATAACTCTATTCAATTGACTATATGGTATGGCAAGTATTCATTTTATCAATTTAGATTGGGTTCCATTATTGTATATGATGCTCACCCATGATGCTATATATGCCCTAGGTGAAATAAATAGATTTCACTTGAGAGAGTAGATAATCTATAAGGATAGGCATCCCACACCTTCAAGAAATTTTTATGAGATGTCTTATTTGATGGATGCAGTCATGGGTACTTATTATAGAGATCTTCAAGAATTATGGACTCTGGCCATAGATTATGAAAATAATAGGATTTTTGACCATAATTAATTCATGCACATATATTCATATACCAAAACATGGTTAGGATATTAGATGATGTATATCCTTAGGTTTGGCAAGCCATTCATGGATCACCTATGCCTTTAATTAGGCCAAATATCATAAAGAATTTGAATGGTAGAGGGGATTATTTACTCTACCTTAAATTCATAGTGATGATGATTTGGGGGAACAAGGTTAATCCTTTGTGTCTTCCCAAGTACATCCTAGATAAGTTGGTAGAGCAAGAAAGTACTTTCCAACTATGGTGGAATATTGAGGAGGATTTATCCAAATAGAAGCAAACCTTATTCTTTGGCCACCATGTGAATATTGGAAGAATGATTTATCTAATGAGGAATCATTTCATGGATGTAAGTGGCAAACACGAGTTATCCATTCCATATGCTTACTCATGGAGATTGGGATCCTCATGGGAAGGTTCAAAAGCACATACAAGGATTCAACATCCCTTACAACCATGTCCCATATCCATATGATTTTCTATTTCTTAATGTAAAATTTGATGAGGATGTTTTAGAGAGAGATAGCATAATTGGGCTGAAGGAAGATCATTTGTGGATGATCCAAGATGACCCCTCAATCACTGATAGAGAATTGGATAGTAGGAAGGCTCTATACAAAGGTTAGGTGCACTCTAATTTTTGGAGAGGATAGTCTAAAGAGAAATCCAAGGACCAAGCAAGTCCCTCATCTCAATACCTCCTATTAAAGCCAAGTACTATCAATAAATATCTCAACATGCCTAAGATTAGTTTTAGTAAAGGAACACAAGTAGGGAATCCCATCATCCTAGATTTTGATGAGGAAGAAAGAACACTAGAACAACTAGCTATGATCACCATTCAATCATCTACTTCTATTCCCCAAGTAAAAATTGATATATCTATTAGGATAAAAAAATAAAAATTAGCAACATCAACACCTCAAGACTCCCCCATACAACTAAAGACCACTTTGGTTTATAAGAGGAAGCTTAGGACTCCTATAAGCAGTCTTATAATAGAATCAGTATGAAGATTACCTACTACACCTTAGGAAAAGGAGGTGGTGATAATCAAAGACATTGAGGATTAATCTGATGATGAAGTAGATATAGATGTAGCTAAGGACATGAGCCTTCAAGTAGGACACATAACACTAATTTCTCTAGGTAACCAACCTCTTGTGAGTTTTAATTTGTCTTTTATACAAATCTTTGGATGAGTTTTAAAATATTCTATGCTAGGGTGGAAGTCCTTACTTCTACCTCCATTTACCCCTCTATTACCACCACTACCATTAATCCCTCTATTTCCACTTTCATCACACTCCCACTACCTACCTCCTTTGATCTTATTGGCACTTTAACTATCAGATCCCTCAAAACTAAGGTATCTAGGAAGGTGTAGACTGCTTTAGACACCCCACAACTTCATGTCTATTCCACCCAAATTTTCTTTCCATCACCATCCACCACTTCCATAAAAAAACCATAGTGAGAATTAATGGTAAGGGAAGGAAGTCCAAGCCCTAAGTGATCATATTCCACCCATTCCCTTAATTTGGAGGAGTAGACTAGTCCAAAATTATATGGTCTCCCTACTTGATGTCCTTGTAAGGCCCCAAAATAAACATGTTTAAGAAGAGGCTAAGGAAGAGGTTGTTTTCACAACCTCTAATGCATCTCAATTAGACATTCCTTCATGGTATTCAACTTGAGAAGCAAGGATTCCAAAATGCCAAGATTCTACTAAGCTTCCCTTAGTTTCCACTATAATCCTCATTAGGAAACATTTAGAGAGTAAGAAAGAGGAAGTTAAAGGATGACAAAGGTATTGAAATAATCCTTGAAGAAAGAGGAGTTATCCCTCATAAAGAGGCTAATAAGTAGAAGCAAGGATTCCAATGTAATGCCAAGATTCAAAATTACTAAGCTTCCCTCAGTTTCCACTTTATTCAATCATGGCCTCTCACTCTAATCAATTATTTAATTCCTTAGGAAACATTTAGAGAGTAAGAAAGAGGAAGTTAAAGGATGACAAAGGTATTGAAATAATCCTTGAATAAAGAGGAGTGTTCTCCCTAATAAAGAGGCATAATAAGTAGCTAGGATGGTTATCAACTTCCATATGTTGAAAATCTTGTAGACCTAGCATCGACACACCAGGATGTAATAGTTTCTATCCATGAAGGAAAAATATTGGCTTGATAGGAGTTTGAGTTTGAAATATAGACACTAGAGTCGAATGTGGAGAAACTAAAAGAGTAGAATTTCTTCTGTGAAAGATGTTCAAGGACACATTCTGATAGGTATAGAATATGAGGTACAAGAGGCCACTTCTAGGTATCATAACTCTTTGAAGGATATGGAGTTCATGAAGGCCAAGATGGCCTCTCATGTGAGAAGACCGACGTCGGCAGAAATCTGATCGGCAGAGAATGTCGGCGAGATATCGACCGACGACGGCGACTGTGTGTCGACACAGAAGGGCCGAGACTTTCCTCAATTTGCACTTCCTTGAGAGATGATAGTGCCAAATTGAATATATTATTTATGTACATTGGTAACTCTCTTTATAGTCATTTCAACCTCATGACAATACTAGAGGTATCTAATGCCTTGAATTTGATTGTCAGACACTACAGGGTATGGATAGAGAGAATGAATCAATTGGGGATTTAGTCCCCAAGTATTAGGTGCAAGAGGCCTAACTCTTCTATATTTTTCATGAGTTGATATTATCTAATGTAAAGGATTCCACCTATAAATTGATGAGACCAATGTCAGAGATAGATGCTATCAAATACGCCACTTTGCACTTGGATGGAGTAGCACATGATTGGTGCATGGTATGGTAAACTTTAGCAAACTTATTCAAAAAGTGGTGGATGATTTCAAATAGAGTTTACAGGCCTAACACTTAAAGAGATAGAGTTGGATTTGAGTAAGGATGAGAAGAAGGTAACTGAGGTCAAAATTTTTAAAAATAAATTTTAGATAACCAAGGATGAGCATATAAAGCTCCTTGGATAGCTTAAGAGGATTCATCAACTTCCACTACTAAATTTGAATATTATATGGTAGTAACATGATGTAACACATAAATTTTATGAGGAGAATAAGTGAGGAAAAATCAAACTTCTAGTAGTGTATCAAATTTTGTAACTACCTTGGGTACCTAACATCCATTCTAACCAAGGTATATGCATCAATTCATATGACTACGCCTTAATAGGTTAAGATTTCATGCATGCACAATTTTTTAATGGTGGATGCATTTATAATTTATTTATAGTTTGAGAATTTTATTGTAAAAAGTTAACTGGGACTCTTTATATTTTGTACACATGCACATGTTGCATAGTTTTGGAAAGGTCAACTTATTTAATTAATAACTATAAGTTTTCTTTTATATGGTTTTAGACCATAGTTATAAATACATGTTCTAAATACCACATGTAATTTCAACCTTGCATGGACTTGGAGGATAAGGTGACCCCTTCCACAAACATATCATCCAGAATATATATATATATATATATATATATATATATATATATATATATATATATATATATACTTGGGGAAGGGGTCACCTTATCCTCCAAGTCCGACCGGCAGAGACCATCATATCGACCGACGACGGTGACTGTGTGTCGACACAGAAGGGCCGAGTTATTACATGTGGTATTTAGAACATGTATATATATATATATATATATATATATATATATATAGTTATAACCCAAGTTAGTTTTTATTTGAGAATTTTGAATACAAAGTATGCAAAATAATTTTGATTATTACAATATGGTGGATGCATTTAGAATTTATTTATGAAGGTCAACTTATTTAATTAATAACTATACATTTTCTTTTATATGGTTTTAGACCATAGTTAGAAATACATGTTCTAAATACCACATGTTTTAGTATTTTCTTTCCAAATTCTATGCAATTAGTTTTTATTTCCAGGGGTGTGTGTTTTGATAAATCTTTAGTGTGTTAAAGCTATGAATAGATTATTGATTATTTTAATTAATATACTAATCTTTAGGTGTGAAACAACTTCTCAAGGATTGGTAAACATATTGATTAAAATATTTAAGTTTTAATCAAATCATATTTTTGAACATGTATTAGTGATTTTTGTGGTGTAGTTTTCTATGTGTGTGAAATTACTACCACAAATACTTTAGTAGTCCGAGTCATAATATTATAATTAAGGGTGTGCAACAACTACCCCAAAAGAAGCAATATTTGTTTGAGGTTTTTAAATTTCCTACATATTTATTTACTTAGACTTCTTAGCCATGTCTGATTGTATGTGTGCACTTACTACTAGTAATAGGCATAGGTTTTAAAAACATAGGTCTATTCGAAAACCAACCAAGGAAGTGATTTCTAAGAAGCATAGAGTCTTATTTTTTGCCTTACCCTACCCTTATTTTTTTTGATCTACCCACTTTATATTGGCAACCAACCATCCATACAAATCACTTAAAAATATACTATCTTTAGGAACCACACCTCCATCCAAAAAACCTTGTGAACAACCCACATGCCCTTTCGTTATTCCATTAACAAGTTGAAATAAATTGTATAGCTATAACTCATGCCCTAAAGTGGATTTTATCTCAATTAAGATCCTAAAATGTTAGAGGCTACCTCATTATAGTTTTAGTGTGCATAAAACCCACACCAAAAAATAAATTGGTGCAAGGAGGGCCAACACCTCCAATAGTAGTAGTTAGTCTTTGTATAGAGTTATACTGGAGTCACCTAGGAGAGTGACTAGATCTAATTCCTAGGTTGGTTTATTAGTATCACCCTTGAATAGTCATAGGAGACCTAGAATTGTGATAACAACCCTAGTCAAAATAATCCCCCTCTAGTAGGGAACCCCTTACTTGTAAGAAACCCTTTACATGTTAACTAACCAATGGCTCAACAATAGCCTTGGTTAGTTAGATATACCATCACCATCCTAGGATATGTGCATGATTTGCCTCATAATCTCAAAAAATATCTACCATCCTTTTCTCCTTCAAGAATAAGGACAATATAGGAGCATATCAAATCAATTAAAGCTGCTTTAAGATTGATGAATGTTGGAGATGAGGATGTTGCATGCAGATTATTCTCTTTTACTTTGATGGACACTGCTTATGATTAGTATTTAAATCTAATAAAAAATTCCATAACTTCTTGGGATGAATGTAAAGAATATTTTCTTACATATTTTGGATAGGTCACCAGTCTTAGTTTTTCATACCAACACTTCACTAGCATGAAGAGAGAACCTAATGAGCCTATTTATGATTTCAATGCAAGATGGTAGAATATGTACAATTAGTTAACCATAATATATAAACTATAGGAAGCACTAGCATTATATATGTACAAGAATGCCCTTGAACCTAACACTACTATGTTCTTGAGAAGATAAATTATAGTTAACACTTTGGTACTAACATTTGAAGAGGCTATCACTATAGATAAGCATCTAAATTTGTAGATGCTTGGAGTGCTTAGTGTCAACAACACCTTTCCAACACTAAATCTAGTTCCACACAAAAGGTATAATTTCCAAGCATTCAATCATAACCAATTATATATACTACCTCTATTGACACAAACAACATAGCAAAATTTTGGTTACCTGAATAATCATGCAATGGACAATGGATATTAGTAGAAGCAAAAAGTGGTTGCACTTCTTACTTCTATTCTAAAAGGTATGAATTACATAAAAGTAGAACTAGATTCTATTCAAAAGATGGTTCAAAATTTGAGCAATGATTTTTTTAATATACAAAGGAAGATAGGCAACACAAATGGCCCAAATTGTAATAGGAATACTAGATTACAAAGATACAATAGACCATTCAACATGCCTAAAAAACCTAACAAACTTCAAAAGATAAACATAATGGAGATGGCTCTTCCTAATTGGTGTAGAATTCACAACACTTTCAAGCTTGGTGATCTCAATTGCATTGAATTATATGCATCATTCAAAATCTTTTAGAGAGAGGTGGTTAGACAAGATCAAATGCATAATACACCTGAGCACCATCTAGATCTTTGTTCTTCTAGCACTACCATGTTCTTTGAGACTCAAAAGTTTCCTTTTCCAGGTGAAGATGATAATGAAACATAAGAGAATATGGATGAAGTTCACACTTTACAATAGTTATAGAGAGGTTTATATAACTTGAAGAACAAAATAGCCACTTACAACATTGACTCCTCTAAATACCACAACAATTCCTCCTAATCCTAAAGTCGACAACAATCTACCCCCTCCAAAGGGGAATGATCAACAACAGAGAAAGGAAGCACCAATCAAAGGAGGATACAATATTGCTGAGGATATGGAGAAGATCAAGGAAAATATAAATCTTCATGAGTTAGATTAGATCATTGAACAAAAAGAGTTTCTCTATAAGTCCATAACTAAAAAGGAACCTATGGAAAAGGTGAAAGCATCTACAGATAAAGTAAAGGCATCTAACACCAATGTCATCTACAAGAGCAAGACCAAAGTGCCACCATTTCTATTGACTATCCAATCTTTTGTTAAGAACATTCTTAACTATTATTTAATTTAGAGGCTTATATAATTGTCATGCCTATGTATATATGTGAAAAACTTGGCCCCACTCAAAGTCCTTCAAAAAGAATAGTTTCACAATTAGAAAATACAATGGTTCAAATAATTAGATAATTAAACAACATGCAAATTCAAGTATAATCTAAACCAAGAGTCTATATGACCATCAATATTTTGATAGTGGACATACCAGAAGGATACATATTATTACTAAGCAATGATTGGTCTAAAATGCTCAATGGGTATCTTTCCATAAACTTTTCCCATATATGGTGATCATGGAGAAGAGTTATGAATCATATCAAAATTGATAGAGATCCCAAAATGAGATATTCCATTATGGAATATAATGTAAAGAATGAAGAGGTAAAGTATGACTTGTCAAGCCTTGGTATCTATACTTTTACTACTCAGAATCAAATGTAGAAGACAAAACCTAAAGGTTACAATTAGTTATGGACTCTATACTTTGATAGCATTATATCCAAGTAAGGATCAATTATGGGAATCAAAATGATTGATCCAAAATGTAAAATTTTTTTGGAATCATACAGACTATAATTTCCATGCAATAAAAATAGAGCTGAGTATGAGGCTCTAATTTTGGGATTATAGTTTGCACTAAAAAACAATGTAAGGAAAATAAAAATATTTGGCAATTCAAAATTGGCGGTATAATAAATTAAAAATAAATATCAATGCAAGATACCTTATCTAAAGAGATACAAACATAGAGCATGGAACTTGATTGAAAGCTTCAAATCTTTCAACATCGTAGCTCTCCCCATAGAGTAAAATTAGATTGTTGATTTATTAGTTGCTACTATTACTAATCTGAAGCCATTGTAGGAGTCTAAGGTGAAGAAGTTCTCTATTAAATTGGTTCCTTGTCCCTCTATTCTAGATAACATAGAGAATTTTTAGGTCTTTGATGATGACAAATAGATTATTTAATTCTTAACTAATTCAAGGGATTTTAAGACCCAAATCACTGATGATAAGGACATCAATCACCTCTGTCAATAAGAAAAAAATAAAGAGGGCATTGTAAAACTCAAAGAGAATCAAATTCTAACTAGCTTAGTCTCCTTGGAAAGGCCATTTGACTTGGACCCTCAAGTACAACAACTAAAATAACCCAAGGTCAATGAATCAAAATTTAAAAGATAAAATCTAGGAGATGATCACAACCCATGTTATATCAATATTGGTCTCAGTTACACTCTAGAATAAAGGAAATGAGTGAAGGATATAATTATTCAATATAGGGATGTCATTTATTGGACATATGAATATATGAGGTTTATGACCTGTAGGTTATCATTCATATGATTTCCCTTAAGACAGATCATAAACCATTCAAAAAAAGACAATAACCAGTCAATCCTATTATGGAGCCTCTTATTCAAAAAGAAGTGGAGAATATATTGTTTGTAAAAATAATCTTCTCAATCTAAAATTTTACCTAATTGGCCAATATGGTCCCAATAAAGAAGAAGAATGGTGATATTATATTATGTGTGGACTTTGAAATTCTAAACAAGGCTTCCAAAAAAGATAATTATCCACTACCTTCTCTAGATAAAGTCATATAGATAGTAAGTAGTTCTGAAATGATGTCTTTCCTAGATGGATTTTTAGGATTCAATCAGGTATTAGTGTAATATAAAGACATAATGAAGATGAAATTTACCATGAAGTGGGGAACTTATGCATACGAGAGGATGCTATTTGACCTAATAAATGTAGGAGTTACCTTTCAGTGCTCCATAGATCACACTTTCAAGGGGTTAATAGGAAAATGCATAATCATCTATATATGTGATATTATAGTATTTTTAAAGAATCAAAAGAACCACATAAGTCACATATAGTCCTTATTTGAAAGATGCATAAGGCTAAATATTTCATTGAACCCAAAGAAGAGCATAATTAGAGTGATTGAAGGGAAGATTTTGGGGCATATCATTACCAAGGATGGATTCACCATTGTTCCAAATATAATTAAGGTGATTTCATAGATTCAACCACCAAAAAACAAGAAGGAAATCAAATAATTATTCAAAAAGATTAAATTTAAGAGGAAGTTCATCTCAAGATTTGTAAAGATCATCAAAACCCTAAACACCATGCTCAAGCAGGATGCCAAAATAGAATAGACAGCTAAAGCCTGAAAGTCCTTTTAAGACATTAAAGATGAAATATCATAGGATCTATTACTAATCAGTCCTAATTTTAACAAAGATTTTTATCTATACTCATTTTATTTAGAGTATTCAATTTCTATTATGATCACACAAAAAGGAAGAAACTAAGTATCCAATTTCCTTCATACACACTAACTTGAAAGATGCAAAACTTTGATATTATATAATTAACAAACAAATCATTGCCCTTATCAAAATAGTAAAGAAGTTATGGAATTACATCTTAAGTAATAAAGTCATCACCATCATGCCTAATCCTATTGTCAAGATAACTCTATCATATAATGATCTAAGATAATGCTAAGGAAAATGGATGGCCAAGCTCCAAGAATTTGACATAGAAATTAACTCTACAAAGATAGTCAGAGGTCAAGGCATTGTTTAACTCATGATTGAACCAAATCCATGCATCATTATTAAAGAGGTATGTGAGGCTTAAATCTCTAAAGGAGAGTGGTATACTTATATAATATAATATTTACTTATAGGAAATTGTTCCCTATAGCTCAATATATAAAGAAGTATAGCTTTTAGGCTCAAAGCTACTCATTACATGATCAAGAGGGGAGTCTTATAAAGAAGGAACTATGAAGGTATTTATCTCAGATGTGTGTCTATAGAGGAATTTAAAGAAATCCTAGAGATAAATACTTTCATAGTTCCTTCTTTAGAAGACTCCTATCTTGATGATGTAATGAGTAGATTTGAGCCTAAAAGCTATAATTCTTTCTATATTGAGATATAGGGAATAAGTTCATATAAGTAAATATTATATTATATTAGTATACCACTCTCCTTTAGAGATTTAAGCTTCACAAGAACTTGCATTAGAAGATAGGTAGTGGTCATCCTTCTGAGAATACCATAGACATAAAATCTTGAGGTTGAGTTACTATTGGCAAACCATATTTAAGGATTCTCACACTCACATCAAAACATGCCATGAATGTCAATATTTAACCAAGATAGAAGTACATGTAACAATGCTTTTGCAACTAATTATGGAAGGAAGGCCATTTGCCTAGTGGGGTTTAGACTTCATTGGTGTCATCAATCCAAATTCTTTAGTACGCCATAAATTTGTACTTATTTCCATTAACTACTATACTAGATGGACCAAATTCATAGTCATAAAGAATTATAGAGCACAAGATGTGATTTGATTTTTAGAAGAACACATAACAACTAGATTTGACATGCCTATTTCTATAGTTTGTGATAATGGGTTGACTTTAATATCAAAAATTTTTACTAATTAGGCTTACGATAATTAGATCATCATTAGGTTAGCTTCTAACCATTATCCTTAAATAAATGGCTTGGCAAAATCAATGAACAAAAATCTAATCAATGTAATCAAGAAATTAGCAAGAGACAATCCTAAGGACTAGCATAATTTACTAAAGTATGCTCTTTGGGTACACCACATGAGATACAAGCATGCCCTCAAAGCTTCACCTTACCTACTATTATATGGATGCAAGTTAGTTTTACCCATAACATTGAATCTACCCACTTACCAATTTATGGAAGATTACATGGAATCAAATGATAAAGTTGAATCAATACTTCTAGATATAATAGAGATAGAGGATTCAAGGATTGAAACCTTTTATACATTCAAAAAACACCAATATGTGTTCAAAAGGTGGTTTGATAAGAGAGTAAAGGTTAAAGAATTCAAAATTTTAGACCTAGTGCTACTTTGGGATAAATTACATGAGAAGAAAGGAAAACTTGACAAGTTTTCCCCATTATGGATTAGACCTTATCAAATTTTAGAGATCATGGGTAGTAATGTATTTCATTTGAAGGATCTCCAAGGCAATGAGATTACATATCCAATCAATGGATAGTTTCTAAAGCATTACTTCAGGGTTGTTTTATTTATGGATATTACTAATTAATGTGGGATATATGAGTTTAGACATAGGATTAGATAAAATTTCAATGCTTTCTTAGTTATTTTCCTACTTTCTAGATTATTCTTCCCTATTTTTGGTATTCTATTTTCTTAGATTATATTCCTACTTTAATTAGAGTAGTTTCTCGCTTTCTAGATTAGTCATTTCTTTAATAGTCAAAATCACATTTGCTCTGATTATAACCAAGCTAAAAATAAAAATAAAACTAAAATTATGACCTATGGAAAAGGGAAAGTTAAAATCTTGACACTCTGAGGATTGGTTTACAGATTGGGTGTATTTCTATGTTTTTGTAGTCTTTAGGATGAAGGTAGGTAATCATGAATTATTTTGAATAGTGTCATAATTGAATACTTTTACCAGGCATGTGGAAGTTGATCTCAGAGTACTTCATACAAATTTATAAATTTTCCTTATTTTATTGGATCAAATGCACTTAACACATTAAATACCTATTATAAATGATAATTCTAGGAATATATGTGGCTAGCAGGGATGCTATAGTAATGATTAATTTTATAATTATACTAGTTCATTGGGGTTTTAGCTCTTCTTTTTTGAAAAAAAGAATGAAATAAAAAAATAAATAAGAAAGAACCAATGGATTCAAATAACAAAAAAAATTTAAATAAAATCAAAAGGCTTACATGATGAAATAAGGTCAATGTACCATGCATCATGATCAAAATAAAATGAGAAGAGAAGGATCCCAAGGTATCTCTATCAGGGATATGGGTGCCTAGCTAGCAATAAATCAATGCCTAAGGTTACCTTATTTTTTACTTTTAATAAATAATGGAATGCAACCTACATCCCCATCAAAGCCTTTGAAAAACTCATCAAAGCAAGAGTTAAATAAACTAAATGTTTTGGCATGCATAGATCCAAGAAATTAAAAGGCAAGTATATTGTGTGAATTAACTTAGGAGTCTCTTTCATGTTTCTAATTTAAGTATTCTTCTATGACACACTTCATGATTGATTCAAGATTGCAAACTAGAGTCCTGGGTTCTTGAATACTTAGGAGTATTCCCCTTGTAAGTTGCCATTTATTGTACCTAGCACACCCCTTTTCCCATAAGAAAATGGGGACCCACTTTGTTTAGATTATTGTCTTGATTTTGAGCCCTCTTTTATGTGTTTATGTAATTTCTAGAAAGAATCACGATTTGGATTTTCATCTTTTAGCAAGGTAGCATTGATATTGTGTTTTCATAGACTAAATCCTTTTGATCTATCAATTTTGTTACTTTGAGCTTTATGTTTTGGGACTTATTCTTTCAAGACTTACCTTATTTGTCTTTATCAAGATTTTTTCCATGAGATAATTCTTATATATATATATATATATTTATTATATATATATATCAGAGAAATTATTGCAAAATTTTTGTTTGAAACAAATCCTTTGATGGAATTGGTTTGTGGGCCTTTTACAACAAGCATTTTTCTTGACATAATTGATATTGCCTTTTTAGCCCTTCTTGAGATTACCCTTTGGCCTTATCAAAGTAGATCCTTTGGGAATTTTATCATGGAACAAATTCTCTATGAATTGGACCCTTTGGATTATTACCAAACTACCCTTAAATATTTTGGAATTATCCTTTGGGATTTTTTAAAGTGCCCCTTTTTGCCTTACAAACCTACTCTTCAGGTTTTGTGAAAGTGTCCTTTGGCCTTTATTGTTGTGGCCATTTTTCTTGATATAATTCCTTCGAGACTTTTTCAATAGAATTTTTCCCCGTGAACTTACCCTTTGGGACTTTTATCCTACATCTTTACCCAGACCAATTCCTTCAGAATTTTTATTTTAGACATTTTGTTTGACACAGAAGTCTTGAAACAATTCCCTAAAGGACAAATGTCATTCAAACTACCTAAGCTTACCCTTCAAGAATTTTTAAAGTTACCTTTCAAAATTTTTGAAGTGGCCACTTACCCTTTGGGACTTTTGTCTCGGACCCTTCACTCTATGGGACTTATCCTTCAAAACTTTGTCCTAACCCCTTTGCTATACCAAGCCTACCATTTGAGATATTTGTCTCGACCTTTTTAACTTATGAAAAATGCCCTTCAACCCTTTTTTAATGAACCATTTATCATAGACATACCCTTTAGGACTTTATTTTCCCAAGCCTTTGGCCATTTTTGAAATGACTACTTACCCTTCAGGATAATTGTTATAACCCTTTCCCCATCAAAAAATACCCTATGGAGTTAGATCATTTAGGACTTTTATCATGGATAAAATTCCATATGAAGTGAACCCTTAAAATTATTTTGCAATTGAGAAAGTAACCTTCAACATTTTGAAAGTGATTCTTCAAGATAAATGTCTCAAAACTTTTATCTGAAATAATTCCTTTGAAGGAATTAGTCAGTGAACAATTTTCCAAAGTACTTTTTCCTGATATACACCCCAGTGCCCTATTACCAAGAACACTACTAGAATCACCATACTTAGCAAAAAAAAGTGAAAATATTTCCCATCAATCTATTAAAATACCCTCACCAACTTGATCTCACAAAGTTTGAATTATATAGGAAATACCCCCATCAATCTATTGAAATCGAGATTTACATTAGCATGGATCTCCTTAATCGACTATATAGTATGCCAAGTATTCATTTTGTCAATTTAGACTAGGTGACATTATTATATATGATACTCACTCATGGTGTTGCATACACTCTGGACAAAAAAAAATTAGATTTTTCTTGAGAGAGTAGATAATCCATCAGGACAAACATCCCACACCTTTAATTAATTTCTATATGATGTCTTATTTGTTGGATGCAATCATGGGTACTTTTTATAGAGATCTTGGATAATTATGGACTCTATCCATATATTATGAAAAGAATAGGATTTTGACCATTATGAATTCATGCACATATATGCATATACCAAAAACATGGATAAGATATTAAAGGATGTCTATTCACAGGTTTACAAAGCCATTCATGGATCACCTATGCCTAGAATCAGCCAAATATCATAAAGAATTTGAATGGTAAAGGGGATTATTTACTCTACCTAAACTTCATAGTAATCATGATTTATAGGAATAAGTTTAATCCTTTATGTCTTCCCAAGTACATCCCAGACAAGTTGGTAGAGTAAAAAATTGCTTTCTAACTATGCTAGAGTATCAAGAAAGATTTATCTAGATAGAAGAAATTCGTATTATTTGACCACCATGTAACTATTAGAAGAATATATTATACAATGAGGAAGCATTTCATGAAGGTAGGTGGTAAACACAAGAATTATCCATTCCCTGTGCTTACTCATAGAGATCGAGATCCCCACGGGCAAGTTAAAAATCACATCCATAGATTTAACATCCTTTATAACTATGTCCTATATCCATATGATTTTATATTTCTTAAAAAAATATGATGAGGATGTTTTAGAGAGAGCTAGGACTATTGTGTTAAAGGAAGATCATTTAAGGATGATCCATGATGACCCCTCAGTCACTGATAGAGAATTGGATAGTAAGAAGGCTCTATAAAAAGGTTGGGAGCACTCTGATTTTTGGAGAAGATAGTCCAGGGAGAAATACAAAGACTAAGTATGTCCTTCATCTCAAGCCCTTTAATTATAGTTAAGGACTATCAATAAAGACCTTAGGCTACCTGATCCTAATTCTAGTAGAGGAACACAAGTAGGAGATCCCATCAACCTAGATTCTGATGAGGAAGAAAGAACACAAAAAGAGTTGGTTGTGAACATCATTAAAGTATCTATTGATATCACCTAAGTACATATTTATACATATATTAAGATATAAACACCAAAAGTAATTATATCAACACCTCAAGACTCATCCATATAATTAAAGGCCCCTCTGGTTTATAAGAGGAAGCCTAAGACTCCTACAGGTAGTCCTACAATAAAACCAATACAAGGCTTGCTTACTACATCTCAAGAAAAAGAGGTGGTGATAATCAAAGACATTAAGGATGAATCTAATGAGTAAGTAGAGATGGAGGTAGTTAAGGCCATGATCCTTCAATCAGGACATATATCACCAACTTCTCTAGGTACCCAACCTCTTATGAGTTTTCCTTTATCTTCTATACTAATCTTTGGATGAGTTTCAATTTATTCTATGATAGGATCATCCCAAGTGGAAGTCACTACTTCTACCTCCATTTAACCCTCCATTACCACCACTACCATTGATCCCTTTAATTCCACTTCGATCACACTCCCACTACATACCTCCTCTATCCCTACTAGAAATTTCACTATCAAAGCCTTAAAAAATAAGAAGGTGTTTAGGAAGGTGGAAATTGATTTATCCACCCCACAACTTCATGTCCATTCCACCCAAATTTCCCTTCCATTTCCATCCACCACTTCCAAAAAATAAACCATAGTGACAAGTACTAACAAGGGAAGGAAGGCCAAGCCCTAAGTGATCATGGTCCACCCACTCCCTTAATTTTGAGGAGTGTACTGGTCTAAAATTATATAGCCTTCCCCACCTGATGTCCTTATGAGGCTCTAAAAGAAACAAGTTCAAAAAGAGGCTAAAAAAGAGGTTATTATCCTAATCTTTGATTCATCTCAATTGGACATTCCTCCATGGGTAGTTGACTTGAGAATCAAAGCATCCCAAATGCCAAGATTCAAAATCATAGAGCTTCCCTTAGTTTCCACTCTATTAGATTCACCATCAAGGAACATTTAGAGAGTAAGAAATAATAAGATAGAGGATGAAAAAGGTACTAAAATCATGCTTGAGGAAAGACAAGAAATGTTCTCCCTCATAAAGAGGTAGAACAGGTAGCTAATATAGTCTCCATATGTTGAAAATCTTATAAACCTAACATAGGCACATAAATATGTAATAGTTACTATCCACGAAGGCAAAAAATTAGCTTGATAGGAGTTTGAGGTCGAAGTACAGACACTAGAGGCCAAGGTGGAACAACTAAAGGAAAAGGCAAAGATGGTACACATTCTTGTAGGTATAGATGTTGAGGTATAAGAGGATAATTATAGGTGTTACAACTCTTTGGGGGCTATGGAGTTCTTAAAGGCTGAGATGGCCCTTCATATGAGCAATGTCAATCAAATATTTAATTCTTTGAGAGATGATAGTGCCAAATTAAAGATGTTAGTTTTGTACACTAGCAAGTCTTTATATAGTCATCTCAACCTCATGACAACACTAGAGGCATATAATGCCTTGAATTTAGTTTCTATCAGGTAAGAAGAGGCAAAAGAATAGATATAATTAGTTGGGGATTTAGTCCCTAAGTATCAAGTGTATGAATCCCAACTCCTCCATATTTTGCATGAGTTGAAGTTATATAAAGCGAAGGATGCCACTGATAAATTGATTGGTAGGATCAATTTTGACAAACTTATTCAAGAAGTGGTAGATGATTTCAAAAAAAGTTTACAAGGTCTAACACTTGAAGAGATATAGTTAGAATTGAGTAAGTCTTAGAAGACAGTAACTGAGGTATACATTTTTAAGAATAAATTTTAGATAACCAAGGATCAGTATGCAAAGCTCCTTGGGTAGGTTAAAAGGATTTATCAACCACCACTACTAAATTTGAATATTATATGATAGTAGTATGATGAGTCACATAAAGTTTGCGAGGAGAATGAATCAAGGAAAAAGCAAAATTATAGTGGTGAATTGATTTTTTCAACTGCCACCTCAATAGTCACACTAACTAAGGTGCATGCAATACTTCATATGACTAAGCCTTGATAGGCTAAGATTTTTTGCATGTACAATTTTGTAATAATAGAAATATTTAGAATTTATTTATAGTTTGGGCCTTTTATTGTAAAAATTTGACTCTTTATATTTTATGCACATCCACACATTGCATATTTTTAGAAAGGTGAACTTATTTAATTAATAATTATAAGTTTTCTTTTATATATTTTTATACCATAGTTAGAACTACTTGTTTTAACTACCACATGTAATGACCTTGAATAGACTTGGAGGATGAGGGGACCCATTCCATAAGTATATATATAATTATAACCCAACTTAGTTTTTTGTCAGAAAATTTTGAATACAAATAAATGAAGCAATTTTGATCTTCAGTGAAGTGTTTGAGTATTTTCTTTCCAAATTCTATGCAATTCATTATTATTTCCATGGTTGTGTGTTTTGATAAATCTTTAGTGTGTTAAAGATGTGAATACTTTCTTGATTTTTTTAATTAATATAATAATCTATATGTGTGCAATAATTGATCAAGGATTGGTAAACATATTGATTAGAATAGTTAAATTTAAATCAAATCACTAGTGCTTTCTTTACTGTAATTTTTTGTGTGTGTGCAATTCCTACCTTAGATACTTCAGTAGTCTGAGTCATAATCTTCTGATTAAGGGTGTGTAATAGTTTCCCTAAAATAATCAAATTTTATCTGAGGCTTTTGAATCTCCTACATCTTTATTTTCCTAGACTTCTTATCCATGTCTAATTATATGCGTGCACTTGTTGTTAGCAATATGCATAGGTTTCGAAAGCATAAGTCAGTTCAAAAACCAACCAGGGAAGTGATTTATGAGAACCAAAAAGTCTTCTTTTTTATCTTACCTTACCCTATTTTTTTTAAAATTTTCCCACTTTAGATTACCAACTAGCCATCCATCTAACTCACTTAAAAATCCACTATCTTCAGGAACCACACCTCCATCCAAAAAACCTTGTCAACAACCTACATGATCTACCACTATTCCATAAATAGGTTGAAATAAACCAGATACCTACAAATCATGACATAGAGTGGAGTTTATCTCTATTGAGATCTTAAAACATTAACAACTACCTCATTATGGATGTAATGTGCATAAAATGCCCACCAACAAATACTTTAAAGATCAACATCACCCTAATTAGTTTATTTTAGTTTTTACATTTCTTTATTATCCCTTTTCACCCCCAAATTGATCCAAATAGCTGAATTCTAAAGCCTTAGAGGTTGATTTATAGAATACATTCAAGTCCCACATATGTAAAGCTTCCTATAGAAGACTATTCTCCTAGAGCAAGAATTTTAGGCATCAACACTACCTTCAAAACTACATTGGCAAAATTTACCAACATATTTGATGAGACTGATAAGCAACAATTACAAGATTTTTTTTCCAAACATACATATATACAAGTTGAATTCGTTGTTGTTCTTCAAAAATAACTCCAAAAATAAACAATGGTTAGTCTTCAACCCCCTAATTAATAAAATTATTACACCTACAGTGAGATCAACTCAGCCAAATTAGCTAGCACAACCTGAACTAGTAATTCAACAACCTTCAGTGATAACTACACCTCTTGTGGCTAGTTCCTCCACTCAAGATGTACAATCCTTGTACATAAGATTCATACTCTATAATCCAAGGTGTTACATATTGATAAGGGAGACACTAGGCCATCACACACCTTAGATTCTAATATTATCTTACACCTTTGGCACATCACATAATGACAAATCACTTACCATCCTATTTTTTGGCACCCAAGCTAACATTATATGATAGTAAGGGTGACCCAAAGCATCATCTCAGATCTTTTCACATAACATGTTTGGACTTTGTATCCAATGATTAGCTTCTCACAAAGTTATTTCCATGAATTTAAAGGATTATTCCTTTCAATGGTTTTATGATTTACCAAATCAATCTATCAAGATATTTAATCCTTTGGATGACATGTTCTTATCATACTTCTATATCAACATCAATGATAAGATATCATATGCATAAGTGGAATAGCTGAAATAAAATCTAAATGAGCCTATTATAGATTATGTCTTATGATATAAGAATATACTAGCCAAATTGACTATCCCCATGGTAGATAGAGATGTTCAAGACATATTTAAGCAAAGTCTTTTACTGACATTACATGAAGTTATCTTGTTCATCCTACATTTATAGATTTATGCCATTTAATCAAAGAAAGAGAGGTTAAGATCCTATCAGTGGAAAAAATCAAGTATACCATTGGATAAGAATAAACTATTAAAAATTTGAATAAACCTCCATACAAGGTAAGGGCCACTAAGAATGAGAGTGATTAAAAGGCAATAGTTAATACAGCTTTAAAGCCATCTCCTAGATTGGTTTTATCCACTAAACACCAAATCTTAATGAACCTTCTAGAGTCATCATCATAGGTTTTATAGTAGCTCTTAGAATGTAATGTCATATTCCTTCCTCCCATTAAATAGGTTGATATGGCATGGCTGAATCCAAATAACTATGATTCTAATGTATTCTATGAGTATCATAGGGCACCAAGCCATACAACCAACATATGCATAAGCCTAAAGCACAAGATACAAGATCTAATTGAGGTTAATATTATCAATGTGGAAACACCCATATAGGCATAAAAAGTATAAAAAACAAAATCTAAGGCACTAAATGTATTCTTAGATCCATTTCCAAATAACACAATGAATGAGGTAGGGAGCACATTAAGTGTTCACTACACATATCCGCCACATCCACCACTAGCTTCATATAATACAATTACAAATGAGACACATCCATTGAATAAAATTATTAACATGTAACCACACTATAATTTCACCTAGACCACTTATTACATTCTCAAAGAAGGAGATTGTTGATGATGATACAGATCTACATGCACCATGTATAGAGCATACATAGATTATCATCCTATCTAGAGTGTTATGGTTGATAATGGGTCAAGCATAAGCATGTGCACTATGACACTTTTATACAACATTTGGGGTACTCAAAGTGGGATACATTATCCATAGATATATTCATGGTTTCAATGGTCACATTTAGAGCACCATTGGGGATATTATGCTTCCATTATAGGTCAGATCAACAAATAGAGCCACTTGGTTCCTAGTAGTACTTAGTATAAGCATGTTTGATATATTATTATGTAGGCTATGGTTATAGAAGCTTTGAGCCATACCATATATAGTACACATATTATTAAAGTACGTACATGTAAATTAGGTGGTCAAAATTGAGGGTCTCCCATGTGAGTATCATCTACCCATCCCATAGGTAGTTTTAGCACAATCATGAGTTACAATTCGATCATCATTACCAAATATTACATGATTATCAGCTATAACTCAAAGTAAATTTCCTATGTATACATAATAGAGTTTATTAGATCAACTAGTATAACTGAGGCCTACTCTTATAATATCAACACATACACATATCTCCCAAAGAGACCATTATTAGAGAGACCCTTGCATTATAGATATGTCACATATTCTAGAGGACCTTCCTCCACTCAATTTATGATGTGATCAGTATTATTTAATTTTGAGGAGTCTTCATACATACAACCTATGTCACTTATAACTTCTTCTACAATATGGGTTCCTGAGATCCCTATAGTTCATAAGGAATCATAGCTAGTACTAAATAGTCATAGCACCACTACATAGGAAAATATAGACACATGTTACCCTACTCAATAGATTATAGATCATAGTTTCCATTTCACACAACACACAAGATCATGGTTCCTTTTTTTGACATAGAATATAGTGATACTGAGTATCTCATGAAACTTATCAATTAGTATGGTTCATACACCCTTGTACATAATTTATTCTCTCTTACTTTGTATACATAGTTTATTTTCATTTGATTGTACATAATTTATTTGTATAAATTAAAAATTCATTATAACATGCCAAAACACAAAAACATTCAAATATTACTAAAAACACAAAATGTATAGATTGTATACATTGTTATGTTTACATTTCTTATAATTTTCAAATATTACATATTCTATCTCTCTCAGTATAGTTTGTTTTATCATACATACATTCTTCACTTGTTCTTGTCGAGTGTTTATAAATTGATTACATGACTTAGGTCCACTATACTGATACAAACTTGCTATCATTTACCCATTAAGGGCATATAAATTGATCCATGTTTAGTCATTTGATACATCTACCCATTTGGGGACATCTTACATAGTTTATATTATTAGGTTCTATTATTACATTCTAGTTTATACATTGATATATCTTGATATTGATAATTTCTACTCATACTCATATTTTTTTTATTGATTATCACTAGTTTAGACTCAACATATGTACATCTTAGCATTTACACATATTTTTAATATATTCATACATACTTTAATTTCTAGCTTTCCTATTTTAGACTTCATTGTGATTCTTATGCTTCTTCTATTTATGGGCATTTGAATATGCCATTGTTATTTAGCTCTATGCCACTTCTATTTATGTATGCCTTGGACATGTTCCCATATCCCTTGTGTGTGATTTTATTGATTATATATGTGAACATTTGAACATGTACTTATATGTGGATATAATATAACTTATTTATTATGTATGTGGACATTTGAACATGTCCTTATATGTCTTCTTTCTCATATTTAGTGGCATGTGCCCATGTCCCTTGTATTATGGCTCCTTGGCCTATTTTGCATGCCTCATGTGTTTTGTATGTATGTTTTCTTGTATGCATCAATAAAGTCATAATACAAGGGACATGGACTTTCTTGTTACACACACTAGTTCTCAATGCCATGAGAAAACTTAAGCATCTACCTTTCCTATTTGGTTTCCTTGATGTATGTCATGCCCCATCACCATAGGTATTTACTCAATTTTGGTATTATACACATTGATTACATCTATCTTGACACCTTAAGTAATTATTGATATAGCATATATTTTAAAATACATACTTATGCTCATATTCTCTAACATTCTAATTTTATATTTGAACATTGTATTAGATTATCAAAAAATTATCATACATACTCTAGATAACACATTTTGTATATCTATTTCTTTTGAGGATAGTTCTTGCACAAGTTACACAAATACCCTCAAAATAGGGTGAATTCATATGGGTTTGTGACATAGATTAGGCTCATACATTGCATTCAAAGGTCATTTTTAGTACATAGGCTTAGTTTCAGAAAATTAGACACAAGTAAGACATAGGAAAAAATAAGGACTTAGAAAGTAGTTCTAAGACTCAGATTTTAGACCAGATAGACATTAGCGCCTAGATTGGGACACTAGAACCACATGGTGATATTATTCAAGACATAGTGTTACTTTTTAGTTACTCAATTTTAGGGTAGTTCATATAAGCCAGAATTGTACATTAGGTACAGTACATGTTTGCACAAATATAACTACAAGTTTGATAGTTATGCTCAGATTTAGCTCATATTCCTACTAGTTAAGCTTAGATTCATACCAACTACTCAGATTGGGGGCATTATGCATGGCATGATCATTACCATGTTTAATTTAGATACTTAGATACAATCATTATAGCTTATTTCAAAATTAGTATACTTAGATATCAGATTGGGGGCATGTGTGTAATACATAGTTTCCATATACTCAGTAACACATAGTTTGATTAGATGGAACAAAAAACTCCATGTCATTCTCTATGCTATATGTACTTGACATCATATTCCTAATTAACACCAATTTTATGCCTTACTCCATATGCATTGGTTGACATTATCAAGTGGCCTAGAGCTTCCTAATGTACCTGAGTGTCTGTGGAGCCAACATACATACTTAGATATACCTAATTAGCTATTTCTAGCACTTTATATAGTTTAGTTTTAGATGCATCCACTACACAAGTAGGAAATTGTGGATTCATATCCTACTTGAGTTATTGAGCCACCACATGAGAGGGTTAGATACACTTATAGTCTAATCCAAGCTATTTAAAGGTCATGATCCACCAAGTAGGGGTGGGTAATGATATAGTAAAAAGTAGATTTAGTTCTTAAGCCACCCCTATATGATAATTGAGAAAGCTATCAGTTTAGTCAAAGCTATTCAACTATTTGATCACTATGTAAACACACAAGTTGTGACCAAGTTCATGCATTGCTTCACATACCCAATGAAGTGTACTCATTCCTTTCTTCTCTCCTATATATTTACTCAGGTTTACTAAGTTACTTTATTCAACATAGTCTTTTGATTTTTATATCTCTTAAGTAAGGATTTATTTTTCCATGTTTCATTGTAGTTTATGATTTGGATCATATCTCATATACATAGACCTAACTTCACATACTCAAACTTAGCTACATGGGCTTCACTTCCTAGGTAAGTCTAGGTATACTTATTTTTCCTTTATATGAGTCATTTTTGTTTGCTACATTTTAAAGATAAGTAGGAGGGTAACATAATCACATAAAATTGGTATTTGGATTCTAAGAGTGTTTCTTGAGATAACCTATTCCTATCCTATCTCTAGACCTATCTTAGAGCCTTTATCACACTTTTTCAGCCACTATGTGGACCTCAAACATCCCCAATTAGCTAAAATATAATCCCATAGATTCATTCCTAGATCTTGGCCCTTTGTTCCCAATAACTTGCTAGATGGACACTAACACCACATTAAGGACACTAGAGCCATATGGCACTAGTGTCCCCAAAATAGAACTAATGTCCCTTACCCTAACTCTCTTGAACATATATATTTTTAAATGTATAACCCTCATAAGGTTGGCCTAAGTAAATTTTATTATCCACAAAAGCTAAGGAATACTATAAATACAATACTCTAAGACCTATATCCACTAGATGGAAAATAGATGCAAAAAGTTTATTTAAACAAAAAATAAGATGAGTAAAATCAAGGTTATTAATCCCTATTCTACCTTACTTCTATGTACTACCATTTATAGCTTCCTTAAGCCCAAATTTTAATGATTTTCAATATAAATTACACTCAAGTCATTCAATATAACTATCATTCTAGAATTTACTTACACTTGCACCAAGCACTAGGTGGGAGACCTACATCGAGATTGATTTCTCTTCAGAGTATTAGTATGTAGGAAAATCTCTTCATAGTGAGGTGTTGGGGATGTCTAGCCTATCCTACTGAAGAACACACATTTTTAGATCATGCCATAATTACAAGGAGGATTATGGTTTACATGAAAAATAAACTATTACATGCACAATATAGAGTTCCATATTTCATGTGTGTAGGAATAGAACCCAAAAACATAAGCATGGGTGCTCATAGAATTTAGGAATAGTCCTACATAGAGGACACTAGTGCAATTTTAAAAACACTAGAGACATATGACACTATTTTCCAAATAGGGTGCTACTATTCTAGGGAGGGATTTGACTCATGGATCTTATAGATGATACTTAGACTTGCATGTAACCTAGTTTTTAACACTAAATATTTTAAGACATGTGTGTTCTAGATAATTATCTATTTGCATATATTTATTACTATTTTTAGAAAGTTAAGCAAGTCAAATCTTGTAATGAAGTAGTGGTTATCTATTTCATATTATTTCACTAATTTAGATAATTCATCCCTTTAATATAATGTAAGATTTACATTATTAAAAACCTAAAATTTTAAAACATTTGGTGAACTTGACTTACTTTGAATATTGCTTAAAACCCTAGTTTCCCTTCTCAAAATTTTTGTGCACTAAATTAGGGTTACATACTTCTATTTTTATGTTTTTTGGCATAACATAGATCATTAAATAAATCTCATATTAGGGTTTCATTTATTTAAATATAATTTAAATTTTTGTAAAGTAACCCTAAAATTTAAAAAGCCCTAACCCTGAACACTCTTAGGGTTTGTATCCTTTTTATGTTTATAATCATATTTAGTTCCAAATTTTTTGATTTGCCTCCATATTTACTTTTTTAAATATTTCTTAGATTAACATTTATTGAAATATTCAAACTATATAAACACTTGTTTTCCTACCTTCCAAACTATAATGGAAAAATTTACCAATAGATTTGATAAGACTGATAAGAAACAATTATAAGGTTTTATGTCCAAAAATACAGAATACAAGATGACTTCATCACTATTCTTTAGGAAGAAATCTAAAAAAAAAAATGGTCAATCTTCAACCCCCCAGTTAATAATGTTATCACACCTACATTGGGGCCAACTCAACTAACTCAATTATCATAACCTAAAATAGTAATTAAACAACTGTCAGTGATAACTACACCTCTTGTGGCTAGTTCTTCCTCTCTAGATGTACAATCCCTTATGCACATAATTCATATTCTATATTCTAAGGTGTTACTTATCGCGAAGGGATACAATAGGCCATTGTATACCTTGGATTCTAATATTCTCTTACATATACCTTTGGTACATTACATAGTGGTAAATCCCTTGCCATCTAGTTTCATGGCACCTAGGCTTACATTATATGATGGCAAGGGTAACCCAGAGCATCATATCAGAGCTTTTAACACAACATGTTTAGATTAAGTATCCAATGATTGGCTTCACATGAAATTATTTCCTCTCATTTTAAAGGAGTATGCCCTAAAATGGTTTTATGATTTACCAAATCAACCTATCATAACATTTAATTATTTGGATGACATATTATTAGCATACTTATCTTTCAACATCAGTGACAACATATCATATGCACAAGTGGCACAGTTGAAATGAAAGTCAAACAATACTATCATATAATATGTCTTACAATACAAGACTATACTAGCCAAATTGACCAACCTCATGGTAGACAGAGAGCTTCAGGACATATTCAAATAAAGTATTTTACCATAATTACATGAATCCATCTTGTTCAATAAGTTTCCTACATTTACAGATTTGTGACACATAATCAAGGAAAGAGAGGTTAATCTCCTATTGATGGGAAAACTCAAGTATACCAATGGATTAAAATTAACTATTAAGCATTAAAATAAACCTCCATACAAGGTAAGGGACATTAATAATGATAGTTATCAAGAGGCGATATTCAATATAACTTTAGAGCCATTTCCTAAATTGGTTTTATTTATTCATCAGTGCCAAATCTTAACCAACCTTATAGAGTCACTAGCACATGTTTTACAACACTCTTGGAATGAAATGTCATATCTTTCCCTCTCATTAAATATGTGTTGTCACATGTAATTTCACCCTTTTATGAGATTTCAAATCTCTCCTCATCCAAGTGGCATAATGGACACACCTCTGGGTTTGTGGGCAACATAAGGATGAGGTGAATCTCTAGATAGGGCTAGCTTCCTTGATGTACCACTTTGGATTGAAACTAAACCTAAACTTTTGGGAGGAAAAGGGAGAGAGATAAATAAAATAAAAATATTCTAAGGGGGTTGATACACCAAATAAGATGATGAATTACAGCTAGAAGTATGTTACACATGAGAACAAAGGACAAACTAAACATACACTTCTCCAATCTGCATTTTATCACATCAATGTTATGTTATAAGGTTATGGATAGATGTGAAAAGATAGGATGAATAGACAAGAGACATTTAATGGCACTAATTAAATTAATAACTCACTCAATACTTGACATTTCCTAAAACACTTCACATGCCCTTAAAGAGGAAGCTTTCCAACTACAAATAGGATACAAGAATGAGACAACATGCTAAGGAATATATAGTATTCACAAAGAAAGATACAAAATTCAAGTAAAAAAATACTATTAAAAGTAATTAAGAAGTAAAAATAAGTATTATTATTGATCAAATGGTATGCAAATGAGCAGGGCTTCACCATACTTAGGTAGAACATAAGTTACAAAGGCCAAAATGGCTAGTTATTATATAACTTAAGAAGGAGAAGGGAGAAGTTAAAGGGTAAAAAGGACACTTTAAAATATTATAGAATAAGTTAATTGTGAATTAAAATATGATATGGGATGAACCATGCAAGGTTAGGAAGCCCAAGTGCCCATACAAGTCATCAAACTCTTACAAAGTGACATGGAATTCCCTTAAATAACTTAGAAAATTTACCTTCATGATTATCCCTATTTGAACATAAAAAAATGATTAGGGATAGGTATTATCATTTAAAATAATGGGAATACTATTAGACATCCCTCTCCATGTAATGGTTACAAGCCTAGTCATCTAGAACCATCCTAAAATGAGCTATCATCATCTAATGCCAAGAAAACTCCTCTTTCAAGCACTCTGCACACTTGGCCTCAAATTTGGCATAAATTTACCATAAAAATCCATGTGAGTGAGTGGATTACAATTTTAAATACCCTCCATGGCCTTATAAGCATTAAAGACACCTTAAATTCAACACACTTGAAGTTTTCCACCCTTCTCACTAGCTCGTCCAATATGCTAGCTTTGATTGGCTAAGATGAATCTATTTGTTTGAATAATTAGGAGTCTTTTAAAAAAATAAAATGATCATATGGGTTATAAAAAATCTATATATTCCTCTAAAACTTGATTTCATCTTCAGACTCCTCCTATAGCCTACATAATGCATAAAATTATTAAGAAAATCCTATTATATACCCTATCCATACAAGTTTGTACAACTAAAAATTATGGGAGGGAGAATGAGAGAGTAAAATACAATTTACAATATCTTTCATGATCAAAATATGCCATTATATTATCTTTCCAACTCTATTTCTCCAAACTAGTCTTGAGTGAGGGTTTGCAAGGGTTCTAGGTCCGTTTTGACTCTTAAGCTTTGTTCATAAATATCTAACATCCAAATTGAAAAAAAAATCCAAAAATTCATATTTAAATAATTTTTCAACATACCTAAACTTATTTTGTTCCCATGCAAAGAACCAAGTGAGATATGAGCATTTGAATTTACCTATTCGAGCTTTTCCTTCCATTCCAACATGCCTAATGTTGTTTAAGGTCCCAAAAAATGGATTTTTTATGTTCTATCTACTTGAAAAAAGATTTTTCACATATTTATCCACCAAAAAAACATTTTTTAATCCATGAGGATTCTCATCTCATGCTAAAAATTTAAAATACCCTTCATTTGGCCTTAGGCTTGAACCTTGCCTAATAGGCTTGAATGCACCTTAGAGCTCAAAATGACATTTGATGGTTTTAATTGCCTCATAATAGATAAAAAAAACATTTAATTAAATCCCATAAACATGTTCTAGTATGATATAAAGTCCACTTATATCTATAATTGAAAGTGACCTCTTGTTTGGCCTTTAGGCATAACCATGTCTCATGAGCATGTTTATACTTTTGAGGGTCCATGGCACCTTGTTTAGTTTAATAATTTATTGTAAGGTTATTAATGTTGTAAAATATTTTTTTATAACTTTTAAAATATTTTTTTCATGTCCAAACATATATTTAGTCACTCTTTATTCTCTTTTCCCCAAAACCTGCTAGTTTATGTATGGGGGGAAGTACTCTCTATCTGAGATAAAACAAAGGGTACTTACCCTATTAACTTAGACCATTGGATATTTTATAAGGTTATCAAAGTGGTATAGATAAATTATATAAAATTTAATCCTCTAGTTATGTCATTTGATTCCAAGACCCTTTATAAATGACTTGGATCAATTTGTCTCAAGTTCATGCCATCTTCTCACCAAGAATACTACCTTCCCTATTCTGACTAAGATACTCTATATTAATGGCCCCTGTAGGTGTACATTAGCTTTTATTAATCTTGGTCATGATTTTAAAATCCATTCCATGAAATATGAGGTCCATATATTTTATATTCCATACTTTTATTCACCTTTCATGCTTTAAGTAACACCTAGACATCAAGCTCAGTTGACTATCTACCTACAGTCACCTATATGTGACTATAGGAGACCTTTAAGGTAGTTGTTAACTCCAAAAATATGTAATAAATACTATTTATAAAACCCTAATGTATTTTTTAGTCATTTTATGTTTGTTTTAATTTAATTTACCATCCTTTATGTATTACCAATGCTTAATCATTACTCATTCATGTTTATTGCATGTGTCATAGTCAATAGTGGTTGTAAGTGCACATTTTCACTTTAAGTGGACAACTGTGGGTGTTTTTATGATCAAAACTCCATATAATACCTTTAATTTTAGTATTGTTTTTTAATAAGGCTAAAATAATTCTCTATTCCACAAGAGAGAACAATTCTTCAAATCTACACCTAGGCTAGCTGTAAATGCATATTTAGGCTATTTGTATAGACTAAAGGTGATATAAGAAGCAAAAACTAATGAATTATCATCCTTTTGATGATATTTTGGGTCATATGTGTTATTTTAAACCCTCTTCATATGTTTACAAGGTCATGTTATCCATTTGGATGACAAAGGTCTCTTCTTGACCCAAAATAGTAGATAACACTACCTTCACTCAATCTATAAATATACTTTTTAGGCCTTCTTATAACCATCTTCCCTTAATATTTTTCCTTAAAAAAATTGTGATCATCAAACCCCTTTGAACCCTTCTATTTCACTTTTGGTTTATAATGGATACTAAATAAAGGCTTTAAATAAATGATCAAAACTGATTTAAAGTGTTTAAAAATTGAATTAAAATTGAATATGAATATATATGTATTCATTCCGTCCAATGACACCTTCAAATGATATTTAGTCATTTAATTGATTTATGTTATGTGTTTTGTTTTATTAAAACTTGCATCCACATTTGAATAATTGAATCAAATCTATAGAAAGAACAAAATGCAAAACAATCAAAACACAAACACCAGAATTGTTAACAGAGTTCACCCGATCTAGGCTACATCTCTAGGTCCTACTCAAAGGTGGAACCAAGCGATTATTGATGAAAAATTTATTTATACATCACCTTATCCCTAGTATGGGTTCTTTATCTATAAATAAATATTTTGATGCCACTGTCTCTATCTCTAACAATTGGCTCTGGCTCTATCTCTTAGTTCTCAACTCTGGCCATGGATCTTGGCTCTGGCTCTTAGCTCTATCTTTGGCTCTCAGATCTTGACTCTTGGCTCTCAGCTTTTAGGCTCTTGGATCTTGGGTCTAGCTCTTAGCTCTCATATCTTGGATCTCAATGAGATCTTTAATTTTTTTTGAATGAATTGAAATGCACCTCTATCTCCTTTATATACTTTTTATGGGTTCACTTTTTTTGAATGGGATGATTATCCACAATCTTATTTTAATAAATTTCATAATTACCCCATACCCAATTTTTATGGAATTTTAAATTATCCATCACATTTTAAAAATATGGGGTGATAATTAATCCAAAATATATGATGGAATATGTTTATCCCCAAATATTAAAGACTTGGGTTAAATCATATTGCCATGTCACTTTATTGCCATGTCATCATTTTGACCATAACTTTGACTAGTCATAAATTTCACATACAGATTCTATTTTTCAAACTGTAAAATTTGAAGAAAGCTTAAAATGAGCTCTACATCATGGAACTAGATTTGAAATATTACATGATGGTCAATTTTTTTAGTTTGACTAGTTTTGACCACATATTGATTGGTTTTGATTAGAACTTTGATCAACTACACAAGGAACATACGAGATTTGTTTTCGAAGTTCCACATATCATCAAAAAGATCTTGATGGGATATTCATAGTGGTGTAGGATTTAATCTAATCTAGGAACTTTTCCTAATTAAACTCTAGATAAATCTTCCTTACTAAGAGGGATTTTGGTCCACTAAAAGCTGGTACCCAACTTGATCCTCTAAAATGCTAGTCAATTTTAAAGAATTCTGATGGGTCTTTATCAGTCTACTTAGGTTCCAAAAATATACCCACAATGCTTGGAATAAATAATTGATCATACCTTCTAGAAATACTCTAATATTGCATGACTATTAATAGCCTCTACACAGAACTAGGATTTAGAATGCAATGACTTCTTTTGTTAGATGGCTTCTCAAGAGCCTCTACATAGATAAGCCTAGTGATATTTTATGTTGCATGGCATTACTCTACTAATGTAATTCTTATCCATTAAAAAAATGTAATCTATATTCTTCCTATTTTTTTCAACATTTTCATAAGGACATAAAACTATGTTTCATATAATAAGTGATATCATATCATCACTTTTACAAATTGCCCTTCATGGGGTCTTACAATGCAACATATATGTTACAAATAGTGCCCTTCTTAGGGTATTTTACAAATATGCATACTATGATTAAAAATATATTGAAAAAATGTATGTAAATGAAAATGGATATCAAACTTGATCCAAAATAATAATTTATAACTGAGTGATACTTAACTTGGAAGCACTTCACATGTTGATTCATGCCTACTTGTCTTATTTTTGAAAGAAAATCTTCGGCTATGTGTAACATGTCCTTCCACTATTGTTATACCCCAAATTTGATTTAGAGATTTTTTTTCAATGTTCACTCTCAATGGAGCCACTTTACCATCTTGAAAAATGCTACAAGAAAAGGTAAGCACAAATATGCCAATCTAAATGTGAGAACATAAAATAATAAATGATACAACTGCTAACAATGGGTTATTCACAATATGCTTCTCATCTAGATTGCTACTCCATTTTTCACTCTAAAAGAATGATATACCTCCACACTTGCTCAAAAAATTTAGGTTAGTTCCTTTCATGCTTATTTAACAATAGAAACCAAATAAAGTTATTTGAAGGTGACTTTAAGTATGATAAATAAGACTTCGCTTTGCAAAACTTCTATCCATTTCTTAATGATCCAATTTAATGGATGCTCCACTTTAGGATATTATTTATTGATAGAATCTTCTTTAGATAGGTGAGATTATTCATGGGTTACCTCTTAAAATATTGGTACTTTACCAACTCTTTCATCTTCTACCTCTTTTTTCATGGGTGTGTGCACAACTTTCTTCTTGCAAGTATCTGAATGAAGTTGTGGATGAAGCTTCCAGAACTTGTCAATCCAATGATCACTCATATTATAATGAGTTTATTAATTCTTATCCATTTTCTAGAATAAAAAATCCCTTATCATTCTCCATATTTTATCTTGGAGAGTAGTCTTTACAACTTGTCTCCTTCTTGAGGGACATAACCTTTCTTTCTAAGGATTTTCTCTTCCAACACATGGCCATACAATGGCTGATTAATACAAAAAACATACATGGATGTTTATACCACAAATTTTATGTACCAAAACCATTATTCTCATAATCGAAGAAGACATTGGAATATTTATGCTTGTCATACCTTTTAGGGCTATCTTGTTTGCAAGAATGATGAGGAGAAATTATTTTACCTTCTCTATTAGGATGTTCATCTCTCAATGGAGATGCCTTACATTTCTTTTGGATGTATTTTCCATAATTGATGGGTTATTCATTTCTATATTTTAGCTTATAAACTTCTCCATCTCTTTGAATGGGATAAATCAGTAGTGGCTTGGGCTCATCTCTTGAAGCTTCTCTTGTTTTAGCTATTTTGGAGCATTCTCCAACTTCTCTATTACTAATAAAAAATCCCTAACATGTATATTGAGGTTTTTCCTCACCCTATATAGGATTAATAATTCCTTGGCCATTGATACCAAGGCCCTTTCCATCAAAACTCATCTTGATTAGCAACTTAGAGCCAATACCACGAGTATGCTTCTCAAATTCCCCAAAAGAAGAAGATTGATGGGAAGAAAAGGAATAACATTATGAATTACTTATATTAAAAACCTCTATTTGGGTTTAAGCATCTATGATAGAGGATGGTCTCATAGAATTTGATTTTTCCTCCATAACTTCACCATTTTGTGACTTTGTCAATAACTTGTCCTTGGCTTACAACTCAAGTTGTAACTCCTAGATGATCCCTGAGAGAAAATCCCCATGAGATAGTAGTCTATCTTATAGCTCTTACTTTTCATCTTATAAGGACTTTAGCATCCTTCTTAGATCAATTTTTTCCATTTGAATCTAATGGTTGAAGCCTTCAAGCTCTGCTAGTCTTTCTCTCTTTATAGCTTTGCTCATGGTTTCCTACTCTTGTAAACAACATATATATCTAACAACTGTACACTACATTGGAAGATTAAACAAGTCTAAATGTTTGCACAAACTAAATAAAACTAACTAAAACTAAAATCAAACTTTTACATAATCAGAAGCTAATCCTTGTATTCTAACTACTCTAATACTAAAATTGATATGTAAACCCCTTTCAAACCCTTAAAATTCACTTTTGGTTTATAATGGATACTGAATAAAGGCTTTAAATAAATGGTCAAAACTGATTTAAAGTGTTTAAAAATTAGATTAAAACTAAATATGAATATCTATGTATTCATTCCTTCTAATTACACCTTCAAATGATCATTGGTCATTTAATTATTTTTTATTAAGTGTTGTGTTTTATTATAACTTACATCCACATTTGAACAATTAAATTAAATCTATAGAAAGAATAGAATGCAAAACAATTAAAACACAAACACTAGAATTGTTAACAAAGTTCCCTTGATCTGGGCTATGTCTCTAAGTATTGGTGAAAGGTGGAACTGATCGATTATTGATGCAAAATTTCTTTATAGATCACCTTATTTTCTAGTAGGGGTTATCGATCTATAAATAAATGTTTTAATGCCACTGGCTCTAGTTATAGCAACTAGCTCTAGCTCTCAACTCTAGCTATGGTTCTCAACTCTAGCTCTTAGCTCTATCTCTAGCTCTTGGCTCTTGGATATTGGCTCTTAGCTCTTGTCTCTTAGCTCTTGGCTCTAGCTCTCAGCTCTTGGCTCTTAGCTCTTGGTTCTTGGTTCTTGGCTCTAGATCTCAGCTCTTGGCTCTTGGATTTTGATGACATCTTTGAAATTTTTTGAATGAATTGAGATGCACCTTTGACCCCTTTATAAACTTGTTATAGGTATAATTTTTATGATTAGGATGATTATTCATAATATTATTTTAATAAATTTCATAATTATCTCGTACCCAATTTTTATGGGATTTTAAATTATCCATCACATTTTAAAAGTATGGGGTGATAATTATTCCCCAATAAATGATGGAATATGTTTATCCCCAAATATTAAAGACTTGGGTCATCATATTACCATGTCACTTTATTTCCATGTCATCATTTTGTCCTTAACTTTGACTGGTCATAACATTCACATATGAACTCTATTTTTTAAACCATAAAATTTGACAAAAAAGATTAAAATGAACTCTACATCATGGAACTAGCTTTCCAATATTCCATTATGGTTAATTTTTGTAGTTTGACCATTTTTGACCACCTATTGATTGTCTTTGATTGTAACTTTGACCAAATACATAAGGAACATACAATCTCTATTTTTGAAGTTCCACATATCATCAGAAAGCTCTTGATGAGATCTTCATAATGGTGTAGGATTTGGTCTGATCTAGGACCTTTTCCTAATTTACCTCTGGATCACTTTTCATAGTCCATGTTCCTTCTAGGGGATACAAGGACAATCCACTATAATTCCTCAAAGGTCCTCATATCCTTGTCATATGATATCCATAAAACCCTCTTGTACCTCTATTTTGCATCTTTAAGGATAAAGTCCCTAAATTTATAGTCATGTCATTGGAGGGTCCTTTCACCTTGTCAAACAAATCTAACATTTCAAATGAGGTCTTCCAAGGTCAATTAACCTACTATGACCTCAAGGAAAGGCTCATCACTTGTTTCAAGACCTCAAGAAGACCCATTAACTCTCTTTCAAGGCCACCTGTAGGTGGACAATATCATGCATACAAGTAATGAAGGAAACTTGGACAATATGACTGACATAGATGTTTATGACATATTATAGGTCCTCAAAAAGTTAAAAAATGGATTATTTTCAACCTCAAAGGCCTCAAACCATCCCTAAACATTTTTCCCATGTGCTCACTCAGTTGAAGGTACCTGTAGGTCCACTTATAATGGTTGCTAAACTATATATGTTATACATGACATCATGATCTTTTATACTACTTGGGGTATCAAAAATGAATTTTAATACCATAATAATATGAAAATCACCCTTTATAATCTCATTTTATCCTTTATAAGCATGTTCAAATTTCAAAAACATGGTTGTAACTAAGAATAGGTAGAAAATTGATAGTGAGTGTGACAAGATTGGGTGTAGAAGACAAAGTATAATGTTTCAAGGTCCAATAATGAAATTAATGTGGTATTTATAAAATTATAACATGTAAAAAATCACATCACACTACTATGAGACCTATTTTGAGAACCAATCATCTGCAAACAAGGCAAACTGACTAAGACTACACATGGTGGCACCTTCCTTTCAACATGGACTAAATTGCTCATTAAAACATCATGAAACATGAAACTAAGTGTGGATACCATCTAAGAAGATATAAAAAATCCTATGGAGTTAACATCACCAATTGGTTCATATGGATTTGATCAAAATGGAGTAAAACCTATAAGGTGCATGAAATAACTAGAAAAAAAGTATAATCAAATTCATGAAGATGGTTCATGAATAAAATGCCACCTTTTTTTGAATTATTATAATTGAAATAAATTTATCTAATTTTAATACAACCTCTCAAAATCATTTGTCTTGAAACCTCTTGAGCTATCTGTACTAATCACAAAACTGTAGGTCACTTTTGTATGTCTAAAAATGCAAAAAGGAAGTAGAATGGTTTTGGATTTAAAATGTCACTTAAAAATTAAAAAAAAATGTATATATGAGTTTTAGGAAGGTTAAAATTCCTTCCATGATCTTTTCCCGTATGGCACACTTCCCCATGGGCTATACAAGTGACAAATGCTCCTTTTTTCAATTAGATTCTTGAATTTTAGTTAAACCACCTACAAGATTCTAATGTAACTAACATAATTGAAATTTAAACTGAATTTTTGGATTCTTATAATGAAAAAAGGACACTTGGTCACCTTGGGAACCATGCCACTTGCATTAATGACTCTTAAAAGCCCACTAAATGACCCGAAATGACAAATTGACTAATATGACTAAGACCAAGGCTAGGATGACATTAAATGACATCAAATAACATATAATAAACCTAATTAAAATATATTATATCCTATAAAATGTATAAAACTCATGTTTTTACCTATATGGGTCCCAAATTGACTTAAAAGTCAAATTGGTCAACAAATTGGTGACTCATAGGGGTAGTATGCCTGCTATACTAACTAGACCAGTAGCCTTATCAATCCATTGGGCTTAGGAGTCATATGAATTTGGAGATAAACAAGGATAACTTTGACAATTGACCATAATTTACGATCAAGATAAGACTAATGACTACCTCAACCACACAAAGTGAAAAACACACACAAAGCAAAAGCAAAATACACATGTGCTTCAATAGTACTTATGGAAAACACACATTAAATTGAATAAAATAACTCAAACACTAACTACCCTAAGATGAGAAATTCCTCTGAGATCAAATGGAAAGTTTGAAACTCTTCTTGCCTTATGACATGAAGGATTAAATGAGACATATAGCCTTTTGTCCTTAGCATACCTCCAAATTTTTCATGATGTTTGTAAACTTCAATGGCATGATGTTAATTGAAAACTAGGAACATTCAAATAGGTTGGATATATAAATTAATTATTCTTGCATCCAAACAACCTCAACCTTTTCATGTGGATCTTCCTTTATAACCTCGTTCTTAATTTTTATAGGGCTCTCAATAAGATTGGGTTTCTTATCAACTACAAGCTCTTCTATCTCATCAAGGATATTTTTTCATACTCTATCCAATCTTGATCATTATCCTCCATGACATATTCTTTCCTCACCTTGTCATGTAATTGGCCATCAACTAGGCAAAGCTCTTCAAGCTCTTAAAATAACTTAATCTGTAGCTACCAATCATCCTTGTACTTTTTATCATCTAGAACCACTACCTCTTCAATATTCTCTTCTTGATGTATGATGTCATAAAACTAATGTTTTTCAATATTTAATGAATCTGATGGTTATTCAAGATTAGGCTAAGGTATTGGGTCATCTTCTAGAATAACATCTTGCACATTGGTCTCAAGAGAGTTTTATAGGGCTGCAACCTCTTTAGGAAAAACTTGAAATTATTCTCCATCAATAATATCACATTCATCTTCATGATGGAGGTGATCATCCACAAATTTTTGATCAGATGTAGAGTCTTATTCAAGGGCTTCAAGATCTTCAATCTCTTTCTCCTTCATGGTGGTGCCAAGACTAGGCATCTTGAAATCAAGTGACCTAGTCCAATAAGGTTGCCAAGGAGGTATGCATTTTTCAAGTAGGAGTTATGAAATTTGTTAAACCAACTAATCCTATTTATGTTCCCATAACATAGGTTCATCAAGGCAAAGGGTGATGGGGTGAGGACAAGATGAACTAGCTAGTGGAGGTGGTATATAAAACTCAAAATCAGATTGAGAGTGAAATGTAAGGTGCTATTTTATAAGCTCTTGAGGAAGGGGAGGCATACCTTTAGATAAATCAACTTGATTTTATTCCTTCCACTTTAAAATCAATTAATTCACATCTAATTTATCTTGAGGAATATTTTGAGGAAGGGTGGATGGGGTGTTTTTAGACATAGGATCTTATTTTGGGTCTAAAACTTCCATCACACCATGACTTAGCAATTTCATCTTTGCCTCTAACTCTTAAATTTGATTGGATAAGTTATCTTGGAAAAGTTTCTCTTGAAGTTAATAGGAATCATCATAAGGATAAGGAGTACAAGAGGGCTGACATGGAGAATAAGAGGTCTCTTAACGAAGGGTGGGAAGGACTTGCATAGGATCAAGTTTCTCTTCAACTTCACACTCTTTATCTAGGATTTTCTCTTCCTTCTTTCCCCATGATTCCACTATTTTACTCCAGCTTAGGATGTTGGGATAAGAAGCATATTTTTGAGGTGGTGTAGATGCAATGTGAAATATAACTGAGGGATTTAATTGCACTTTATTTACTTATAACATGGACTACTGCATATGCATATTATATAACTCAATTTGCCTATCAATATTAGCTTCAAACACAAGGTTTCCCATTTTAACTCTCTCCTCCAATTGATTGGGGAAAGGGTGAATTTGGTATCTTTGATTGGGCTCATGAGTAGGGATAAAATATGGCTGATAATAAACTTGGGGAAGTGGATATGAAGGCTGATAGGTTGCCTTTCATGAACTCTTAACCTATCCTCTAAAGAATAAACTAGGCCACTCAAATCAAGCATCTCACTTATAAGCCTTTGCCAATTGGCTCTCTCAATAGGTACGCACTCTATTTTAAACATATATAATTAATATATCACCTTATGAATAAGATGAATAGGAACCTCTTGACCACATCCCTTTAGATTATCAAGATCCAACATGTACCTCTCATAGCCTAAATATGTTTGCTTGAAGGTAGAAATGGATGGAGTTGAGAAGTGGCTAGGATGACTAGGAGAAGCAAGATATTGAGGAGCTTGGATATAGGGCTGATATAACTAATGAAAAAGCTATATATAGTGATAATAAAGACCATGATGGGGTTGGAAATGGTCATTAAAAGACTAGTAATAATCACACCAAGGTTTATTAAGAACTTGCTCTTGTTGATAGGGAATGGCACAAGATTTAGATGTCTCACCAAATTATGTAATACAAATCTCATCACCAAAATTATCCACGAAACCTCATTAAAATAAATAATAAAAAGGAAAATGTTTCCTAAAATATTCAAAGGATAACTTGGGCTTTTTGATCAGATAATATAGCTTTAGAGTCACAATTGATGCTTGAATAGATTCCTCCAAAGGTTGATTGTTGAAAGACAACACAAAAAATATTCCTACCTCTTGGACCAAGATTCACATCAGGCATGATAAAAATATTTTCACATGGATTTTCACCATTTTAGGAGAAGGAAAATCTCTCCTCATCCAAGTGACATAATGGAAACACCTATAATCTTGTGGGAAGCCTAAGGATGAGGTGAATCTCTAAATAGGGCTAGCTCTCTTAATGTACCACTTTGGATTGAAAATAAACATAAAATTTTGGGAGGAAAAGTGAGAGATATAAATAAAATAAAAATATTATAATGGAGGTGATACAAAAAATAAAATGATGACTTCTAACCAGTAGCATGTTACACATGAGAACAAAGGACAAATTGAACATACACTTCTCCAATCTACATTTTCTTACATAAATGTTACATTATGAGGTTATGTATGAATGTGAAAATATATGAGGGATAGAAAAGAGGACTTTAATGGAACTAATGAAAATAATAACTCACTCAATCCTTGACATTTCCTAAAACACTTCACATGCCCTGTAAGAAGAAGCTTTCCAACTGTAAATAGGATGCAAGAATGAGACAACATGCTAAGTAATCTATAGTCTTCACCAATTAAGACACAAAATTCAAGAAAAAATGAAATAATAAAATTAATTAAGAGGTAAAAATAATTATTTTTATTTATAAAATGTTATGCAAATGATCAGGGCTTCACCATACTCAGGTGGAGCATAAGTTACAATGGCCAAAATGGCTAGTTTTTATAGAACTTGAGAGAGAGATAAGAAGAGAGAAGTTAAAGGGTCACAAGGACAATTATAAAGATAAAAAAATTAGATAATATAATTTTTTTTAATTATAATAAGATATGGGATGAACCATGTAAGGTCAAGAATCCCAAGTGTCCATACAAGTCATAAAACTCTTGCAATGTGGCATAAAATTCCCTTAACTAGCTCAAAAAATTGCCTTCATGATTAGGCCTATTTGAACATCCTAAATATGATTATAGATAGGTATGATGATTGGAAATAATGGTAAGGAAATAATACATGCCTCTACATGCATTGGTTGTAGGCTTGGTCATCTGGAACTATCCTAAAATGAGCTATCACCATTTGCTGTCAAGAAAACTCCTCTTCTAATCACCCTACAAACTTGGCCTCAAATTTGGATTAAATTTATAATGAAAATACATGAAATGTAGTGTATGAAAAATTTAAATACCCTAAATATACTTAGAAACATTAGGGACACCTTTAATTTAGCTCACTTGAAGTTTTCCACCCTTCTCACTAGCTCATCCAATATGCCAATTTTGACTGGCTAAGATGAAGTTATTTGTTTTCATACTTAGGAGTATTTTAAAAAAATTAAATGGCCATAGGGGTTATAAAAATTCTATATATTTATCCCAAACTTTATTTCATCTTCATAATCCTCATATAGCTTGCACAATGTATAAAATTATCAAGAAAAGTCTATTTTGTACTTTGTTTGTACAAGTACATACCACTAAAAAGTATGGGAGGGATATTTAGAGAGTCCCATAAAAATTTAAAATATATTTCATGATCAAAATATACCATCAAATCATCTTTCCAACTCCATTTCTCTAAACTAGTCTTGATTGAGGGTTTGCAAGGGTTTTAGGCCTATTTTGACTCTTAAGATTTGTTCATAAAGATATGACATAAAAATTGCAAAAAAATTCCAAAAATTCATATTTTTTGACCTTCATAAACATCCCTAAACTTATTTTTTTTCCATGTAAAGTATGAATGGATGTATGAGCATTTAAAGTTACCTATTCAAGCTTTTCCTTCCATTCTAACAGGCTTAATGTTGTCTAAGGTCCCAACAATGTATTATTTGTGTTTTATATACCTTAAAAAATATTTTTCACCTCTTTATACACCCTAAAAACATGTTTCAATCAATGGGGATGCTCATCTCATGCTAAAAATGTAAAATCCCCCCATTTGGCCTTAGGCTTGAACCTTGCCTAATAGGCCTAATTGCACCTTAGAGCTCAAAATGACCTTTGATGGTTTTACTTGACTCTTGATAGATTAAAAACATATTATTACATCCCATAAACATGTTATAATCCACTATAAATTCCACTTAGATCTATAATTAAAAGTAACCTCTTGTTTGGCCTTTAGGCATAACCATGTCTCATGAGCCTATTTACACTTTTGAGGGTCTAGGGCACCTTTTTTGGTTTCATCCTTTATTTTAAGGTTATTAATTTTTTATTAGATATTTTATAACTTTCCTAGAATTTTTTCCATGTCCAAATAGCTCCTTATTCACTCTTTATTCCCTTTTCCCCAAAATTTGTTAGTTTATGTATGAGGGGAAGTATCCTCTATTTGAGACAAAATAGAGGGTACTTCCCCTATGAACTTAGAAAATTTGGATATTTTATAGTTTTAAAAAAGTGGTATAAATTACTTCTACCAAATTTAAGCCTTTTTTTAGGTCATTTGGTCCTTCAATTCTCCTAAAATCTAAAATAGGCTTGTGTGAAGACACTGCCAACAGGTTTAAAACTAAGGACTATGTTTTTGTGCATGGGAGGGGAAATTTTAGGTATTTATGAATGAATTAGGCATTTATAATAATTAATTTATTTTTTAAAAAACTTCCAAGATCCTTTGGCAATGATTTGGATCAATTTGTATTAAGTTCATGCCATCTTCTGACCAAGAACACAACCTTCCTTATTCTGACTAAGATACTCTATCCTAATTGCCCTTATAGGTGTAAATTAGATTTGATTAATCTTAGTAATTATTTTAAGTACTTAAATGAAAAATTAGGTCTATATAGTGTATATTCCATAATTTTAATCACCTTTTATGCTTTAATTAACACCTATACATCAAACTCAATTGACTGTCCACCTATAGTCACCTATAGGTGACTGTAGGAAACCTTAAAGGTAGATGTTAACTCCAAAAACCTATAATAAAGACTATTTATAAACTCATCAAGTGTTTTTGAGTCATTTTATGTTTTTTTAATTCAATTTACCATCCCTTATATATTTCCAATGCTTAATCATTACTCATTCATGTTTTCTACCTATGCCATAGTCAATAGTGGCTGTAAGTACACATTTTCATCTTTAGTGGACAATTATGGGTGTTTGTATGATAAAAACTCCATATAATACCTCTATTTTTTTTATTCATGTTCAACAAGGCTCAAATAATTCTCTATTCCATAAGAGAGAACACTTTTTCAAATATACAACTTGGCTGGCTGAATATGCATATTTAGGCTATTTGTACAAATTGAAGGTGTTATAGGAAGCAAAAACCAATGCATTATCCTCATTTTGAATATATTTTGGGTAATAAGTGTTATTTGTATCATTTTAAACCCTCATCATATGTTTAAAATGTCAATTTTTTCATTTGGATGACAAAGGTCTCTTCTTGACCCAAAATAGTAGATAACACTACCTGAACTCAATGTATAAAAATGCTTTTTCAGACCTTCTTATAACCATCTTCCCTTAATAATTTTCCTTAAAAAATTTACATAGTCTATGTTATTGATATGGGATACAATGTTGAGCCACTATAATTCCTCAAAGGTCCTCATAGCCTTGTCATATGATATCCACAAAACCCTCTTGGACCTTTGTTTTACATCTTTAGGGACAAAGTCATTGAATTTATAGTCATGTCATTAGAAGGTTATTTCACCTTCTCAAAAAAATATATAATTTAAAATTAGGTCTTAAAAGGTCCCTAAACATACTATTATCTCAAGGAAAGACTCATAAATTTTTTCAACACCTGAATAAGACCCATTAACTCTTTGTTAAGGCCATCTATAGGTGGACAATATCATGCATACAAGTAGTGAAGGAAACATGGACATTATGATTGATATAGGTGTTTATGACCTATTATAGTTACTAAAATTTTTATAAAATGGATGATTTTTAACATCAAATGCCTCAAACCATCCCTAAAATTTTTTCCCATGTGATCACTCAGCTGAAGGTACCTGTAGGTGCACTTGTAACAGGTATCAATTTGTATAAGCTATACATGACTACTATCAAGGTATTTTGTGCTACTTTGGGTATCCAAAATTACTTATAATACCAAAATAACATGAAACTAACCATTTATAATCTCATTTTATCCTTTATAATCATGGTTAAAGTTTAAAAACATGGCTGTAACTGAGAATAGGTAGAAAATTGATAGTGAGTATGACAAGATTGGGTGTAGAAGACAAGGTCTGATGTTTCAAGGTCAAATAATGAAAATAAGGTGGTATTTATAGAATTATAACATATGAAACATCACATCACATTCCTATGAGACCTCATCTGAGAACCAATCATCTAAAAACAAGGAAAACTAACTAAAACTGCACATGGTGGCACCTTCCTTTCAACATGGACTAACTTGCTCATCAAAACATCATTAAACATTAAAATAAGTGTGTAAATCATATAATAAGGTATAAAAAATCATTTTTATTCAGCATCACCGATTGGTTCATATGAATTTGACCAAAATGGAGTAAAACCTATAGAGTACATGAAATAACTATTAGAAAAGTATAGTCAACTTCATGAGGATGGTTCATGAAGCACAAGACACCATTATTCAAAATATTATAATGGAAATGAATGTATTTGAGTGTAATAAAACCTTTAAAAATAATTTTTCATGAAACCTCTTGAGCTATCTGTACTAAGCACAAACCTATAAGTCACTTTTATATGTCTAAACATGCAAAAAAAAAGTACAATGTTTTTGCATTTAAAATGTCACTTCTAGAGAAAAAAATGTATATATTAGTTTTAGGAATGTGAATAGGTCTTCCATGATATTTTCCCATGTGGGACACTTCTCCATGGGTTGTACAAGTGCCAAATGCTCCTTTTTTCTAGTTAGATTCTTGAATTTTAGTTAAACTACCTATAAGATTCTAATGTAACTAACATAATTAATAGTTAAACTGACTTATTGTATGCTTAGAATGAAAAAAGGATGTATATGAACCTTTGGAACCATTCCACTTGCATTAATGACCCTTAAAATCCCACTAAATGACCTAAAATGACAAATTAACTAATATAACTAAGACCAAAGATAGGATGACATTAAATGACATTAAATAACATATAATACACCCCATGACAATATATTATATCCCTTAAAACATATAAAACTCATTTTTTTTACCTATAGGGTTCCCAATTTGACCTAAAAGTCTAATTGGTCAACAATAGTTTGATACAACATGGCCTCTTTTGAATGAATATGATTCTAATGAATTCTGTGAGTATCACAGGTACCAAGCCATATAAAAAATAGATACATAATCCTAAATCAAAAGATACAAGATCTAATTGAGGATAATATTATTGATGTTGAGACACCCACAAAGGCATCAAAAGTATAAAAAATAAAAAGCTAAGGCACTAAAGGTATTCTCAGATCCATTTCCAAAGTACACAACAAATGAGGTAGGGAGAAAATCATGTGTTCACTACACATATCAAGCACATCCACCACCAGCTTCATATATATAGTTACAAATGAGTCACATTGATTACATAACATTATTGGCATGTAATAGACTATAGTTCCACCTAGACCACTCATCACATTCTTAGAGTATGAAATTGTCTATGATTATACATAACTACATGAACTCTTTATATGAGCATACATAGATCATCATCATATTTAGAGTGTTATGGTTAAAAATAGGTCAAGAATGAAAATGTGCACTATGACACTTTTATAATATTCAAAGTACCTAGAGAAGGATATATTACCCATAAATATAGTCATTAGTGGTTTTAGTGGTCACATTCAAAACTCCATTAGGGATATTGTGTTTCCATTATAGGTTCGACTAGTACATATAGCCACTCAATTCTTAGTAGTACCTAGTGCAAGCATGTTTGATATATTATTAGGTAGGCCATGGTTATAGTATCTCTGAGCCATCCCATATTTATTACATAGATTCTTGAAGTCCATACATGAAAATCAGGGGTTCAAAGTTGAGGGTCTCCCATATGAGTATCCTCTACCCATCCCACAGGGAGTTCTAACACCATTATTAGTTATATATAAAAGTTCAATTATTATGTATACATCATAGAGATCAATAGACCCTCTAGTGCATGTGAGGTATAATCCTATGGTATCAACATATACACATACTCTCTCATGAAGACCATTATTAGAGAGACCCCTGCATCAGAGATATGTAATAGATTCTAGATGACCTTCCTCAACTTAGTCTATGTTGAGATCAGTATTATTAGGTTCTTAGGATTCTCAAAATAGGTCATCTATGACACCTATAACTTATTCTACCAAATGTGTTCCTAATAACCTTATATTTCACAAGGAATCACATTTAGTGCCACAAATTCATAACACCACTACACTGGTAGATACAAACATAGGTTACTCTACACAACATATTATGGGATCACAATTTCCCTTTCGCATAATATGCATGATCATAGTTACTGTTTTTAACACAAGACACAATGATAATGAGTCTCCCATGAGACTCATTAGTTATTATGGTTCCTTCCCCCTTGTACATACTTTATTCTCTCTTGATCCTTGGAGATAGTTTATTTTCATTTACTTTTACATATCTTATTTCTAAAAATTAAAAAAATAATATAACATGACAAAACATGAAAACATTCAAATATTACTCAGAAAACACTAAATTTATAGGTTGTATGCATTTTTATGTTTACATTTATTATACTTACAAAAAATTACATATGTTATCTCTCTTAGTATAGTCAATTTTATCATATATACATGTTTTACTTATTCTTATCAAGTTCTTACATATTGATTTCAGAAATTAGGTCCACTACATTGATCCAGACTTGCTATCATCTATAAAATAGGGGAATATAAACTAATCCAAGTTTATTCATTTGATACATCCATCCACTTAGGGGCATCTTACACATAGTTTCTATTACTAGGTTCTATCCTTACATTCTAGTTTACGTATTGATATATCTTGATATTGATCATCACTATTCATACTTAGATTTTTGTCGATTATCACTAGTTTAGACTTAGTATATGTAAATCCTATAAATCCTATCATTTACATATATTTGTACTACATTCATACATACTTTCATTTCTAGCTTTCTTATTTTAGACTTGATAGTGTTTCTTATGCTTCTTCTATTTAAAAGCATTTAAATATGCCATTGTTCTTTGGCTCTATGCCACTTCTATTTATGTATGAGTTATAATATTTCCCATGTCCCCTATGTGTGTTTTTCTTGATTGTGTATGTATACATTTTAACATGTCTTTCTATGTGGCTCTATTCAAAATTGCTTATTGCTTGCATATGTCAACATTTGAACATGTCCTTATATGTCTTCTTTTTCAAATTTAGTGACATGTGCCCATATCCCTTATATTATCACCCCTTGTCTTATTTTATGTGCCTCATGTGTTTTGTATGTATGATTTCTTATATGCACCATGGACATGCCACTTGTATTTGTTTGTGACACACACCATTTTTCAATGCCATGAGTGACCTCATGCATCTACACTTCCTACTTAGGTGCCATTATGGACATCATACCCCATCCACCTAAGTAGTTACTCATATTTACTATTATACACATTGATTACATCTATCTTGACACCTTTTTGTAATGCTAGATAAACATACATCTTACACTACATACTTATGCATATATTTTCTTACATTCTGATGTTTTATTTAAACATTATATTAGATTATTATGTAATTATCATACATGATCTAGATAACACATTTTGTAGAGATATTTATTGAGGACAATTATTGCACAAGTTCCATAAATACCCTCAAAAGAGGGGGAATTAATATGGGTTTTTCATATAGATAAGTCTCCCACATTGTATTCACATATCATTTTTAGCACACAAGCTCAGTTTAAAGAAATTAGACATAGGTAAGACATAAGACAAAATAAGGACTCAAAAAGTAGTTTATAGACTTAGATTTTGGACTAGATAGACATTAACACTTAGATTGGGACACTAGTTCCACATGGTGATAATATCCAAGACATGGATCTACTATTTAGTAGCCCTAGTTTTAGGGTAGTATAGATTAGCTAGAATAGTACACTAGGTAATTTATAGGATTACATAAATATAGCTTAAGGTTTGATAGTTATGCTCATATTTAAATCATATGCACACTAGTTCAACTCATATTCATACCAATTTCTCATATTAGGGTCATTATGCATGGCATGATCATTCCCATGTTTAGTTCAGATACTTAGATACACTCATTAAAACTTAGTTTAGAATCAATATACTAAAATATCAGGTTAAGGGCATGTGTATGACACATAGTTTCCATATGCCTAGTTACACACATTATTATTAGATGGAATAGAAAAATCCATTTCATTATATATGTTTTATGAACTTGACATCATATTCTAGGTTTTCACCAATTTCATTCCTTACTCCATCTGAAATGGTTGGCATTCTCAAGTGGCCTAGCATTATCTAATGTACCCAAATGGCCACAAAGATGACATACATAGTTATATATTCATCAATTTATGTAGTTAAATTTTAAATGTATCTACTACACACAAGTGGTAAATTCTAGAGTCATATCCTACTTGAGTTATTGAGCCACCCACATGAGAGGTTTATACACACTTATAGTCTAATCCAAGCTATTCATAGGTCATGATCCACCAAGCAAGGGTGGGTAATGATGGAGTCAAAATTGGATTGAGTTATTGAGACACACACATATGAGGATTAATAAAGGTATCAACTCTTTCCAATCCATTCAATAATATGATAACTATGTGATTTGGGTAACACTTTAGGTGACAATTTGGGTGATGGTTCTACCCCAATTGGCGGCAAAACTTTTGAGAGCCATAACTTTTGAACCATATCTCTATTTAACTCCCTATTAGAATCATTAGAAAGATAATAATGAGGAAAAATTGATGAGATGGCATGAGATATGCTGAATGATTTTTGACCCTATAAAACTCAATGAAAGTGTCTGTAATTTAAATTTTAATAGTGTTATCTAAAAATAGAAAGTTTCTACAAATAGTAATTTCTTGAATTATATGTTATTGTAAACCATGGAAGTCAAACCACTTAATATCCCTTGAGATTAGTGATCTTCCACATCCTCCTACTACTTTCAAAGTATGTATAAAAATATATGTATCTCAAAAAGGGGATCAAACATCTCTTCTCATAGATAAACATATGTTTTCTACAATTTTATGAGTAATAAAACATCTCTTCCTATAGATAACATTATATGATTATTTTATTTTATGTTCTTGAATTATATTTTAGCCAAAACCTTTCAGTTTTGGATTACTATGTACATTCACACACATAAGTTGTCACCAACTTCATGTATTAGTTTGTGTACCCAATAAGGTGTATTCATTCCTTTCCTCTTTCTTATCTCTTTACTTAGCTTTACTAAGTTACTTTATTTAGCATAGTATTTTAATTTTGATATCTCTTAAGGACTAATTTTTTCATGTTTCATTGTAGGTCATGCTTCACAAATGTAGACCCAGCTTCACATACTCAAACTTAGCTACACAAGTTTCACTTCCTAGGTAATTTTAGGTACACTTATTTGTCCTTTAAACTAGTCATTTTTCTTTGCTACATTTATAACATAAAGGTGGGGAATACAATCACTTAAAATTGGTATTTGTATGTTAAGAGTGTTACTTGAAATAACTTATTCTTAACTTATCCCTAGACCTATCCTAGAGCCTTTATCACACTTTTCCAACCATTATGCATACCATAAACATCCCTAATCAACTAAAACATAGTCCTAGAAATTCATTCCTAGATCTTGGCCCTTCACACCTAAAAACATACTAAATGGACACTAGAAGCACATAAAAGACACTAAATCCACATGGCACTGGTGTCCCCAACATGGCCCTAGTGTCCCTTACCCTAACTTTCTTGAAAATATATATTTTCAAAAGTATAACCCTCATAGGGTTATCCTAATAACATTTTACTATCCACAAAAGCTACAAAACACTATAAATAAAATAGTCTTAGACCTATATCCACTAGATGGAAAATAGATGCAAAAAACTTAATCAAATAAGAAATAAGTTGAGTAAAATTAAGGTTATTAATCCCTATTCTTCCCTACTTATACATACTACCATCTAAAACTACCCTAAGCCTAGATTTTAAAGGTTTCCAATATAAAGTACACTCAAGGCATTCAAGACTACTATCATTATAACATTCAATTTCACTTGCACCAAATACTAGGTGAGAGAACTACATCAATCTTGAACCCTCTTTAGATTATTTATATGTAGATAACTCTCTTCATAGTGGGGTGTTGAGGATGTCCAACCTATAATACTAATGAACATACATTTTTAGATCATGCCATACTTTCAAGGAGGATTAGGGTTTGTATAATAAATAAGCTATTATAGGCATAATATAGAGTTCCAATTTTCATGCGTGCAAGAATAAAACTTAGAAACATAGGTGTAGGTGTTCCCAAAATTTAGGAATAATCCTACATAAAGGACACTAGCACCATTTTTAGGACACTAGATCCATATGGCACTATTGTCCAAGTGGGGTGCTACTTTCTAGGGAGGGATCTAACTCAAGGATCTTGTAGAGGACACTTAGAATTGTCCATAACCCAATTTTCAGCACTTAGATCTTCCATGACGTGTTTTATAGATAATTCTCTATTTTCACATATTTATAACTATTTTTATAAAGTTAAAGCAAGTCAAATTTTGTAATAAATCATTGGTTATCTATTGCATATTATTTCACTAATTGAGACAACTCAACCCTTTAATCTAACATAAGATTTACACTAGTAAAAACATAACAGGTTAAAAAATTAGATAAGTCAATTAAAAAAATAAATAAATATAAAATTGACCCTAGGACCTCGATTAACATAATTCAAATCTAAACAAAACCAAAATAAATGGAAGAAAACAAGCACTTGATTACGTTTCTTTTCATAGATCATCCACTTTTTTGAAAATAGATGCAACTCAGATGTAACTTCAAGTAGTATTTGACAATGTTATTATCCCAAAATGGACCATTTCTCCTTAAATAATTTAATAAATTGAGTTAATAAGCATGAAATTTGATGTAAAATCTAGTGTAATAAATTGATAGGGCTTCATTATGAGTCTTGATCATTATAAATTACAAAGAGAAGGAATCTATTTATATTAATTTTGAATAAATGAGGATCCTTCATATTTCTTCCAAGATGGATGGTTGTAAATGCATCCTCAACAAGGCACATGGATCAACACATGGATTTATAACATGAGCCCTTCATCTTGTCATGGATCTTGAAAATATCAAAGGGTGATTAATATGAGCCCTCCATATTGTATGGAAGATGGAGGGTGGAGATTTCACCTCAAAATATCTTTGTGAGAGTCAATGTGGGCCCTTCATATTTTTTTCAAGATGAAGAGTTGAGAATGCTCCCTAAAATATTTCACAAGATTCATTAAGGTCCTTTAATATTATCTCCAAGATGAAGGGTGTAGAATAATTCTTTATATTAATTCATTTAGTAAATTGGTGAGCTCACAAAATGATATTTTGTAGGATCTTAAAATTCTTTTTCAAATGATTATGACACTTTTGAAGGAAGAGAAAAAGGAAGGATTAATAATTTAAATGAAATAATAGTTACATTTACATAGAATAATAATTATAATAATGATTAATTCAGTTAATCAAATATCAATTTAATTAATATAATGTGGGGAATTTGATTAGAAGAATGGGTTAAGAAAGGGATTTAATTGCATTACTTAATTAGTGAAGGAGAATTAATGAATTGATCATAGTGGAATAATTTACTAACAAAAATGATCATAACAATAATTTAATGGATATAATATAGTGAATTATCCTACCTAGGGATGCCCCAATATGAGTTTTAAATTATACATTAGATGAATAGATGCTTTTAGACCAATTTGTGTGCATTTGTAGGAAGTAATTCCATTTTACAATTTTAACATAGCAATGATAAGAATGGAATGTCTATAAGATGATTTTTATTTTATCAACTTTAGGCGTGTGTTTTGGATATGCATCATATAACATTTACACTTCTATATATTTCTTAGAATGATCTTGAAAAGAAATGTTAAATATTTTTTGATTATGGTGATAACGAGGTTGTGACCCTAAATATTTAGAAGGATGATCAAATCTAAGATGTTGGTTATCAAAAAGATCATGGATTTATGCTTTAAGGTATAACATGAGTTAGTAGAATTCTTAAGGCCTTGGTGATAGTAACAATATACAATACTATCATATCCTTTTGGTATAAGTCAAATCATATAAACATCTATGGGGGGAGGGAGAGATATGAGGTGAAAATCAATAATATTTTAAAGTAAATAAACTAGATCTTTAGGTAATCATGTAAAATGTATTTTAGGTGTATTGGAATAAGATGAATTTATTAGGTTTCTATGATATTGTATTGGCCAATGTTCTAGGTTCCATTGTAATCTTTTCATCAGTTTTTAAATGAATAACTATGTAATTAGATGCCCACAATATTATCTAACTAGTATGTGGGTATATTACACATTTATTTTCATGTGAAATATATGCTTGGTCCATTTTATAGAGTTAAAACTAGAGGTCACATATGATGATTGTACGTTACTTGGCAAAGTTGTTATATGTAATGTTATCAAAAGAGTAACCTTGTATGGGGGTGGCTTGTGTAACAATTCAAATAGTGAAATTTTATCAATAACATAATTAGAGTATTTTTCAATATTATATGTCTTTGAGATATGTTGTATGTACTCCTTTTGGTTTCCTTTATTATTGATTTAATAATATTGGGAATATTAGGGTTTTATTCCTAATTTAGTTAAAGGGTCTAGATTGATAAATAAGTAAATAATATGCAATAAATAAGATATTTATTTTTTAAATTTATTTATAATTAGATATTTTCTAAAAATATTAATAAAAAGTAAAAAATAAAACTTAGATTAAACTATGCCAATATCATAAACAAGATTCTAGCTTTCATTTTTTGATTAGATAGGAGTGCCAAAAGTGAGTAGGAGTGGCATCAGAACTGTAGTCCTTATCTATCAGTATTTTCCTAAGGAGACAAGCTTTCTAGGTTTTGTTTGGTAGGTATCTATGACACTGTCTCTAAATTTTTGAAACTTCACTGTTAGTAGTGCTCCCTATAGAGCTAATTTTATTCATTTTTATGCCTTGAATGCACTTGAAAAAAAATTTGGAAAATAATGAAAAGGGGTTAGTGTGTGTAAGATTCATTTGATGTTTTTCACACCCCATGTGTGGGAATGCTACCTACATACTAATACTTTGAAGAGGGATCAAGCCATATGTAGTTCTCCCTTTGAAATTACTTGGTACAATTGCAATTTGAGAATCTAAGGAAATGCTAAATTGGGTGTGTTTGAGATGACTAGAGACTGGTGTAAAGATTTAGAGGTGATTAGGATTATACTAGATGGTTGTATGCAAAGAATAGGGAAGATTACCTGAGTGGTTTCTCTTATATTCATGTTTGCTTTGTGATATTTTCCAACCCTTTCCAAATAATATTTGAATGGGATTTTATAGGGATCTATTGGTCATGGATTGAATTTAATCATGTTAGGCTGATAATGATAAGGATGGAAAATTGAAAGGAATTAACCATTAAGGTTAGAATTGAGTTTGGACAATAGTGCTGAAAGTGGACAATAGTGGCATTGGTGCTCCTATCTTAGTTACATGCTATTATCTTGGGTAGATGGGACTTAGGGGGATGAATTGGTCATGAAAAGAGAGTCTTGTCTCAACTTGGATCAGGTTTGGAAGGTTATAGATGATTGATAATTAGTGTAAACAAGCTTATGAGGGTCATAAGAGCAAGCGAGAGGGACCTATGGGTTGGGTGTCATTAGTCATGCTCAAGTTACCAATTTTTGCATTTTATATGAATACATTCCCCCATCTTTATTCTAGTGATGCAAAAAATTGAAATACTAGGATAGAGGAAAAAAAAGAAAGCATACTTGAACTTACTTGCAAGGGTGAAGCTCATAAAGCTTGTGTGATCCTAAGTGTGCATATTGAGAGTATGTTGTGAAGTGTAAATCTGCAAGGGAAAACAAAGAGTAGATTCATTCTTACTAGATATGATATATCTAAAATAAGAACATACATAGTTAGGTAAAAGAGGGGAAGAGAAAGGAATGAATAAACCTCACTAGGTAAATAGACCAATACAAAACCTATTGTGATGCTGAGTAAAGCTAGATGTGTGTTTTACCAAGAGTAATATCATGAATGGATCTGAGTGCTCAATTCCCCAAAAAGTGGTAAATAATGCAAAGGCTAACCCTTTGGATCCATCATCACCTAATAACTAAATCTATGTGGTCATGCGTGTGTTGATCGATGTTTGGACTATGTGTCCAATCCCTTTGAATAGGTGGCTCAAGAATACAAAGGCTAGCTAGACCTTTAGCTCCATCATTGCCTTATGAAGTGAAGATATAAACTAATACTAGTATCGAATGCATGTTATATGAGATGGCTCTTGAATCCCATGAATGTACTCTGATCTGACAATGTTGACATGGATAGCCAAATGTATGTTGAAGACTAGGCCACTCTTGGCCATTTTGAAAGATGGAAAATTAGGCTTGTATGAAAGCCACTCTGAAACTGAGAATCTAGCTTATGTGGAAGCCAATCAAGAACTTGGAATTTGTGATTATTTGAAATTCAAACCAAAAATTTTGCCAACCACCTATAGATGGAGTAAGGCATGTAACTACTGAGAATGCCTGGATAATGTTAAACTAGGAAAAAAAGAAAACAAATGTGCCACACACATTACCCCCAATCACTAGTGTATAAAACATGGATTTTTATCTAGAATTTATACCAAATACCCTATCTAAAAATATAAATGAGAGCCATCATTCCATGCATGATGCCCCCTATATCCATATTTTTTGAGCAAAATTGTATTGAAACTACTAACTCTGGTCTGAACTGTAGCTGACAAAACTATAACTAAACTTACCTTTTTATCTATTTCTAAAAAATATGGTTTTTATATTATTTGGAAAAGAGCACTATAAATGGATAGTAGTGCCACTAGTGCTATAATATAGTCTTAACACTATTTTCATGGGCTAAATCTGATGATTGTTCTAGATTCTTGACTATCTACTTAGTCTATTTTGACTAGTTTGTTGTTTGGTTGCTATTTTGAGTGTTATAAATGCTACTATTTTGATTATTAGGAGATATGATCTCTATGGAAAAACACTTGTTTGTTTCCCCCTCTTTTTATGGTAGGAATGGATACCCTATAATGACTACCCTCATAAAAAAGATCCCTACAAGTGTGTTATGCTACAAAATATATGATATAACAATGATAATCGGTAAGATATCTCAAGATATAATATGATTATATTGAGAGATTGTTAGATTAATAGGGTATGCCTTAATAGATGTAACAATGTAATAGCATGTGTAATATACTAAATTAGAACTAAAATTCTTGTTAGTTATTAGTTGTTAGTTGGAGGGATGGAGCATGATATCCATCATGGAATCTAAGAAAACACAAATAATGCATGATATGGATCATAGAATTGTAAACATTCGAGAAGAAAATAAGCAACAAGCACACAAGGCAAAAATCAAGAAACATACAAGAGTGGCCAAGGGGCCAAGAAAAAAAAAGACATGGGCACATGTCACTCAAAATAGAAATCAAGCATACAAGGCATGTTAAAATACCACATACATATACATTTGAAACAAGCAAGTTGGCATGAAAGCCACAATCATACAGAGGAGTACAAGTAAAGGACATTGTCAAATGTCCTAAGGTACACACATGAATAGAAGAAAAGGAAAGTAGAAAATGTCCTAATGTACATACAAGAGACAAATAGGAACTGAGAAATGCAATCACATCAAGCTAATGCTAAGCAAGAAAAGAAAGCATGTAAAGAATAAAAATACAAATGTATCTAACTAATCAAATAAAAAAGTGAATGTATGCAAGACATGTTAGTACAAGACTAGGTATATGCTAAGAAATACACAAGTGTTTTATACTAGTGAGTGTTGGTAGAGTAATCTATATAATCTAGTAAATAATGTACATTAACATGATAACTAGAGTGTGTGGTGTAGGAATGACATAACCTGAATGGTGTAGTCATGTAGAATATGCCCCAAATGGGTATGCATATTGATTTATGTCTTGATGTATAAGTAAGATTCCCCCTCAATGGGTAGAGTGAAGCAATCAAAGATCTGGATATCACTACACACACTCAAATAAAATCAAGTGAAGTATGGTAATGTAGATAAATTTACAAATAATAACATATAACAATAAATGTAAGTCTAACATAGTAGTATAAATGTAAATCATGGATGATGCATACAATAAAAATATTTTTGGTATTTTGATATATATTTGAATGTTTTTATGTTTTGAAATTTTGATATTATCTATGTACAATCAATCATAAAGAAGCTATGCAATTTTTTTTTAGAAATTATGTACAAGTAATCAAAAAGAACTATGAACAAGTAAGGCTGAGAGGAGATGATACTAACCAATGAGTCTCATGGGAGACTCCCTATCATAGTGTCATATATCAAAGAGAGGGATCATACATGATTTTGAAGCATGAGGGAATAACTGTGACTAAGAATTTGAATGTTCAAATTCATTGCTGGTGTCTTAGAAATCATAATAACTAATATTGTTCCACTCATCACTATCTTCTTGATTTTAAAATAATGGAATGTTATTGTTGACTTTTGTTGTATCTGGATCTTTTCCTTTGATGAATTATGTTTGTGAATGACTTGCCATAGTATGTTCAATAAATCCCAAACCTTGGTGACAAATGTTATCAACTGCTAGAATAGGAGTAGTGATGCCTTGAGCATGTTTGCCCAACCCTTAACCTTAAAAATCAAACTATTGTAGATATTTTTGACCAAACCCATATTGATTTAAAAGTTGAGTCTCATTTTAGAGAGGTATATTTTCATCTATTTCATGATTTACCTATGCTTCTGTTACTATTTCTTGCTCTGCTTTTACTTTTTGATCCTTTTGTTGTTATGAGTTATGTTTTGGTAACCACTTTTATACTATTTTAAAATTTGACCCTTTGTGAATGTGTTCATGTGTCACTCTAGATTGCTTGACTAATCTACCTTGTATAGGGTCCTCATTATCATTTATCTATCATATATTTTTTTCAATTCCAAACATGAATTTGTGTGATACCCATGCATTCTATGATACACACATTAATATTTGGATCTTCTCACTAGATGTAGAGGAGGTAGTTTGATGAACTTAGATTTAATCATTTCCCATAGTACCTTACTTGAACTATTTTTTGACTTTTGAATTATTTTTGAATCATTATTTAGAGTTACTTTGTTGTGATTTATTTTTTTGATATGTAACATTGCTTACAACCAATTGACTAGGTGAACTTATAAATACATGATTGACACTAAGATGACTTTGAGGTTGTTGTATTATAATCTAATTTTCCAATGTTGTGATCTTGTCATGTAATAGATTATTTTATGTTTGTAAATCTGAAATTAACTTTCTCATACTGGTGATTTGATCCCTTAGAGTCTCACAAGTGCAAACCCTAGTTGCTTTTGATTGAAATTGTAAGCACATATGTTGAAGAGGTTTTGAAGAAGCTATAGGCTGAATTTATGCATTAGGAACAATATTATGGTCTTACTCAAATTTTTGAGGGGTGATAGCATGGACTTGGTTAGAGGGAAATTAGCTACCACCTTCTTGGGGGAGAGGAGGAGAAATAAATTTTTTCCTATGCATAAGATATGCCATTGAAACTTGATAGGTGATTGTTAGCTTATGTAATGGTACCTCTAGGTATAAACTATGTATGTGGGATAAAATTCATGAAATGAAGTTATAAGTTGAATATAAATATGTTTATAAAGATCATTCCTCATGAGAGATAGCAAACAAGGGAAAGAGAGCATGAATTTATGCTTGAATGCATAAGAAACTTTGGCATGTGCTATGACATTTCTAATATGTTTAGCATGATAAGCTTGAAACATTTTCCATATGAAAGATAGAAATCATGAGATATAAATTATGAAATTATGAGTGAATGTATAGAAAATTTTGACATAAATCATAACATTTATAGCATGTTGAGCATGATAAACTTTAAATCTTTTCCATATGAGTGTGAGAGAGTATGCAAAAGGAATATTGAAATTTTGTTTATTTTTAGGAATAAATTTTGTAATATCATCCCTTATTATAAAAATTAAGCATGAAATGAAAAGAATGAAGATTTGTAATAACATATGGTATAATTCATCATTCATGTACATGATAGAACCACTGATGGTCTCCTTTTTTTTGTGCAAGAAATGTAAGAAATAGTTGTAAATAAGTGAGAACCATTTTTGAAATGAAGCTCACAAACATGTAAGGTGATACCTCAAGAAGCAAATAAGAGATAGTATATGAAACTAGGGTTTTGGTAATGATATTTTTGAAAAATACTATGGAATTTTGAAAATAAAATTGGATTTCTAATTTAAATATGCAACTAAAATTTTAGAAAATTATTGGAAAATGCTTGATTGAATAGGACCTAGTATGTGTAACTAGGGTTTTGAGATTTTTTTTTTGAAATTAGTATTGAATTTTTAATTTTGAAGGAATTTTTTAATTTTTAATATGCTATAAAAAATTTAGAAAATTGTTGGAAAATTACTGGAAAAATACTGGGACCTAGTATGGGAAACTAGGGTTTGAAAGAAAAATATTTTAAAATTTACTAGTAAATTTTAAAATTTGAAATGAATTTCTGATTTGACTATTCAAATAACAATTCAAAAATTTATCAAAAAAATTAGTAATAATTTTACCCTAGGGTGTCTAGGGTTTTTGTGTGCAAATGAAGTAAGTTGGGTTCACCAAATGATTTAACAATTTTAGGAACATTAGGGTTTATTCTTAATTTAGTTAAAGGGTCTAGATTGATAAATCAGTAAATAATATGCAATAAATAAACTACTTATTTGTGAAATTTATTTTTAATTAGATCTTTTCTAAAAATAGTGATAAAAGGAGAAAATAAGACTTAGCTTAAACTGTGCTAATTTGACTAAGACATGATCTGATATTCACTATGCAAGCTTGGGACACTATCATAAACATGATTCTAACTTTTATTTTCTATTTTTAGAAGAGTGCCAAAAGTGGATAAGAGTGGTACCAACACTATATTCCTTGTCTAACATTGTTGTCTTAAGGAAATAAGCTTTCTAGGTTTTGTTTGGCAAGTGTGTATGACACTATCTCTAAATTTTTGAAACCTCACTATCAACAGTGCTCCTTGTAGAGCTAATTTTATTCATTTTTATGTCTTTAATGCACTTGAACAAAAATTTGGAAAATAGAGAAAAAGGGTTAGTGTGTGTAAAATGAACTGGACATAATTCACACCTCATTTGTGGGTACACTACCTACATACCAATACTCCAAAGAGGGATCAAGCCATATGTAGTTCTCCCTTTGAAAGTGCTTGGTGCAATTATGATATGAGAATGTAAGGAAATACTAAACTAGGTGTGCTTGAGATGACTAGGGATTGGTGCAAATATTTAGAGGTGTTTAGGACTATACTAGATGGTTATATGTAGAGAATAGGGAAGATTACCTGAGTGTTTTCACTTGTATTATTGCTTGATTTGTGATATTTTCCAACCCTTTCTAAATGATCTTTGCATGTGCTTTTATAGGGATTTATTGGTCATGGATTAAATTTTCTCATATTAGGTTGACAAGGATAAGGATGGGAAAATAAAAGTAATTTATCATTTGGGCCATAAATGAGCTTGGACAATAGTGTCACCAGTGCTCCTGTCTTAGTTGGGAACTATTATCCTAGGCATACAGGACCTAGGGGATGGATTGGTCATGAAAAGAGGGTCTTAATGCTCAACTAAGATCAGGTATAGAAGGCTAAAAATTATTAGGAATCAATGCAAACAAGCCTATGAGTGTCATAAGATAAATTAAAAGGGACCTATGGGTTGGGTGTCATTAGTCATGCTCAACTTACCAATTTTTGCATTTTATATGACAATAATTATGAAGAGTATTTTTCATTGGTAAAGGCAAGTTTTGATTAATGATATATTTTGAGGGGAAATATTTGAAATAAAATTTAAGAATATTTGAATTATGTATTATATCTTAAATAATATCCATAAAAGAAGCTAATGTTATGCCACTTAGTACTTGGGTTTTACAAAATTATCATAGAATTTATACTTATAATTAATTGATTATTTCACAAGGTCAAAAATTGAGATCTTGGTATGTGTATTACTTGATTTTTTAACATGATTAGTTTAAATATAATTTTTTTGTATATATTCCATACCATTATAATAATATTTTAAAAAATAAATTTTATGTTTTCCTATTTTGTTCTCTTGAGTATATTTTTATTGGTTTGTCAATGTATGGGGCAAAAAAATAATTCTTACTATGAAATAATGTTAATGAAATAAATGATGTATGACTCCATGACTAATTTATTTGAATTAAATATAAATATAATTTAAAAATATTTTTATTATGAGAATTATAAATAGGGGGAAAAGTAATAAACCCTAAGTCCACTAGGGTTTAGAAATAAAAAGTCAGGCCCACCAAATGTTTAACCTTAAATTTATGTGTATTTATCTAGGTTTAAGGGGATTAGATAAGATTTTTCACAAATTTGGTTAATTAACCTAATAAAAATTCCAATTAATATAAAAATTAGACAAATTATATTCTAAATATATACAACTAAGATTTCTAAAAATAGTAAAGTAAAACTATTGATAGATATTGCAATGAATTGGAAACAAATGATACTTATTTGGTTTACTATGGACGTATAGGTATAATATGGAATAAGATGGAATTGAAATGGGAAATGATCCTATAAAAAAATTTATATACTAGATTTTTTTTTTGTGGCTTTAGATACTTGCATCAAATCTAAATAGTTGCATTGATGCAAGTGTCTAACCTTACCATAGGTGTCATATAAGGAACATTGAATGGATCTAGATGTGAAAAATTATATCCTTATATTTTTATATCACAATTATTATGATGTATTCAGATCATGAACATATGTTTTCAATCTTTATCAAATCATCAAACCCTAGTTCTTCACCCTCATAGTGTCTATGGGAAATGGGTTAGTGGGCTCATAGTGTGGAGATGCCATAAGGATCCCTATGTCAATGGGTGTTACATATATACAAAATAGTATTAAGAGGTAGTAAAAATTATGTAATTATACCCTATGTGTTGGATCGTGTGTGCATAAGGATGTAATGTGTGATAAACAAACACATGTAGTGACCTAGCTTGTAACTTAGAAAATATGACTCATGTGATACTTTTTGAATCCTTCAAAACTATGTAAATAATAATCCTATGATTAATATATAAATAGGGATGAATAGGGTAGGTTTTATCACGTTAATTCTTTACTTAGTTCTTCTTGTTATATTTCTTTGTGATTTGTATGTGATTTCTAGGTGTTCCTAGGTTTTTGATAGGTGAGGAATGAGAGAGGGTTGATCTTGTATATATACCAATACATTTTGGAAATATATCACACTAAATTAATTATAACCTTTAGGATACATCTTTTTTGAAAATTTGGATGCCTTTCTGTCATTTTAAATTTTTTAGGAAAAGTAGACACTTGCATCAACACAGGTATCTATTTAATATACAAGTGTCAAGGGAGCTAGAAATTAGCTACAAATATAGAATTGGTAGTGAAGGCTAATAATCAAGTTTAGATTTTTTTCATAATAAAAAAGTCTTGGTAATTATAATAACAGTGGTCACATTAAGAGATAAGCATTTAGGCACAAAGACATGGTGAACATGAGCCTTTTAGTAATAGGTAGGTGTATAAATGAAAGGTATAACCATGGTATGTATTTTTAAAGTGTATAAGACTAACGTAATATAGAAATAATATTTTCCTATCTATAGGGTTAGTTAGGCAAATATCATTCCCATTTTCATCATACCCATCTTTGATACTTGTCACTATCAAATTTAAATTTATTCACATTTTTAGGTTTTTATATATTATTCTCTCACTATTTTGTAATCCAATTATACTACGATCTCATGGTTTTTAGAGAATTATACTATGATCTCACCATTTTTTGAGCCAATTCTACTATGCTTTCACCATTTTATGAGCTAATTATATTATGCTCTCACCATTTTACATGCCGATTCTAATATTTTCTCACCATTTTATGAGTCACTTCTACATTTATTCTTCATCAATTTAATCTATCATTTTTCATCACATTTACTCCCATCTTAGGAGAACTACATTGGCCTAGGGTATAAAATTTAATATGTAGGTAGTCACCATTTTTGTGGGGCATCTAGTGTTAACTCGATCACTTCTCCCTTCTTCTTACATTCCCCCTTGGTCAAAAGTTTGTCACATTATCCTATTAAATGTTTCCTAGAAATAGGGGAAAAACAAAAGAGTAACTCCTTATCATTACATGCCTCCAACTATGAACTATTATTTGTTTATTGATTTCATATGTATGTATGCATGTGTGAATTTATTATTTGTTTACTTGTGTGTTTAGTTAATTAAATTTTTATTTCTTTAGTAAATTATATTTTACACTTAGGTCTTGATCTTTCATATCTTGATCTATGTTTGTGAACATTTGTATATGGACTAATCCTTATGAAAATTGAAAATAATGTTACCATGATTCATTTTATAAGTTATATGTATAATGTCATATGCATAATTAATCATCAAGTGATTGAGGATTATATACAAATTCATGTGAAGATAAAATATCCCCTTAATAGATCTATCCACATGGATAAGATTGATTATGTTCATAATAAAAACATAATCACATTTTCCATAATCAAAACAATACAACTAGACATTATGGTTACATATATGCTAATCATGATCACATATACCAATGAGAACTTAAAACAAGTCATATACATTTTACATAAATATCAATATCAATTTATCACATAAAATCACATCATAATAAGTAGTTAATGCAAGTCATACATCAAATTTTCTTTCTAGATAAAGTGCAACATCATAAGGAAAATTAAGACAACATAATCATGGTAAATAATTATATAAACATCTACATCAAATCTGCATCATGAATCAAAATAAATAAATACAATGATATCATCATATATATCTAAAGAATATCAGAGTATGTGTACATCATATAATCTAAATTAATGTCTATATACATCTCAAAATTAGGTCTATATATAGAGAATATATATCTCATAATAAAAATGAAGCATTACCAAAATAAAAAAAATCTCTAAATTTGATCATCTGAAAGTGGGGGCTACGATGGTATACCCATCCCTATCTACTATGGCAGAGCTTGTGCTACTAACCTCTATGAAGCTGAGGTGTGATGTGACCTCAACAACCTCACTATTTGACTATGACTATACTCTACAAATCTAAGTGTCTTGTACCCTATGGGTACAACTACCTCATATAAATTCCTATAATATATGGCCTCATCCTTAGACAAAATATTATCCATGATAGCCTTCACTAGGCCCTACTATGTAAATATCTATTAAGCCTCAGAGACTCTAAACATATGTCTGATATTTGTCTTGATCATTAATAAATTGATATTGAATGGTAGTCATTTATGTGACCTCATCCCTTAAGGTGTAAATATACATATTCAATTCTAAAATTTGGCCCTATACATCTTTAACTTGACTACCTTGGACTCTAATCCTAAAATATTAATTATTTTAGCATCAACCTCCTATTATAACCCATCTATAGTGGGATAATTTTCCTTTGATCTACTTGGCTCAGAAGGACCCACTTTCCCTATAGTCTATCCCATATAGACATCCTATCTTAACCCTCCATCTATGGAAAGTGTCACATGTGTATCCTACCCATCATGAATTGGACTCTGTCCTCCTTCCTTTGATGACTATCCCTCACCACTATTACTACTCTTACTATTATTATTGATATTAAATATATAATCTATAATCATTGGCATAGGTTAGTGTAAGGGTGCATGTATCAATTGATGTGGAGGCACCTATATCTACAAATTTACATTCCTCTATACCTTCCCCTATCCATGTACCTATCATGTCTATTATTTCTATATTTATTATTGAGCCACATGCTAATCATGTTTCCTCCACACTTGTGCTCATGGCAATCTAGGCCTAGTCAATCTCAATATCCTAAAATTAATACATTAGTTTGTATATGCATATGTGATAATGTAATCTACCAATTCTAGGGCATAAACCTACACAAATAGTTTTACCAACAAAAAACTTCCACCTACCTTAGTCCTTAGAACAAGAGTCCCCCACTGACTAATTTCCCACTTCACATAGTGTAGAGATAAAAGACTTGTCTACTCAGATCACCAACATCTACACTATATGCAACAATCCAATCACCTCAAGTAGGGCCATGACCTCATAGGTCTAAATAACTGACTATTGTAAGATATATAATCATCACTCCAAAGTTATCAAAATCATGACCTGTTCCTAAAACTTAAATCATGTCATCACACTTAGTTAAATCTATCTAGACACTAACACTAAATTAAACCAAAAATCAAATCTATCAAATCAATGATTTAAACTAAAAAATAAAATTCTAATCAAGTGAAAACTTCATCAAATTTGGTCCATTTGAAAATTAGGTGATGTCACTATTTTTTAGTGATGTCATCATTTAATAAGACATTCTCACCTTGTTTCAAGATGTTATCACCATTTTCCTTATGATCTCATCATTTTATGAGTCAATCCTACCATTTTTGTTATTTTAACTCATTTTTGGATATTCCACCATTTTTGTTCTTTCTACACTATTTTATTGATTTCACCAATTTTTGGGATACCATCATTCTTGTTGTTTTAATGGTACTATAAACGTTTTAATAATAATATCATTGTTTATGTGGGAGATCTTGTTATTTTTAAATTTTATGAAAATGGTGAGATCACTAATTTGTCTACTTCTACTTAACATTAATGATATTTAGAATGAAAATTTTCAAACATTTAAGTTACCAAATTCCCGTTCTCTATTGGTTACTGTACTCTCAAACCTACTCATCAAGATGCCTATGCTAAGGGATACATGCCATTGAACTTGAAACACTCACACACAAAATATAAAGAAAACAATATTAAGATGGGAAGATGAAAATAAATTATTTTCACCCCTCAAGGGTGAATTTATATCTCCAAGTTTGAATTTATTCCCCGCACCCCTATAATTGCATCATTTTTCATCCTAAGAGGCCTGCTTATGGATTTTTTTGTCTATTATCAGTCTCATTTTCATCCATTTTTCTATCTTATAGAACTCTTATATTGAATAACTTGTTATTTTCTTCCTTTTGAGGCCTTATCCATCAAAATTATATTTTATCCTCTCCATTGACGAGGAATCTTAGCCATCCCAAATGACATTTGGGGCATCATTGTGAACTCATTTTTTAGTAAATTGAATAAGAATCAACAAAACATAAACTCTTATTGTTCAATCATTATCAAATAATTTTAATGAATTTTTCATTATTTGAAAATCCATTACTTTGTGTCTCACAACACCCTTTTAAATATGGGAAGAGGTAGAAACTACATTTCATCACTTTTGTGTCAAAATTATTAATCAATATATTTTCACACAATAATTCATGAATTAAGCTAGAAATCATTAAAACATTCTAAAGCATTTGAATAATTTAAGAATAATATTATGTGACATATTGGTACATCTATAATTAGGTAAATATACTACATCAAATCATCTAACTTGTCATTAGCATCCTAAATTTGTTCTCCTTATTGCAAGTGTCTCACTAGCCATATTAAACTAAGAAAATCAAACCTTGCAAATGAGACCATAAAAAGACAAAATTTAACTTAACTAACTAATTTATTGATTAGGATAATTAAAATTATAAAAATAAGGTTACATGGAATGCATATGTCATAAATATTTCCTAATATCCTCATCACACAATAACTTTCCAATTAAAAATATATAAATTCCTTATCTTTCCCAACACATATTGAATGAAATTTGGATATTGTGTAAGGAAGGTTTTATTAAACTTTAAGGCATGTGGGAAAAGTTATTAAAGGTCATTTCACACTCTACCCTTCCTATTCCACACTCCATATTTTAAAAATAAATGCCAAACTCCCCTTTGAAGACTCATATTCAACCACACATCTTGATCTAAGATCAATGGTCTAAATTCAAAGGATAAATCTATAAATAGAAGGAGCCTCCCTCTCCTTCAACAATATTTTTTGTTTTAAAATTATGATATCAAATCCTCAAGCTAGATTCAACCATTTATTATAATTTATCATCCAATTATGCATATTGAAAGGGGAGACATCATCTACATGTTTTCATGATATTTCTAAAGACCTCAAGCATTATATTCAAGCCAATCAAAACCTGAATTTTAGCTAGAAAGAAAAATCCACGAGGAAGGTATAATTGTTTGATTTTGTCTTCAATTTGTTTGTTTGTTACTTCTTATACCTTTCCCAATCTGAATACATGTACCTAGGATGCTATTTTTATTTTGTTTTTATTTGATTTTCATGCTTACAAGAAACTAACCTCCTTTGTAATCATTTGGTTTACACCTAAAATCCACATATAGTGCATCTTGTCTTTTTAGTTTGTGAGTTATGTTTTTAGACCTTAGGAAGTACAATAAGGCCTTCCTTGCAAATTCCCATCACCATTCATTTCCACACCATCTCTATCATCATATTCATATCTCTAAATGGTCATGTTTTTCTCCATATTTATATAGTATAAACACTGATATCAAGTTTTCACTCATTAAAGTATTTGATTCCCTTTTCAGCATATCCTTATTTGATGTTAGAATTTACTTATCTAAAATTTATGTAATTACCATCAGCTTTTTTTTTCTTTTTTTGATATGAGTTTACACTTATATTACATAGGATGACACTTTACACATAATCGCTTCATAACTATGTTTTATTATCTTTCACATATTCTTACATTGGATATATCTCTTTACAATTGTTTTCACATATTATGTTTTGTCTTGTCTTTCATATTGATGTGATTCATGAATTTTTGCTTACATTTTTTCCATATCTTATTTTTTTCTTTAAGATTCAAATCTTACTTACATTTGGTATGTTTTATATTCATTTATTTATTTTTCACATATTTTATTTATTGATTTTTATATCTAGTTATTTAACATGTCATTTTTTAACTTTAAATTTTGTTCTTTTTAACCATGTAATTGCTCACATCTGTTAGAAAATAATAAAACATACATCACATAGTAACTTTTTCATCATTAATATTACAAACATAGTACATGTTAGAATTAAAAATTATAAGTACAAGTTCATGTAGAAAACAAGAAATGATATGTATGTGTGTTATTTTTATTTTATTTTTGAAATGAGATATAAATCAATAATATATACATATTTATCTCTATGTTTTACCTTCATCCCCATGTGGTGGGTGAGGTTTTACACTTCCTAATTAGCATATAACTATAACTGTCTAGAGTGACATCTCTAATGCTTGAGTCTAGGATTGAAGTAACTAGATATCTACCCATGATCATGCTAGCTCTATCTCAATCTAGTGTAATTGAGCCACAATAAATTTGTGTGAAGTAACCACCATGTTCAAGGTAGCCTATGATGTAACCACCTATTTTCACCTTACACCATCCATTCATACCAAAACTATTGATGGAGTATAAACATACTCATACCACCATATATCCCATGCAATAACATAAATAAGTCTAAACTAGCTAGCATATGGTCTAGATAAAGAAAAAATTGGATCCCCTATCTACGTAGTATCATGCTCTAGTAACATGTAATCCAAGATATCATGATGGGCTATCTCCACATGGTCCTCCATTATGTTATCTCCATTGTTGCATCTATAAATGTAAACCAAATTTAACATTACATCTCCATATATAAAAAATATATAAAATAAATATATCACTAATACCTATATAGTTTAAGAAATAAAATTGATAGTAAAAATATTAATACATATTTTTTTTTTTACTTATGTGTGGCATTGCTCAATGAAGGTCTCATTATCTTCCTTTCCTAAAAAGATATTCCCATTATGTTGAATCAAGATGGGTTGGGCCCCTATCGACCAATCACACTAGACCACAAATACCTAGCCCCATGATGGATAAACTCTTCCCTAGATCACCCATATATTTTGTTGTGGTGGATCCACCTTTTCCATCAAAATAGCAATATTAAATCTCAACTACCTTTCTACCCACTCTTATCATTACCATTAACATACATCCTACCATTTGGGGTATGATGAAGTCTAAAAATTTGGATATTATTGGTACACCTTTTCCCATAACCCTTGTGGCTTTCAAGATTGTCTCATTTAATGGGGTGGGATCACCATTGATGTTGTTGGGTGTAATAAGTTGAATTGTCTAGACACATGATCACATGCATGTGGATCTAACTACTAAGTGTAATGACATGTATTTTAAGATATCAATAGTGCCCATATGATGGATTTCCATGATTTACATGCATATAATATGCCTTGGTATGTCTTACATATGATCAAATCCTTGTAAATAGTATCTAAGGTTAGATATAAAGGGATCTATCTCAAAACTTAATCTTGTTCCCACCTCTTCATAGGAGGTAGGTTCCCCCTAATTTGATGTCATATCCTTAATTTTTATTACATTAGAAACCAATCATATATATAGCATGGAAATAGTTTAAATAACCCCATCATCTATTAACCCCTACTCAACATCCCATAAAAATCATGGAAGAGTCAAACTCAAATGATAGCTCACATATCATACATGGAATTGTGATGTAACATTAATAAACATAAGGTAATAACATATAATGGCATGACCCAATCAAAATTATGAAAGAACATTCAAATGGACATAAAAATGATGATGTACTTCCAAATATTCATAATTATAATCACATAGACATAAAAGAGTTTGATGATCAATTTACACTAATTGTATTCATAGTATCTTTTATCCCATCAATATATCTCTTGACACTTTTCCATGAATATTGGTGAATTACATATAAAAATAATTCCATCAATTAGTAAACTCAATATTGTATTCACATCCTCTAGGGTGATGGTGACCTCCATTATGTCCCCATCCACCACCAATTGGAACATGTGCATGATCCTCTCCCAAAACTTAAGGAAAATAACTATTATCTCTATCCTCAATAGGACCTAACACATCTCCATGATCCTTCCATAGCCAAAACTAATCAAGTGTGATTTGTCTAGATTTATGAACTTAGATATTAAATTTGGTAACCAAATCACATCCACAATCCTCCAGAGGCACTTTTGCCTTTGTAAAAGTTAAAAATAACACCTAGTTAGGTATTTGATCAAAATATGTGAAATAAAATAGAAATATAACTAAGTTTTTGTATTAAAAGTAAAAATTATCTCTACTACTACTATATCAGTCATTTTCATTATCTCTCTCTTGAATCAACTAACTATAGTATATATTGTCTTAGTCATGTATTTTGCATTCTACTATATCAACCATTCATTTCTCTTATATGATGTTAGTCATATACTTATTATAATTTCCATCCTTTGACATTACTCTACTACACCAAACATACACATACTATATTGGCCATGATATTTTACCTATAGTACTAGCCATGTAAACACTATATCATTTATGTTTTTCTAATTTATATTGTATAAACCATACCAAATGGTACTATTCATAATTGTCTAGTATTGAAAACTTATTCCTAATCTATTGTATCAATCATCTAATAAGATAGCTAACATTTTTAATATTTTAACTAAATAATTATTTTGGCCATATAAGGTGGTATTAGCCACATTTACAACTTTCCCCTATTTGATAATGGTGAACTCTTCTTTTGGCCTTAATAAATTGACACTAAACTTGATGTTTGATTTCCTACCCATCACCTATAATATATTTCTCTACATTTTGATGCTTGTTGGGGAAAATTACTCTAAATAAATTTTTCCCAATACATACATTACCTAAATGTAATCTATCTATTCAAAATTTAAAAAGCAAAGTAATTAATGCATCACATACCTACATGGATCTAGTGGCTAATCTTTAGAAAACTCTCACACATATGGCTTATCATCCTCTATCCATCATCTCTCATCATAATAAAAATGGATAATTAGAGCTTAGGTATTATAAAAATAGTGAATAGACAAATGAAATAATTTTTACCTATTTATAGTAAAAATCAAAATTTTGAAATGTTTGGATATTTAACTCAATCTTTCATATTCTTATGATATATTTATTTTGGTAGGTCTTTTTCACAAATTGAAATAAGTGTTAGGATCCTAGAGAAGTAAAATATTTTTAGATTCTAATAAAAACATTTTCAAAAAATTGGATTATTTTCTCTTATTTTTTTAGGTTTGCTTATTAAAGACATAGATTAGAACCTTTCTTTAACTACAACACATGCAACATCATCTCTTAAATTATCAAGATAAATTAAGGTACATGTTTTCATTTATTTTTCTTTCAATTCTTTCAACATCTATTTTCACTTATGATCATTTGTGTTTCTATGTATCTATCATAAAACACCATATTCTGTTACACTATTATGGCACATGATGAGCTTTGGGTGGGGCATATGTATACACAATATTTTCCAATTAATAAATTTAATGAAAGTTTCTCTTGGAGGGAATTTTTAATGAATTAATCTTCATGAATGAAAACCTTAATAAATTCACCAGGAATGGGGTAAGATTGGCTTGTGGCACTTTATGAGAGATGTTTGAATATTATTCTATTATACCTTCATTACTATAAATCTAACCTCCTCTGAGTTTCTTTGCATCTTACTCTCTATCTACTTTTTTTCATTCTTTCTAGCCGCCCTATATTCATACTTTATTAGCTAGGTTGATACAATATATTTCAAAATTGTCTCTTTATAATGTATTGGCTTGGTCAATATAATTTTGAGTTTTCCATTTATCATTTTTATTATATTATCATGGATAATACAATATTATTTCAAATGGTATGTTTTTGTCTGTATTTGATTTTCACTTAGGGGTAATCACTTGCATATATTCAAAAAAATCCCAACTCTCTATATTTAGTTGTAATGATTAATTGAGTCATAAACACACATGAGTCACTTCTATAGTACCCATATATAGAGAAGGATATTTGGTCAACTTGGATGATAACATCAGATTAGATTTCTAGGGTAGTTATGGGTATTAGAGTTGTATATATAGGGGTCATACTTAATTATTAAACCATATAACACACTCATCTACTTTGATTTCTCTCATATTTTTCTCTTAAGTAGTAAAATGAGGAGTTATAGTTTTAAAGTCATATCTTGGATGTATAATATTACTTATGGTCATTGAAGCTCAATAAGAGGATTCATGTTGAGGAGGTGTTCCAATATTTTTAGTCCCAAAACAAGGATATCTAGGTATTATTTTTATCCATTTGAGGTCACCAACCTATAAAATCTCTTGTAAAGTTCCACTTGAACCAAAAATGGAGATTGAGGCACTAACGAGTCCACCCAAAGGTAAGTATCTCTATCCCTATTCTCTGTATTTTATTTACTTAGTAACTTACATATTTATTTGATCATTTTATTATATATGTGGAGTTTATCCTTGATACGCTCTTCATTATACCGAATAAGTTGGTATAGTTATAGGGTTGACTTGGTTTACCATTTATCACCTTGAGTTTCATATATTACCCCTTTTTTTTACCATTGCACCACTTATCTTCCTATTAGTTTAGTAAATTTATCTATCTTAGATTTAGGTTACCATTTTTCAATAGTTCATTTCACATGTGAAATTTATTATATCATTGATACATGCATTTAAAATCATTGTTATAATCACTTATCTATATTAATCCCTATTGAGAGTTATACCCCATGTTATATGATTAGTATTTGGAACCCCTTCTTCTTGAAATTTGAGTGTAGATTACCATTTTATATTACATAGTTATTCTAGGTATTCACATATTATTCCAAGTATGTACATGCTCTATTATTATGACCTATTTATATCCAAGTCTATTGAGAGAAAGAGTATTTTATAGACCATCTTAGAAAGTGTATATAATTTTTACTATATCCATGTCTATGATGCCATCACTATCTTCTATATAAGATCTATCTCTTATAGTTCCACTTTTGAGTCCTAAAATGTTTACTCATCCATGTCCATATATATATATATATATATATTCAACCTCTTACTATATATCATCTCCAAACATCTATTTTATCATGATATATTCTTATACATGATTCCATAGATGTTTTAATATTTCTTCCAAATAACTCTCATATATCTCTCCCTGGGACTAATTTTCCAATATTTATAGCCTCACATATAACTTTGATCTTCTACACTATCACATTATATAATAGAAATTAGTTATCCATGCCATCCCACACTTTGTGTTTCTTTGATATATCATTAGTGTATTATAGTTAAATTATTATACATAAAATATTTATTATATATGGTGTATCCCTCATGTGCCTTCCCCCCTTGGTTATATTGTATTATGTATCTTATTCTAGATCTGAAATATTGGAATTTTCTTTCTATTTAACTCTATATTATTCTATCCCCTTGGTTGATCATTGTTTGGAATATTTCATTTCCCTTTTCCCTTTGATTTTTTATCACATTCCCAACACTTGCACAATTTTCTTCATGATGAAAAATATATATTGAAACATTAAGTCCTATCATACAATGATTTTTAGGAAAGTTTTAGGTTGCTTAAAATCCTTCTTCTCTTTTTATTTTTTTCCCCCTTGTATTGGAGTCCTCCTTTTATTCTTATTTTTTTATACCCTTTGGCTTGGATATTTGAATTCTTTTCTTACTTTCACCACTTTTATTTTATTTGATAAAGATTTAATTATTTACTCTTCTATGTGTCTTAGATTTATTCTATAACTATCTATCTAAAATATTATAAATTAAAAAACATAAGAAAATGAAAAATTAAAAAATGTTTTATTGAAGGTCACACTTTTTTTTAATTATTAGTAAAGGGGATTTTTTTTGAAAGGGATTAAACACTTTTACAAAGAAACAATAGATTAGGCTCATACATCCATATAAAGCATTAAAGTATGTTTTCCAAGACTATCAAAATAGAGAAAAAATAACCATATAGTAAATAAATAACAATAGAATGACTAACCAACAACTACAAAATAGTAAAACTAGACCAAACAAATAAGACAAACAAAAATGGGAGAACACTAAACATTTTTCCCCTCCAGGGTTTCATCCCAAGTAATTAATATATTACTTAGAGTTTTTTCCATATGTTCCATACCCTAAAGAGTAGATTCAACTTATTTGTCCTTAGCCATTATATTATTTTTCTAACTTGGCTTGCTTATACCTTCATTTTGTGCCTTCTCTTGATAAGTTCTATAGTCCCATTGATGCTGGTAAGACATTTTTAAATCATTACTTTATTTAAGCTCACCAAAGTCTCCATATATTATTTTATTATTTTTTATCTTGATCCAAAATACTCACCTTCTCCTCCAACCTTATATCCTAAAGAAACACCTCTTTTAAGTCTTCTTTGCCACTAAGGACATCTCTCTCCCAATTCTAGTTTATCAATGGAATCCTTAAAAATATTGTGATATTTTAAGAATAATGTAAGGAAGGCCCTATGTAAATATAATTATTTAGACATCTCCTTAATTTTTTTCTATGAATTATTTGGAAATTTCATCAAATACCTCCCACACCTTCATTTTTCCCTTTCATATTATCATTATCCTTGGCCTTATTCAAAATCACAACACCTTGGATTTTGATAAGTTTAAAATCCACCACCACTTCTTATATTTTTTCACCCAAGGAGTCAAAATTTCCTTCATTAACTCTTGGAAGTTTGTTATTATCCTCAAAAACATGTTTCATATTAGTCTTAGAGTTATTTCAGATCCCCCAATTGGCCTTATTTTCTCTACCTATTCTTATAAGACCCATTTTACTACTAACATTCATCATGTTCTTAGTTTTTTCCCCACTAGATATAGATAGCTCAGGCCAAT